>PSNO01000001.1:2400000-3600000 GCA_002976275.1 Monascus ruber | reverse complement strand
ATCAACTCGGTCCTCTCTGGACCGATCGAACACGTACGTATCCGTCTCCAGACACAGCCTCATGGAGCGGATAGACTATACAATGGGCCGATCGATTGCATCCGCAAGCTCTCCGGACACCAAGGAGTGCTCCGCGGTCTCTTCCGCGGACAGGTAGTCACTGTGCTTCGTGAAATCCAAGCCTACGGCGTCTGGTTCCTTACATTCGAGTTCCTCATGAACGAGGACGCCAGACGCAACAATGTCGCCCGGGACACTATCTCCCATTACAAGGTCGCCACGTATGGCGGCTTGGCGGGAGAGGCTCTCTGGCTGGCCAGTTACCCCTTCGACGTGGTCAAGAGCAAAATGCAAAGCGACGGGTTCGGCGCCCAGCAGAAATTCAGCAGCATGACCGATTGTTTCCGAAAGACGTACGCTGCGGAAGGATTTCTTGGTTTCTGGCGCGGTCTTGGCCCGACTATGCTGAGAGCTATGCCTGTGTCCGCTGGAACATTTGCAGTGTATGTTTATATTAAATCCCTTTCTTTCATACTCATTTGCGTGTTCCCTGGACAGTATAGAAATGAAAGCAAGCTAATTTTGTCCTTAGTGTCGAAATGACTATGAGAGCACTGGGTTAGGGAGTATGCCTCTTACTTCCCTGCTGAGTAAGTGTACAGTTAAAAGAGGGAAAGAAAATAAAAATTGTTCCATTGATACGACCTCATTTGATTTTGATATCCAATCTACGCACATACATCCACACGCATCTGGGAGTGATGGAAAAGTATACCAGTGTGGTGATTTTTTTTTTCTTTCTTATGGTTCATTCCTATACATCTTTTTTGCATTTCAGATAGAATAACACATCGGCCTCCCATAATGATTCAACATCCTTAAAAAAAAAAAAAAAAAAAAAGAGACTATATCTGTTGACCTGACTACTAAACGCCATGGCCAATAAGATAGTCATCTATTCTTGGCTGTCAATGACTCAATGTTCCAGATGAGGTCAATGCAGCTAGAAGTCATAGTCCTATCAGTCTCAGTGACAGTAGTAAAGTAACATACAGACTGTTGATAATGCCTCCGGGCTTCTAAATAGATTCTAAACTTCCAGCCAGAATTACCCATAGGAGAAAAGAAAGTAGTTAATACATCTGAGATACATAAGGATATTAGATGACATTTGAAAAAAGAAAGAAAAAAAGCAATTTTTACAATTCTCCATACAAGTACACCGCTATAGAAGCCGAATTAAAAAAAAGCCAAAGCAAAGTAGACTCCATGCTATCATTGTTGACCGGTAAGCGGATCTGATGTGAGTTCTTTCACTGTAATGGGTTCGTATGACAAGACACCATTCCTTGCTGCTTCCAACCTTCTCCGCTGGCCTGCCGCTCCCGCATTACCCAGGATACCGGCGATGACGCTGACGCCACGCAGACTGTCGTCGTTTGCGGGGATGGGATATGTGACTCTCGTCGGATCAGCATCAGTATCGATGATGCCGATCGTGGGAACATTGTTGAGACCACACTCGTGCAGCAAGACGACATTCTCAATGGGGTTAAAGCAGACGACGAGATCCGGTTTGATGGCCGCCCGGTCCGCCAGATTCCCCTGGTAGTGTGGAAGTTCCTCATCGAAGGCATTCACGACTTTAGTCTGGCAACGACCCAGGATCTGTTGTCCGTTCGTAAGACTACCGGGGATCCAGCGCTCGAAGACGTGATAGCCCTTAGCTAATTCGGCGGCCCTGACAACGGCGCGTTTCTGGCCGTCTCTCGTGCCGACGAAGAGGATCAGACCGCCTCTCGCTGCGACTTCTTCGACGACCTTTGCCGCGCGCCGGAGGTAGGCGGCTGTCACGTCCAGGGAGATTATATGGATGCCATCTCGAATACCGAAGATGTATCGGGAATTCTGTGGGTTCCATCGAGAGGTAGAATGTCCGAGGTGTGTTTGGGACGCTAGGAGCAGCTCAAGCGTAATATCAGATGGTTGAGGGGGGTAGCGGAGGATATCTTCAGGATTGTATTCCTTCTGCACAGCACTGCCGAGTCCGTGGAATTTATGTTCTGGGAAAGAATACGGAGTACATGGGTAAGCTAAAGCCGCACACATGATAGCAAACAAGTCAGAACGACAGATGGCATACTTTGCACCGTTTTCTTCCTCCAGGCAGCCCTTGCAGGCTCCAAAATTGGCTGAGTATTATTTTCTGGTTGACTGGTGACCTCAGTTTGGATACTCTCGACCTGAATGATCTCCGCCTGGACGGTATTCTCGGACTGAAGGCCCTCGGCCTGAGTAGCACCCTCAACTGGACGGACACCCTCAGCCTCTGCTGACGGTGCGCGAGGAGGCGTTTGAACTTCTGTCTTAATGGGTGCATCGATTGAATTGAAGCGACTGAAAACGCGAGCCCGATTGAGGGCCAGAAGCTGGCGGCCTGCGCGGGAGAAAACAGAACATGGCAATTTAGCAATTGTCTCACTACTCTTCCCGTTGCATATATAGCAAAAATTAAGGAAGTAAATACTTACTCTGCCGCACACATAGCTGTCGAACAATCATGGCTGGCGCAGTATCGTCAGGTCCTCGTACAGTTCGTCTGGTGGAATCGTACCAGTATCGTTTCCTGGCGAACTTTTTGATAATAATCGGGGCTTGGCGTATGGCCTTTATGCCTGAGGCATTAATGTCGTTTCTCAGGCCGGTTCGGCCGGATGTCTTGTACCAATGGTGCAATACTGACTTTTCCTTGGGAGGGATTCAGGTACTGGCCACGGTCAAAGTGATAGACAGGTGACAGATGCATAAGACGAGCTGACCATACAACACATTTAGTGTATCGCCCAAATGACCATCTGCAGATACCATCAAGTGATGCACGTTGATGGCTTCTCGACTCATTTCTACACGTGGTAAGATGCTAATTGAAGGTCTACATTTCGGACTTGGGCTGACCATATAGCCTACGGAGATGCAGCTGATTCCTTGGAAAAGCGAATTGTAGTTGACACTGAACGAGTAGACTATCCCATTCAATTCATTGTACTGGATGGTAGGCACCGAGCGATAACTAACAAAAAAAAACCCTCATGAAATCATGTACTCATTCATGATACCAATAGACAAAGAAGAACATCACAACCATATCGTGCTTGAAAGTCCGACGCGGCGAAAAGGGGCGAAAGGAGTTTTAAACGGCGGGAGGACGAAGGAAAATCGAACTAGCTCATGACGAGCCCGTTAACGGAACCGAATTCATAATCTACCAGTTGTTGTAGCCAGGAGGCTTCTCCTCCTCCTTCTCCTTGCGCTTGTGCTTCTTGACGGCATCCTCGGCTATGCTTCCCAAGATGGCACCGCCAACGGCTCCAAGGAAGCCGTGGTGGTCAGCCTTGTGGCCGGCGAAACCGCCGGCTAGACCGCCAGCGAGGGCACCGCCGAGTCCACGTTCGCCCTCCTGAGCATCGCCAGGGGCATTCTGGTCGTAGGACCTAGGGAGATGTGAGCATGGGGAAAGGGAGAAAGAGGGAGAGAAAGAGATGCTTACTGTTGCTGGTTGTAGCCCTGGTCACGGTCACCGTAGCCCTGTCCCTGTCCATAGGATTGCTGCTGGTTGTAGCCGCCCTGCTGGCCGTAACCCTGCTGGCTGTAGCCTTGCTGGCCATAACCTTGTTGACCGTAACCCTGCTGACCGTAGCCCTGTTGACCATAGCCCTGCTGCTCATAACCTTGTTGACCGTAGCCTTGCTGGCCATAGCCTTGCTGGTTGTAACCCTGGTTGTAGTATTCCTGGCCGGACATGATGATGACGAATGGGAATATATAGATAGATGGACGGAGGTATGTAAAGAGATAAAGATGAAACTTGTCTTAAGAGGGTATAGATTTGGAGATGTGACGGTTGATGGTGGATGATGGATGTGAAACGGAAAAGGAAATGAGGACTCCAGGGGTCTTAAATAGTTTTGCAGCGCCTGGTCATCCGGCTGGAGATTACGGATCCTCCCTGGAGCATCATGACCCCTCCCCGATGATTTAGGTCGGCCTTTCGCCTTTGCACCCCACCGCGCAAGATGACGTTCCCTGTATGGATATGTATGGCTGTGGTACCGCTAGTAACATCTGTTCTGGTGGGGCTGTGTGGCTGATACTTTATGCCTGGTGGCGTAGACAGTATACACCCATGGTCTTGCTGCTGAGCATTATTATTTAGCACTGCTGCCTATTATTCTACTAATTACGCGGGAGCCAGCCACCGTTATCGTGGCTGTGTCAGTCAAAGTGGCTGTAGAGACCCTTAGTATCCAGCTGTGTGTATCGGTATTACCATCCACGGAACGCTCTGTACGTCGGCACTTCAGCTTCCGTGTGCCTACGTACGCCCATGATTATTATAGCCTATTGCATCAAATTTCAATGCATCAACCTCAGACAGCCTCGGCCTGCATCTGTTACTAATTCATAGTCACCGATAGTCGAGATTGGAGGGGCGGTCTTGGGGTTGGAAGATGTGGACTTCCAAGCCTTGGAGAGGGGTAGTCTTCCCGGTCTTTGCCGGGAATGGGAAAACGAAATGCGAATCTAAGATTTAGGGCTGATGATTGTCAGCCGAATTATGCATGTCAGAGTCCTATGCGCGCTGTATTCACTAGGTAGTATTACTGTGTATGGATAAACTAGGTAAATCACACCGCCTATAGTCCGATGCTCAGCCTTCCAAGGATCCATAGTGGCATACACCGGTTTGCAGCCTGATTGAGGGGCAGTTCTATTTATGGTACGAGACGTTTTCCGCGAAGCCAGCGGTTCCTACTATCTATTCTCTGTGGCTTTGCACTTCAACTGATGCAGCCCTACAGCAGTTACAGCGTGGTGAATTGTGACAGCGAATTACCCGATGCGGTATAGCGTTTCTGTTTGATCTAGAGACAGCATCGTTTCGTTCTTGCATAGGAAGCAGAGACCACTAGGCAGCACTCTTCTATTCCTCGAGTAAACCGTCTGAACATCAAGCCGTCGGGCTGGGCCAAGAGACAAAAAACTACAAAGCAATTTGATTGAACTAGGACAGGACGGCAAAACAAAGACGCCAGAACTCTTCTCGTCCAGAAATGGTCTTCTGATGCACCGTCGGATTGAATCCCTTCTCCTGGTGGCCTGCAACATAATCGAATGGATCCGGAACAAGCCACAGGAGTTCGAGATCTAAATCCTTGGACTAGTCAGCTTGACAGGCTGAACAATAAACGGCTCCAGTTCCTCACAAGCTTCCGACCGCGTGCTAGGTACTTGTACTTATCATTATTATGTACAAGTATTGCGACAGGCTTGGCAACATAATCCAGATAGAAACTCAGTAGAAATATTGAGTGATGAAACCAGGAAGCCGAGCTGGGTGGCACCAAGTCGCTATATTGGTGGAAGAAATGGGCCACGAATACGAGCACCTGCTAAAGGGGCTCCTCAGGCAACAGAAGTCGTGATGGCAGCCTCCTTCAATATCGACAAAGGTGGCCGCCACACATATCTTCGATAAATGCGTGCGCTATGTACAGTAATCTCATTCTGGCTAAGCCAGCTTTTGCCTCCAAATACCACAGACAATTGTGGTAATTCCATTGTCATCCAGAGTTACTCCATCTTAGGTAAGGAGTAAGCACCAGTTTGCATCCATTCTAGTAACCGTCATTTCAACTCATTATGCGTCGGATCGCGGCTATGCTCCGATAGACCAGAGCTGAACGCCAAGACAAACACGCCTAGAGTCTGCGCCTGTGGACTTGAATTTAGCCGCCTGGAAGACACTTTTCGAGTATTATTGTCGGATTCCGAGACTTTGTGGGACCGAGTTATTATCTTCATTTGGTGAATTCCCAAGGATACCATCGAAACCTAAAGCTGTACTGTATAATGAAGTCAATCTATTCAAGAATATACACATATATATTTATTAGTGAGAGCCTCAAGTAGGCATGCTGTAAATGTAACTAACTAATAAACTATGGATGGACTAGTGTGTTGTTGCAGTAGAATATGCCGTACTTGCAGACAGCTCCATCCAGGATCCAATTGACACACTGTCTTTAGCACTGCAGAGCGCTCCAAAAGCACAGAACACTGCTTGTGCTTATGTTTTGCTTCAGCGGTGAATCTGAGAAACGCCAAAGCGGTGAATGATAGACTGTGCCCAGGCGGTGAAGGGCTCCATGCCAAGATTTCACCTCTCCCACCTAAATTTTTCGAGGTATCAAACCCGCCTGAGCAGAGAGACTGTCTGGCTGCTCCTCACAGCCTCGTTGGTCGCTCGGGTACACCTGTTAATCAATCTAGTTTTATTTTGGTAATTATCGGAATAAGATGGATGACATTGAGGTTCGTCACTGCCCCCTTGTGCTTTTGGCACTTTGTGTCTTTTCCACACGACATTGGGGAAATTGACGGACTTTCTATCAGGAACGGCTGCGAAGCCATGCTCAGGCCTTTGATGGTCTGCTGTCTCTTATTCCTGCTAAATATTACTACGGAGAGGATAACAGTGTACGTATTCTGTCTGTCTTTGATTCGCTTTATTGAATCCCACCTGACGTGAAGTTTCCACAGGACCAATGGCAGCGCAAGAAACAGACCAAGACACAGGCTCGAGAAGCCAAACGAGCCAAATTAGATCCTGATTCCGCAAAGAGCGCCAAAGATGTCATGGAAGAGAATGCCAGGAAACGTAAGCGGGATGAGGACGGAGACAATTCTCAATCGTCCGACGGGGAACTAGGCTCAGAGCGGCCGCGAGAAGGGTTGAAAAGAGGCGATGCCGTTGCGAAAAAACCAAAGCAATCTGAACATGTTAATGATAAATTGGACGACACATTAGGAAAGCAGACAGAAGAAGCAGAAGCCCGACGGAAACAGAAGGAAGCCAAAAAGGCAGAAAAAGCGGCTGCTCGGAAAGAGAAGCAGAAAGCTAAAGAGGCAGTCAAGAAGGAAAAAAGAAAGCCAGCATCAAAAGACCTCGCAGCTACTGAACCCACAACGCAAAAGAAGGAGTCGAGTCTCCGCAGTAGTAAGACCGACAAACAGGCCCAGGCTTCCAAGACAGAGGACGATGATAATGTCGATGGGAATGAAGCAGGAATTGTCGCGGAAGGCCTATCTCTTGAATTAAACCCTGAAACGACAGAGAACATCTCATCTGCCTCCTCAGATTCAAACCCACATGAGTTTGATGCATCCAACACTAACTCTGGCAGCTCGTCCGTATCTTCTATTGTTCCACCTGCAGCGCCTAGCGATACCACCAAGAAACAGTCAGGTGAACCGAAACCCTTAAAACACACCCCGGAGGAGCTAAAGCAGCGCCTACAAAAACGCCTCGAGGAGCTCCGTGCCGCTCGCCATGCAGACGGCCTGAACGGCAAGCCTGCACGAAACCGCCAAGAACTGATCGAAGCCCGGCGACAGAAAGCAGAACAACGCAAAGCCCACAAGAAACTCCTGAGACAGAAGGCCAAGGAAGAAGAACAACGGCAAAAGGACGAAGCCATGGCACGACGCTTCTCCCCTGGCGGACCAGGCTCGCTCCTCGCATCACCCCGCTCTCCGGTAGATTCGATAGGATCCGGCAACAATTATGCCTTTGGTCGCGTCGTCTTCGCAGATGGCCAGCACACTGATCCCACTCTGTCTAGTATTCGTGATAAGCCCAAACGCCAGGGGCCTCAAGACCCCGCCACGGCGCTCAAATCGGCAGAAGCGAAGAAGGCCCGTCTGGCTGCAATGGACCCTTCGAAGCGCGATGACATCGAAGAAAAAGACATGTGGCTGAATGCCAAGAAGCGCGCACACGGTGAACGAGTCCGGGATGACACATCGCTGCTGAAGAAGGCACTGAAGCGCAAGGAGTCGGCCAAGAAGAAATCCGAGCGGGAATGGAAGGAGCGCGCAGAAGCCATTGCGAGAGGCAAGGAAATGAGACAGGCGAAACGTGAAGAGAACCTCCGGAAACGGAGAGAAGAAAAACTGAACAAAGGGAAGAAGAAGTCCTCTTCAACCGGGGGGAAACGGAAGGCCAGGCCCGGTTTTGAAGGAAGTTTCAAGGCCAAAGTGGGAGGAAAGAAGAAATGAACCAAAAATAAAAGTAAAATAGAAAGGGGAACGAGCCTTAATTAAACTGAACAGAGAAGAAGGAGGAGAAGGAGAAGGAGAAAAAGCTCTGGTGGCATGAGGTGAACCTGTTTTGGCAACTGGATATATGTTGGTGTTTTTGTGGGTTTTTAGGCTGGCTTCTCGTTCCTTTTTTTGTTTCTCTTTTCCCTTTTATTCTCTTTTCTACCCCTTGCTTCATATTATTTCCATTTCCACATTTTTGCCTGCATGTAAGCATACATAGGAAGCGATGTTCCTGTTGGTACTTAACGCAAATTCGAAAGGAGTTCGAGGTGTCGATGCACCTAAAAAATAAACCACGCTGATGTGATAGATTATAGTGAAATAAACAGGTTAAATGGATTGGGGTTTTCTTCAATTGGCTTGTAATTAAATATTACAAATTCACCTGCAGTGATGTCTTAGCACATTATATGATAGAGCAGTAGGTAGTAAGCATCCTGTCTGACGAAGGCCAGTAGAGCATATTGGGTATGTATATTTGTATGTACAGAAAAAAAAAGAATAAAGCGAAGAAGGTTCGAAGATGGTCTCGTTTACAATATGACAAAGAAAAGACTTGCTTTCATCCTCGAAGGGGGTAAGTAGTTCTCTTGCGGAAGGGTTCCCTTTTTATCTTCCCATCCCTCAACCACAGCGTCTGAAATTTAAAGTGGTCGACGTGCTAATAAACAGAATCATCTATTCCGATATATTTTATCGGTAAGGGGCATCAGCTCTGATGGCACCAGCAATCTCCGACTCCCACTTGTCGCCATTCGCCAACAGTTTCTCCTTATTGTACAACAGCTCTTCACGGGTTTCGGTAGCATATTCAGCATTGGGAGCTGCATAGAAGAGGATAATGGTTATTAAATGATTTAAGAAGAAACTGGGAGAATGAAACTCACTTTCAACAATGGCATCCACAGGGCAACTCTCCTGGCAGTATCCACAGTAGATACACTTGGTCATGTCGATATCATATCTGGTCGTGCGACGGCTTCCATCCTCACGTTCTTCGGCCTCGATGGTAATAGCCTGGGCGGGGCAGATGGCTTCGCAAAGCTTGCAGGCGATACAGCGTTCTTCACCAGTAGGATAGCGGCGCAGGGCGTGCTCACCGCGGAAGCGCGGTGAGATGGGGCCCTTTTCGAAGGGGTAGTAGATAGTGTAACTATTAAAGAGAGAGAAGTCTCAATGACACGTTTCCTGTTTAACTAATTCAATGACGCAGGATCCATTGACTTACGGTGGTCTGAAGAACTGCTCCAGCACGACATACATGCCGCGGAACATCTCCGCTAGTAGGAAGTATTTGCTGGCACTATCCAACGAGGACTCTGGATTCTGGTCCCATCTCTTTGGAGGGGGCAAACGGAAGCCAGACGGAGGGGGGCCGGCGGGTGTAGCAGCTCTGGATCCCGAGGAGGAGAAGCTGGCGATGGGGCCCAGAGGACGGAGGGAGGAGAAAAGGGAGGGCGCAGCACGGCGGTAGGCGATCAGCCTGGAGACGGATACGGGGGACGCCATGACAGACGGACAGCGGGCGAGAGGGGGGGGTATGATGGCAATGGCAGCGGCAGTGAACAGCGTCGACGGGATGGACGGACGTCGATGAGGTTGAGATTGCAGCGCTGCTTAGGTCATTGCTTTCAGCGCGGAGCTGATTGGCGGCAGGGTTTTTGCGGGAGCAACAACTCCAGCGCTGCTTTCGACCATCCTTCAGCTTCTTCTTCCCAGTGCTCCTCTGCCATTCCCTCCCTGGCTCTCCTCTCTCGCCCCGTCTTCTCGCAGGAACCTGCTAATCCTCCTCCTCCCGCGCTCCTCGTGCCTCCTTTCCATCTGCCAATATGTTCCGTTCCGCCGTTGTCCGCTCCTTGAGAGCCTCCGTTCCTCGGGCCGTCAGGTCGACGTCTGCTCCCATCCGCGTCCGCAGCTCTCCTGCTGTTCGCCCAGCTCAATTCCCTTCCTGCATCGCTTCCCAGGCCATTCGATTCTACTCGGCCCCCGCTGGCCTCGCTAAGGATGAAGTCGAGGGTCGCATAGTGAACCTGCTCAAGAACTTCGACAAGGTTTGTGGACCGTAAAACCGGAGCTGGAATGCGTGTGGCATAATAGCGAAAAAAAAAATAGATAAATATACATCATAAACAAGACAACCTGGCTGATCGTGATACTTATTTTACAGGTTTCCGATGCTAGCAAGGTTGGTCCTTTGCCTCCCCGTGTCCCTGGGTGATATAAGAACGATTGTCTAAGATGCCGGAAACAGATCACTCCCAACTCTCACTTCACAAATGACCTTGGATTGGACAGCTTGGATACCGTTGAAGTTGTGATGGCCATTGAAGAGGTACTCGGGTTCTCGCCCCCCCCCTGGAAGATCGACCAGATCCATCTGACGTGTTCGCAACAGGAATTCAGCATTGAGATTCCCGACAAGGAGGCGGATGCTATCCACAGTGGTAAGTATACGAGAAGATATATTGTTGTTTCCCCTTGGATATGTTCACTGATTCCCGTTCTTTCCCCGCAAACAGTTGACCAGGCCGTCCAGTACATCCTCTCTCAACCCGATGGTAAGATTCCCCAATCTCCTAAGAGAAATGAATAGAACGCTTCCGGTTTTGCTCACAGCTGTCTAGCCCATTAAATGCGGTATTCGGTAATGGCTTGGAGAGTTGGTAGAAAAACGAGAGTTATTGGTGTGAATCTACGGTCGGATACAACTTCCAGAATTCGAGTGTCACTGTGACCGTGACACAATCCTGTACTCTGAAATACATGCCAGTGCCTCCTGTCTCGTATGCAGCGCTGTATATCATATTTGAATGCGATATTTGATATATTTCTAACCTCTTGTCTCAAGATTGGTTATGTCAGGGGGAAATCCTGTTCTAGCTAAATAGAACCTTGGCCAGTAGTTTCAACCCTTACATTCAGATAGACGCCCGGTGAATTTGCACATTCCACGAGGATAAAAGGAAGCAGTCAAAGAACAGTTCCAATCAGACAAAAACTCGCCGCCAAGGCCATTGCCAGCTTGTCTTCTGGCGGGCGCTAAGGACGGTTGATTTGCGAACCTTGGCGAGCCTCCATTCCCGTTCTCACCCAGATTCAGAACCCCCTGGCAGTTGTGGCTCTCAACTGCCTTGGCCATCCTCCTGCGTACCTTTCCACTGGATTCCTGCATCGTCGAGTCGTCAATCCTTCATTCCTCATCCCTGTTTCGCGTCCACGACGATCTCGTTCTCCGCTTTCCCCCTGACGATTGTCCCACTCCGGCCAACTTTTTCCAACCCCCCCAAACCTTCTATGTCGCTTACCGTTGCCGCGCAGATCGATTTCTGAGGATCCTCCAAGTCTCAAGCCATTAACTTCCCATCCCCAATTCCAGCACACCGTCTTTCCTCGTCCACATGGCCTCAGCCGGGGGCTTGACGCGCCGGAGAGGTGGCGGTCGGGCCGCTGGCGGAGATGACAACGACGACATCAATCGAGTGTCCTCGCCCTTGTCCAGGAGCAGTTCAACGTATGGCAACAACACCCCCGAGACGTCATTTACCAGCGGGGATAATGGCCATAAAGTCGTGTTTGATCCCAGAGATATCAGCGAGAGCCACGAGAGAACCAAGCAGCCTAAGCTTACCCTGATGGAAGAAGTGCTACTGTTAGGATTGAAAGATAAACAGGTGGGTTACGAGTGGTGGATTTGAACAACAACATCTACGGGCAGATTGGATGGTGAAATATGCGACAAACGGCTGACGTGGAATCTCTCTTACAGGGCTACCTATCCTTTTGGAACGAGAACATCTCCTACGCCTTACGAGGTTGTATTGTTATTGAGCTGGCGTTCCGTGGCCGCATAAGCATGCAAAAAGATCCTTCGCGAAGGCGATTCCCGCTGGCCGATCGGATCATTGAGGTTGTCGACGATTCGTTGACGGGCGAGGTATTGTTGGACGAGGCATTGAAAATGATGAAAACGAGCGAGAAAATGAGCGTCAACTCTTGGATCGATTTGATGAGCGGTATGGCTGCTCCCCTTAACCTTATTTCATGCGCATTTGGGCTGAGGGAAATATACGCTGACAGAGACGTGGTCTATAATCAGGTGAAACATGGAATCTTATGAAGATCGGCTATCAACTCAAACAAGTGCGCGAGCGCCTCGCGAAGGGTCTCGTTGACAAGGGAATCCTCCGCACCGAAAAGCGCAACTTCCTCCTCTTTGACATGGCGACACACCCTGTTGCGGACGGGGGTGCGAAAGAAGACATATACCGACGAGTACGTAACATATGCAGCAACCGCACTGTGATCATCCCGCCGAGTACCTGGCTCCCCGAGGATGTCGAATTCAGATATCTTCGCACAGTCACCATGGTATGTGCTGCGTATGCGGCGAACGTGCTGGAAAATGCACTGGTTACAATGAGCCACGAATCTCGTGAAAGGGCCTTTGCGCAGGTGGACGAGTTGCTGGCCGAGTACTCACAGTGGCCATTTACCAGGAGGACAGGTGGTGCACAGGCAATTGGTGCAAATCTGGCGCAAGCTATCAATGAAGAGGTTAACAGGACCCCAGAAAAAGAACTTCAACTCGAGGTATGTCTTTTTCTCACTTTGTTTTCCTTGATCAATTTTATCCTGACCTTGGTACAGATTGTCGCAGCATGTTTGAGCGTTTTCACCAGACTTGATTCTTTACTTTAGCGGGTATATATTCCACTTTTTCTCTTTGCTACGCTTTAATCTACACGTTTTACTTTTATTTTCTTTTCTTTTCTTTTCTTTTCCTTTCCCTTCCGAATATCATGATTCCGTCACTCGAGTTTCCTCCCCTGATTTAGAGGTTAATGAGGGATTTGATTGATTTACCTGGCTCTGATTGGGTTTCTTTTCACCTCCTGATGTAGTTTCGCCAGCAACATGGACTGGTTGGGACTGGGCGGCGCATCATTGACATGAAAACTGCCTTCTCCCCTATTTCACTCTTTTCTTTTCTTTTTTCCCCCTTGTCTTCTTTCTTTTGTCATTTGGCAATTGTCTTCTCAGATTCAAATTCTTTCTTCATGCGCGCATACCCCTCGTCTCTACCTATAACCCTGAAATACCTCCTTCAGGGTTACCTCAAGCAAATGAGAAGTTATGTGTGTATGCATGTGTATGTTATAGAGTGCATGACAGGTGGGTTCATTTCAAGGCATATGAAGCAATAGCTAAGAATCCAGGAAAAATGAAAAGCTGATGGTACGTGATTTTCCTGAGCAACGGGTAAAAGATGAAGATGATGGGATCCATCCTATCTGCGTGATCCATGCATTATCTATAGTGAACAGTTTCATAGATGGATTGATCAATAATTTACCCTAAGCACGACCATCCCCCTATTTCTCCCTCTTCTCATCTTCTCTTGCTCGCTCTCACCAGCATCAGCAACATTATCTTCAGCAATCTCCAACGCATCCGCTCCAGCCCACAAATCCACCACTCGGCGTACCCGCCCTCGAACAGACCCCTCCTCCACAAGCCTGGTAATACGCCCCAACGCATCCCCGTCAGGTCGCACATGGATAAACTCACTTTTCAGATCCCGCTGGATTGAATCAGGACGGATGGAAAGCCCATGTCCATGTGCATGCGGATGCACATGGCCGGGATCATGACCATGATCACAGCCCAAAAACCCAGAACCAGACCTAATCTGACTCTGAGAAACAGCAAGAGAAGCCGTATAGGGAACCCCCCCCCCACCAACACTGAGAACGACCCCTCCATCCCGCACGACAGCAGACGAATGAGCCTGTCTGTATAGTTCCCCCTTTCCCCCTCCGTCGGCAGGACGGGTACAATCCAGGACGAGGTCGACGGGTTCCAAACCACGCTCTTGGAAGGAGGCTGTTAGGTCGAAATCTTCGTTTTTGGCCCCGTCTCTAGTGGAGCGGGGGGTTACCACGATTACCTCGTTGACTTTGATGTTTGGTTGATCGTTTTTATTTCGGAGGAGTTCTTGCTTCTGTTCTTCGTTGGAGCAGGTTGCGCAGATCCAGATGTTTGTTCCCGTCTCTGTAACGCTGGGAGGGGAAAGCGCAGACGATCTTAACAAATGCAGACAATGAATCCCTACTTCGCTCTCAATCGCACTGGTAACGAGTACCCTCAATCCACCACGGCCACCACTTGCGAACGGTGAGGGCTGTTCAGGATTAAGACCCCCTCCATATTCCTTGCTAAAAAGAGCCTGCCACGCCATCAACCCCGGAAGAGGAATACATGCCGCCTCGGCAGCGGTGATATTCTTCGGTTTAAATGCCAATTCATCTTCCGTCGCGAGGACATAATCTGCCGCAGCAGCAGCAGAACTATCGCTCTCATCCATCTGTGATAGACGCTCATGAACAAGCCCATAGACTTCATCACCAATCTTGAACCGGGGACCGTACTGGTTCCAGTGATTCTGAGCTGGGGTAGAGATGACGGTTCCACAGAGACTGTGTACTGGTGGGATTTTGGAGGTTGTCGTTGTCGCTGTCGTTGTGGTTAATGAGATTTTAGGGCTCGTCGGGGATGACGACGATGACGAGAGTCGGAGATCGAGATCGCCGTCGATGGCTGCTGTTTGTACTTGGATTAGGTACTGTGCCGGTGATGGTTTGGGGGTTGGATAGTCCATGTCAAAGGCTATGCCGCCGTCTTTTGTGTAGAAGAGGGCTCGCATCGTTGGGGGGATGAAGGTTTGGGGGTCCATTGTTGTTGAGTCAGGTTTTGCAGGCTTCATGGTGATATTTGAAGAAAACGGTTTAATTATGGAGTTTTCGATTTGTTTTAGATGCCAATGTGTCTTTGAATTTGTGTAGCTTCCAAGGTGTTGATTAAATTGGATGTTGTTGCTGTAGTTGCCTAGGCAAATAAGGTCAATGTTAACTTGACGGATTGCAAGTGAACGTTAATTCATTTCATAAACTGTCTGCCATCAATAAGTAATAAAATCATAGCTCTTTCAGAGACTCCGGTATGAAAAACTCGTAGCATCCTTGCAAGTTTATTGGAATCTGGTCGATTTTCTAATGTTGACGTAGAACGGGCGTACGTCGATCAACGCCACAGAGAACAACCATTCATGAAGGAATATGAACCATCCATGGCGAAATCCTCAATTGGTCTTCGTCTTCAACTCATTGACTCGTTCATGCAGCTCATCCGGATGTTCAAACACCTTCCACACATCCCTGGGGACGTCCTTGAAGGCAGCGTCAAATCTCTCCGCCTTATTCTTTCCATTCATATTCGGTGCATCGGTCACTTTTCTGATGAAGATAGCCTGGATCCAGCCTGGGTGTGTCCTGTACATCTCTGCGTACGTTTCCGGGTCTTTCTGAGTCGAGTCACCTACGCAGAGCACCCGTCGCTGCGGGAGCCATCTGTAGATTTTCTTGATCTGGCTGGTTTTAAACTCATATACACCCTTGGTAAGGGATTCATGCAGACCCTGGAGGCTCATCATAGAGTAAGTGCGGAGGAGGAGCGGGCCATGAGGGTAATTGGCATCGACAAATCCCCGTAAGAAGGGGTACAGATTGTACGGCGAAGCTGACACATAGAACCATGTCGGTGCCAGCTGGTCCTTGACATGAGAGTATAGATGAGGCATTCCCTCAATCGGCTTCGGTTCCTCTGCGAAAGTGGTGCGAAGAATGCCAGTTAGGTCCGGGGTCTGCGTATGCTTGATAGTATCGTCAATGTCGGATATGACAAGCCAACCCTCTGGAGCAGCGAAATTCATGCTCATTGACACCGGGTGATCCTGATCCCAGTGCTGGAGGGAGGGATAGAGCACGGCTCCATCCTCGACATGGTGTCTACCTATGTGTATATCTTGCGATGACACGCCACTGCTATCAGAGGGGCCAATATGATGCGTTTGAACATGACCGATAGGGACTGGAATCTTCACTTTGACAATCTTTCCCGGTGCAACCGGATCCAAGAATGGGTGCAGCCGCTCTTCTATGCGTTTCAGAGTCTCCGGATCTCCAGCGCCAGCTTTGCCGTCGAGACCGATTCGGTCCGCGATCTTCGCGACGAGCTCACCCGTGTCCCTTTTCGCATTTGTTACGAACACGCAAGCAACGATTTCTGCATGCCACGGCTGGAGTAGGCCTCGTCCACTTGGAGAATAGTGATATCGATAAGCGGTGGTGTCCAGCAGCCAGACAGTGTGCTGTTGGGGATCTGCTGGCTGCGGTAGATGGGCCGTCTTCCCATGAAGGAAGTCCGTAATATATCGAATTACTCCAGCGGACAGGGTGTAAGGTGAAGGCATGGCTGTAACTGTCTGCAGCGTAGGCCGTGGCTGGTGTTGAACCGGCGTCAGATTAGCGAGCGGCGACCGATTCCAAAGGAGAGTTAAATGAGATAATCGATACGGCAGCTCCAAAGCTCACAATTGTTCAGATGGTTAAGGAAAAATATATAGGATTCAAAAAGGCCAGAAGCGTAGGAATAAGTTGATAGATTGGAGTCTGCAACTGGCGATGCAGAGCTGCAGCTGTTCAAGGCTGGCGTTGCTGAGGTCGGGCCTGCCTAATCAATGAAGAGACACAATCTCTCATCATCGTGCAGCGTCGATCTTAATAGTCAGACTCATAAAATGCTTCATCTGGCATGGTGGAGAAGAGAGAGAAAAAGCAAAGAGTCTCCCAATCTATTCAGCTTTGCCTCATACTATGCTTGTCCAAGATTGTAGATGACTGCATGTCTGTCTCAAAGCAGTGTCACCTCACTGAATGCCAACCAAGCTTTATTACCTGAAGGGGCAGATGCTGATGGATGAAATTCTTGTGAATTGGTGCTGGGCTAGATGTGATCTATATAGCTATTTTGCAGGATTTCTGTGCAATCAAGGATTGTTTTCCTAGAGAATCCCCAAGGTCCATATAATTCCACCAGTATATGCTCGCCTCCAGCCTGAGCTATATCCGGCTGACCTCTGTTGCCATGGCCTGTTCTTCCTCCAGCGCGAGACTGCAACATCTAGCAAATGCCAATCCATGCGATCATCGGGAGACTCCGAAGAAGTCCAGAATTCCCGCCTTTCAGGTAAGCCATGTGATTGAGCTTAGAACAATAGTGTGCACACCTTGTACCCGTGGAGCCAGCGTAAGGGGGAGTCTCACCGAAAGAGGCCTGCCCTAGGCAAATGGGAGCAATCTGACAGAAAATCCTTCATGTAGTCTTTCACAACATCTGGCTTACTGCTTTTTTGGAACAGAAATCACAGTACGTGAAATAGATGCACTGAGAGCCTCCTTCCCCCTCCGTTGCTGCACTGCAATGATCCCAGTTCGATCCGTCATGGGTGTGGCATTGATGATATTGTCAAAGGCCTCATCCTCACTACCGGCTGCTTCAGAACCAGCATCCGAATCTGCATATTCCGGTTCGGGTCGTGAAACTTGTATCTTCTGCGGCTGAGGTTTATCGCCGACTGTAGGATTCTGAAACGACTTCGAGCTTAGGATTTTGCGCCGTATCTCCGCCATTTGTTCCTCATCCTCCGAGTCATCTGAAATGGCATAGGGGTCTTTATCTGCCTCTTCTTCTTCTTCTTCTTCTACCCCCTCCTTATTCTTCCCGTCTTCTCCGTCATTATCATCGTCGCTATCGTCGTCATCTTCATCCGAATCAGATACCCTCTCTCTGCGATTCGTATTCCCAACCGTCCAGATGTCATCTGTATTTCCCGTGCCCGCTCGGCTCTCAGCATACTCTCGCTCGATCTTTGCCAGCCACTCTTCTTCCGTCTTCTTTACATCTTCCTCTGTAGAACAGGCCGCGTAGCGCTTTAGGAGTTGAGAGTTGATATCAAGAAAAGCATCCCCATATCGAAAATGTTTGAGAACCTCCTTTGCCCAGTCTTCGTGACCGCAGATGTAGAAACATGCCGCTATCGCTTCGACACAATTGAGACGCCATGGTCGTCCGTAGTTTACGGTATTCGCGGCGATGAGGTAAGGTACTGTAGGTGGTAAGCGATAGGTACCACGAAAATAGGGCACGAAAAGAACAGCATACAAAGTCTTTCACACTTGCCGCCAATGCGAGACCATGGAATCTCCTGCACTCGTACCCATGAGCATTCGACTACGGCCGCTCCGTGTTGTTCGAGGAGTTCCCGGTCGGCGGGTGATATAATTTTCTTTGCATTTGGGCTGGAGTAGGGATATACAGTTAGTTTCTTATTTCTGGGTAAGTGGTATGGAAAGATAAAAAAATTATAAAAAAAGGAAAGAGAAAACGCACGAGATGATAACACCAGGGTACTTCTGCCCGATCGAAAGCTCTCTCATTAGACCCAACTGCATCAATCTCTTGCCCGAGCATCTCTTCGGATCACAGTGACCAAAGTCCCAACAGGCCGCCTTGAACGCGGGTCTGGATGAAGCGCCATTCTCGTCGTCATCGTTGGATTGTGTGCGCGGGCGCGGACGAGGGCGGGGTGCAGATGAGTATTTCTTTCCTCGAGAGAAATTGTCTTTCTTGTGCCGGACCATGCTGAGAATACTGTGAAGATAAAATAATATAGATATATGCTAATAAAAAGAATCAACAAGTTGTTAACAACCGAATATATTAAGACGGACTCCGCACGTGGAAAGTTACTGCAACTAAAGGAGGG
Source organism: Monascus ruber (assembly GCA_002976275.1). Classification (NCBI taxonomy): domain Eukaryota; kingdom Fungi; phylum Ascomycota; class Eurotiomycetes; order Eurotiales; family Aspergillaceae; genus Monascus; species Monascus ruber. The sequence continues at coordinate 3,581,174 of PSNO01000001.1, read as the reverse complement.
CGAACCACCCGCCGTCTCCAAGTCTCTATGACAAGTCGCATCTTCAATTCCTCCGCTCCCCTGCGCCAGTACATTCATTGCATAAGAGCATTCACTGCATCTCTGACGGTCTTTTATTTTCTTTCCTCTTTGTCCTTTTCTATTTCATCATTATTATTCATCCACCCTGGAGGCTGCGTCGGCACGGATGGCAGCTAGGGACCGTTACGGTGCCTACGCTGACCCGGGACTTTCACCTCTCCAACGAGCTATTCGTGAGTAATCAAAGACTGTCAACAGGCTCTCGCAGATTTAGCAGAAAATGACATGGATAAAAGCTAACGACCCCTCCTGATAGGAAATGCTTGCGATCCTATGAACTACGAGCCCAATCTTGCCCTGAACATCGAAGTCGCCGACCTGATCAATAGCAAGAAAGGCAATGCGTGAGTCTTGGTCTGGATCTGTTTGCAGGTGGAGGTTATTTCTTCTTTCTTACATCTTACAGACCCCGAGAAGCAGCTTTCGAAATTGTTCATCTCGTCAACTCGCGAAATCAGAATGTAGCATTGCTTGCGCTGTCGGTACGTGACTTTTTGGAGTCTGTTCAAATCGGTGCGGGGTTGACCACGTAACAGCTTCTGGATATATGCGTCAAGAATTGCGGATACCCCTTTCATCTTCAAATAGCTACCAAGGAATTCCTGAATGAATTAGTACGAAGATTCCCCGAGAGGCCGCCTCTCCGGCCCTCGAGGATCCAGCATCGCGTGTTGGAATTGATCGAGGAATGGAGACAGACAATCTGTCAGACATCGAGGTACAAGGAAGACTTGGGATTTATTCGGGATATGCACCGTCTACTTCTCTACAAGGGCTACTCTTTTCCCGAAGTTCGCCGTGAAGATGCCGCCGTGTTGAATCCAAGCGACGTATGTGTGGCCATGCCCGTTATCGCGACGCGGAATGTCCGACTGACCATCATGTCCAGAACCTTCGCTCGGTAGAGGAGATGGAAGAGGAGGAGAGAGAGGCGCAGTCGGCCAAGTTGCAAGAACTGATCCGAAGAGGCACGCCGGCCGACCTGCAAGAAGCCAACAGGCTCATGAAAGTCATGGCGGGTTTCGACAACCGACACAAGACCGACTACCGAGCAAAGGCGGCGGAAGAGGTGGCCAAGGTTCAGCAGAAGGCCAAGCTCCTCGAGGAGATGCTTCAGGGGTTGAAACCTGGAGATAAGGTCGCTGAAGGAGATGTGTTCGAGGTACTGTTAACCGAATCATCGTGCTGTGCTGTGCTGGAGAAAGGAAAAAGGGCCACTCACCAGTTCTTTCTCTATCCAGGAACTCGCAGGCGCACTACAGAGCGCTCATCCGAAGATTCAGAGGATGTGTGAAGAAGAATCTGAAGATCCGGAAGCCGTCAACAAACTCCTAGAGATCAATGACAGCATACATCGTACGATTGAGAGGTATAAGCTGATGAAGAAAGGTGACTTTGAGGGGGCGACGAATATCCCCAAGGGCACGCTGGGCACGAAGACGGGGGTGTCGAAGAACGCCAACAATGAATTGTCTCTCATCGACTTCGACCCCGAGCCCGAGGTAGAGGAACATAGCACGGAGCCGGCCGCCCAGACATCCAGCTCACTGGAGAACGATCTGATCGGGCTTTCTTTCCAAGATCAAGCACCAGCAGTGACGAATCGCATTTCATTGGGACAAGGTAAGGTTTTCCCGGGGTCTCCCCGCTCGGGATTTGGTGTTGCTAAACAGCTGATGGGATTGGCAGTGAATCAGATACCGTCGTTTTCGGGAGGGCTGAGCTCCCCTACTCCACCTGTGCAGCAGATCCCTGCAGCATCCAGGCCTAGCTTCGACATCCTCTCGTCGTTGAACCAGCCGCGATCGGGGCATCAGTCTCCATCCATGTCCCCACAGCTGACAGCGACGGCGACGCCTCCACCGCCGGCGGACCCTTTCGCATCGCTAATCTCAGGCAGTCCAAGAGTGTCAAGTCCGTTCTCCGCTGGGGGATCGTCGCAGAGCCAGCGACCAACAGCAGCGGCATCATCATCGCCTCTCCTGGATCTTGGGGGTCTCAATACTTCGGCACCGGCGACCAGCCGTCCGGAACAGACAGTGGGCCAGGCGGCGGAGGAGGATGAATGGAACTTCGCGTCGTCGCTCCCGGAGAGCAACATACTTCCCAGCATGAACCGGGTGCAGATACTGAACACGGCATTACGAGTTGAGTTCGTCGCGCGTCGACACCCACCGGACGCGCGACAGATACAGGTAGTGGCGCTGTTTTCGAACACGACAAACCAGTTACTCAGTGAGCTACATTTCCAGGTGGCCGTGGAAAAGGCGAGTCTGTCTTTTTTGAGTATGTGTAAGGATAGTTACTGACGGGTCCACCAGGCGTACCGACTGAGACTGCGACCGCAGTCCGGGAGGAACATTGCGGCATTGCAGGCGAACGGGGTACAGCAGGAGATGCTGATTGAGGGAGTGGAGGTGGGCAAGGGCAACCAGGTGAAACTGCGATTCAAGGTGTCGTACAAGGTTGGAGCGGAGGCGAGGGAGGATCAGGGCATGGTACCGCCTCTGGGAATAGTATGAGGATGGAGTATGAGCTGCCAAGGAATACGCACAGCGGATGGAGATTCACAACTGCGTACAGTGTAGTTACTACGCAGTAGGGTAATTATCACAGAAACAGAAAGTGGACATGACTAACCGCATCTGGAAATTGCAGGCACTGCAGTCTCGAAAGCATACCACCGATGATGCTGATGATGATGATAAGAATAATAGTAACGATAGCATCGGGTAGCAAAGTAGAACAACAAGTCCGTGATGGCATGGTAGGCATACGCGGATCCGAATTGCCACTCAGGGCGCATCCAGACTGTGGCCTGTGCAGCGCCAAAGTCTATAGTAATCGTGCCGGGCGAACAGACCATCTGGAACCGCAGTTGGGAATGGGATCCGGAGGACGGAGGAAAGGATCTGAGAGTGAGCCGTGGGACTGCATAGTACGCGGCACTAGTGAGATTGCGAGTCAGTACGAGTCAATACGAGTCAGGTAGCAGATGCAATGCCGAGTTCCCGTAGAATGCTCTCGCGAAGCAATATTGAAATACAGTGTCTGATGTACTGCAGACTGTAGTGTGTACATATACTCCGTGCTCTATGCTGTGTACTATGAGCATTGAGTATGCACAGAAGACAAAACGATCTATGATCGACATCAGTGCGCCAAGCTTATCTCCAGGTCTAGAATCGGCACCGAGTTTTGCCCATTCCATCGTATATTCCGATTTGAACGATACACAATGATACCCAAGTAATCGTACAAAACCTGTTCTGTCAGTCCACCGCAGCCAAATGCGGATACGCTGCCCGCCGCACGTGCCCCAAGGTTTGGCCAAGCTTGCGCACCTTGCGCAAAACAGGAAACCTCAGTGGCGTTATCGCCGCTCCGCTATAACGCACCCAGTCTGGGCCCTGCGCCGATCACTGGGCTGTGACCATTGCGCTATGCGCACGCCCCGAACCATGGCCGGAGCTGTTGACAGCTGCCTGTAGATACTAACTATATAGTATAGTACTCCGTAGCATGGATACTCCTACTATAATACCCCTCCCTCCTCCACACCATCTTCTGATCCCCTCATATATAGCTTCCCCTCCCAATTGCTTCTTACATTCGTATCCTTACCTACATTTATACGCTCTATTTTGGTATCATCCATTGTGGTGATTACCTCCACTATGTCCTCTCCAGACCTCGACCTGGACATCACTTCCGTCCCCCGTTCTCGCGAAGAGAACCAAGAGAGGTACCTGTCCTTCGGTCCAATCCCTTTTTCTTGTGCTGCTACTAACCCCAGCAGAGCCTTCATCGCTGCCTCCAGACGTAAAGACCGCAGCTTAGATGCTCGCCTCGAGTCCGCAAACCGTGCCTCCATGCTCCACAAACAACGCACTGGCAAAGCCCTCCACATCACGAAGGAGATCGTCGAGAATGAAGCCATGTATGAGGAGATTGACGAACGGTATCAGGAGAAGCGCATCCGCATGCTGCAGGCTCAGAACCTGCAGATCGAAGAGCAGTTCCGCCGCCATCTCCTCGCTGCCTTTGCCGGAAACAATCCCTTTGTCCACCACAACGACACCACCAACAACAGCAGCATCCATGCCCGGAGAGCCTCTGCCATGCCCTTGCATTCCACCGTGCATAACAATGGCGTGAAGAAGTCCAGCGTCGATTTGTCGAATCGCCGTTCGTCCATTGCAGGCCCTGTTCCTGCTCAGGTGGATCATGTCTACACCACGCCGACCCCTCCCTCCAGGCACTACTCTCTAAATATGCAGTCATCTTCGTCGTCTCCGTCCTCTTATCTGTCTTCGGATTTTTGCCCCAATCTCTCTTTGACACCTTCACCTCTTCAGTCATATATTGCTCAGCCAGAGCCTGTCCAGCAGCAGCACCGCCAACGACAACAACAACCACCCTGGTCTGGCCCCAATCAGAGCTATCTGAACTCGGGGATATACCAACAGCTACAACAGCAGCAGCAGCCACAATTTATGCAGCAACTGGTGTCTAATGCATCCAGCAAGACACGCCAGTTCCGGGATCGATTAGGCTCTGCACCCGAGATCAACGTGCAGGGTCTGTTTCCCACTATGACCCCCACCTCCCACCATAATCGTATGGCATCTGAACCAGTTCCAGGACTGCAAGATATGAATATCACTGTTTCCTCCGCGGCGAATACACCAAAGCTGGGCACGCCCTCCACTGACGCCTCTGACAACTATACAACACCGGTCCCCTCCACCCCGACATCGCCCAATGTAACTATCGCCACTGAGGAGGCCAGTGGGAAGGAGAGCGGGCTTATGGTCTCCAACTGCGAAGGATTCGACCCAGATTTCGATGATTTCAGCCGGTTCGCGCTGGGACTGGGGTCCAACATAATAGATACTCCGGCGGAACCGTTTTGTTTTGATGATCTGGTTAGTTTTGATGACTATGCTATGGCGGCATAATTGGGATTGAGCCAGGGATCTTATTCTATCTTTTGCTATTTGTATATTTTTTTTTCCCCTTTGTTTTTATTTATTATCACTTTGTTTTCTTTCTGCAGGCAGGAATACCAACTCGGCGAGTTGGCAGGTTGTTCTACGATATCCAGTTGGCAATTGTGTTGCAGGTGATTGTTTCCGTGGTTATGGTATGGTTACAAGGGTGTTTGAAAAGGGTTGAAATTTCCATAGCTTTAGGTTGTCAATGTCAATATTGGCTAAGAGTTCTATTCTCAGGATGTGACATGTCTTCTTTATGCAAGGTACTAGGATGGTGTCATCTATGCTCGTATATTCATTCGTATATCCACGACAAAAAAAATAATAAATCAAACACAAGAATATGACAACTATCAGTGATCGACATTCATATTATCATTCAATAATCATTCCATACCACAGCGTATGACTTTATTGTGGAGTAAGGACAAGTATCGAGTATGGAGGGCAAATATCGGGGGATTTCCGCCCCTCCATGAGGCGTTGCACGTCTAACAGCATGACTATATTATAGTATTAGTATCATTTATCTACGAGTCTTCTAGACTGATTGTAATTGTGATTTGCATATAACCTAGGTAGGACGAACGGATTATAGCATGCTACCTACTAGTGTCTAATGATATGATATGATGGATTCCCGGAGGGTATGTATGTATACGAGGGAGAAAAGAGTGTCCATCCATATCCACAATGGCGAAAAGATACAACCTTCCTGAGAATGATAAAGTCCGATTCGATTTGTTTTGAACTGCTGTATTATTTAGTCGGCTCAAGGGGAGGGAAATTCTCCGATCTGGATCATGTCGATCTTGTTCATTGCATTGCCTTATGGATCCCGTTACATCCATTTAAACCAATCTTTATAACTTTGCTAAGGCTGGACCATTGATCTCGGCTTCTTTTTCGGTCTCATTATCTATTGTTGTTATTTTTGCCTTGTTATCTCCCTGTTTCTTGGCGTTCGCATTTCTTCACTTTAGCCTCAGAATTAGGGCTGCCAAGAGTTAGTTTTTTTTTTTTCCCAGACGTCTCTTGCATAACACTATCTACAATACCTAATAGTTATGCATTGCTAGTTCATTCGTCTACTCTTAAAATTATTTTCATTTCCATCTATCTACCTCGTACACTGATACAGCGTACACAACTCCAATGAATACCGATCCTGTTGACTATGATTACTATTCTGTCCTCTCTACAGACACCCGTGCTATAGTTCTAAAGTCGGGTGAAGGGTGCTCGTATAATATCTACCATAACCTAACACTTTTTGCCACTTAATATATTTGTTCGCCATTGCATAGCCTTGTTGAATATCCGACGACTATCTTCGGTATTTTCTCTTCATGTTCACTAATGTATATTTAGACTATACTATCAGACTGATACTATCAGACTGATACTATTAATGCATAATGAATACACATCGAGATATATTGGAGATACATTCGACCCATTTCCATACTGCACATTCTAACCTACCCATATCGTGCTAAAAGCTCCCGTCTAAGCTCCCCACTCCGTCGAATACTCATACTCGAACTGCTGCTTCGTCGTCGTCGACTGCGTGATTCCGCCGGATCAGCCGGGCTCAGCCCGCTCGCGCGCGCGTACAGGTTCAGAACATCCGTCAATGTCACCACTCCCACCAGTCCACCAGATAGTCGACTCCCCGGCAGAGCAGATGCCGGGATTGGCGCTTGCGTGAGTGTACATGCCTGGGAGGCAGCTGCCGGGGCTCCGATTGGAGAAGCAGGCCGGGGAGAAGGGGATGAGAAGAGAGCTTTGTTGGAACTGGAACTCGTAGGTCGGTAGTTTGGTGCCGATGCTAATGCCGGCGTCGTGCTACTTGCTGTCGGCATGGGGAGATTTCCGGCTGAGTGTGACGGGGCTGGGGACCCTGAAGACGATGGTGAAAGCGGATCCGTCACCCACAGTCTTCAAACTTAGTTAGTGACGCCTGCCTCAGCCCTGTTGGGCAAAACTTGCTTACCGATGGGATCTAGTCGCCACCATCTTGGCCACGATATGGGCCAGGGTCGACGAGGGATTGACATGGAAAACTGGAAACGAATCCTTGCCTTCTACAAGGCCGCGTGTAGACAGGATAACCGATATGAAGTGGATGCATGTGTTACGAAGGAGATGTAATGACGTCGAGCGTGTTAGAAGCTGTATCAAACTGTCAGTACATAAATCAGCCAAGCCAGGCAATCGGAACACACCTTGACATCAGCCGTCGAGATATTGCCAATAACGTTGAAATGATTGTCAATGACCGCAACTGATGAGACTCCCTCTTGGTTCATCAGCTGCAACGCTTCACACAGGGGCTTGTCCCCACTGCAATCGTGTTAGAATCTCGCCCAGAACGTCATAAACAAACTGAAACGGGACAACCGACTTGATCGAGATCACCCTCTGAGACCCTATGCATAAGTCCCTGATACTTTGCGTATACAACCGCTCAATCACAGGGAAGCTACGGCCATTCTCCCAGAGGAACTTCACGAGCCGGAATTGGCTGAAGATGCCTACCACCTCATCTGGATTGTTTTCATTAACCACCATAACACGGTGTATACCACCACCAAACGCCTCGACCGCGGTCAACACATTAGCCGAGGCCGGGAGCTTGGTCAGCGGTTCCTTCTTTCCCAGATTCTTGACATCTCTCAACGGGATCTTCGTCCCTTCTTTCGCTTTCCGTGCCAGTTCATTGTACCAGCTAAGCTGCTCTTCGTCGGGCTGCGTGTACCCGGACGCAAGAAGAAGATATGCATTCAGATCCGAATAGTCAAACGTAGCCACTGCAGCGGTGTCCTGGGGTGTTTCCCGGACCAACAGGACAGCGACGTCAGATGTGATCAAGATCTAGAATCGGAAACAGCTACACGTCAGCGACCCAGGCATTATTCGTATTGTGGAAGGAAATCTGGTAATAGTGAAGGAATAGTACGCATTCTTACATTCGTAGCTTCCTCAATCCCAGTATCGAGCTCGACAAACTTGAGATCATTCGGACTGACCAGCTCTCCGATTGAGATATGTCGCCAGTCTCGACCGGCAAAAGCAGGATCAGGAGCATTGCGCACAGGCGGGTTATCGATGAGGCTTTGGATCGCGGCCTGTGTTAAGGACGGCTGCCGCCGCGACCGTGGGGATCCGGGGTTAACGCCACGGAGAGTCTCACTGAGGCTGTGACTATGACGGTGATGATGGTTGGACGGGGACATGCGCGAGACGAGTGCAGGTACTTCTCGCACGGAGGGCGAACGGTCTACGCTGGGTCGCGGGGATGGGCTGGTTGTCTCATTGGGGTTTGCCGACGCCTCGTGAGGTTGACGTTCCGCCATGGTTGAAGCGGGGGAGACGGTGCTCCCGCACGGTAACGGTGGACAAGAGCACGGTAGACACGCGCAGCTCAGGCAGTACCAGACAGATGCAGAAACAGGAGATGGGAAATGAGATGGAGACGGATGGAGAGCATCGGACGCGGGTGGAAGTAACGCTGTCAGGGACTTCTTTTGTCTGGATGTTGCGGGGGAAGTCTGCGTTTATCGATTCTCGGCGGTGAATCTTGCATTAATTATTAAAATAGTTCTATTTTATGTATTCAAAGAAACTCCTCCAAAACCCCCGTCAGGTCCTTTCCTCTGCGATCCTTCATAACGGCCTTCCTCCTTCCGGTATTCTCGCCCAGTCTGGGCCTCTTCAACTCCGGTTCCCGCGGTTCCAATTCCATGGCTTCCCGCCTGAAGAGCACCGTCGGCGGGGATCGCAGGCCACTTTTCCCTAGGCTCCCTCCCATCTGAAAGTCAAGGATCGGAGTATCCCGGCTCAGAGTATACTCAGCGTCGACGGCTAAGAGACTCGCCTTGTAGAGTTCGTACAGCGAATAACTCCAGCTATCATCAGTACCCCTGACCAACTGTGAGAAGGAACCAGCCGCCCAGCCATTCTGCTCAATGCCCTTAGAAAGAGTAATCTTCGGACAATTCTGGATAAGAATAACGCGCAGCGCAGGAAAGGACGTGAGATAATGCAAAGCCATGCGCGAGAGATCATCTTGGTCACGTAGACTGAGTACACGGAGATGCGCAAATGCGCCAGACGACCGCGCAAGTTCACCCCATGTTCGAACGATCCTGTCACTTAACGTCATCGTCGTCTCTTCACCATTGACATTGTCCGGATCAGTCATGAATCGCAGCTCCTCGGACATAGTACTAATTTCCAACGCAACCAGGTTCTTGGCGACGTTAGGAATGTCCACGAGCTCCGGGACCCGCGCAAATGGAGCAGCCAGCGTGATGACGGTAGCCCAGTTCGACGCATCGCCTTGCGTCAAACCCAGATACTTGCGGACGGGCATTCTGGGGCAGTTGACTTTCATACACTTGTACGGTGCGACCTGGCGGAATTGATCCGGATATACTTTTGCGAGCAGTTTCCACATGTATAGCGTCTGCTTTCCGCTGGTTGTAATTTAGAATATTTCTATTCCCAGAAATGAACTGAATCACTCACTAACGCCCAAGACACTCCCACATCTCCTTTGCAAAATGCCAGGGCAGGCCCTGAAAAGACTCCAGGCTCAGATTCCTCTGATCAGCCAGAGCACATCGCATAGCGATATTCCTTAGTGAAGGAGCTCCGGGTACTCCTTTCGCCTTTACACCGCACTTTTCATCGTCTGCGTCCCACATATGTATAACTGGGGACTCATGAACCCATGATGGTCCCCTCGTGGAGGCCCGATTGTGTTGCATCTGGTGTATTCCTTTGATCTCTTCTCTGGATTGAGCTTTGATGGATGTATAAAGATGAAGTTAGGATGAGAGGTCAAAATGTATGATAGCCCTGCCGTCAATCGTCCTGGATAGTTGCAACGTTTATATCGATATATTCCCTGGCATCTCCAGGCTTCTCTGCACATAACGGTAGAAGTCAGGATACTGATTGCTTCCTCTGCATTTATTCAAATTGACAGTTGATAGTTAACGTAATCGGTAAGCCAGCTGCGCATCTCTGTATTCCATATAAAATTGCACTCTTTAAGACGTTAATATCTCAACAACGAAGCATCTAGAGTGCGTAGAATTTGAGATACGCGGCAAGCTGACGCTATATTTATATACGTGAAGCGAAGAGATCTTTATAGACATATATTTCTCTTGGTAAGATAAGTTACTGCTGTATTTTTGATTATTCTAATGCTCAATACCAAAAACAAATTAGTTAAAAAATTTAAAAAAAAAAATCGCAGGCATACTTCTAGAATCGACTTAGATATTTTATCTTATTGGTATGCTTCTATCCATTGGCGGTGATGATATTAAGGTCTTAAAAGTGACATTTTATATGCAATACAGAGGTGGCCAACTCGGTGTCCGATTACGATTACATGATTCAATGCGCCAAGCCGTATTAATGAGATGTCAACAGATCGTCCTTGTTGTTAAGCTGCAGCATGGATTACTTTAAAATGAATGAAACGATTGCAACTGATGAGCTTTATATCAACTGCTTGTTAAAGTGCATGGATCTTATTCACATATACGCCTAAATTTTAACCCTTGATCAAACCAACTCATTAGTGAAACCTCGTAATCCCAGATCCTCCAGCAGACTGGTTATCTCCATGGCCAAATGGAGAAAATGTAGACGCATACCACGAAAGTAGATAATGAATGCATAAAAATGGAAAAAAAAGAAGAATCAATTTATAGGCGAAAAGTGGACAAGGGAACCGCAGGCGCATATGCAGTTGCTCCATCCGCAAGGATGTACGAATCTACATGACGTAAAGGAGGTTGACATCTAACAAGAACCAGCATGTTAGAAGAATTAGGTATTATTATGAAGCGTCTATTAAAGGACATTGTGACGTACCCAAGGGGTGACTCGAGCTCAGCTGTGGCTTCTGAGTGTATTTCGTAGCCAACTCGTCCCGGATGCTGTTCAGCAATTGTACATAGCTCTGCTGAGGATTTTTCTTGAGAGCAGTGATAAAGGCCCATGACATAGCGCCAGTTGCCTGGCCGGCGACGTTGGCATCCTGACTGGTCTGGTCATCCCGGCTGCCAGACCACATGATGACATCCGCCGGACTGGTCTTGGTCTGTTTGGTTCGTTGGTAGGCTTGCTCGCCCTTGGTCGCCTTCTTGAAGAAGTCGACGGCAGTGCTGACCACGCTGCCCATGTCACCTCGCGCATAGGCTGAGACCACTCCCAGCAAGCCCTGGCCAGCCTCCTTGGCCAGGTTGGGTTCCTTGAGTAGACCTTGAGTCGAGTAGACGTATGGTAGATCTAATGCAGAACCCGAGTGGCATGAATCGAAGATGGCGGTAAGCCGTACGCCTGGCTGGAGTGGGTTGACCATGATCCGGTGCATTTCGTCATCCGTTATATGACCGGCCTGTCGGAAATCTACGGGGTAGATAACTTCGTCGTAGCCATCCTCTTCGTCTCCGTCCTCATCTGGGGTCTGACCACCATGTCCTAACTCGAGTTCGTCAGATATGCACATTTTACCACCTTATACCCGTTCATATTCAGAACACTAACCTGAATAGTGGAAGAAGAGCGAGTCGTTCGGTCGAGCATCTTTGACCAGCCAGTGCATCGCCCGCAGGATATTTGCTTTCGTCGGCTGACTCATGGGATTCTGTTGGTCGTCGGTAAGGATAACCATGTCCTCCCGGGCATAGCCAAAGTTCTGGTTCAAGTATGTCGACACATTCTTCACATCATTGATGCAGCCACGGAGTTGGCCTTTTTGGCCGAAGTAGTTGATTCCGACCAGGAGGGCCTTTCTCTTCCCAGTGCAGCGAGAGTACTGGAAATTATAGCCCTGCGGGGCACCGTGACCGAATGCGACGGGTCCACTTGGAGGAGGAGGGGGAGCACCATGGCCGCGCTGATGGTAGGGGTTCTGATATGCGTTCATGTCTGTCATGTGGGTCAGTGGAAGCAGCGCAGATAGTCGTTCACAGGAAAACGGACCTTGCTGTCCTTGATACATCGAACCCCCGTATTGTTGTTGCGGAACCTGACCATATTGGTAAGATGGCTGTTGCTGATGGTGGTGATGGTGTTGTTGTGGCGGATAACCTCCGCCTGGATGTCCGCCGTATCCAGACATTTGTCTAAAAGCCCATCGAAATTAGCATGGCACATGGCAGATTGTGAGGCGCACAAGAAGTAAGAGGGAAATCGAAACAAAACAGAACAAGAGAAAGCTCACTCGTACGGTTGTTGGGGGGCATAATTCGGAGGGGGGTATTGCTGCGGAGGTGGGGGATATCCCGGAGGACCATAGTTCACTTGTGGGTTATACCACGACATGATTCAGGAGGTGCTCTCCGTCAGGGGGGAAATTTCTCTTATTTGGGCTCTTTTCTCTCCTTTTTTCGTATGTCTTTCAGAAACGACAGAAATATGACAGGATGGCAGACAGAGAATGTTTTTGTGAGCGCGTTGAAGGGTGGAGCAAGGAAGGAAACGTGCCTGGAAGGGGGAAGAAAGAAAAGAGAAAGACGCTCGGGACGGATTCGGCCCAAGCCAAAGGAACCGTTGGGTGCCTGAGCCACCAGGCATCTATCTCACCTTTCAGCCTCCTGGTCAACGCCAGGATTTCAATAGTACAAGATGATCGATAGATAAATACGGCAGAGAAAATGCAGGTGATCGTAAAAATCAAATATCTGGATTTTGTAAGAAATAAAAAAAATAATAGATAGTGAGGAGGATCCAACCGAACAACAGTCCTGTCGAGTGTAAGACGGCGTGCGTGTACTTGAGCGCCTCTCGAGTAATACGCAGGGTCCAGAACCACTCTCCCAACAGTCGAAGGGAACGGCTTCAGTATTTATGTCCACAGCCTATGTGACAGATAAGAAATGGAGAGGACAGAGCACAGGGTATATGGGAGTTCATGGTATTGTGCACAAGTGGCCGTGTTAATGTTCATTCTTCTCTCCGATCTGCGCCTCTCCTGTAACCGTGGCTCCCACGGCTGAATGAAGAGTTTTCATCAAAGACTCAGCCGCTGTACTTTTTTGTTTCGTTGCTGATACGCTGTATTACTATCATTACTGCCGAGGTTTTCTTCCTGCATGGGCATCTATTGATCATCGAGAATAGATCCAGCCTGCGATTTCCCTTTTCAGCCAGCCCCTGGTATCATGGCAGCCTTTGACCTATTCGGGACTAACGCAGAACCCTCCAGACATAGAGCTATGCCGCATGGGGCAAGTGGGGATCAGCTGATCTATGGCTTAGATGCATGCACTTGCCACTATTTGATCCTGCCAGTTAGTAACAAGTCGATATGGACCATGATCATAAATTGCCGAGAGAATGCAAAGACGAGTGCCGACCAAAAGACAACAACACATCTGTGACATTAAGTTACTCCGTACATCATACACCTATCTAACTAATTAGATCTTCATGTTCAATCGGCCCTGGCGCCTTTTTATGTTTTCTCTTTCTCTCTCCCGTCCCTTTACGTTCTTTCCTTATCCTGCACTATATCAATCAACCTTCATCTCTTTTACCTCCTGGGCATGCCACGTCCCCGGCCTCCTCCGAGTGCTCGTTGCGCCGCACCTGGGGGAAGACCACGGGTTGGTGCTTGCGGTTGGGCTGATTCCTCGTTCTCTGTTCGTAGTGGTACCGCCTGTTAGCTGCTTTGATTGAAGGAAATGCGGAAAGAAATAAAGACACAAGACCATGCGAGGAACCACTCACTTATCGTTTCATCCACCGACAGAATCAAACAAGCAGCCTCAACCGCAGCTTGAATAGCATTGACCTTGACAAGGCTAGGTTCCCAGACGAACGCGGCCATGTTGTCCCGGACACCCTCGTGGTCGAAATCCACACCAGCCCAGGTGTTGCCTTTGCGGTGCTCAACTCGTAAGCGGTTCAGGATGTCAGTAGCATCGAAGCCGGCGTTGTCGCACAGCTGGCGGGGAATAACTTCGAGAGCCTTGGCAAAGGCCTTAACCACGGCTTGCTGCTTATGCGGGACGTTTCGGTCGGCAAAGCTGTGCAGGTAGCTGGACAGTTCCATCTCGCAAGCACCACCACCGGCAACAATGGTTGTGTTACGCAGGGCGCGTTTAACAATCATGATGGCGTCGTGCAGACTGCGCTCGACCTCCGCAATGAACTGCTCTGCGCCACCACGTAGCACGAGCGTACATGTTTTGGCGCCAGGACACTCCGAGAAGATGTTATAGCGTTCTCCACCAATTTGTCGCTCCTCGAACGAGCCACAGGTTCCCAAATGGCGGTCCTGGATGTCGCTACACGTCGATTGTACTGCTGCGCCTGTTGCTAGGCAGACACGGTTCATGTCATCGGAAGCGACACGACCGGCACAGAAGATGTCGCGGTCAGCGAAGTACCTGCAGCAATGCACGTCAGAAAAAAAAATCCATCCCATACAGACACCTTAGTAGAGTTGGGTGACAGCATACTGTGTTGCAAGATCTCCAATGGGTAACTTGCTGAGCACAACCTTTGCACCGGTCTTGTAGACAGCTTCAAGCTTATTGAAGATAATCTGCCATTCGGCATCGACGATGGCCTGGTACTCGGACACCTGCTCGACCCGCACCTCTGCGTTGTCCTTTTCACTCTTCAACTCCAATTCCACATTCAAGCACACAATCTTCGGGTTCTTGAACGACTTGGGCTGCTGCTCGAAACCGGCGTAGGAGAAAGTCTTCTTGAAAGCGACACCCTTGACAAAGAGTGAATCCTGAAGGCCACCACCAGTAATCTTCTTTACCCCGATCAGCTTCTCGTTGAGCTCTTCCTGGTCAAGCGAGAGTACGGCATCCACGACCACTACAAAAAAAAAGACGTAGTCAGTGCCCCGCTGTATCTTTGAATGGTCTAGTAGATGCAATAAAGTAATATGTAACCCACTTTTGGTAAAGAAATCCGAGTTTCGTTTGATCAGCTTGCTGTTCATTGCTGTCGCCGCTAATTTCCGTAACGTGTCAATTTTATCCTCTTCAGTACCCGCAGCATGGATCATGTCAACAGCAATTTCCTTGATCTTGTTGACAGCCATAGCGCTGGCTCTCCGCAGACCCTTCACAATGGTTTGAGTGCTAACGCCCTGCTCAACGAGGTCCCGGACCTCCTTCAATACCTCACCAGCCAGAACTACCACGGAGGTAGTTCCGTCACCAACCTCTGCATCTTGGGAACGGGCGATATCGGTGAGAATGCGGGCGGCAGGATGTACAATATCGAGAAGCTATTGTTCATAAGAGAAAAAGACGAGGGGTAAAAATATCAGTATTTCATCATAGTAAAAATCAAGGTGTTCTTTTCGAAGACGCACTTTCATCACTGTCGCTCCATCATTTGTAATAGTTTGCTTGCCATTTCCATCGACGAGCAAAAGATCTCCTCCATATGGACCAAGCGTGCTTTTGATCGTGGACTGTACTGCGACGCAGGCGTTGATGTTCGAAATGACCTGACCCTTTCCCTGAGAGGTATCCGTCCCTGTTTATCAAGGAGAAATTAAGAATCAGTTAATATTATCCTTTATTTCTCCGAATCAAAGAACGGAAAACGAAATGTAACACTGGCGATTGTACGCACCCTCCTTCAACACGACAATTGTGGGTGCTTGGCCGGCGAAGGCCATGGTTGCGGGAGTAAATTTCTGTGGACGAAAGAGATAGTAGTGGAAGAAGGGCGTTCAGGAAGGAGAATAAAGGTGAAAACGAAAGAGATCCAAAAGAGATCCTGTTTTGTTTGTGTTAACGAGGACAACCGCGGGGTTCAGCGTCGATAGCTCCTGATGAACTTGACCAAAATTTCCTGGAGCTTCTGCTTTCCACGCACGGCCAATCATGGTCCGCCTTAGCCCCTCGCAGCCAAGGCGATCCCTTACTCCAACTGCAACATCTACAGCACATTTACACATTCTTGGATCGTTGATTCTGTGGTTGTGTATGTCGGTCTATTAACTACGTCGTATCTCATGGTCATCTGCACCTCCAGTTTCAACAGGATCGTTTGTTACATGATATCTTCAAAGCATCCAGCAAACCAACAAATAAATGCTAGGAAAAGTCTAGGTCATCTTCGGATCTCGTCACATATTTGGCCAGAATCTCATGCTCCTGTTGTACTTCGTTTGCTTGCGGGTTGACAAGTCCAAGCGTTTCTCGATGTAATGCCGCCCCAGCCTCTGTATCGGAATCGTCAACCATCATTTGGTAGTCGTTAGTCGCATGCTGCCGTACGTCGACATCAAAGTTAGACGACTGTAATCCGTGGGTATCATGGTCGTAGGGGTCGGGAATAGTGTCATGATGCTGGAATCGTGGCAGGTGCTGGTTGATGTCGATAATCTGCGGATCGAGGGGCATGGCAGTATAGTCGCTCATGGAATCTACGGGTCCTTGAACGCTAGCCGGCGGCACGAAGGGGTTATGACTATGACTCTGAGAAGAATCCACAGGATTGCCATCCATGAGATGCTCTGTGCCAATCGTGCCTGTTGGTGACAGATTAGTGTCGTTTTCCCGCGGCATGAGCTTGTCATCGCCTTTAGCAACCCCATTAAGCGTGATCGGTGCTTTCAGCGTCTCCTTGCATTTAGGGCAATCCCTGATGACTCGGCTGACAGTCTCTTTGATCCTGACCCAATGGTACTTGACCGCGATGGCTGCCGTCGTTTTATTGATTCCTGCATGTTGCTTGACGTGAACGCGTTGGGCAATCTCATATTGCTGTTGCGGGTCAGACACAACTTCCTTATCCTTCAACATTAGTTTCTCTGGTTCCCCGTTCGTCCCTCCAACGAGTTTGTAATGTGTGGCTGCACTGCGGAGCCGACTCTTCTCCGCTCTATCGGCGCCCCTAGGATATTTCGAATGCTTGAGGTAGTACCTAATCTTATCGAAACGGTCCTGTGTCACCGAGTCCTCCCCTTCAAGACCCAGATCCCGACCGTATATGATAGCATCCACAAACTGCCCGGGATAAGAACGCAGCTTACCACCACCGGGAACTTTTCCAATTCGCTTGAATCCCAATGCATCCCATATACGGCAAGAAGCAACATTGTTCTCATATACGAGATTGAAGATAGAGTATGTGAAGCCCTGTTGAAGAGTCAACAAACTATGGTAGTTGATCCAAAAAAGACCACATTGAAAACAACCACCAATGTTTGGGATACGCGGGAATGCAATACTAACCAGCTTAGGAGCCCATTCAAGATAGCCCTCTCCCATCAGTCGTCCTACACCCCTATTTCGAACAGAATCTGTGACGAGAAACATGCCGTTGCAGATGTGACTACTCCGGCCCGGATAATTGGGTCTGATGTTGAAGCTACCCAGACAGATTTTGGCCCAGTCTGTGCCGGCTTTATCCATAGCCTGGGTCTCTTGCACACTCTTAATATCTCCAAGAAGCATGATGGCACCGAAGTAGGAAAACCAATACGGGCCAAACTGGCTGAATGGGATAGCGTCAATCATAGGATATGTGTCACCCTTTTCTATTTCCTTATTTAATTGATCTGACAGATACATCAACAGCGATCGAGGCACATCGTCCGCCGAGGAGAAAGGAACCAGTGTTGCAACAGTGACTCGATCTCTGAGAGTAACCTGCCGCGGCGTGATAGTGACCGGAAGCTCTTTGTCAATGGCTATCACTGGTGCTGCTGGATCCTCATGGACGGCAGGCATGGCTGTATCCCCGGCCGGACCAAGCCGGTCACGAGACTGTCTACCGTATTAGTCGAACATTTTGGCCAAACATTGCAACTGATTGAGTAATTGGCAGTAGGGTCCAGATCCTGGTGGCCTAGCCTGCTCTAGAGCAGAAAAGAGATGGGGAGACAGCCGCAGATGACCAGGTCTTCTGGGCGGCCGGTGGTAGTCAAAGAGCAGCATGACTGGAGGGCACTAACATTGTGGACGGAAGTGATGTTTCCCCTGCAGAACGAGGCGCATTTATTTAATATGGCAGAAGGCGTTGGTGAGAGCACTTCGAGGACCGCTGAGTATTCTCGAGTCCGGAACGTGGTCAACGCAGCGCGGAAGACGTCGTCCCGCCTCTGCTGACTCATCCGGTGAATCGCTGATCCTGATGACTAACACACTCTGCCCTGATATCATAACGTACAGTAATCGGTATGCGAGCCGGCCACGATGGACCATGAAGTACGATATAATTCAACCACCCAAAAGTGTATATATTATGAAAAACTAGTTTCCTATTCTCCAACCGTGTCTCAGTGAGAGACAGAGGACTTTATGTATGATCCCAAATAAGCCCCTTAATATTAGATACCTGCTTTTGTAATTGATGAAGGTTATGGGGTGTTTCTGGTGCTGAATTGGTTAATCAGCTACTTGGTGGTGTTGTAAAGGGGGGCGTACGTGCGTTGTTCCCTGCGACAGGAACCGGGTTGTGATTGAAGGATCTTAGGAATGGATATGCTAAAACGATGCCGCTGTACCACACGGCTCTGAACGACCTAGTAGGAAAACGATATAATAAGAGAAACACGACGACGGAGCCTCGCTCCTATACGACGACGATACTAGTGAAGCAACCTTAAAACCAAAAGAATGCTCAATTTCTCGTAACTATCTGGGAGGAAGCCCTCCTTAAGTACTCTTCGGCCACGGACTCCACCATACATTAGTATGTCGGAGGCCGCGGCCCTACGGCGTTCTAGGATAGGAAATATGAGAAATCTAGGGTTCCGCAGTGCCCCCGGCACAGTGTGGGTATCTTAAGTTGTATATTAAGTTGCAAAAGCATCCTTCCTGAATTAAATAGGGTTAAGCCAGTTGCTGTGAAACTATTGGAAATGATTTCTGGCTTGAATATATCTGTACAGGCATAGGGATATTGTGAGAGGCTTCTCACTGGAAGGAACAGTGACTCCTTTGGGGTGGCATGCCGGCATGATGGAAACAGCCCCTACAGTGTAGGCTACAAAAGGGTTTGCTAGGGAATCACTAGGACTTCGAAAGATGGGTTCAGATTGATGAGAGATGATCAGCTTGACCCCTCATTAGGGAGAGGTCAAGCAAAGGATCTAAATACTCAAAAGGCCTCGGCACTTAGAGCCTCGCCATGTATTTCACTGCTGTGACAAGTTGAACCTTACTTTGGGAAGTTGGGGGACAGCACCATGTCAATCCATAAAGAGGATCCATTGTATGAGTGGTTCCTCTTCATTTTGAGCCATTTTATGTGAGTTGGCGCGCTTTTCAGAATGTGTAGTTATACCTTGTAGTCAATCTTGAAGGGTAGAATGAGGCAAACATGAGCTGCTTCACAAATATTTGAGATATCCCTTTTTTTGATAGCAAATGTTGCAAATAAGAGCCTCCCCTCATGCTTAATTTTTTTTTATTTTTTTATTTTTTTTTTGTTATGAGCTTTTGGAGGTATGATGGGTGATTGGATTTCCTCAAGTTTTTGGGCATGACCAAAACGCGGCCGGATCGCTTACCGATTACGTTATCGTCCGCTCCATTGTTTGTAGGACTATGACTATGACTACTAGTGTGCATATGCATTACGCCAGGAAGACGACGTTGCACTCCGCATGATGCGTAGGGAAGGCTACTGGGTTTGGTCGACCTCCTCGCTCTGGTATAAAGGGCCTCCATTCTCTATATTCTCTGTCTTGACTGCTCGTATTAGGCAGTGCTGGTCAAACTTTACATAAGGCTTCTGATTAACCATGTCCTATAAGTACCCTCAGTATTATGAAAATGACCTTCAGCCAGTTCAAATTGATAGGGAGACGTTGCTAGAAGCACTTGGACAGTTTCGTTCTGCGACCCTGCGTGGAGTGGATCTAATACAGGCTGGCAGCCCACCGTCCGGAGAATGGGACCACGGCGGCATGTTCAGTGGCATCCCAGGTACGGATCATGCATTCAGGACGTTGCGAGAATTTATGTCAGATTCAGTAAGAGCACAGTATGTCTGATTCTAATGTATTAGGGATTGCCCTTGCCTTTCTCCGACTCGCGCGTCAGACCGCGTCATTAACGGAGGGAAATGGAAGTCCGCTGCCGGATTTTCTCAATTTGGCCAAGCAGAGAATCCCACCCCAAGGGCCAGATGTACCTATACATGCTGCAACAATCTCCCCCGTTGGATCTTCATCGTGCCTAACTGCAGCAGTACTGCGCATTCTGGCGGTAACTGAAAGAGACGCGAATGGCACTGTCTCCAAGGATGATATTACCTGCCTTGAGAAGGCTGTTGGACTTGCACTTGCGAGTCCGCGTATGGTCTCTCACAGAGGTAATACCATGGGGTGCGATGAAGTCCTATATGGTCGAGCTGGTTTGCTGTGGGCTCTTGTGAATCTACGAGCCCATATGTTTGATCAAGCCACCACGGATGCTTTGGTTCCTATTTTTGAGTCTGTGCCAAAGCTTGTTGATGTTCTTATAAACTCTGGCAGGCAAGGATCAGAAGCTTACATCAAAGAGTATGGGGAGCAAACTGCACTTCCACTGATGTGGGAGTGGATGGAAGGTAGATTCGGTCTTGGAGCGTGAGTCATTCTTGGGTCTTGAAAGAGTTGCACAGAGACATATTCCATACTGACAACTGTGCGTTAAGTGTCCATGGAATTAGTATGTTTACCTCGAAACCGCCATACCAGGACCTGTCCACGAGTGTCAACTAATGTCAAAACAGCTGGCATCCTAACTGTACTTCTTGCGTGCAGGAATGATGAGTTAGATGACGGTGTTTCACGCAACTACCTCCCATGGATAGCAGATACAATCACAGGCATTTCTAGACTTTGTATTGCCAATAAAGGCCATCTTCCCACATCGATCCCCCAACTCGCTTCGTCCCGCCCATCACCACTTGTTCAGATTTGCCATGGGAGCCCTGCAATTCTTGTCCTTCTAGCTTGTGCCAAAAGAGATGACCATTTGAGTTTCTACTTCTGGCGGCCGGAGTGGGATGAAGCCATTCGGTTAGCCACCGAGCGTGTATGGGAGCAGGGGCTTCTCTCGAAGGGAGGATGCCTTTGCCACGGAATCGCTGGCAATGCTTGGCCACTACTATTGCTGCATGATTGCTTTGAATATAACAAGGAACAAAGCCAGAGAGCAAAGCGTAACTACAGAGAACGGTCTCACACAACAGACGTCGCACGCGCCGCGGACAGCCTTACGGGTGACTACTTCCTCTCTAGAGCTTTGGCATTCCTCCTCCATGCACGGGAAACGCCCCCTTACAGTCGTCCGCCCAAGTTATCATTGAAGGACTACCGGATGCCGGACAGCTCCTATTCTCTCTTCGAGGGCCTAGCAGGGACTGTGTGTGCGTGGACAGAGGCTTGTGCTGTCATCCAAACACGACTGCGGAAGATGGAACTGAAAGAAGAACGAGCCGGCTCCCACACCTCTCCGGAAAATGATGAAGTATTTGAGAAGCTGTCACTCCTGCAGCTGGGGTTCCCTGGTCTTGGGGGTTATGGTCCAAACGGCTTATTTTGAGGACCTGCTCGTATATCAGAGGGTCGTATCTGTATACCTTACCAGTTGGGCAATGCGCGAATAATAGAATAATTTCCCGGTTTATTATCTCTTCAGAAGTCAATATAAAGGTATTTGGGGTTAGGATCCATTCATTTAGACGGGCTGTTCTCGTTGATGCTGCCACTAAAAGCTAGTAGAAATTCAGTACATCTGCTTTCCTAGATACAATCTCCACGTCACCTCCTTATGGTCACATTGTGCAAAATTTTATCGACAGCAATTAGACTTGACATTTTCTTTCATGATTTAGTCCTGAATGGCCAATTGTGATCGAACACGATCCTGACAGTGGCTTGCGTTGCCCGAGTGCTTGGCGATGATGTCTCGTTTCGACTGCGGGCAGCCGCTTCTCTCGCTATTTCATGCGGCTTATCGATAGGATGGACTTCACGGCCTACTCCATCCATGGCACTTGAATACAGCTGCGATGAGCTGTGTGCTTACAATGGGGGTATCTATTACCAAGTGTCTTCTAGTCATTTATTGCATATTGGCTGAGGCTGATTAATCGTCCGAACCTTGCAGGCTACTATCAACGAATATGGAAGACGTCCTACCCTCCTATGCATTTGCGACGACCAGAGATGCCTGGACTATCATTGCGCAGTATATTCCATCTAGTGACCTCTGTGCAGCCTCGCTGGTTTGTCGGAGATGGCACAAATTGTTCATGCCATCCCTCTGGGGTGACCCGGCGTCTCACTTCGGAACAGAGAATGATGCCGTCTACGGTGAGAAGATATGACTTTCCCCAAATTAGTTCTAATTTTGCTGACGTCGTTGATGATCCTAAGTTGCTCTTACGCGTTTCAGGAGGACGTTAAAATATGCACGGCTCGAGGTGCGGATGTTGACCCATACTCTCCACCTGCCGCCCGCGCTCTCGGAGATCTATGATGGCCCACGGCCAGAATGGTTGCGCGAAATTCTCGAATATCTGCCTTGTCTTCAGTCCCTCATAGTCTCAAAGCTGCCTTTCTTTGATCATAATTCTATGACCGCTCTGAGGGGTTTCTCGGGCCATCCTTTGTCCTCTCGCAGGTACCCGAATATCCATCTATTGCTCGCGGAAGGTGAACCAAATTCTACGTCGCAGGGGCTTGCGGAGACGCTCTTACGGCTCCCTGAGCTAGTATATCTCGATCTATCATATACTATGGGAGCTCGAGATCATGCGGTTTTATCTACGTTGTCTGAACTAGAGCACCTCCAAGTCCTCAAGCTTCGTGGCCTCCGCCTAAAAGATAAAGACGCCGAGTTCTTAGCAAACGCCATTGGTACCAAAGTCCGGTTTTTGGACTTGCGAAATAATAAGCTCACAGACATGGCTCTTAGGTCATTGCTGCAAGCTTCTTTCCTTCCCGCTGGTGCTGCCACGAGACAAACGCAATCTGCTCATAGCATATCTACTTCTGACTTCCTTAAGAGCCCGGATCTGGATGAACGGTTCTTAGACCTCCTAACACGTCCACTAACAAACTTTTTTTGGGTTACTAACATGCCACATGTGGGAATAACACACTTGTATCTTGCTGATAACCAGATCACTGTTGAAGGTGTAGCAAGCCTCCTGGCTTCAACCAGGCTTCATGCACTTGATGTTGGGACAGTGAATACAGCCGAGCTTTTCATGCGGGTACACCAGGAATCATGCAGTCGAGCGAGTTCCTCACACTTCCCCGGCGCAGAGAAACTGATACCAGTCCTGGGTTCATGCGCGAAGGATAAATTGACGTATCTACGGGTACACCATGCCGTAGTTACGGAGGACACTCCTATCAAGGATCAATCGTTAAACGCTCTCCTATCCCAGCCCAGGCCTGTTGAGATGGCGGAGCTGGATCCTGTTAATCAAATCCATGAGCTGGCATCAGACGTAGATTTCAGATTCGAGCTTGCAGATACTTCGATCCAGCGACCTACCACATCACCATCACGAGATAGACGTCCGATTTATGAAGACGAGGCGTTACCGGAGAATAAACGGGGTCCTGCTTTCGCCCCGGAAGTACTACAGCAGGGTCATGACGAGAGCGGCGGCAAATCTGCTCTAGATGCCAGAGAAGCAGGGGCCTCTGGATCTCATCAAGCTGCAGGAAATGAACCGGATCAACCGCTCACTAGCCAGTATACCTCAGATGCCCACGATCCGGCGTCTCCGTCTAGTTCCTTGCCATCAGGTGGTTCTCTTCGAGCTCGAAGGATCCGAGAATTGCTCTCGAAGAGGCCACATAACCAAAGCTTTTCCCTGCGAGACGGTGGCTTCCCCTATTTGCATCCATCCCATGTCCCACATCTCGAAACCCTGGTTCTGACAGATGTTCCATCTCATGTACCGGAGGACTCCGGGATACTTACCTCTTTGATTCGTTTTATCACGGCTTGTTCAGATGAGTCCCTACTAGCAACCCTCCAGGCAAAATCGGACTACTCGTTACCTCCGGGCCGATCTCGACTAAGAGCTGAACAACAGCAATCCAGAGCGCTTTTTGCTCTGAGTCGCCTAGTTCTTGAAATTACACCCACATCGAAGGAGCTGCCGAAGTTGACTCCATGGACTCCCCTCAGTTATCGAGATGGCCCCTTCAGGTCTTCTGTAGGGGACCGAGACTCTGAGGCTCTTTGGTCCGCTGCTATGAATGATTTCAGTTTCTTTGGCGAAGAAGAATGCGGAATCCCCGAGAATGACCCCGGGAAGTGCTTCCCCATGGCTGCCCTAAACGGGAAGATCACTCTGGTGCCGGAAGATGACGGTCCTGCAAGCTCTGGAATCCCGGAGCTCGCAGCTACTGAAGCAGGGCACCGAACGCTTTCCTCCGCAAGTGGCAGTAACACAACGAGTTCAACTACCAGCGAAAAGGGACCAAAGCAGAAGCAGGTTCCGGAAGTAGATCTGGTCGCTGAACTAGCAGCATTCCGCCGCGCGAAGAAAGCTCAATACGAAGAATTAGTCTGGAGAGATCGAGAGAACCGACGACGAAATACAAGTGCCAGCGCCGGCGACGTTGGATCGCCATTATCAGCAACAGCTCTCCTCTCGCCTATCTCTCCTGTGTCGGCGTCGGCTTTGGCTTCATCATTGCAGCCACCGTCACCAAGTTCGACCACATCTTCCATGTCTTCTTTCTTTCCGATTACGCATTACGTGGAGGGTCATTGGAAGGGAGAGGTAAATGTCATCCGTAATGCGACACCAAAGGGCAGAAGTGGAATGGTGGATATGTATGGGAACTACTTTGAGAAAGGGTATTTGTACCCTTGAATGTAGCAGCAATTATAATGATTCAAGTCTACTGTAGAAAATGCTTACAAGCGTCTTTTTGGTCAATAAAAGTGGCTTCTTTCCCCCTTTCATTATTCTGTTCTTTTTATGCATAATGCCATGCCATGGCTGCAAGGGAAGAAAAGACAAAAAGACGAAATCGCTCGCAATTTCATCATGCTGGATCTTCTTCGATTTGATTCCCCGACAATCTGCCGGATCCCTAATTCCATTCCTTTTGGGTTTTAAATTTTTTCCCCTCGTCGCCATGGTAAAAGACATTATCGTTGAACCCTTATTTTATTTGCTGACAACCCGACCATTTGGGGGTTAATCAACCATCCTTCCACCTCGCATAAAAAACGACAGAAACCTACTGAAGCGAGAGAAATAAAAAAAGAAATATAAAAGAAAAGGTCCGGAAAAAGGAAGCCCAGCCGAAGTAATCCAATTCATTTCATTTCTCTTTCAAACTTCTCTTACAGAGCCTTAGCGGTCTGAGTGGGAGTCAATCTCTTGCCATCCTTGTTGTACCTGATCCTTGGGGGAGGGGCGCGGTTACGGCGACCTTCCCGGGAGCGGACGCTATAAAAAGAAAAGAAAATCGGGTCAGCTATGTTGTTTCTTTAATAATTTCCATCGGAAGCACATATATGATCGAAATGGTCCTTGTATGTGCGAGGTGTTCAAATTATGGGGGGACAAAGCGTACCGAACAATCTTGCCGTGGATAGCGCAGGAGACGCAGTATTGGAGCTTCAGGTACATCTTAGGAACGGCGTAGTCCGTGAAGACGGAAGCATCAGAGATATCACCTGCATGAAGAAGACGCCGGTTAGTCCGAATTGCTCTTCAGAATAGACGGTCCTCCCCCCTCAATCCCATGGCAACTTGTCTCCCGTTCAATTCTCATTCTTCTTAATCCTTTTCTCTCATATCACAAAATTCCCTGATTCTATTGTTCACCATTTCATTGCCATATCTTGCCACTTTTGTAATCGGGGTATAAATGTTCAAACGTACGAATAGCAGCAGACTCGACCATGTTGCGGATGGTGAATCTCTTGATCGCCTTGTCCTTAGGAGTGCAACGAGCGCAGTTGGAGCAGCGGACGGGCTTGACGTGGCCGCGGCCCTTCTTGTTGCGGCCGCTGTAGAGGAAAAGAACATGTCAGTTTGCAGACCCCCAATTCCTGAGTTTCAATTCTGTTCACGACGAAGCCCTCGCAATTGGCGACCATAGCGGAGTACTTCCCCGGGACAACGCTAGGAAACCGGATTCAAGGCAGTGTTGGGGAGGAGGGTGTTGTTCTTACTTGTTCGCCCTCTTCTTGACCATTTTGACGGATTTCTCTGCGACGAAGGGTCAGAGGAAGAGTGGGAGTATGTTGGAGGGAGGGGCGGAGATTGTCGCGTACTTGGCTGTCGGGTTTGGTTGTCGAAGGCACTGGCACGCTCCTGAAGTGATAGAGCGGTTTGTGGGCGGGAAGCCCTATGCCCTTAAGCGAGGACTCCCGTGACTGTTTATGCCTCAGGCATATATTTATGACTGGTGACTCAGGCACTAATCGGCAGCCACCCGTCCTCGTGACCACGTCATGTCGGGGCGGTCAGGCCACATGGGCGGATTCCCGGACCTGGCAGTATTAACTATCAACGGCTCGTCCTTGAACGCTTTCCGAGTCCGACGAAAACAGAAGAACTGGTCACTTTTTCCCCAGTCGGGTGT
The DNA here is from genome assembly GCA_002976275.1 of Monascus ruber. Lineage (NCBI taxonomy): Eukaryota > Fungi > Ascomycota > Eurotiomycetes > Eurotiales > Aspergillaceae > Monascus > Monascus ruber. Next base: position 3,554,510 of record PSNO01000001.1, on the reverse strand, counting down.
TCTCGCGCGTCCTGTTGGCACAAATTAGACCAATCTCCTCTCTATGCCCTGATCGCCCTCTGGCACTATAACTAGATCCTCCATTTCTCTTTTCCCGTTTTTGTTCTTGCTCCCCCCTATTCTCGGCCTAGAACTCGGTATCTCTCCCTTTCCGCTCCATTGACCACTCCCTTTTAAGCTTTTGCTGATCCAGTCTTTTCTAGTCGTTGGTAATGTCTGCAGCCGGAGGAACCATTCGCGGAACCACTAGCAACAGGACCGTTGGAAGAGGCAGGCTCCCTGATTTTGATAACGCTACGTCGCACATCCCACGTCCAAAGAACGAGCCGGCTTCTGTAAACAACCCTGGTAGCGACGTCGGCAGCAACACCATGAGCAGCGCGAGCAGACAAAGGCAGAACCAGTCGAAGCGCGATGAGGTACTGTACTGAACGCATTTTTGATCCCAAATCCACCACAATTGAGCCCGTTGCAATGCTGCGTAGCATTGCTGGAGCTCTCATTGGACGTTCTTTAGCTGACATTTTTGCGGGGGTAACCCTGGTCCAGGCGATTCGACGGAAATTGGAGGCCGACCTCAACAAGAAGAAGCAGCCAACGAAGAAGCCCAATCGCACCCGCAGGGCTCCTCCGGGGTCTGTGCTTGCTTTAAAGCCCACGCAGGCACTGCAAATCAAGCCCGGAACCACCGTTGCCGAGGCAGCTCAAATGATGGCTGCGAAGAGGGAAGACTGCGTCCTGGTGACCGACGATGAAGACAGGATCTCCGGTATTTTCACTGCCAAGGATCTGGCATTCCGCGTTGTCGGGGCTGGCATAAAAGCTCGGGACGTGACTGTTGCGGATATCATGACCCAGAACCCCCTGTGCGCGAGGACCGATACCAGTGCCACGGACGCGCTCGATCTCATGGTTAGGAAAGGATTCAGACACCTGCCGGTTATGGATGAGAACCAGGATATTTCAGGTGTTCTTGACATTACGAGATGCTTCTATGATGCAATGGAGAAGCTGGAGCGCGCCTACAGCTCGTCCCGCAAGCTGTACGATGCGTTGGAGGGTGTGCAGACTGAGCTCGGCTCTAGCCAGCCCGAGCAGATTATTCAGTATGTTGAAGCATTGAGGCATAAAATGTCTGGTCCAACTCTCGAAACCGTGTTGGACGGTTTGCCTCCAGTGACTGTTTCGGTACGCACGTCTGTCAAGGACGCCGCGGCTGTTATGAGGGAGAACCACACAACTGCCTTGCTTGTGCAAGACCACGATTCGGTCACCGGCATTTTCACGAGCAAGGATATTGTCCTCCGAGTCATTGCCCCTGGCCTTGATCCTGCCACTTGCAGCGTCGTTAGAGTGATGACTCCACACCCAGACTTTGCTTCGACAGATATGACCATCCAGGCTGCTCTTCGCAAGATGCATGGTCAGTATAATAACAACCGCTACTCTCGAGTGCTGGGTAATTGGTAGCTAATCAGCATCTCTGAACTAGACGGTCATTATTTGAATTTACCTGTGATGAACGAGAGCGGGGAGATTGTGGGCATGGTAGATGTTCTCAAGCTCACATACGCCACTCTTGAACAGGTATGTCCCGTACGTCCCCTTTCTGGTACTGCGTAGTGTTACATAACTAAATATTCTCTTCATCAGATCAACACAATGCAAAACAACCAGGATGATGAGGGCCCTGCGTGGAACAAATTCTGGTTGTCAATGGACCACGACACCGACTCGTTGCTTTCTGGAAGCCAAACCCGTACTGCCAATCGCTCTCATCTTAGCCCCGACTTGTCTAGACACGGATTCGAAGGAGGCAGAGACAGTGTATTACCTAACGAGTCCGCATCGCATAACGGAGAATCACACTCGGAATTTATAATTGAACACCAACATGAAGAGCTCGCACCGTTTCCTTTCAAATTCAAGGCTCCTAGTGGTCGGGTGCATCGGGTTAATGTCTTCCCAGGCTCCGGAGTTGTCGATCTGGTCGATCAGGTAACGGCCAAGCTCGGGCCGGAGGTTGAGGCTGTTGGCGGTGCTCCTGTCTTCGAAGACGAGAAACTCAGCAGCACTGGTTATGCTCTGAGCTACCTGGATAACGAGGGCGACACCGTCTCGATCACCACTGACCAGGATATGAGGGATGCCGTAAAACTCGCACGACAGTCGCGCCGTGACAAGGTTGATATGTTCGTCCATGATCCCACTCAGCCTCCTGTCCCTCCTCCAGTTGAAAAGGCCCCAGAAGACAAGAGCGTCACCTTGGTCGACGAACAACAGGCCGAAGATGCACTCAAGACAAGAGCCGCGTACCAGGGTCCTCCAGAGGAGTTTATCCCAGGCGTGCCTAACGAGCTGCTGCTCCCTGGTGCGATTGTGACCTTGGCTGCAGTTATCGCTGTGGTGTTTACACTGAACCGCATTGGTAACAACAGGTGATTGTTCTAGTGTTATTTGTATATTGACATCTTTCTCCCACTTGGGGGTCGCCTTACATCTTCCGATAGCCCTGGCCATTGATGCCGCTTGTCCTTTCGGACTGTACAGGTTGTCTTCTGTCGGTTTAAAGCGTCTATTCTTCCTCTTGTAACACTTGTGTCCCTCTTTTGCATTTACTTTCATTTGTTCCTATTACTCGAGTCGCTTTGAACAGTTGAATTCATTGTTCGTGTACCACTGTTTGTTGCTATCATCACGACTGCAGATTTAGGGCTCAATGCACAAGTATCCTCCATGGCAAAAGCAGGGTGTTGATGTAATACTAGACAAATAAAAATAGCACACTGCGCTGTAATATAATATGAGGAGGGGAAGCAGAAGAAAGAAAGGGATGCGTAAAAGGATACCTTAGGTACCAAATAGCAGATCAGCCTGATCGGGTCTAGCGCCGAGTTTGCACAGGTTCGCCGAATTTGTCTTTTCTTTGGCCTCTATCCAACACTGTTTTCTCCCCCTCCAGAGATCCACTTTTTCTCCTCCAGGTCTTCGGCTGCTGCTCTTCACTTAGCTGGCATGTTGAGCCTTTTACTGGGCTGTGTTGGTCTGTGAGAAAATTCAACCTTCATCTCTTCGCCATTCGTCACCAGCACACTACCAAAAAAAAGTTCCCTCATACCCCGCTACGTTCAAAACTTCGGTCTCCTGGCGCTCTTATCAACTCTCCTTGTCAACTACCTAGTCTGGTTCTCTTGCTTAAAAATTACTTTGCGAATCAACTTTAGCCAGATTGTCTGCGACAACCTCAGAAGGCAAAATGTCGTTACTACCTCCCGAAGTTCACGCCGCGCTGTCACAGTTGCTGCGCGCGTTGACCACTCCCGACAACACCGTCCGGTCTCAGGCAGAAGAACAACTGAACAATGACTGGATACAGGGACGTCCGGACGTTCTTTTGATGGGGCTGGTAGAGCAAATACACGGTGCAGAGGATTCCAGGGTAAGTCGGTGAGACGAAGAGGGTGAAGGTTGGGACCAGTTAGTCTCATCTTCTACTCCGGTTGGCAGCTGAGGGCAATGGCTTCTTCTTTCTGACAGTTTCAATGTTTTATAGACGCGTTCGTTTGCGGCAGTGCTTTTCCGACGGATAGCTACCCGGACAAGGAAGGATCCCGCTACCAACGAAGTCAAAGAGCTTTTCTCAACCCTCAAACCGGAACAGAGATTGGTTATCAGGCAAAAATTGGTGGATTGCTTGACTAGCGAGTCCCTTACTGAAGTTAGGAAGAAGATCGGTGACTGTGTTGCGGAGGTTGCGCGGCAATACACGGACAATGGTATGCAACATGCCCCGTTCTACGCAGAATGAAGGATGTCGTTATCTGATAGATCTTTTCCTTTTCTCTCCTTATTTCTTTAGGAGAGCAATGGCCCGAACTCCTTTCGATTCTCTTCCAGGCCAGCCAGTCCCCCGAGGCTGGTCTCCGCGAATCAGCGTTTCGAATTTTCTCGACCACTCCCGGCATTATCGAGAGACAACACGGGGATGCCGTTCTTGGTGTATTTTCCAAGGGCTTTAAGGATGATGACATCGCTGTAGGTGGTCGCAACTTGCCTCATCTGAAGTATATATTGACCGCGCCATAGGTGCGCATCGCATCCATGGAAGCATTCGCCGCATTCTTCCGGTCTATCCCTAAGAAATCACAGTCCAAGTTCTTCCCTCTCATTCCTGACGTCCTCAACATTCTGCCACCTCTGAAAGAGGCGTCTGAGAGTGATCAACTATCTTCGGCATTCCTAGCTCTGATTGAGCTTGCTGAGCTCTGTCCGAAGATGTTCAAGAGCTTGTTCAACAACTTGCTCAAGTTCAGTGTCAGCGTCATTGCCGATAAGGACCTCAGTGACCAGGTCAGGCAGAATGCATTGGAACTAATGGCTACATTTGCCGATTATGCACCCAACATGTGCAAGAAGGACCCCGATTTCGCCAACGAGATGGTGACACAGTGCCTCAGTTTGATGACAGACATTGGTGTTGATGACGACGATGCATCAGAGTGGAATGCTTCCGACGATGTAAGTCTGCTTCCGTTGGCTCTAGCCGCACTTAAGGAACCGGGTTTAACTCTATTGTAGCTTGACATTGAAGACAGCGATCAGAACCATGTCGCTGGTGAGCAGTGCATGGATCGTCTGGCAAATAAACTCGGTGGTCAGGTCATTCTACCCGCCGCATTCACCTGGATCCCACAGATGATGTCGTCGTCTTCTTGGAGGGATCGTCATGCAGCGCTCATGGCAATCTCTGCCATATCTGAAGGCTGCCGCGATCTTATGGTCGGTGAGCTCGATCAGGTATTGAGGTTGGTTGGCCCAGCTCTTCAGAACCCGCATCCTCGAGTCCGGTATGCCGGCTGTAACGCTCTTGGTCAGATGAGCACAGATTTCGCCGGAACAATGCAAGAGAAGTACCATGCTCTTGTCCTGAACAACATCATCCCGGTGCTTGAGTCTCCAGAACCCCGTGTCCAAGCTCACGCCGCCGCTGCGCTCGTCAACTTCTGCGAAGAGGCAGATAGGAAGATCCTTGAGCCGTATCTCGGAAATCTCCTGCAGCACCTCGCGCGACTCCTGCAGAGCCCGAAACGCTACGTTCAGGAGCAGGCTCTTTCTACCATTGCCACTATTGCAGACTCTGCCGAAGCAGCATTTAGCCAGTATTACGACTCCCTGATGCCCTGGCTTTTCAAGGTTTTGCAGGAGGAGCAATCTAAAGAATACCGACTCCTACGTGCCAAGGCAATGGAATGCGCGACTCTCGTTGCTTTGGCCGTTGGCCATGAGAAGATGGGACAAGACGCTCTGGCCCTGGTACAACTTCTAGGCAGTATTCAACAGAACATTGTCGATGCAGATGATCCACAGTCGCAGTATCTCCTTCATTGTTGGGGCCGCATGTGCCGTGTCCTGGGAACCGACTTTGTTCCCTTTTTGCCAGGCGTCATGCCGCCGCTTCTCTCAGTCGCGGCAGCTAAGGCTGATATCCAGCTACTGGATGACGAAGATCAAATCGAGCAAGTCGAGCATGATGAAGGCTGGGAGCTTGTTCCTCTGAAGGGGAAGATAATTGGCATTAAGACAAGTGCGCTTGAAGATAAGAACACGGCCATTGAGTTAATCACCATTTACGCTCAAATCCTGGAGGCAGCGTTCGAACCCTACGTGTTGGAAACCATGGAGAAAATAGCTGTTCCTGGACTGGCCTTTTTCTTCCATGATCCTGTCCGAGTTTCTTCGGCCAAACTGATACCACAACTTTTGAACTCGTATAAGAAAGCACATGGTGGGCAATCACCAGGCTTCGCGGAAATGTGGAATAAGGTTGCAGAGAAGATCATCGAGGTTCTAAGCGCTGAACCTACAGTGGACACTCTAGCGGAGATGTATCAATGTTTCTACGAGTCAGTAGAGGTGGCTGGCAAGAACTCCCTCAGCCCACAGCACATGCAGGCCTTCATTGAATCGGCTAAATCGACACTGGAGGATTACCAGACCCGTGTGAAGCTCCGTCTAGATGAAAAAGCTGAAGCGGAAGATGGTGATGAGGAAGATTTGGATTATGAATACGCAATCGAGGATGACCAGAATTTGCTCAGCGACATGAACAAGGCTTTCCACACGATTTTCAAGAACCAGGGAACTTCATTCTTGCCTGCCTGGCAACAACTTCTTCCCTTCTACGATGCTTTCATTACCAGCCAAGACCCTACCCAGCGGCAATGGGCTTTATGTGTCATGGATGACGTGTTGGAGTTCTGTGGTCCGGAGTCATGGACTTACAAGGACCACATCATGCGGCCTCTCGCTGCTGGATTGCTGGATGAAAATGCAGCAAACCGCCAGGCGGCTGCATACGGGGTTGGTGTCGCTGCTCAGAAGGGAGGGCCTGCCTGGAGTGATTTCGTCGCTGCTAGCATCCCCAGTCTCTTCCAGGTGACACATCATCCCCAGGCAAGATCTGAGGAGCACATCTTCGCAACGGAGAATGCTGCGGCCAGTATCTCTAAGATCCTTCACTATAACCCGTCCAAGGTGCAAAACCCGCAAGAGATTGTGGTGAATTGGATTAACACCCTACCCATCACGAACGATGAGGAAGCCGCTCCTTATGCGTATTCCTTCATTGCACAACTTATTGACCAGTAAGTTCTTTTAATAACATGTTCTAGGCTGTGATACTAAACTTTTACTTACAGGCACAATCCTGCTGTGTTCTCCAATGCGGCCAAGGTCTTCGGATATATAGTTCAGGCTCTGGATGCCGAGACTTTACAAGGCCAAACGGCCCAACGAGTGGCTAACTCGGCGAAGCAACTTGTAGCTGCCACAGGAGTGAACGCCGAACAGATTCTCGCAGGGGTGAACCCTGACAACCAGGCCGCTGTGCGGAGCTATTTCCAGTAGAGAAGCAAGATGATAGAACCCTGGTGGTGGATCATGTGTTGAAATGATTTCTGTGGTTTCTACAATGAGTGGCAGCCGTTTCCTCCTTTTCTTCACTTTTAATTGATGCCTTTGTATTTGCAATTTTTGACCTTGACAGCCTTTACGTACATTTGTTCTCGGTCACCCATTCCGCTTAGTCGCCTTAGTTTCATTGTGTGTGTGCTGTAGTCCAAGGGGGCCTTGTCGATTTTCTTTAGTATCATCTTGAATTGAATATGGCCCTAGAAATTAGCCCGGTGAGATATCAATATTGCAGCTGGGATTCTGTTATGTCGTTACATATATCCATAACCATCCTAGTCGGACACAGGCTTGTAACCTATGAATGGATGTTTAATAAACTAGTAAGCAGCCATGGCTACACAGTCAAGCATTGTTTCTCGCGTGTATACGATTCCAACTGTGTCGTTCCACTCCTCAACCTCCTCACACATACCATCCAAGCTCGTTAAGGGGGGCGAGTATCCCAACCACCCATCATCGGGCCTCTCCCTGGCCCTAAAATTACCTGCAATAACAAATGTTGCTGTGCCTGAACAACCCCCGTCTCAATAATCCCCCGTCACACTTGATGTGGAGGTAGAAAAAAGCCACTCCCAGCTTCGATGTGATAATGGCGATTCCCAGCGGGATGGCTGCCGTCCTGCCTTCTCGGTAGATCACTGGAGATGAATGATATATAATCAACTTCCCAGGGAAGGTTGTTGCTGTTGCTGTTGTCTCCTTCATGGCGGAACTGCAAGTTAGGATTTGCTTGCATTGACCCGTTACACCGTGACTGAACTCTGCTCTAGGCTGTTGACATATATTCCCCTTGGACGAAACATCTAGTTAATTAGATAGTGCTTATGTACGGAGGCCAAATGTATGCTGCGAGAAGTTCGGCTTGTCCATCATGTCCCATTCACGTGTCCTGGAGGGGCAACCCAACACGCCGGGAGAACGCTTTCAACATCCATGGACACTTCCAACAGACAGCAATGTATCGCGTTAACTTGTTAATCTATCACCAGTAGGTGTTGGTGGATGTTATCATCTACTATGATCGCTTTCTAGTCGTCTTTCGATAGATAATACTCCATACTGACGATCTCTCTCTCTGACAGGACTGAGGTTAATAAATTAATACGCGGAGTAACGCCCTCGCTCCGTACTCGGCAAACCGGCACCCACATTCTAATCTTATTGAGCCACTATCTCGAGGACCGAGTTCCAGATCGTCCTGAGCAAATCGGGTTGCTTTGAGGATGGAGACTGGCCTTAATTCAGTCAGATCCCACAGTTACAGCCGTAAGATGATGTCTACCTAATCTCCTCTGGAGTCTGGGATCAAGATGCAAGGAATCCATCGCAATTCGTCGTGCAGGAATAATACGAATCTCAGCTTCGTCATTGGAACTCAATAATTCTTAACTACCGTGTGCCGTGATAAGGCAACACCGATCCTTGGGTCTCTTTGCTCCTTTTGGATGATGCGATTATGATTAGGGCTCTTTCCGGCACGCAAGCAGCCGGCGTTATTGCCGATGTCATAGTCTCTTCCCAAGATTATTCTAATTTTCGCCCCTCGGCCTTTTGCAGATGTCCGAGGTTGGGGGCTTTCTTCCTGTTCCCCAATAAATAACACGCCAAATGCGGAATTCTTGCGCTACCAATCTCGACATCGGCAGCCATTTGCTGCTTGTGACTCACTGGGTCTGTGTTAAATGCAGCTTGTAACCTTCCATGAAGGGACAAGTAATAACTGACCGCAGGATACCAGGATTTCTATCCCCGCTGGCTGTGACCACTAATTGCATGGACGATCCTACTAATATATTCACCCGTTTCAGCGTTCTACAGCCCACACCTTTTCGGGCATAAATTTCTACACTGGCCGATTGCGACTCGTTATATCTGTAAAGGATCTTCACTTTTTTCTTCAATGCTTCAGATTCACAGGTTACATGACCTTGCAGGTAATCTGGCTCTGGGTAGCGAGGCTGGTTTAGTCGAACTGTAGGTTGCCAGCGTTGACGACCACCGCTGAACATCTCAACAACAATGTCTCCTTCATCGCAGAACGCCACTCCAGGAGGTAAAGAGTTTCTGGAAGCCAACCATGGTCGCGGATCTGCAAACACATACTCAGATTCTATCGTGGAGACTCTTTCCTCGGAGGAAACCCTAGAAGATGTTGGTGCCCTGGAGACGAAGCTGTCGGGACGAATCTCTCAGATGTCCGATCCTTATTTGGCCCGCGAACTCACATCTGGCACTGGTGATCCCGAATTCGAAGTAGATTGGGAGAGTGACGAAGATCCTACCAACCCCAGAAACTGGTCGTTGGCTTACAAGAGCTTGATGGTCTTCTTCATTTCGTGGAATACCCTGATTGTGTAGGCCCCCAAAGCACCAGTATTAATTGCGCTCTTGTTACTAACAGTTATATCTGTTCCTTTCTCCTAAAACCAGCGTCCTATACTCCACATCATACACCCCTGCCGTTTCCGAACTTACTACTTACTTTGGAACCTCTGAAACTATCATGACTCTGGGATTGACTTTTTACCTTTTGGGTCTAGCCTTTGGCTCTTTGGTCATGGCTCCTCTAAGCGAAATGTATGGTCGAAAGCCCGTTTGCGTGCCTAGTCTGTTCCTCTTCGCGGTTCTCATTATCCCATGCGCTCGCGCTACGTCTGTGGCAGAGATTATGGTCGTCCGATTTCTTTCGGCCTTTTTTGGGAGCGTCATGGTTTCTGCTGCTCCGGGACTCGTTGCAGATGTGGTTAATGATGAATATCGGTCTCTGGCAATCTCTATTTGGAGTATTGGGCCGATGAATGGACCAGGTATGTGCTGGATGTTTCTTGATACCCCCAACCGCCTTGTCTGCTGTAGATATTGGTAACTCTGGATACCAACTACTATTTTATAGTTCTGGGTCCAATAATTGGAGGGTTCGTGACACAGTATCTAAGCTGGAGATGGATGGATTGGATCACTCTGATGTTAGCAGGTGTTGCGCTGTTCTTTGCTTGCATAATGAGGGAAACATATGCTCCCATCATACTTCAGAGGAAGGCTGCTCGACTACGTAAAGAAACAGGCGACTCACGCTGGTGGAGTCAGTATGACAATAAAATGAGTCTATCTGTACTACTGAAAATAAGCCTCATGAGACCATTCGGCATGATCGTTTCGGAACCTATTTGGTAAGGATTCCAGGAATATTGAAACCAAATAGTTTCACTGACCCGCGGCTGCATCCATTAGCATCTTTTGGAATCTCTACGTCGGAGTAGTGTACGGAATCCTCTACCTCTGTTTCGTGGCCTACCCGATTGTCTTCCGCGAAATTCGAGGTTGGTCCCTTGGTATCTCGGGCCTTGGCTTCCTCGGGATAGGGATTGGAATCTTCATCACCATCGCCTGTGAACCCCTGATCCGCCGCATGGTCAATGCCCACAAATCGGACCCGGAAACTGGAAAACCCCCTCCAGAGGCAATGGTGTCCATAATTTGTATCTCCTCAATTCTCATCCCTGTCGGAGAACTATGGTTTGCCTGGACCTGCTCCCCCAAGTCGATACACTGGATTGTTCCCATTCTCGCAGGTGTTCCCTTTGGGGCTGGGAACACAGGCGTCTTCATCTACAGCGCCAGCTATCTTGCTGGTAGCTATCGGATCTACTCTGCATCCGCGCTGGCAGCGAATTCGGTGGTCCGGAGCATTCTTGGTGGGGTCATGCCCCTCGCAGGTTCGCCCATGTATTCTCGGTTGGATGCGAATTGGGCCGGGACCCTTCTGGGCTTGTTGGAAGTCGTTCTCATCCCGATTCCGTTTGTTTTCTGGAAATATGGGCACAAGATCCGGATGAAGAGCCCGGTCATCATAAAAATGGAGGAAGATGAAAGGAAAGCGAAGTTAAAGAGGGAAAACAGATGGCGCAGGCAAGGGGTTAATGTCGGGGATCCGGAGAAGCAAAAGGAGACTGTCTAAGTCTACACCCTTCTCTCCAACATATATCCCTGTGGAAGCATGAAAAGAAGAAGGGACTCGGGTATAAAGGCCCTTTGCTGATATTCTTAGTAACAGCCAGTATTATCTCGGTCTCATCAATTCTGTCTATGCTTACCGTTGTGGATGAGAGAAAAGGCATCAGAAAACGGCATCACCGCCAATAATGCATCGAAGGAGCAAGAAATGATGGAAATGATATTCGCTGAATATAGAATAACGCATAGTCGGAACATATTCGAGAAAGTGAATATGATATTCCTAATCAGCACCTAGAGATATTCTAGACATGCACTCAGAGTGTATGAAGATAAGACGAAAGAGGACCAATGTAGTAGTCAACACATAGAGCACACCTCATTTATTTGTACGAATATAATCACTCCGGTCGCCCAAAGGTCTTCTCAACAACCTGAAAATCCTTCAATATGCGCTCATACTCTCCAATCTCGACCGAACCGGCGGGGAAAACCATAACGGCATCAACGTATACTGAATGGGTAATTGAGGGACCAGCTTGGTTCTGAGACGGTTCCTGCTGCCGCTGCCGCTGTTTTGGTGGAGGTTGAGACAGCCAAACTTGACGTTGGTGTCTTACATACCCCAACACGTTAAGCCATGCACCGACGGATAGGTCCTCAGATCTCATAGTTTCAAGAGTAGCATTGATATCAACCGGTACAGAACAGGCTGATTCAGTTGCTCCTGTCCCATTCCCGTGTTTGGGCCGGGGATAGTTGTGTTCTAGGAATAAATGGCCTTTAGAGACATCGTAGGTTTTTACGCTGTTTATTTTGCGAATTAGCAATTATTTTCACTTGTTCCTTCTTATCTTTTGCTTTATTCATTCCCTCCTTATTTCACGAATAATTTATTGGCATTTTTTTATCCATCTCCAAGTTAATGTGTACCACGTACCATCCGAGAAATCGGACCTTCGAGTCAGCAGGGAGATGCGGGAGGTCAGAGAGGAATGCCCGTCTTGAGGGAAGCGGACCATTATTCATCCCCCAATGATTTCGGTTGCTTTGGAGGCAGCAGGAGTAAAGGAGAAGAAGAGTGAGTGATGCTTTTGCTGAATATCAAAGGACATGTCGACACGTGACCCGTACCCTGCGATAGGCTTAGCGTGGATGTCATAGGTAAGCCCCTCCTCCGACGGTGATTTATCTCCAGGCAACGTCAAACTGAAGCAGCGCCTCCTTGTGTCTCGAGAATCTCACGCAGGAAGATAGCCTTCATTACAATCTGCAGAGGTAGGTATCCTCTTGGGATCATTTTGGCTGCTGAAAATATGCCTTATGACTGACGTTATCTCTTTTCCAGCTCGACTTCTATCTAACCACCCCAATCGTCCACTACGCTCTTCTCTCTCCTTTTCCTAGGAGAAAACATACCGTGGACATTAAAGACGCTCTCATTTATTTTCGAGAAGGAGCTGGTACCGACTCCCGACTCCCCAGTTATTCGGAGGGATTCCATCCGAGAAATACTTTCCTTAGAAGACCTCGTCCTGTTGTTGATTGTCGAGAGAAAATGTGGTCCTGGTTCGGTGGCGCCTCGGCCGCGCAGAAGCGGAAGGATGCCCCCAAGAACGCCATATTGCTGCTCCGAGAGCAGCTAGATATGCTGCAGAAGAGGGAGAAGCATTTGGAGAATCAGATGGCCGAGCAGGATGCAGTGGCAAGGAAGAATGTCTCGACAAATAAGAACGGTATGGCTCTGACCATGAGAATTGTTCGGCTGCATTTCCAAAAAGGCGCAGAATTCTAACGTCAATGTTGTTGCAGCTGCCAAGGCCGCTCTGAGACGAAAAAAGGGCTACGAGAAGAACCTAGAACAGACTACTGCCCAGATCACTCAGTTAGAACAGCAGATATACTCGATTGAGGCCGCCAATATCAACCAGGAAACTCTGCATGCCATGAAGGTCGCAAGCGCTGCCATGTCACAGATCCATAAGGGATTGACTATTGATAAAGTGGATGAGACTATGTATTTCTTCCTTCTGGGGAACATCATGTGTTTTGTTTGGGGGAGCTTCTCTGACGCTAGTTCGTATAGGGATCAAATTCAACAACAGCATCAACTCAGCGAAGAAATTGCCCAGGCTATCGCATCCAATACTATTGGTGAAGTGCCTGACGAGACCGAGCTCGAGGAGGAATTGGAGAGCATGGAACAAGAAGCTATGGACAAGCGCATGCTTACGCCTGGCACTGTTCCAGTCGCAGATAAAATCAGCGCGTTACCGTCCGCGGCAAATGGGGAGCGTATGTCCTTGTTTTCCTTACAGCTTGTTCTCTTCCATTCCGTTTCTTGTCAACTCAGTCTGACGCTCTTCTTTCTATTATATAGTCAAATCCAAACAGGCAGTGGAAGACGACGAGGAAGCAGAGTTGGAAAAGCTTCGTGCCGAGATGGCCATGGGATGAATGTTCCCCTTGAGTCTGCTCCCTGTTAGGCTTAATCGTTGCTTCTCATCCCCCCCAACCAATTTAAATCCTTTTCGAAGCAACAACCTCAAGCGGCTGACTCGACGGGTTTATTTATTGTATGAATGAAACGCCGAATGTCCCTTCATTGCGTGTCCTCTTTTCTGTGTAATTTTGTCCCCTCTTCTCGCTATTAGCAGCCGAACAAGCCTTCTATTTTTTTTTTTTTTTTCTATCTGCTTGTCTTGTCGTCTCGTCGGCGCATCTTGGTTCTTTTATTATCATAATTCCATTCGGTCCGGTTCTGGTTCTGGGGGTTCTTTCTGTGGTTTCTGTCTGTCTTTTTTTGTGCCGTTTCTCTTGCCTACTGCTATAAACATACATACCTACGGAGTACCTACATACATTTCTATTGCCGTTCCCAATTCTTTCAATTTATCCCTAATCGGTCACTCTGTACGGAGTAAACACATAGACTGAATATATCGAATTTTCCGCCTCCCTACTATACTACACTGAGCTGGGGAGCCCTGCATCTACTAAAAACAATAAACCTAGGAATGTTTCGGTTTTCTCATTCGACATATCTATGATAGCTATTTAGGATAGGACAGAGATCGGAGTATACAGATACAATACGAGCATTCGTATATTCTGCAATAATATCATGCGGGAACTCCGTCTAAATTTCAACAATATGGCACGGGCCAATACATAAAAGTTCAAATAAAACGAAAACAAAAAGGTTGAAATTAAAATTAAAAAGAAAAACCGGTAGGATACCTGTAACTCCGGAACACCCGCTTTCCCAGACCATTCTGGACTGACTGCTCCACCAACCAACCTTCATAGTGATGATAGATATTCTAGAAGATAAGAGAAAAGAAAACGGCCCCGGACCATTACAGAGTCATACGATGCTAGTAGATAATAATCAAGGGAACCAAGCGTAGCTTTTCAGAGGACTCGTCCTGGACCCGTGCGTCGCTTCATTTTGCCATTTGGTTTTCCATTCCCACTCCCGTGCGGCAGCCTCGATGAGGGCTTCTTTGCATTCTGGTGGGAGCTCTGCGAGGATGTCTGGTCCCACGAATTCGGGGTGCATGGGGTTGGCGATGGAGATTAGGCCATTGGAGCCGAGGTCGTGCACGTCACCGTCCGGGCCGGGGATTCCCATATTGGAATACGGTGGGGATTCGTAGTAAACATCGTGGATGGCGAAACGGCGAGAGAATGCCGGTGGAACGCTGGAGAAGACAGTGGCGTGGTTGACGTTCTCGTCAGCCTGGGTGTCATCGTTGGCAGTGGGGATAACATCACGGGGTTCACCGTGATGGTCAGAAAATTGCTTCTCGCTGTCGTTGTCCTCGTCATCGCCTGTCAGGCGTAGGGTTGACATTCCTTTCATCAGCTTCGCCGTCGTTTGGGGATCGGAAGGAGGTAACCGCTCCCAGCGAACATGCGAAGGTTGCATAATTTTGGGATATTGAATGGCATTGGTGTGGATATCATAGATCCCTTGGAGATTCTGACGGCGGACATTTAAAATGGCAGAGTTGAAATTACTGGAAAGTAAAATCGGAATATCAGTATGTTTAGAAGCTAAAAGAGAAAGATAGGAGTTGACCGGAACAACTGCAAACTTACCTGGCTTCCCTTGCATGCTCGACCATCCAATTATCACCAGTAACCGTGACCCTGCGCTTCTTGGGGTCGCCTACCTTACCTATTGGTATTGGAACTGAAGGAGCTCCAGTGTGGTAGACGCTGCTGGCCCCATGCCATGCCACATACTGGTTTCTGTTATAGGGTTCACCCGGAGGAGGTAGCCTATCCTCCGGAACAGCAAGCTCGCCCTCGACGTCTCCTCGCTCTCGGGCCTCTTTCACACTGTAATCATCAATAATCTTTCTTCCACCGACAATGATTTTGGCGCCGAATTCTCGGAACACAGATCGCGCCGTCACAACACCAATAGCTCTTCCCTTGTAGGAGTGAGGAATGATGTCTCTGGTAATTAGGTCGCGTTTAGCATCGTCGTCGATGATGATTTTGTAGAGAAGCTTATGCTTTTGGAAGAACAGATAGGAGTCGCGGAATCCAATACAACGCGCGGGTTCTGTCGACAGCATGTATAGTCTGTCCCCACGGTTTAAGATGGTAAATGTGCGAACACGATATTCTCTGCCTTCCTGAAGTACACCATTTTTATCTACTTTGGTCTCACCCTCCGGATCATCTGGAAGAACCACCTCATCATTCACCACATCCAATACATTCCCTTCCTTGTCGATGGGGACCTGGGTAACATGAGACGGTCCTCTGTTTCGACCCCAGCGTCCACCGCTGGCAGCTGGACGGCCGCGTCTCCTCTTGGCGGGTGTGCCGGCGTGAGTTGGTGTCTGCGGAGCGCTAGTATCCTGCGCATCCCAGTCGGGCGGTCGATTCTTCGGGGGACGACCAATACGTCTTTTCCGTGGGATTGCTGAAACTCGTCCGCCCCGCGGAGGTGAGCCTCCTCGCGATGGCGTATTGGAAGCATCCACGGGCGATTGTGCAGCGTCTTCCTCCTCCTGGCTTGGCTCGGGTTGCGGTTCAACATCCGGGTCTTTCTCTGACGTGTTGCCCCCGCCATCCACCAGCTGCGAGGGTTCGCGCGACTGAGGCGCATCGGCCATCTCCTCATCTGAAGCGTCGGGAACGGAGGGAGGAGCATTCTCTACGATTGATTGGTCAGTACTGTCAGGAACTGCTTGTATCAACCAGTTAACGGGAGAAAGGTGGGAACGCACTCAAGGATTGTGCAGCTGCCTGGGCAGCAGCTCTGAGCTTTCTCGCCATACCGATGCGACGCGTTTTGAGATGGGAAAATGAAGGCCAGCGACGACTGTTTTGGGAAAGCCGTGGAAATTGCGCTGCATGGTTCGTCGGTGATATATTTACCCGATAGGCATAATCCACGTGACACTAAATATCACCTGACTTTCTATAACCCCGATTGACAAGCCCTACAGTATCTAGAATGCCCTAGGGCATTAGGGCGCTAGAGGGCAAGGGCCATATGATGTCATGCATCCCCACCTACTGCATGCCACCTTTCCACCTTTGGCCCTGACACGGTTCGCCACAGACACCAACCCCCTGTCCCAGCTTTTTGTAATGGATGTCGACGTCTGGGTGGCTGATGTGATGGAGGCAGAGAAGCTACTCCCCAAGGTTTACCCGAGACTCACCGATACTGCTACACAGGGAAAGAGTCGAGCCTGTACGGCTTGTCGTACTAATAGTCTACAGACGACTGGCGATTTTACAGTTTTACCTGGAAACTCTGTTGCCAGACCCGCAGTATTTCCCATCGCTCCTGATCAACACTGGTTGATCAACCGAGGGGTAACTAAAGTAGTTATGTACGATGAGCTCATCGTGCTGGTTGACAAGAGCAGAGACGGTGGACAGGTAATTGATCAGGCAAGACGTTTCCAATCATAATAACAGAGGGCCCGTTTCTACTGGCGCACTGAGATGCGATGATGGCGCGCGAGTGAATCTCTACCATCTGTTCGTTATCAGCCGTGGTGAGCTGGAGGATGGATCCGATCCAAGAGTTGGCGTGTGCACCCAGCACTGTGGGTGAGTGATGCCCGATAAACTGATCTCAAGGTGCATGGACCGTATTCGCTTGCAGAGATGGCAGGATTTGCGGGATGATTCTAATATGGCGAGATACAGGGTAAGCACCGCATACTACCTGAAGAGGTATCCTAGACGGCTGTGGTTTGATCGGTGGTGTCCGAATGTCCGTTGATTTGTATGCATTGCTATCCTCGATAATAATGCTCTCGATCATGTCTTGTACGGAGATGATCCGAAGGGCCTGTGAAATGGCGTCCCGTAAAGATGAGGATGGGATCAGGATTATTATGGGGCCCCTCCTTTTTGACACGGAGGCGTCGACGGACGCTGTTACACTTACAGCGTCGATGCCAGATGGTCGCATACCCGCTGTATCCTGCATGAGGATCTTCTCCGTCCAGATGAGATGATGTTAGGACACCAGATAAAAATAATAATATTATTATTGACATTAAAGAAATTATTATTGACAGTGAAAATATATATATATATATTTTTTTTTTTTTACTTTTTTTGTGAGATTCGGTTCGGATGACTTCAGGGTTTGTCAGACCGGTCGCATGTCCCGACTTTTCAGTCCACTCCCTCCTGTTTCTCAGCCTCTCAGCCCTTCGAGTTGGCAGTCAACATATAATATCAGGTATCCTTATTCAATCATCATACGCTCGCAGCAGAGTGGCTCTTCTGCCAGCGTAGCCACTCCGCCACTGCAGCTGTTACAGTACCAATACTCCTGCTGTACGGGATAGATATGGCGCTAGTCCTAATACAGTAATTCTCACCCAGGGATTCGGCGAAGCCACACTCATCGCACAGCGTAGACAAGAGCATATATTATTGTCATCTATATTATCCCCTTCACGGCGTCTGTTCCTGGCTCGAGGAACCTCCTATCCGTGTGTCCAAACACATCCGCTCCACCGTTAATATCCTGATTATCGTTGCCGCCGTGGTTGGCCTGTCCGTACCTCTTCACCCCTCCTCCCCTTAGTTGTGGCTGGCACCCGAAGCCGGTCCCTCGATCCCGTCATAACCCGGCAGCACATCCAACGGTTCTTTTCGCTCGACTCCGCACAGCTTTTGGTGGTATTTCTGGTATTCTTAATATTGCTGCGTTTCATCCTTCCTTTCGTCCCTTTCTCGTCTGATCTCTTTCCTCCTCCTTTCTTACGCCGTCCGTCGCGTTCTCCTACTTCCCGCCACGTCTGCCAACAGTTGTCACCCTCTTCTCGATCACTGTCCTTACCGTTCGTCGCTGCTGCGGAACTGCGTCACAACGGCTGCATCACGCTCGTCTCCTTTCTTGGTGGAGGGAATTTAGTGGATGGAACCATAGCCATGGCTGCTGCTCAAAGTGGAACAGAGCTGCGCGGAGATACAGACTTGCTGAAGCGGCCCGCCCTGCAGAAGTGAGTTATCCTTTTTCGTTCAGACATCTTCGTTGGTCTGGCGCCAGATCGTCACTGGAGGCATGACGGTCTCTCCTAGAACGAATGGATGGAGGGGGAACGGAGCTGGATAAAGAAAAGGACAAAGCAAATAAAAATGTACAGCTTGCCATATGGTTTGCTGTTGTGGTTCTGCAGATTTGATGCGGCCGCTGTCAAGCTGAACCGGGAGAGCTTTAGGAACAACCCATCGGCGGACTGGTTCTTTCTCGCCTCACCTTAGCAACTTGTCCCAGCTCTGTTCCCCCCTTCACTTGCCCGTAGGGATCTCCAGCATAGAGATTTCCTCTCTGATACCGTCCCCTCGTCATTTTCAGCTGCCCCTCTGCTCCTCTTTTAACTGATGCAGTGAATAATCAATACCTATATTCCCTCAGATGGCTAACTAATCTAACTAGCAATGGTTCACAGGGTACAGAGGACAGTCTGAGTTCCGGCCATATTAGCTCCAGTACTCCCTCCCCTTCGGGAATCTCCACTCCACAGCCCGACCCCGCAGATAAACGGCAGCCTTCTATAGTACCCAGCTACTTCCAGGTTGGTTCCTCTCCCTCTGGCTCTAAACTCAACTCCCTTGATTCGTGGTTCTCTGGCTTCAAGAATTCTTCCACTGTGGATAAACCCCGAACGGGGAGCCAGGGCAAGGCAACACGGGACGCGGAAGGCTTGAATTGCAATTCCTCTTCATTCGAGTCCTCGGGCATGGCCTCCAAGGCCAGCTCTTCAGCTCTCCCGGATGGGAAGCTTGAAACAGAGGAACTGCCGCAGGTCTTGAAGAATCCTACCAATCTCCCTACTCCTCCCCTCAGCGATCCTTGCTCCCTTTTGCAGAAAGAGTCGGATGAAACAGATATTGGAGCTTCCAGTCAAGAAAGGGGCGTGGGCTCCATTTTCACGGCGTTAAGAGACTATCTTTCCCCTCGAAATACATTTTCTGAACCCCAGACGCTGCGTCACACGCCGCCTTCCGTGTCCGGGATCTCTATCGACCCAGTTCTTGCTTCTGACTTCTCCAGTCCCACCCTTCCTCAGACTCAAAACGTGTTTTCTTCCTCACAAGTTCCCCTCTTGGACCACGAAAAGCCACCTGCTTCTTCACCCTCCTGTGAAAACCTTGCAAGGCTAACTGGAAACGTACCCGATGGGTCGCGTCTAAAGAATACTCCTCCTCTCACCCCACGAGCCATGTCCAACGAAAAACCTCAAGCCGATGAGCAACCGGACTCTGGATCGCCGTTACCACCATCTTCTGATGCGGTACTCGAGAAGCAGACGGACAATGTAGCGAGTACCGCGGACGACATCGCGGGGAGGCTTGATAAGGCTTTTCCTCCTCCAGAACCAAAGGTCTCAACACAAGAAACCTCGCCACAAGGAGGTCCTCCTGTTGGACCTCTAAAGGGTAAACTTATTGTCAGGATCTCCGAAGCTAGGGGACTACGCCCATCCTTCGATCCATATGTAGTCTGCGTTTTCGAGTGGAACGAATTTGTCTCCAATGGCGCTCAAAGCGAAGAGGAAACCGCTCTGGAGCGACGAAGAGTAAAGAAGGAGCTGGAGCCGGATGCTGGCCGACCGATGGCAATCCCAATGAAAAGCCGACAGAGCAGCAGCAACAGCCTACACTCTCTTGAACACAAGTCCAAGAAAACAGTCACAGACCCTCACTGGAATCTTGAGGCTGCTTTGTATGTTTATATCCCTTTTCCCTTCTTCCCCCTTAGCAAGACTTCCTTTTCTTTCTTTTTTTCTTCTTCTTCCTGCTCCGCTTTTCATTTTGGGAGGGGGAAGAGGAAAGGTATAATTCGCTGACAGTTGGCATATCCAGTGACGTTCTTGGAGAGCAGTCTGAGATTGATGTTTCGGTTTATGACCGCTACAACCAAGAAGAGTTTCTGGGCCATACACGACTCTGTATAAATCTGAGACAGGATCATAGTCGGCTGGAGGGATGGTTCCCGCTGGCCATGCGTGGAGCAGGGGATCATCAGATATCCGGAGAAATACATCTCGAAATCACATTTGAGAAGACCGACCAGAAGCAAGTCGGACCAAACGACTTCAAGATCCTCAAACTAATTGGAAAGGGCACGTTTGGTCAAGTCTACCAAGTAAAAAAGAAGGACACGCGACGGATCTACGCAATGAAGGTGCTGTCGAAAAAGGTGATCATTCAGAAGAAAGAGGTGGCTCACACTCTGGGGGAGCGGAACATCTTGGTGCGGACTGCTATGGCAGCATCTCCATTCATCGTTGGACTCAAATTCTCATTCCAAACGCCCACGGATCTGTACCTAGTCACCGACTACATGTCCGGCGGCGAGTTGTTTTGGCATTTGCAGAAGGAAGGTCGGTTTCCGGAGGCCCGTGCGAAGTTCTACATAGCGGAGTTGATTCTGGCTCTGCAGCATCTCCATGACCATGACATTGTGTACCGCGATCTCAAACCAGAGAATATCCTGCTGGATGCCAATGGCCACATAGCACTCTGCGACTTTGGTCTCTCAAAAGCCAATCTCACGCAAGGCGATACGACAAATACCTTCTGCGGAACTACCGAGTATCTCGCGCCTGAGGTATTACTTGACGAGCAAGGATACACCAAGATGGTTGACTTCTGGTCCCTTGGAGTTCTAGTATTCGAAATGTGCTGTGGCTGGAGTCCATTCTACGCCGAGGATACGCAACAAATGTACAAGAACATCGCCTTCGGCAAGGTTCGATTCCCCCGTGATGCGCTTAGCACCGAAGGAAGGAATTTCGTCAAGGGTCTTCTCAATCGAAATCCCAAACATCGATTGGGAGCCAAGGGTGATGCCAAGGAGCTAATGGCGCATCCTTTCTTCCACGACGTGGACTGGGAGGCTCTGAGCCGCAAGGAGGTTGTTCCCCCGTTCAAGCCAAAACTCAAATCCGACACCGACACATCCAACTTCGATCCCGAATTCACAAACGCCCTTGATATTTCAGCGTCTCTCAACGACCGTGCCGCTGCCCTAGCAAATAACTTGATGGGAGCCTCGACGCCGCTTTCCCCTGGCATGCAGGCCAATTTCAAGGGATTTACTTTCGTCAACGAGAGCTCTGTTGAGCACCACTTGAAGAATGTCTCAACCGACTGTGCGGAAGAAGATAGTATAAAGGACGAAGACCTATGGCAACGATCTCACCGTTCTGGACATTCGGTAGGCGGTGCCAAACCTAGTGATCCCGAAGCCGGTGTCTTCCACGTTGATGAGAACTTTGACATGTGACGATGTCACTTTTTGCATGGTAATGGAGTCTGCTGCTTGCATATGTCCCTTTTTTTCATTTTCGTCTTGTACATGTCTCGAATGAATTGGGGTTCACAGTTCCGCCTTTTTTCTGTCCAGTTCATTCCCCCGTTTGTCGAAACTCTTCACGACATGAGTTTTCCTTTTGCCGCTGGGTTATCTTTAGCTATGATGGAACAAATGTTCCAGTATCTTTATTGTCTACTTGTGCACACTCATGAGCATCATTGTACTTCTCTCCCTTCTTATTTAAGGCGAAGGGGCTGATTTCTGTTGTCGGTGTTTCCTATGGGGTTTCTGCTACTCCAGCTGGCTTATGTACCTGACATTCCTATTGACGCCTGACCTAACGACTTGGGACTTTCTCTTTTCTTTCTTGTTATTTTTATCTTCTCCAAACGTTTTTTTGAAGCCATTCAAACGAGTTACTTGGTGGCCGGGTCCTTCATCTATCCATCTCTTTAGAACCGGCTTGGTATGGCTCGTTTGCCATACAGGCCGACTAGTTTCGGGCCACATTAAGTCTCCTTGCTTGATTTTGTTTAAAACTGCCTAGCTGTGCCGGGAAAGAGCCGATTCAGCCGGAGTTTACGTGTTCAGGGGGCGAGTAGGCGTTGATTCCCATTAATGGCGGCATTCATTCCGGATGAGGTGGCGCACGGGGTGGTTCGATTGAGAATTGAGAGACGAGCATTCTGGCCGTGGTAGCAGAGAGATCTCCACCGTTGGCAGCCGGATCTAATGCTATAATTAATGCTCTGATAAGACACGATCCATGGATCGGGGCGACCAGACATGCCGGTTCCCTTTATAGTTATCGTAATTCCGGAGCGGCCTCCTTCGCCGATCTCCTATGCAACGTAGGACGGAGTAGTCGGTATTCTTATGATAGAATGACAATACATTAATAATAGAATAGAGGGCGCCGCTGATGATGCTGTGTCTGTGCAGAGCAGGACATTGGACAATGCACAGACAACCAAAGTGATCACCAACCCTGTAGATCCCCCTCTCTGCCCCTTTTCCCAGGACAATTTGCAAACTCAATGAGACTGGGCTTAGCCAAAGGCAGTATATGTACAGTAGTAACCGATCATGCATGACAACAGCCCTTACCCATGTGCTTGCTGCGTGGATTGTAACCGTGGGGTATGCAGGAGAGAAGAGAATGCTGACGCCATGCAGGATGCTGCTAAAAATGGAAACCAGAACGTGATCGGGGTAATCGCCAAAAATAGTTTAGCCCCCAATGAAGAAGAGCTCGGCTAGGCCTAGAAGGGTTAGTTTTGATGCCCTGTTTTGAAGGTGTCGAGGGGTTGGAGGAACTCCGTAATAGCATACGTGCTATGATGGACACTGTACAGCATCTAGCGAAGCATCTCTGTACGGATCAATATGAACATGCATTACCTATAGACATATATATATATATATACGTCTATACCTATATATAGCCCCAACAAACATCCAGCTGCTCTCTACTGCTTACGGAGCTCCGCCATGAACCATAGCGCTTTTCTTATGCTCGAGGCTCATGCAAGGCGGGAACAAGGCTGCTTCGCGGCAACGGCGCCTCTAGTCCCTTTTGGGCCTAGCTGGGCGCTTCCCTTCTGGATATGCTTTTCTTCAATCTCCCGTGTCTCCCGCGCTTCTCTCTCTCTGTCCCTCTCCTGTTCTTGTTATTATCCCTCTTCTCGATCCTCATTGTCCTTCCTCATATCCTATGACCATCAAATGCCCTCCCTTTCACCATGAGCGTGGTTGCCAGTAGTCGACCCGACACGGCTGCTGTGCCCTACGGTTCCATGCCCCAGGACTCCCATATTCCTCACTATCATCCAACCTCCCCTTACGTCGCTCCCGCCCATTCGGTCTCCAGTCGATTCTCCTCCACCTCCTCCATCAATTCCATTAATACAACCTTCTCCGTCTCCTCAGCTCCCGCCTCCTTCTCTCCCGTATCCCCTACTCCTCCCTTTCTCCCGTACAGCGCTGCCTCCCGCCTCCCCCATACTGCGGAGTCGCCCTTCAGACGTCTGCCGCCCAACGTCTACGCCAGCATCTTAAACCACTTGGAATATCTGCATATGGGTCCACGCCAGACCGGTTGTATAACATGTTTCCAACGAGATCTTCACTCCCTCTCCCTGACCTGCCGGTCCTGGGAGAAGGCGGTCAGGGCTAAGCTGTGAGTTCAATTGCTCCATAATGCCTACCCAGCCTGCTAATGACCCACCTAAGTTATAATCGCATCCACATTCTTGGAAATGATTCCCCATACCAACTGAAGAAATACCGTCTAAAAAGAGGCAGTCGGTTGAAACTACTGCGGCGGACACTGCGTGAGAGAAAATTGCTGGCCAATCTCGTCTTGGAACTCCGGGTCCCGCAGGTGGACATGCTGGTGGGAAAGGGCACCCAGTGGCAGGAATATCGAGACTTAGTGGCTTCCGTGGTCATGGTCTGCCCCAACCTGGAACGGCTGCTGGGCTTGAGTATTCCGTACAATCACGAATTCGATCGTTTGACATACGCGCTGTCAACGCGGAAGAAGCTCAAGGAACACACCTGGATTCTGGGGGAGCCCTCCGAGATATCCGAGGGCTCCCCTCGGAGTAGCTCGTGCCCAGGTAGCCTCGGCCCCCTGGAGATGTTCGAGTTCCTCAACTACCACGTCGCCTGGACGAATCTGCAGACCTTGATGCTCTATGCCATCAATGAAAGAAGCGCCTTGGAGCCAAGTGTCTTTCTTCGCATGTTCAACCTCTTGCCCTCGCTCCGTAATCTCTGCATATCGTCCTTCAATGCCGATGCATTCGGGGATAGCACCTTGGTTTGCCTACCTCCGTTGGAATCGCTTAGGCTGGAGCATCTTCCGGGAGTAACCGACTCAGGATTGTCCCAGTACTCGTCCTGTTCGGAAGCACATTCACTCACGTCGTTGACTCTCATTGAACTAAGTATTGACTCTTTACTGGTAATATCTAAGATGCTGGCGTCTCTGCCACAATTGGAACGGTTCACTATAGTTCAATCCAACAAATCCCCGACTTTGCCTGATGGTGAATTGGTCTTCCAGCCGCTTCTGGCATCGTCAAGCCTCAAGCATTTGCATTGGGACATCTCCAGCCCCCGGTCCACCATTGCTCTCAGCAAGTTCGACCCCACTAGCCTGCTCAAGTCCCCAAGGCATTCCGATTCTCCAAACTCTCACCTTGCCCAAAGCATCCTGGCTGGTGGCTTCCCTTGTATCGAGACTCTTCGTGCTCCGTCAGATATTGAACCACTAGGGGCACTCCAGAACGTCTGTCAGCCTATCCCAAAGGGACAGGCTATCTTACCGTCTGACCGTTACAGCCTCCCTCGGAGTTCCCACGGGTCAGTCAGCACACGAGGATCGGCTCTTCCTGCTGGAAATAACTTGACCTCTGCCCGCATTCGTGCCCAAACGTTGATTGAGATGGCCGCAAAAGACACAGAGGCCGGCGTGGAAGTTGTGATCACGGATTATTCAGATTCTTATGTCCCGGACATTTCTCCTGATGATGCGTCTTCTATCGATGAGGACGAGTCAGAAGCGGACATAGATGAACTTGGGGGTGTTGCTTCTCAGCCACAACCAGAAGCCGGCGACCCGCGCCCCGGAGGTGTTGAGGGTCCTGTCATCTTGCACGAATTTAGATTGCCTGCATTCATGGGCAGAGCGGGAGTAAAAGACGTGCAGAATCTACCTATTCCACGCTTCATCCTTCGTCCGGAAATCCCCGGTGCAGATGTAGATGGTGGCCTTGTCAGATGGAGGCATTTATTGAGCTCAAACCAGTCCCTAACATATGCTGCTGGAATTGGTGCCAATTGCTTCGCAAACAGAAGCACCTCGAGTCTTTCACCGATCGAAGAGCCGCCACCTTCGCCCGCCTCCTCTCGGTTTGGGTGGGGTTCTATTGGTAGCCGGTCGACCGTGGCAAGCAGCCCTGTCACATCCACTTCACCGTCTACTCCCATAAGTATGCCATCACCCATTGTCCCTCCTTGGGAGAGAGATACCTGCACTGGCTCGTGGAATTCCCGCCACAAGAATGGCAGGGATTGGTGGTACCACATAGAGCGGGATCGACCTGGGAGCGTGGAGATTATTGATCTTCAGCAATTCTTCTGAGCTGTATGCCATATATATATATTTCCCTCTTGGATTTTATTCTTTCCCATCAAAGTATACCCAGTTGCACTTT
Organism: Monascus ruber; assembly: GCA_002976275.1. Classification (NCBI taxonomy): domain Eukaryota; kingdom Fungi; phylum Ascomycota; class Eurotiomycetes; order Eurotiales; family Aspergillaceae; genus Monascus; species Monascus ruber. The sequence goes on along the minus strand of PSNO01000001.1, from coordinate 3,528,539 downwards.
CATTTATTTCTATTTTGCTTAAAATTGTACCAAATCCCGGGTTGGTGTGACTTTCTTTGGCGTTATTACAGTGGCTATTATTTATCCTGTTTCCCTTCTGATCCGATTCTCACGGTATATGCCCATGGAAACGACGGCGTAACGGACTTGGGCTTGTTGGAAATGGATTCTTTCATTTATTTTTTTATTTTTCTTTTTTGTTGCGTTGTCGCTTTCACGCCCTCATAGGCTCTATGCATTTAGGGTTGATTCCTGGATATTTCGGATTTGCTTTGCATTGCAGGTTCAACCTCTAATTATCTACTCTATCTATGCTTCACATACCCGTGCATACTGGGCTACTACTAATTCTGTATGCAGCTGATGTGTGTGATCTTTCAAAAGCGAAGACGGGTGAGATAGGCGAAATAGCACATATACTACTGTTAATATGCTGAGTTTCTTTTTTTTTTTGTAGACAGTAATATAAACGAAGAACAAGATTCCAATACGGACTATACATAATCCTACCGAGTATACCGATTTCGCGAAGAGAAAAAGAAAACCATGGATATCTAATGGATGAGGTGAAGTAAAATCATTAATCAAAGATGATGAATATGATTGATTAAGACAAAAAAAAAAAAGAGAACACCACGACAAATGCCGCATATCCATAAGACTAGATAATCCTCTTTAGACATAGATGCCCACGTTCGTATCTTTCTTCTTAGCCTGGACCTCAGCAATGGCATCGACATAATGCTCGTGGCCGACTTTAGTCATTCCCTTCCGGAGCGCAATCATACCAGCTTCGACACAGACGGCCTTCAGCTGTGCACCACCAAACTCGTCCGTGCTGCGCGCAAGCTCACCCCAGTTGACACGATCGTCGACTGTCATCTTACGCGAGTGGATCTGTAGGATGTTCGCGCGAGACTCTTCGTTCGGTAGGGGGAACTCGATCTTGCGGTCCAAACGGCCAGATCGGAGGAGAGCAGGGTCCAGTACGTCGACGCGGTTTGTCGCGGCGAGTACTTTGATGCGGTCGTCGGACGCAAAACCGTCGAGTTGGTTGAGAAGTTCAAGCATCGTCCGTTGCACTTCACGGTCACCGGACTTCTCCGAGTCGAAACGTTTTGTGCCCACGGCATCGAGTTCGTCGATGAAGATGATCGAAGGTGCTTTCTCTTTTGCCAGGGCGAAGCAGTCCCGGACGAGCTTGGCTCCATCACCGATAAACATCTGCACGAGTTGTGGTCCGGCAAGTTTGAGGAAGGTGGCGTTTGTCTCGGCAGCACAGGCACGGGCAAGAAGAGTCTTACCGGTACCGGGAGGACCATACATCAGAGCGCCTGGAATAATTATTTAAATTATAAGTATATGGGAAGAGAAAGATAATATGGCAATAAGGATGTTTGAGTAGGAAGAAGACAAACCTTTCGGAGCCTTGATACCCATTTTCTTGAATCTCTCTGCCTCCTTCATCGGCCATACGATTGCCTCAACAACCTCCTCGATCTGTTTATCTAAGCCTCCAATGTCCGAGTATTTCTCTGTGGGCTTCTCATCAACTTCCATCGCCTTGACTCTGTTATCATACTCCGCTGGTAGTGTGTCCAAGATCAGATATGAATCCTTGTTCACACCGATCAGGTCACCAGGCTTGAGCTTCTCGTGATCCACGAGACCTATGAGAGGAAGGAAGATTGTCTGACGGGTCGACGTTTTGATGACAGCAGACTTTCCAACTCGAGTCGCGTCAAGATCGATATTGGCTCCTTCTTCAGCGGCTTCAGCTTCGACATCAAGGTCCAATAACTCGACAACATTCCCAACGAGATATGGTAGTTGCCTGCAATAAGAAAAAAGAATTGTCGACAAGAAGTCAGCAAATACTCTTTATCGATCCAATCATACGCCTTGGAGTCGGCGCATCAGGAAGAAACTCCCAGAGGGCGAGAAAAGACAGTACCTGTTATTTTCAATCTTCTCTTGATTATCCTTGACCTTCTCCCGCATCGTGCTTTGTTCATGCATCAGCCGCTGGTATTCGCTCTTCATGATACGCAGCTCGTTCTCCAGCATCCGCCTTCGCTTGACGATGTCCGCGGTACTTGATCGAAGGATCTCCTCATCCAGCAAGTCATCTTCTTCAGACTTCTTGCTTGATTCTGAATCTTTCATTTCAGAGTCTGCACCGCCCTCGGGTTTCTTGCCGTCTCCATCTTCATCCTTCTGGTCCCTCTTCTCGTTCTGTTCACGCTCAAGGTCGTCGAGGTCTTCGAGAGTGGACATATTGTAAGTTCTCGTGAAATGCGGGGGTATAAGCTATTGTGGAGGTATAACGGAATATTAGAAGCTCGGACAAAGAGTAGGCAAGATAGGTGAAAGGATGGCGCGTGTTGAGGTGTTGACAGGGAGAGAGAGAGCTTGTCTGGGAACGATGAGAGATGAGCTCCGGCCATACAGCTGACGTTGTTCCGTCGATTCATCACGTGATACTAATCTCTTACTAAGCATCTCAGGCTCGCAGCATTTAACTATAACTGTAGCTGCTAAGGGGAAAAGTCTAGAGAAAGAACAAAATAAAATGAAAGGAATTTATCCTGTTTCTTTATACTATCCAAGTGTCGTGTTGAGCGACACCCGTGCTATCTCCAGATATAATGCACAGATAAGGCTTTTTAACGAAGTGACAGTAAGACTTCAACTGACGACTAGGTCAAGGAATTTCCGTCAGATCCATATGTTCGGGTTCTGACGCTTCAATGTGGTATTTCCAATGTTATTCAGAACGCTTTCCCGACCGAATTTGAGAAGACGCAGTCGTGACAAGAAGTCATCGTTGTTGACTGATAATCAATCAGTATTATTGCCAAAAGCAAAACAGAATCCAAGTTCACTGCAGGAGGTAAAATATATAAGAACAGAAAGGGGGAAGATGAAGGCCTTATACGTACTGTAGCCACCACACATCCTTCGTTTCCCAGTGAATGCCGTACGACCGTGGAGCATTCTCCAGTTATCGAAAACTAGTGGAGGCGAACGTTAGACAAGCCCTATAAAATCGCGGCGCATATGCCTGGGCAGTATTAAAATAAAAAGAAAAGCGTGTACATACTGAGGGCTGTTCCGGGTTCAAGTTGCATCCACCTCTCCAATTCCGGACGCTGAATAATACTGTTCCAATACCGCGCTGCCTCGTACCACCGTTGCTGTTGATCGTACGTCCAGTCTGTCTTCGCTGCTCGATCATAGTTATTCCAGCGAATCTGATACAGCTGTCTGGTACCAGGGCTGACACTGAGTACAGGGGCTTGGAATAAAGGTGTGATGCAAACATCCTCGTTACCACTGGCATGGAATGGCTGCGGGACTTTGGTTAGTGAGTGCAGGAGGTGTGGTTTCTCCTTCAGCATAGTCTTTGCAGCCAAGAAGCCGTCGACGAGTAAGCTAGCTCCGCCTTCCCCTTCTGTGTGGGATAGAAGATGGAGCATCTGGAGTCTCGACGGATCCGTGAAGTACGTATTATCAGTATGAGCACCTATGGCATCTGTTGTGTACGCGGTGTCCTTGAAGGTCATATCCGCAGTGAAGTCATAAAATCCACCTTCATAAAATCGTCAGTACAAATAAAGATACCACTGAGTCGTATATCATACCATAATGAGTCTCTCTGATGAAGGCTATTTTCTCTAAAAGAGCCTTGGTTGACTCCGGGTTGACGGGAACATCTTTCACAAGACAGAAACCCCAGAGGTGCTTTGTAAAAAAAGGGTTAGCTCCAGACGGACAAATTTCCAATAATAAACATAGGACTTACTATGGTTTCAAGCCATTCGCGCACACCCTGATCCCCTGCCATTATCTGGTCATAGTAGACGGTGGGATAAGGGCTTCCATCATCGCGCAGCATTCTGCATGGCCTACGTCAAATCATAAGCAGGGAGCCCGAGGAACAAAATTAGACAATAAATAAGCCAAAAAACAGCTCACCTAATTGTCAATGGCAAGCCGCCAGCCGCTTGTTTAAAGGGACGCTGACGAGTTCTGAGCCATTCCATCGGATACGTGCTATGATGTCCGTCATCCCCTAGCGGACAGTCAGAAGGCGAATAAAATGGAAAGAATCAGTCCAGACGCAGGTGAGTTCTACATCCAATTTCAATTGTGTTGTTGCCTTTGTACTCGATGTTCGTGGGCATAATGGTGCTAGGGATCTACGGAAATAATGAGTCCAAAGAAAAGCTCGCGAACAAACATAATACCAGTGACTTACAGAGAATGTGTCCACCTGCCTTTGCTTGGTGTCTGGATGAATGCATTTCGGGCACTGACAATTGTCTCTGATTGACATTGAAAGATAAGCATTGAACCGCTCCATCGAAGGAGGCAAATGATCCGTTTACGGTACCAACCTAAGCCAAAGGGGCGTGCTGCGACTGAGGTGAGCGGCGCTTCACCCAAGATAACAATGAATCTCTGGACTTACAAATATTCATTGATCAGGTTTGCGCCAATACGCAAAGGAATGATCCGTCCTTGGTACGGCTTAGTTCCCGTTGAGGAGAAGCGAAGAGCGGACGACTTGGTCCTACAAATTGCTAGAGAATCGCAAGGGCTTATACCCTAGGGGGAAGAAAATAAATAAATAAGACACGTCTCATCTGGATTCTGGAACCGTAATTCTTATATTCTAGTACGTACTTGAGCAACACGGGTCCATTGCGAACCGCGGCTGAAGCTTGTTAGTCAGAACCGTCCACCATTGGGGATGGGGATCCCTACTTGACATGCTTCAGGGAATTGAATATGTTGGAAGAAAGAATCCTGGAGGTGTTCATGTTGTTCAATACAGAGAGACTCTACACTGTACCCGAGGGAAGACTTCGCGGAGAACCCGAGAACATGTTGCTAAAGTTATATTTCTCCGCACTGCTCACGTGCAGAGCGGGAGGTCACGTGTGCGCTAACTATGGACACAAGTACGGTCTCCTCCGAAGTGTCCCTGTCTCCCGAGGTGAGTCGATATAACAGCTAATAATTACACGGGCTTGGCCGGACATCCGGCTGGTTCACAGCTTGCTCTTGGGCGCGGCAATTCTCACCAAGGCCCGGCCATTGCTCAATACAACCTTGCCGTTGTCATTCTTCGTGACGAAACGGACCTCCTCAAAGCCATCCTCGACAGCTCCTGTTCGCCAGATCTCCGTTGTAAGCCTGTCCCCTGGTTTTACGGGGGAAGCAAAACGCGCTTGGAACTCTTTGAGATTATCAGGATTGCTGCCTCCAAGCTCTCTTAACACACCGTGGGCGGCAGAATTCCAGCTGAACAAGCCGTGGATTATGACTCCTCCAAACCCCATCTTTTGCCCTGGCTCCGGAGTGGCATGGAGAGGGTTGTAGTCGCCATTGAGACTAGTTTATAAGGAGTCAGCACCGTATATCCAAATTGAGAGACTGGTAGACCGAATCTCACCGGTAGAGATGGGCTGTTTCTGGTGTTGTTTGAACAACATGGACTGCGTCCGGATCCTTTCCCTGGGGAGGTGGATAACTAGCACTGCTGGGCCCTGAAGATCTCCGTAAGACTAACGGCTCTCGCTGTCCAAAGGATGAAAGAGAAGCAAACTATACCTTTTGGACCACCCCAGTTACCCTGACCGACGAAGAATGCGGTGCTCACAGTCTTCGAGTATACTTCTCCAGTCTCCTTATCCACAATTGACTGCTCAGATTCGACCACACTTCCAGCCTTACCTTTATCATAAACCCCAACGACCTTGTTCCGTAATTCAAATTTCCTGCTTGCGCTGGCCGTTGGGAGGGGCTTCAAAACGGTCAGTTTCCGCTGTCCATCAACCACGCGGCGAGAATCGAAGGCCGGAACATCAGGAATAGGATTGTATTTTTGGCGGGAATAGAAATCGGTGACTTCTTGGTCGGTGAGTTTGAAAGCTGCCTCCGAGATAGAAACGAAGTCAGCCTTTTTCGCATTTCAATTAATAGAGCTAGTTAGCTAATTGGCAAGCACTTACGCAGAATCAGGGGATAAGTTGGAAAAACAGCAAAGTTAGGATGAAGTTCCTGGAATGTGAGTAGACTTTAGAACTCGGAACAATGGTAGGTATATTCTTCATTGAATTGACTATTAAATGACACAATGCCTCTGAACTGGGTTGGATGCAACACACGTAAAGAAAATGTAGTTCGTCAGCTTTGCAGCCGATGCTGTTGGCGAACAGTAGGACATCGCGCTTTTGCCAGGAAACCTCCTGAGGAGGGAATTCGTGACCAACTCCTGGTGACGACATGAGGATGTGGAGTACTAGTAATGCTGCTTCGCTTTATTATGTTCTCGAAGGGATTCGAGGATTGTTATCGTTAATATGTCGGATGATTATTGTTGCTTTCTTTGAAGCTCCAAATCACGCGAGCTAATATGCCCGCGGGGTTGAACCGAGGCTTGATCTACGCCGCGGATGTACGCCATATATTTTTATAACCACCTGCGGAGTATGTACCGGCAGATTTATGTGCAATGGAATCCAAACCCAAAGGGGCTGCTACGGATCTCCCAATGGGAATACCTGAGACCAGAAGTGAAAGATGAAAGCCAAACGTCCGGAGATGACCAGACTGAGCGTCGACTCGGGGTATCTATCTACTTGGGAATTCGAGGAGCTTCGTCATTAACGTCTGTTGAAATCATCTCGCCATATCGCGCCAAATGATGCTGTCTCCGAGAACGCCGAGATCAAAATAACAAGAGAAAGACAAGGACTGGTCAGCCGTCGCAGAGCCCACTCAAGTCGATCTATGCCCATGCAATCCTGCGAATAGCGACATAAGTGCCTTCGACATAGTCAACCGTTCATAAATCCATGGAAATAACAAAAACTCTCAAATGAAATGGACCGGATGCAACGAATGTGAGGGCGATCAACACCTGATATAAGTCAACATTTAGTTCACCCAGACTTGGAAATGCCCAATACTTACATCCTGTAAAAGCAGCTGCCCTCCGCGTATCGGACTGGGTCTTCGGTTTCAAACTTGTACGAGATAGTGATATCAAGGTCGCGTTTGTTCTTGTCATTTGGCTTGTTTTCCAAACATCCATGCACAACCTCGCCCTCTTCCACAGTGAGAACATCGCGTAAGTAAAAGACGGTCTGTTTCCAGTGCGTATACTTAGCGTGCGGGCCGGTAGAAAAGGTAATCGGTTTGTGGCACGCAGTGAACTCGATATCGAACCAAGAGATCAGCGCATGGATGAAGTCGCTGCGCTTGGCAGCGAGCGAATAAGGGACCTTGAAGCTCAAATCCGCGGAGGTAACAGTGTAGAGGTCAAGGCTGATAATCGCATACGGGTCGGTGACAAGAGCTTTCAGCTCAACAGTATCGACCAGTGGTTCGGTAAGAGCGATCTCTTTCATCGGGCTGTAGTTGAATCCGTAGACATTATCCCAGACTAGAAGATATATTTAGTATCATGCAAGGAGCCCGTTGATAGGCAGAGACAATTCTTACATCCAATCTTCTCCTCCTTGTATTCCCCATCCTCAATCGCAGCCACGTACATAGTGGCTTTGTCAGGGAAGATTTTGCCTCCAGGGACTAGATACCTGTCACGAGCATAGAGAACAGTGTCCAACATGCTCTCGTAGAGGAGGAAATATCCCATCCACTCGGAGATGATGATGTCAACTTTGGGGAATGGAAGAACGACTTCCTCCATCTTTCCCTGGAGCAAAGTGATCTTGCTCGTCATGCCATTTACCTCGACTATCTCCCGCGCCTTTTCGATGATGGATGACATGTCCACGCCGATTACGTGCTTCGCGCCAGCTCGGACGGCAAACCTTTGGAATCCAGCTAGTCAGCTCGCCGTTGATCAGTGCTTCCCATGTTCCTTGTACGTACATGCTGAGAATGCCAGTTCCACATCCTACATCGAGGACGACCTTATCCTTGAAGATATGGCGATTTTGGTAGATAGCATCGCGATAAGATCGTGTGCGAACATCATCTTTCTGCAGTGTAGAAAAATACAATCAGCAAATGTGAGGAAAATAACTTCGACTGACTACTTACCAGCATTTCCTCATGAATGCCTGAAATGAATTAGAAAGAATATTAGCCCATCATGCAGAGGTCAGAACAAATCAGTCAGAATTTACCATGATGATCATAGCTGCAATAGACGTCAGCAAGACAAGAAGCCAGCGAGGTTGAGGGTGGGCAGTCTTACCTCGTAAAGTATCGCACTTCAGCATGATCCATACCAACCATGCGATCCGCGCTGCTTGAGATCTGAGCACTTTGTTGGTCCATGGCCACTGATCCGAACTATTATTCGAAATAGAACAAAGGCGGAGAAATAAGAGATGGTTGGGAAAGAGGCACGCGATGTAAATAGGAAAGGAGAGAAACAGTACGACACAAATTTAACAATCCCAAGTTAGAAGCAAACGAGAGCAGGAAAAGAGAGAAAATAGAAGTTCACTGGGATGGAGGGAAAAAAGTTGTTCAAGGCTTGAATAGCTGCGGACTTTTTTTGTTGCTATTTTTTTTTTTCTTTTAGACTACTGATAGGCACTCGAATCCAGCATGAATATTCTTACGCGCTAGTCCGGATATGGAAGTAAGTATACACGTGATATAAAAGCCCTCATGTTCCTAGGGCTAATTTCTTGCCGGGAAGACAACTTCCCCCGTAAAAGAGAGGCTATGATACGCAGTGTACGGAGTATATCATCCGGTACAGAAGTAGATGTATGGTCTTAATTCATTTTCATTCTTTAACAAGGCAGGTGGAGTCTGAGGCAGAGTGAGAAGATCCTCTCCTGAAACCGTCGAGTTACGCACCAGATATCAGTGTTCAGCGCAAGTGGTAATTCAATATTGTATCAACACAGAGTTAAGACATCCATGAACTCGGAAGATAAGCAGATGTCATCTCGAAGCAGGTATGATGCGTTTATCCAGCCTAGATCGTAACGCCAAGAACGTGGATGTCTGTGTTGCCATTCTCCGCTCCCCCTAAATCCGCGGTAATTATTCCGAGAGGGGATCGCATCGCAATTTCTTCGGCACTTGCTTTCAATGCTCCCTTGAACCGCAATCACTATATCATCATGGTTTGGGGCGCCACAAAGGCGCGTCTTTACGCCTTCCTTACGCTCCTTTTCCTTACGACTCTCTTTGGAACGTCCGATGCGTCTTTAGGAGACCACCTCCCTGAGTTCAAGGAGTGTGTTAAGGTGCGCATCCACCATCCATTGGGTTGGCTGCATTCCTCCTTCGGGCAGTCATCTAACAGCTGGGCGACAGGTCTGTCAGGAAGAGAACTGTCAACATGGAAATGCCGTTATACGTTAGTTCGCACGCATCCTTCCCTTAATGCATGTTTTCCTCCCGGCTAACCCGCGGATGTTGTTTCACATAGCATTCCACCTTCGCCTTATGTTCTGGACATGTCCTGCTGAATGCGACTACACCTGCCAACATGTCGTGACAGATCGTCGATTATCTCGAGACCCTCCAATGATCAGCCCGGTGTTGCAGTTTCATGGGAAATGGCCGTTCCACAGGATCATGGGCATGCAGGAGCCGTTCTCCGTTCTTTTCTCCCTCTTTAATTTTCTCGCGCATTGGAACGGCCTTGCTCGAATCAGGGAGTCGATCCCAGAGTGGTATTCTCTGCGAAAATATTACCTTGGGTTTGGATACGTGGGGCTCGCAAGCTGGACGTTTAGCATGCTCTTTCATACAAGGGATTTTCCCTTAACGGAGAAATTGGACTACTTTGCCGCCGGCGCCAATGTTCTCTATGGTCTTTTTCTCTCTGTCGTCCGGATACTGCGCCTTGACCAGGAAGAACCCCCATACAAGCCGACCGTACGGCGGCTTTGGATAGCAATCTGTGTCATCCTTTATGCCATGCACGTCTCGTACCTCAGCTTCTGGTCCTGGGACTATACTTATAACATGATAGCCAATGTCGTGGTTGGGATTATTCAAAACCTACTGTGGACAGCCTTCAGTGTGATCCGATATCAAAAGTACCTGAAATCGTGGACTGCCTGGCCAGGCATGATCGTTGCCTGGATTGTTCTGGCGATGAGTCTCGAGCTTCTAGATTTCCCGCCTTGGAATGGATTAATTGATGCCCATAGTCTATGGCATCTGGGTACGGTAGTTCCCACGGTCTGGTGGTATTCGTAAGTCTTTCTCCTAGTTCGACAAACTCTTTCATTCAGATTCAGGATTGGACAGGACACTGACTGTTACTTGTTAGCTTCCTCATCAAAGATACCCAGGATGATATGGCAGGAGAGAGATATAAGGCGTGATTTATTTTCTTTGCTTCCTTCTCATTATGCTCTTCGGTGGCTCCTTGCTCTAGTTCAATGGGGATCCCGTGAAGCTTGTATAACCTGTATTTGTACGTCAACTCCAGATATCTAGATAGCTAGCTAAATGAAGTGTACTATGCTTTCTTTACAGATAGTAGCAAGATCTAACAGTAAAAACAAAAAGAATCCAGACTCGGAAAGGTCCTAGAGTACTTACTTTGATCCTATAAGCAATTCCTTCCTGCCATTCTACTAAGGATATACCGTGGGCGTACCTTATCAGCTCAGCTGGTCTTAGGTTTTGCATGGATGAACGATACTCCTACGACTGGAGAACAATATGCCGTACAGATACAATGTATTATTTGCTTTTCAGCCATGTTTAATGATTTAGGTAATTAGGATACACTCGGCTCTATTGGACTTAGCATGGTATGTCTACGTCTCATTAACTTTGTGGCTGACTAACTCTTTCTTTTTATTAACTAGTTAACTACCACTACAACTAGCGCAATATTCCCATTCCTTGCACTATTGCCGAGTTCTCTTCGCTTTTGCCCAGGGAGATAGAGGAGATGGTAATATTTTGTTTTGAAACAGCAATCCTGGCTGAGAATCTGGCAAATTGTGGCGAATTCTTGCTTTTCTGGGATAAGATGCCTTGTTTAGTCATAACTTGAACCGACACTCCATGTCGATATCTTGCTGTCATTCTCTTGTCTGAGACGATAAGCTTATTTTGTGGGGAAATGCGGGACCGGAAAGTGGGCCAGTGAGTAGTTCTAGAATTGGTTGACTTTCATGCCACTCACTCCGGCTGCACTATGAGCATGTGGTGAGTAATATGTAGCCTCAATAAAAATGCACCCAGCTCCAGGGTCTTGACCATATCATTCTTCCAGCTCCTGCCCAAAAAGAAGACCAGTCAAGCGTTAGGTGTCAGCCATGTTGATCAACTGCGTCAGCTCATTTCCACACATCACAACCTGAGCATAAAAAGACCGGTGATTACATTCTTTTTTGAGCACACTGCCTTTGTTCAGACATCTATAAACAGTTTTTGCTCCCCAGTAATCTAGGCCAGTCCATCTATCTTCGCCATTCAACACTGAAAGCTGCTACTGTTTTATCTGAATCGCCTCAGACTGGGAGCAGCACAATTAGTTCAATAGCTTTCCCATGCATCGAATATAACATTGGGCCAGAACCTCAAAGCGAGGATACAGGGTAGCGTCCAGATAGACTGAAAGATACATACTAATGCCCACTGGCTGAGCCAGATAGAGATTCGCGTTATCAGCAAGAGATTGATAATATTGGCAACGGTCGATGGGAATGTGCGCAGATTCGTGATTGAGTTTATTAAACCCAACCACACGAAGAGTCAGCGTAAGGTATGTCCCAGGGGTGTGATTGTGGAACATATGAGGGTAATCCTATCGAGATACAGTAGATAGGCCAAAGGTTGTAGCCCGTCAATGCATGCCACAGTCTTCGAGGCATAATAGCTTGCGGGTTGTACATGTTGTCCTTCGAAGGGTCATCACGTAGGGATGCGGGTTACCACAATTGCAATCTCGCGATCAGTTAACCAACCTTTTGGTCGGAACCATGTCTTCGTCTGGCATCATGAAGAATGAAGCAGACCCAACGCTCAGAGTGATAAGTCCCTCAATGAGGAACAGCCATTAGCTCCTTCAATATGGAAGATGGCAAAAGCCGGCAGAGATGTGACAATTGATGTTTGATACAAATATGTATGAGCACGTGATACTAGTGGTCTGATAGGACCAACTTCGGGAGAACCCCTTTTCAGGTAGCAATGAATCCTCAATGAGTTGAGCGGCATACAACGGAGCGCGTTGAAGGCTTCGTGTAGGGCATAGATTCATTCCAAGTCCGGGACCTGAGATAAAGGCATATACTTCTTAGTAGGCTACGTGCGTGTAGCCGATACCGCCTCGTTCAGCCCTTCTTCCTAAAATACACAACAAGTGGGAACTAACCTCAGGACGCCCAAGAGGGAACGGGTAGCCAGAAATGTACCTCAGCCAGTCAATTTGCGCTGACATATAGCCACTATTGACCATAGTACCATCTGTATAGGAATCCATCTATCAGGTCAAATTTTCTTGGACACCAGCTGAGACGGAAGCTCTGCCAAGAGGAACGAGACTTTGAAGACAGTTGCCTTAGTTGTAGTCTACACGCTACCGGTCAAGAACAGTCATCCAAACGGCATAGATTGATCACATCACTTACCATTTGTGTTTAACCCCAGTTCTTGCAAGAATGTGTCGGACACAGCCTGAGAGAGATTCCCTCGGTCGACCTGAAGTCCGAAGAACATGACGCACTAGAAGACAAGATAGAATCAGTACAAAGCTGAATAGATGACTTCAACATACCACCCACAAACAGATCATCCAATCTATTTACACACCAGATGCTTCTCTTCCTCTTTCGACCAAGTCAGAGTAGGGTCAAAGAAGTGCCGGTATTCGTATTGCGCGCTCTTGTAGACAGCTCTCCAGTGCTCTAAAACTTCTGGGTCGAGGAAGGGATTCTTGTCCAGTCTGTATTTGCTGGCTGGCTCTTCGCTATTATTGTCACAGCCCCGTTTCATGGAAATATCCTTGTCCTGGGAAATTGGCAGTTTGAGTATTTCCAGCTTCATTGTGTTCCTGTGTCCGCAGGATGTAACAACTGCACGATCCTACTTCGGCAACCTTCGCAAGTGGTATGTATTATTTTTGTTCTAACTCCCAGTACGCTTACCATTGATTGTCCTTATGGACGCCTTTATGTTCTCCATGGCCCTGCGCTACATCCAGACAGCAAGGTAACCGGCAATTGATGCAATTAACATATTCAATGGCGTATATTTGGAGCGCTAACTGAGGGTAAATTGCAGATGTTAAGCAGTATCCTGCATTTTTAAACCAGTGCTAGTTGGTTTAGTGCAATAGCCCATCTTCGCTCTTCTAATGTTAACGCTGGATTGCATGCTTCAAGATTCACCAAGAGAGGCTACCAAGCTTCAGTCCATCCTGGAACAGGAAGGTTACTTTCTTCTATTATTTGGTAGCATCTGCTGAGGTCGAGAATGGTTTCTCTTTGCCGATATAGGAGTATTCGGTGGTATGTTGAAAGCATATCATATTCATCTGGAGCGCTTTATTTGGCTTCGTGTCTCGAGCTATCGATAATTCAGCAATAATACTTTAGTTAGCTTTCATGAGAGTGATATCCTCTGCAGGACTGACTTCAGGCCAAGTTTTCCCCATGTGAGTGACACTGAATACAGGTCTTGTGGGACACACTCATCTTATTGATCCCATATGCCTTGCAGTCAAGGCAATTTTTTTAGCTGCAAACCTGCGGCAAGCAGAAATATTTATCAATTATGGGTTCTCTTTGCACAAGTGATATGTTACCACAGTCATTCTGTTTCAATCAAGTTCATACTTGAATGGCATGACTAAACGCAGGACAATTCCCTGTCCTGGTCCCTTGGTTCCAAGGTCTTTCAGAAGGTTTCATTGTTCATAACAATGTCTTTCATCCATAGAAAAAAATAAAGCACGGAAGACTAGGCCTGGGCTCAGCCGCAGCAATTGCTATTTGCTTTAGTATTGAACCTCTTTGTGTAGGTCTCACTATATATGACTGGCAAACATACTGCTTATTTACCAGGCAACTTCTATACCATGGATCGCACAGCTGAGGAAGTACAGTCTCTCATAGACATGCTCGATACGGCTATAAACGAAATCAGATTGGATCAAATGCAAGACAAAAATAGTAAGCTTATTGCTAGAAACCCAGAGGTCTCTCGCAAACCCGTGAAGATTCAAAATCGGCTGGGCAACCAGCGAGCTGGGACAGCGAGTATAAAAGAAGAAGATATTGCTACCCTACACCGAGTAACTGTGAGACTGGATAGAAATGTTACTACGCCACGATTAAGAAGTGCGATATTTCGTGCAATTAGAAACAGGTTCCTCAGCACATTCCGCCGCAACCAGCTCCAGATGCATACCGCAGGAGTCCAACAGCCGATTAACGGGGGCAATCCCATAGTAGCTCATGAGGGAAACTGTGCGGCTGACGCATACCTATACAAAATCGGACAGAGAAAGGACGCTGCAACCTTTATCGAGCTATATGGAATTCCACCTCAGGTTGTATCATCGCTTAGTGAGTCCTCAAAGTGCCCCTGCAAGCAAATTCTGCTATGCTAACATTCCCCAGATTCACAGAAGCATACACTGGCCATCGAAACCATCAATGATTACGGGACATATAGGTCGAAGGCGCATTTACCTATACGTCTGAAACTGGCATATGACGGCTTCATAAGTGCTCTCATTTGGGATATGGATCCAGGACATCTTCAGGATGTCCATACGAAAGTTGGTAGGCGCTACCAGAAATTCCTGTCTGCCAAAAATAAATACGGGGTATCTTGAGGATCCTCTTCCAATGCGCAAGCGCTCGTACGCACTGGTTCTGGGGACACCACCTTTTGAACAAGGAACTGCTTTTATACCTTCTGTGAGCCTCTATACCCCATATCTAGATTTTTCTTCGCTTTCTTGCTAAAATGGCATTATAAATAATAAAGTTGTCCCCGTCGATGAATATAGCAGAGAGAAGTAGTGGTGGAAGTTCTTAGTTCTTCGTATCTGTTTTTGACCAGACGCATTCGGGCCCTCGTGATTCTGTCAGTGGCGCTGGGCAGATGGTCAGTCTCCATGTCCATGACTTGCATGGCTGATCAGGTCTGTCAGACAAGGCTTACTCTGTAGTCATACAGCGTGGCAGTGTTGCAGCGTCATACATAGTAGCTAATTAGCAGGAGTGAGCATGGATGGACGCGATGGATCATTTAGGGGGATTGTTTCATGATGTTGTATTGTTATTTCAGGACATTACTCTTGTAAGCATCAAAACCAATTAAGGCACCATTTCAGCTAGTATTTGTATAATATTTTATGGCACGTGCTCTGTTTACATACGTACCATACAGCCTAAAACACAACCATCAGGAACATTCGCCCCGCGGTGGTTGAATGTCTCACACCATCCCACTCTCCCGTTGTCTTTTTCCTCCCCTTCAACCTGTTTTACTCCCTTCTTTTCTTCCTCTCCATCTGTTTTCTAGCTTCGGCACTCCTGGAGGAACATCTCTCGCCGGGTCTGGCGCTGATTTTACCGGCTATTCCGCCATTCTATACGCCAAAATGGCGTCCCCCGCTCTTAAGAAAGCCATCTCCGAGGCGGCGTTGACCTATGTCAAGCCAGAAGGCAAAGTATTCCAATATGGCACCGCAGGGGTACGTTTTCGGCTACCAGAATGGAGTTTCTTGAGAAATAATGGCTAACTCCATTGATTGACTGCAGTTTCGTATGAAGGCGTAAGTCCTCCCGAATGATATGAAAGCTCCCCCGGCCGTCGGCCCTGACCAACGCGCTCGCGCAGTGAACTTCTCAATACCGTGGTTTTTGCAGTCGGGCTGCTCGCAGGGCTCCGGTCAAAAAAGCTGAGTGGGCAATGGATCGGTGTTATGGTGACGGCGAGCCATAATCCGGCTGAGGATAATGGTGTCAAGCTGGTTGATCCGATGGTGCGTTGGCAGGAACTCAGATCCCAACTCCCGCATACTATTCTGGCTGACAATTCACGCAATTTTAGGGCGAGATGTTGGAAGTAAGCGCTCTTCAAAAAGCCCTCTTCTCTGGTTCAACGGTGGCACTCCGGCTCATCTCAAATTCAACAGGCTGAATGGGAATCGTATGCAACGAGACTCGCCAATACCCCGCTCGAGAAGATCGCGGATGTTTACGATGAACTTGTCAAGGAAATCGATGTAAAAATGGATAACCCTGCTCGCGTTGTTTATGCTCGAGATACGCGTGCATCTGGTTCACGCCTTGCTGGCATTTTGAACTCCGCTCTCACCGTCACCGAGACCGAATTCCAAGATCTGAAATTCATGACTACTCCCCAGCTCCATTACGTCGTCCGTTGCAAGAATACCTTGGGTACCCAGTATGAATATGGGGAACCTTCTGAACAGGGCTACTATGAGAAACTTGCCGAAGCGTTTAAGAGAGTCATGAAGGGCGTCAAGGTCAAAGGCGGTCTTACGGTCGATTGCGCAAACGGTGTTGGCGGTCCGAAGCTGAGGGAACTTGTCAAGTATTTGCCCAGCGCTGAAGCAGGTGGGGTGAACATCAAGGTGGTCAATGACGATGTCATCAATCCGGATAGATTGAACTTCGAGGTGTGTACACTCAATGGGGTCTCCCTTATATAATTACATACTGATGTTTTCGTTAGTGCGGTGCAGACTTT
Source organism: Monascus ruber (assembly GCA_002976275.1). Taxonomy (NCBI): domain Eukaryota; kingdom Fungi; phylum Ascomycota; class Eurotiomycetes; order Eurotiales; family Aspergillaceae; genus Monascus; species Monascus ruber. The sequence continues at coordinate 3,511,835 of PSNO01000001.1, read as the reverse complement.
GTCAAGACAAAGCAGCGTGCTCCACCATCCTCCAAGGCTGGCGTTCTCGACCGTTGTGCCTCCTTGGACGGCGACGCTGACCGTCTTATCTACTACTTCATCGATGAGAGTAATGTCTTCAGGATGCTCGACGGTGACCGTATTTCGACACTCGCAGCTTCATTCATTGGCGACCTAGCTCGGAATGCTGGTATTGCGCAAAAGCTCAAGATCGGTGTCGTTCAGACCGCTTATGCCAATGGCTCCAGCACAGACTACATCGAGAAGGTGCTCAAGCTCCCTGTAATTTGCACTAACACTGGTGTCAAACACCTTCATCATGCAGCTCTGCGCTTTGACGTTGGCGTCTACTTCGAGGCCAACGGACACGGAACTGTGACATTTTCAGAGAACGCCCTGAAGGTCATCAAGAGTACTGAGCCCCAGTCTCCAGCTCAACAGCGCGCCCTTGAATGCCTCAATGCACTTACGGAACTCATCAATCAAGCTGTTGGAGATGCCCTTTCAGACATGCTTCTGGTCGAGGCTATCCTTGCCCATAAGAACTGGACTCCTCAGGAATGGCTTGCTACATATACGGATCTTCCCTCGCGTCTCGTTCGTGTCGAAGTCGGTGACCGCTCTCTCTTCAAGGCTTATGATGCTGAACGCAAACTCGAGTCGCCAGCCGGACTACAGACGAAAATCGATGCTCTTCAATCTCGTTACAATAAGGGACGGAGCTTTGCCCGTGCTAGCGGTACGGAAGATGCAGTCCGCGTATATGCAGAGGCAGCAAGCCGTTCGGAAGCAGACGATCTCGCTACCCGCGTCGCAAATGCTGTGCGTGACGCTGGTACGGTCAAGAACGTTCTGCAGTCTTCCTGAGCCTCTACAGCGTTGGGTAATCCGATTTGGCATTAGGCAAGCTTAGTGTGGTCCTAACTGATCGAGAAATTACCCCATCCCAATCATCTTCATTTTCTTTGAAATTTGACTTGGGGGGTCAAAAAACAATCAAGGAAAGGTTTCAAAAAAGGGCCAGCAATGCCAAGAAACAAAGTCTTGCCTTCTTATCGGAAAACTAAATAATAAGTACATCTGTGATATCCCAAAAAGAAGATCGTTATTTACACCGGATTTTATAGTAGGCGGGCTTTTTTAACGAACGACGACATGAAAATGATTCCCCTAGCTTTCCTTCTTACGTTTTAGTCAATCGGCCTTGATGATTTCCTTACCCTAAACTTCCAGGGACCAAAGTAGCATAGCTAGAGGTTACTTCGATAGATATCAGAATAAACCTTACAATTGATGAAAATAGCCCCCCTCTATAAAAAAAGCAATTTAACTTAACCCTCTTCCTGGTCCATCTCATCTCTCGTCCGCTTTGACCGCTTCCCAAACTTCTTAGCACCCTTGCTCCCCCTCTTCTCATCATAATTCTTCATCTCCGTTATAGCCTGTCTCTGAGCCTCTCCGACCCGTTCCGCCAGAACCATCACCTCATCCTTCTGAACATCATATTCGTCCAATTGCTTGCCTAGGGCCCCCTCGATACGGTACCAGATCTCAAGGTCATACTGCGTCACAAAACTAATTGCCACACCGCTCTTCCCCGCACGCGCCGTTCGCCCGACTCGGTGGATGTACGTCTTGCTATCTGTGGGGAGGTCGAAGTTCAGCACGACATCGACGGAGGGGATATCGAGACCTCGTGCAGCGACGTCTGTCGCGACGAGAATATCTCTGCTGCGAGAACGGAATTTGCCTAGCGCACCCAGTCGGGCTGACTGTGATAATTGACCGTGGAGGGGGATAGCGCCAAATCCCAGCGCGCGGAGGAGGAAGGCGAGACGTTGCGTCTCGTGGACGGTTCGTGTGAATATAATGGCCGATTGGCCGACGAATTCGTTTAAGAGATATATGAGGTAGAGGTCCTTGTATTTCTGGGGGATGAAGACGTATGATTGGAGGAGTGTGGAGACGGTTTGGTATTTGTTGGAGCTTACGGAGACACGCAGGGGATTCGAGAGCGATGCTCGTTGGAGAGATTCGACTTTCGAGCTCATGGTTGCGGAGAAAAGACAAGTGCGGCGTTCCCGGGGGAGGACTTTGAGGATCTTGTCCAGGATCGGACCAAAGTCCATATCTAGTAATCGATCTGCCTCATCCATGACTAGGTATTTGAGGTTGCGGAGGGAGAAACCCTTGGTGTTTTCCAGGTGGTCCAGCAATCTACCGGGCGTAGCGACGATGATATGTGGCTTCTTGCCCAGAGCAATGGATTGAGGTACCATGTCCATTCCACCAACAATGACCGCTGTGCGGACAGCAATCGTTGATCCAAGGAGGTCAAACGCTTGGGAGATTTGGTATGCCAGTTCTCGAGTTGGGGCTAGGATGAGTCCGAAGAAGGGTTGAGGTTTATCCATTAAAGCTATTTTGAACAACGTTAGCCTTGATCCGTAGAGCACTGAGTTTCAGAAAAACTCTTCTAATTCGCGAAAAAAAAATTTTTTTTATATATATACCTTGCAGCATAGGCAAAGCGAAGGCCGCGGTTTTCCCGCTCCCCGTCTCTGCCAGACCGATCACATCACGGTCTTGGAGAGCTAACGGAATCGACTCTGCCTGGATCGGAGTGGGTGCTTTATACCCCAATGCCTCACAGGCTTCACATAGCTGGTCGATGATTCCTAGCTCTTTGAACGTTTTGGGATATGACTTTGTTTCCGCGGGGCCTTGGACCTGCTTTTCCTGATCATTCTCTTGCTCCAGTTTGGATGGTGAAATGGAAGATTTGGCATCTTTACTGCCCCGCGATGTCTCATGGGCAATCTTCTGTTTTTTAATCGCTGGCATATTGGAATTTAAAAAAAGGGTCTGTTGATATAACAGAAATAAAAATCATCGAATGTAAAATGCGATCAAATGGGAAAATAATTGCGCTCCGCTAGAACTGTTTATCCGATGATCCTCCGCGGATTTGCTCCGCGAAGGCTTAAAAAGTTCGCTGCCAGTCAGACATCCTGCAGCATTACGCAGGTCTATATTGAAGATACTTGTTTTCTTTCTTTTTTTTCTTTGAAAAGCCATAGAAAGGAAAGAAAATGGCAAAAGCACGAGTCAAGAAGCGCACCCATGTCGGTGCCAAAAATGGCCCTGCCAATGCGAAAAATACTGCTTCTTCGATGTCGAAAACGCCCAAATCCATGGTAATTCGAGTTGGCGGTTCACAAGTTGGTACAAGTGTGAGCCAACTGGTCAAGGATGTACGGTTGATGATGGAGCCTGATACAGCTGTGCGGTTGAAGGTGAGTTGCGCACATTGAAGTTCATATTCATCCTTTTTTTTTTTCTATCCGAATTAACTTCTATTTCCTCAGGAACGAAAATCTAACAGACTGAGGGATTACACAACCATGGCTGGACCCCTTGGTGTTACACATCTACTTCTCTTTTCAAAGTCGAGTACTGGAAATACGAATCTGCGTATAGCTCTGACACCCCGTGGACCGACACTGCACTTCAAGGTGGAAAACTATTCGTTATGCAGAGATGTGGAACAGGCATTGAAGCGTCCGCGAGGTGGAGGACAGGACCACAAAACGCCTCCACTACTTGTGATGAACAACTTTAACTCGCCCAATACAGATGACAACTCCAAAATCCCCAAACGTCTCGAGTCGCTGACCACAACAATCTTCCAATCCCTCTTCCCTCCTATCAATCCACAAGCTATACCTCTTTCTTCAATCCGTCGCGTCATGCTTCTGAATCGGGAGATGTCTTCAAAGCCGGACGCTGAAGAAGACCCGTACATCTTAAACCTAAGACACTACGCTATCACAACAAAGAAGACAGGCATCCCGAAACGGATCCGTCGGCTAGATCCCAAGGAGATACGCCATATGGACAAGAAGTCATCTGCTATTCCTAATCTAGGGAAACTGGAGGATGCCGCGGATTATCTACTCGATCCGTCCGCGGCGGGATATACATCAGCGAGCGAAACTGAGCCGGACACAGATGCCGAAGTCGAGGTCGCGGAGAGCACTACCAGGAAGGTTTTGAACAGACGGGAAATGCAACGTATGAAGGCTGGGAAAAGTGCACAGAAGTTAACAGGCGCTTCCCAGGCTGAGAAACGGGCTGTTAAGCTGGTTGAATTGGGGCCGCGGATGAGACTCAGGCTGATCAAGGTTGAGGAAGGCTTGTGTGAAGGGAAAGTGATGTGGCACGATTTCGTGAACAAATCGGAGAAGGAGATCAGTGAGCTTGATAAGAGTTGGGATCAGAGGAGAAAGGAGAAGGAGGAAAGAAAGAAGAAGCAAAAGGAGAATGTCGAGAAGAAACGACAGGAGAAGGGCAAGGCGAAGGCAGATGGGGAAGATGGAACGGATAATGAAAATGAGGATGAGGACATCGATATGGATGAAGAGTGGCTGAGTGACGATTTTGATGATGAGGATGGCGAGGAGCAGGAGGATAATTCTGATGAGTCCATGGAGGATTGAACGCGTGCTTGAGGACGTTTAATTCGACACCACGTTCGCCTATGGGTCAACGGCTTCTGTGTGTCCTGAGATGTACTCAAGCACCCGTCTGTCATTATGGTATGTGAAGGTCTCCGATATACTACATGCAACAACTTTATATGATGGCTTTTGTGGTGTCCGAAGAAGAGGCGTTTTCAGTGCATTTAAGGGATATGACATTCCAACAAAAGTTCAATGTCGATTTTGATAATATAGAACTATACCCGAAAGGCTCGTCTGGTTTATAGTGAAAATGAATTGAATATCGGATCTGAAGCTCTCCTTATTTCCTTTTATATTGATTTGCACGATTACAGGTGAAAATTTGCCATAACATCGTTCCATAAAAAGAGTAAAAAGATAGCCTACCTTTTGAGCTTTTCTTCCATAATCCTTCCAACCATTTTCTCAAGCACTGCAAAATCCCCTCCAGAGATCCCCCCAAGGTATGCGTTGACACTCTTTTCCACGTACTTACCGACCATATCAATCTCAACGTTCACATAGTCCCCTGGCTTCTTGGATGCGGTCACGACCTTCTCCTGCGTGTAGGCAATGAGCATCACCTCCCAGAACCCATCATCCCCATCAATGACCTTGGTAACAGTCAAACTGGCCCCATCGATCGTAATAAATCCCTTCTCCACGATATACCTCAACACATCTTTCTCTCGAGGTTGAAAACGGAAGGTGAGCGCATTGCCGTCGGGGGTAACAGAAAGGATCTTAGCAATGGTATCGACATGGCCCTGCACAACGTGGCCGCCTAGTCGGGTATTCGCCAAGACTGCGCGTTCGAGATTCACTTTATCGTTTTGCTTGAGAGAACCGAGGTTGGTGCGGCGGAGAGTCTCGGGGGCAACGCCGACTTTGAAGCAGTTCTTGTCGAACTCTGTGACGGTGAGGCATGTTCCTTTTGTACCCAGGCGTGTTAGACATATTTAAAAACAATGTGCGATCTAGATATATGGTATTCATACCATTAACGCTTATACTGTCGCCCAAGTGCGCATCTGTAAGGATTACATCGCAATCCGATATCGTCAACGAGGTTCCCCCGCCCCCGCTCGATGAGCGATCGAGGTCCTCCAGAGACGTCACAGCTAGAGCACAGGGGAATTAGAACCAAAATTCTCCTTAAATGAAAACACCAACATCACTTACTCCCTACTGCTTCAACAAGACCTGTGAACATGTTGAACAAGAACTACCGATTGATGATGGTGCTGAGCTGCGGGAAAACTGGTTACTTTTGGCAAAAATAAGCGTTCCGTCTTTTCCAACGCGGCCCGGGCCTCGGACATTTGGCCGGCGTTGGTAGTTTAGTTTCTCGTATATTTTGCCATGGGCTTCAAGTGACTTGACTTACTTCAAAGCTTCAATTCATCCTGAGGATAATAACTCTGTCTTTCTTTCACTCACAAGGTATCGATGCAATTCAGTGCATATTTCTCATGATGGTGCTCTTCAACCTCGTCCGCCGATCGGGACGGCTCTGGCCCTCAAGCCGTGCGGGCGTTCTCCAGCGCGTGGCGCAATTGCAATGGCGGTATTATTCTAGCCAAATTGCGGAACAGGATGGGACGCTTCCTTTGCAGGGTATACGGGTGCTTGATATGACGAGGGTTCTGGCTGGGGTGAGTCCCAAGTTTTTATGGATTCAACTCTATTCCATCCATGCATGCTTGCTGAAAGATCCTTGGGGTGATTGCAGCCGTATTGTACTCAGATTCTTGGAGATTTAGGGTATGCATGCTTCTGTTAATATTTTTACTGAGTGATAATATCCACTGACAATACTGATTTCTTAATAGAGCCGAGATTATTAAAGTCGAGCATCCAGTCCGTGGAGACGATACCCGCGCCTGGGGGCCTCCATATGCGAAATACAAAGATACACCGACGGATAAGGGTCCGGGTGAAAGTGCTTACTTTCTTGCTGTATGAACAGAGTAAACTTATTCTGCCAAACTCGTAACCGGAATTGACTCCTTTGGTATAGGTCAACCGGAATAAGAAATCAATTGGCATCTCCTTCGCCCATAAACAAGGCGTGGAGATCCTGCACAAGCTGGCCAAGGAATGTGATGTCTTGGTCGAGAACTACCTTCCGGGAAACCTCAAAAAGTACAGCATGGACTACGAAACACTGAGTGCCCTCAATCCCAAGTTGATATACGCCAGCGTCACGGGATATGGGCAGACAGGGCCATACAGTAACCGCGCCGGTTACGACGTTATGGTCGAGGCAGAAATGGGTTTGATGCATATCACAGGATCAAGAGATGGTCCGCCAGTCAAGGTCGGAGTCGCAGTCACAGACCTTACAACCGGTCTCTACACGTCGAATGCCATCATGGCCGCACTGCTTGCACGTGCGAGGACGGGCAAGGGACAACATATTGACTCCTCTCTCAGCGATTGCCAAGTCGCGACCCTCTCCAACCTGGCCAGCTCGGCCCTGATCAGTGGAGAGAAGGATTCGGGGCGATGGGGAACCGCACACCGTAAGTAGATACATACACATTGTCCCTGTGAAGATATAGTCGCGCGAGCTAATCGCATATTTCAGCATCCATTGTGCCATATCGAAGCTACAAAACCCTTGACGGTGATATTCTTTTTGGAGGAGGAAATGACCGGCTATTTGGAGTATTGTGCGACAGGCTAGGCTTCCCGGAGTGGAAGACAGACGCCCGCTTCATCACAAACCGAGACCGGGTAAAGCACCGACATGATATTGACGGAATGATTGAAGACATAACCAAGACAAAAACCACACAAGAGTGGCTGGAGATCTTTGAGGGTAGTGGTATGCCGTATGCAGCAGTCAATGATATCCAAGGAACGCTGAACCATTCCCATGGTGAGTCACACCCACTTTTCCGCCATCCATCCTTCTCTGATAATGCATTTCTGGTAATATGGAAGATTTTCTAACATTCGCACATAGTTCTCGCTCGAGGGATGGTCCAGGAAGTTGAACACCCTTCCTGTGGCCCCATCAAGCTGGTCAACACGCCTGTCAAGTATTCCCACGCCAAACCAGGGATCAGGACTCCTCCTCCGACTCTTGGCCAGCACACCGATGAAATCCTCGGGGGGATGCTCGGACTCCCGGAAGAAGATATTTCTCGATTAAAACAAGGGGGAGTTGTGTCGTAGATTCCATCACATTATTGTTGATTGGTCGGGAGATCTGTATTTCTCCTTCCTGGCGTATATAAGCAATAAGATGGACTGTTAGTATGCTAGACAGCGACAATGATGAGTTGCAGTGGCTAGCCACCAGCATCCATGGACGGAAATAAAGCAGAAGCTCTTACGACAAAGAGAGAAGCGGGAACTCTGTGCGTCACGTGGCCCTCTATAGACCTTGATCCGTTCCAGCTCGACTTCGGCTTCAAGTCACTCTGCTTGCGGATCAAATGTTGATTTTATGTTGATGAGAAAGCCTTGTTTCTTTTTCTTTTTCTTTCGATATCCGCAATACGTCTTTTGCTCTCCTCAGTCAGACCAGGGGAATGCCAGAGCGAGAGGATGCCTCAGGCGGTCTCTCCGTGAGGCCCTTGCCGCCGTCATCCTTAACGCCAGCCAGCGCTTCGGCTGTATATCCATCGCCAGACTCTCTCCAGGAGAACTCTTCTGCTCATATTGACTCAACTGGAAAATCTCGGACGACTTCGAATTTACCATCGAGTAGCTCCTCCGACAAGCCTCGGATTCCGAAACTCTCCGCCTCCACCACCGAGCTCCTGGCACGAGTGAATGGCTATATGAAAGGAGGCAATGCTAGTTGGCTAGGCTATAATCATGATAATCGTAATGGTGTTACGGGCTTAAACTTGTATGGTTCTTTGAGCTCGAGTTCTACGCATCTGAACAAGATGAAAGCCTCATCCGCTATTATAGAACTCCCAACGGCACCCTTTGAGTGCTCGAGAACCGCCGCCGCTACTCCCGCGGCCTCCAGTGTCACTGTCTCCAAGGAGGATCATGCGAAACCGCTACAACATCAGCCAACCCAACCAGCAGGGCTCGTTGCGATTGCTCCTAAACTGATAGGAGCACAGACCTCTTGCCCGCACGCCCAAGAGCCAACGATACCAGCGGGCATGACAGCGACCCCCGCTGCATCCTCGATAGCCTCCCCCAAACGGGTGAAATCATCTGCAGCGTCTCGTAATCGCAGAAGTGCTACCAACGGTGGTAGGCGTTCTGGGAAACGGCATCGTGATGGCGACAGCGATGGCGAGGACATTATTAGAGCAGGCGACTCGAGCTCTGATGAGTCCGACGTGACGCCGACTGCCACGCAGACGAAATCTGGCCGCCAGGTTCATCGGCCATCGGTATATGTACCTCCTTCCTCCACTCCATCAACTGGTAAGGGGAGTGCCGCTCCTATGAATGCATCGGATGGCCGGGTTGCTACCTCTGGCGCTGCCGCACCTCCGCGGAAACGACGGCGTGTCTATCGCAAGGGGAAGGACGTGAATATCAGCTGCTGCCATTGTCAGAGGGGCCATAGCCCATCAACAAATGCCATTGTGTTCTGTGATATATGCAACGATGCCTGGCATCAATTATGCCATGATCCTCCCATCGACAGCGAGGTTATCATTGTGAAAGAGAAGAAATGGTTCTGCAGGGAGTGCAAGCCTGTGCCGTATCAGATCATCCAACCAACTGTTGTCAGAAGTGATCCTGATAAGTCTATCGCATCAGTTCAGCCTCCGCCTGTTATTCCCAAGCTTGAAGTTGGAGGCGTTAATTTTTCCGCAGCAGAACGCCGCGGCTATCTATCTAATCTATCCCATGCAACTCTCGTCGAGCTCTTGGTCACCCTGTCAGATCTTCATCCTTCTTTAGAGATCTTCCCTGCCAACTTGAGCGGCTTGCAGTTATCCAAATTCTCATCCCAACGGAATACGTCGACCACTCAACCTGAGTCACTCATAAACAACGCCACTATGACTGATTCAAATGGAGAGAAACACCATGAGGAAACCCCCAATATGGGACAGTCATCCTCCGAGCCATCGAACCGGAAGACACATGGCTCGGTGTCCGATGATTCGGACTTTGAAGAATTCCAGGAACATCGTTTGTATCCACGGGCAGGGAATGGATTCCGCCTGTCTCTCAATGCAGACGACCTGGATATACTCCGGGAAGACCCTAGATGTCCTACATTCAGTTACGAACTTCATGGACCTGCCAAGTCTCGAATGGAGGCGAACGAAGCCGTTCCTATGTGGGGCGCCGCTTGATGAACTAGGCGACTAATCTTGCAAAAGTTTCGACAGCTTTATCGAACAGGAATATTTCTACTTTCGCTATCAGATAGGTATTATTCGAGGGGGTTGTTTGAATTCATTTTTAACAATCGCCAAGCAAGCATCACTCTGCATACACAATAGCCGTGCTTGGAGCAGACCGCACCCTTTCAGCCGCCATGGGCTTGACCACTAGTCGACCTCCTGTGATTACATCCCTGCTTGAAATCGACGGTGGATTCCAGACGACCTCCGCAACACTGCCTCTGCGCCTGGCCATACCGCACCCTGTCTCGTCCACATTGTAAAGAAGCAGGAAATTTGCGGGATCGCCTTCCTTCAACGCTAACGTGGAATCGGTATTCGTAGCACCTGAGTTGCCAATATTGATCGCTTCCCGTGCTCGTGTGGAGATGCACTCATAGAGCAACTCAGTGTCCTTTTGCGCACCGGCCTGGTATACCCCAACCCCAAAACAAGCAAGAGACAGCGGATCCGGAGATCCCCAGGGCGTAAAAGCATTTCCAACATTGTTCACTCCAATCACGGCATCAAGGCCATTATTGTGGATCATATCTAGGACATTGAGGGTGCCTCGTTGCTTCACGTGTGGTGGTGAGATATGTGCAGAGACCGGAGGTGAAGCCATATAAAGGTCGCTAGTAGGCAGACCGACAAAGGAAACAGGAAGATCATTGCTGCTAATGGCGAGCGCAAGTTTCTTCCATTCCTTTTCTTCGAACAGCGTCAATCTTGTACAATGTCCCAACATTACCCTTTTATGGTCATTTCTGCCTGTCCAACCACCCCTCCCCAAAGCATGCAGAACATCCCACACCATGGCCTCCTTGCTAGAATCCAGATGATAGTCTAAATGAAAGTCCAAATGCAATCCTGAAGCCATGGCAGTCTGCACCGCCCAGTTCACATTACTCTTCGCATTTTCCTCGCAATCCTCCACGTACGGCGTCGTGCCCAGCACATCTATATCTCCCACAGCATAATCACCTCCAAAGAGAACCTTCTCGATAACCCCCCTATTCGCGTCACCTACGGGTCCGGAGAAAACGGGATCTTGCGCAAAACACACAATCTGGACCTCGCACACACCAGCCCATTTTCTTTTCAACTCAATCCCCACATCGAGACAGGTCGTGTTGACCGTCGAATCTACCTCGACGAACGCGCGGACACTCGTAACACCCGAGGCAACGGACTCGGCGAGAAGCCACTCTCCACGTCTGAGAAGGTCTGAACGGCTGAAACAGGATTTAGCTTGCGTGGTGTGCGAGAGGGCTTCGCTGAAGGACCCCGTGAGGGGGTAAATATGCGCGTAGTCTGGGTTGTTATGGATAAAGGCCTTGTCTAGGTGGATGTGAGGGTGGGTGAGTGCTGGGAGGAGGAGGGGAGAGCAGAGATAATAGCCACTGCCACTGTCATGATCGTATGGATGTTCGCTATGAGGAGTGATGGTGGTTATGATCCCATTTGGCGCCTCCGGGGGGTATCCGATTGTGACGTCCCAGGTAGTGTTGGTGCTGGAGGGGTTGTTTCTTCCTGGGATACGCACTGAGAGGATCGATTTGATGGGCTTGGAGAGTTGAGGGCGCATTTCCTATAGGATATTCTTGTTGGTTGTATTTAGGATCTTCCATGGATTTATTGCAATTGAACTGAAACATACTTGTTCCATTGCTCAGATCAATATATATAGTTAGGTAGTTCTATCTACCCCGCATGTTCCTGTCCGATTAAGTGGACGTTGACATGAATTTCGACATTTCCGGTAAAGAAATTCGTTATTCTGTTGTTTTCTTTTTGCTCATGAATCTATGCAAGGGAGAAGGGCACATCCATGCAAGCGTTGGCGCTTAAAACAATGCACGCAACACTTTTCCTGGCAGTCCGAGTCCCATCACATCCATCATACCTTTTGTCCTCTTCCAGCTCCTCCAGTTCACTATCCGAATATTAAACAAGAAAGCAAAGCAAACTGTCAGAAAAGCATTTAAATCGAAGCAAATAACCAATTCTTCTCCTCAATTGAACACCAGACCAAGGCGTTAAGTTAAAACCGCTACTCACCTAACAATGCCAACAACAACGCCAAAAAACTCCCGACGACCACAACCACCATCCTCACACTCAAAATGGCACACCCATTTAACCCTCGACCTCCTCCTCAAAACAATGAACTACACAATCCTCCACCCCTGGTTCGGGTGGATGTTCGTCCTTACTCTCCGCGCCCAGATGACACCGTACACATCCACCTACTTCATTACCTCCGTGGTGTACGCGACCATCCTGACGCTTCTCTTCGTGGGACGGGTGATCAATCAGCGTGTCGCGTATGGGAAACCGCGGGAGGTCGACTTAGGGGAGGAGGTCGTTGTGATCACGGGCGGTGCGTCGGGGTTGGGGTTGTTGATCGCGCAGATCTATGGGATTAGGGGGGTCAGCGTGGCCGTTTTGGATGTTAAGGGTCCTGAAACAAAAGATGGGGATGAAGATATTCTTGCGTCGGATGGGTTGTCAGGGTTGGAGAGTGTTGAGTGTTATCGGTGTGATGTTGGGAACAAGGAAGAGGTGGAGGATGTATTGAGACGGGTTGAGAAGGATGTTGGTTTATCCTCATTGTTATTTCTATTTACAGGATACGATTATTTATTCTAACGTCTTTCTCAGTTAGGTACTCCCACTGTGCTCATCAATTGCGCCGCTGCCAGCATCAATGGCCAGCCCATCCTGTCTTTACCGACCGAGTCCTTCCAGAGAACCATCCAGATCAATTTACTTGGTGTCTTCAATACCTGCAAGGTTATCTTACCGGGCATGTTATCCGCTGACAACGGGGGTACAGTTGTTACCGTGAGCTCTGTCCTCGGCCATCTTACTCCGGCCCGTCTCTCAGACTACTCCACGAGTAAAGCTGGATTGAGCGCCCTTCACAGAACGCTGGAGGCCGAGCTCCGCGCGTCAGGTCACAGCAACAAGGTGAAAACGATCTTGGTTGAAACAGGACAGATGTCAACGCCGCTCTTCGAGCAAATCAAAACGCCCAGTAATTTCTTCGCCCCCGTCCTTGAGCCAGTCCAAGTTGCCCAGGAGATCGTATCTGCAATCGATAGTGGAAGAGGCGGTATCATCAGATTGCCCACCTTTGCTGCCCTCGTAAGTTGGTATGCTATTTTGCCTGCTGCTCTCCAACGAATCGCTCGATACCTAAGTGGTATTGATTTTGCCGTAGCAAAGGTGACCCCCAAGGTTCAATCAGCGAATAGGTATGTCAAGTAGCGTGCATAGACTGGGTGTTGACTGAAAAGCGGCGTTTGACTATGGCCACAGGGCCAATGATGAGTGGTGCTTTGCCAGGAAACCTTAGTTCCAGGGGCGGTATATCCATATGCCTTATCCAAAGTCATATGCAACAGCATCGGCAGAAAGGATCAGAACTGGTCTTCGACCCTCTACTGTTCGGTAGCCAAGATAATCTTCTCGCGCTCAGCTCGTCTTGATGGTAGAGCGCCCTTCTTCGTGTGCTTCCGGATGTTTTCTTCGCGTCTCTTAATGGCTGCTAGCTCCTCCTTCTTAATTTCGCCGGCCTTCTTCACTGCCTTCGGTACATGGCGATGACGTCTGATTCTTCGGATCTCCGGCATGTGCGAGTACCTCTGAATAAGAGCCTGGTCATATTCCAACTTCGCTCTTTGACGGGCACTCGTAACTCCGCTGCGGTTCGACGCATTTGCACGCCAGAGGCGGATATTTCCATCGTCCGACCCGGAAAGCACATACTTATTGTCAGGCGTAAACTTGGCCGAGAAGACACTGCATGGATAGTTAGAGATTCGAATCTTCAAAGGGAGCGAATTTCCTTCCAGACGTACCGTTGCATTCTCTTCGTGTGATAGATGTCTCGTGAATGACCCCTCGACCTGTCCCACAGCCTTATTGTACGATCGTACGAGGCTGTTACCAGTTCCTCACCCGTAGGGCTGAACTCTACGTCCATAACGGCGGAGACGTGATCCTTAAGCACATTTAGGGCTCGATCCAGCTTCCTCATGTCAAAGATGTAAGCATTGTGATCTTCATTCGCGACTGCAAAGTTGAATGCCTCCATTGGATTCCACGAAATAGCATTTGATGCAAACTGCAGAACAGCCTTGGTGACCGGCGACGACGTACGAAGGTCGTATAAGATGACTGAGCGATCCATAGCCGTGGATCCAAGAATTGACGTTTCCGTTTGGTTGAACGCGACTGACGTGATGGTATCGACGCTAGTTGGCCAGTGCAAGGTTTGGGAAGGAGTCGACGAAGGCCGTGAAAGGTCATAGATTGAGATAGCAGAAGACGACACAGCAAATGATGGAATACTCCTGTGGTGGGAAATACTAGTGAAGGCACCTTGTCCCAGGTATGTCGCCAAGGGAGGTGTTTCAGAGGATGAATTGTACGGATCAAACAGTTTGACAGTTTTGTCACTGGCACAGGACAGTAACTTTTGATCTGGGGTCCAGCACATTCCTTTGACAATGTTTTCATGTGCCTGAGTATTCCACATTTCATGGCGACTAGTCAAATCCCATACTTTCACTACGCCATCACCGCTTCCACTAGCAAAATGTTCGAGGGAGTTTGGATCTTTGGCCATGGAGTACACTCCATCAACATGACCATCGCCCATTTGGCCCAGGAAAGGGGCCGCAAACATGCGTTCCAATTTGGTAGCAGTGAGAGCTCTGGTATATTCCCGAGCCCGTTCAAAAGGATGCTGTGAAGGATCAAGATTTCGGGGTTGTCGAACGACAGAGGTTCCCGGAGCCTGCTGTGAGGCTACGGGCCGTGAAAGGGCTTTTATTTTCTGGGAGACTGTTGGTTCTGAACGTGGTATAATTGGGGAAGGGGTAAATATTAAATCAATGGAACTTACCATGGTGTTCTGGTTATCTTTTGTGGGGGATGAGAGTAGAAGATGCGTAAATTTTCGAGCAGCTTTTTTTTCTTTTTTTAATTCCGACCGCGGGCGGTGAGCAGAGAGCTTCCGCAGCTACGCAACCTCCGACGACGACTTGGTCAACACAGCTACCACTGCCTACACCATTCTGCTTTCTGTTCGACCTCCAATCTATCACTTTCCGAGCCTGTTTTTTTTTGATCCTCCTTCGTTTCAAATACCCCTCCACTCGGTATTAACTTCAGATATGGCCCCCTCCTCGACTGCCTCCCAACGGATAGAGGAGGCTCGGGCTTTCGCGACGACCAATCCCCCTACGGCGGAGAACATTTATAAAGAGATTCTCTCTCAAGGTCCAGGTTCGACAGAGGCATCATCGCGTGACTATGAGACAGCCTTGGTTGAGCTCGGCAAGCTATATCGAGATGGAAGGAAAGCGCAGGAGATGGCAGAGCTCATCAAAACAAGCCGTGATTCCTTCTCGTCATTTGCTAAAGCAAAGGCAGCTAAACTAGGTAAGTATTTTTCAAGTCTGTTGCGCAGTCAAATGGTGGCTGATCGGACCATTTGATAGTCCGCCAGCTCTTGGACCTGTTCAGCGAGATTCCCAACACTCTGGACATCCAAGTCGCTGTCATCCGATCCTGCATTGAGTGGGCAGTCTCCGAGCGGCGGTCCTTCCTCCGACAGAACCTGGAAACCCGGCTTGTTGCCATTTACATGCAGAAGCAGTCCTATTATGATGCTCTTACTCTCATCAATCCCCTCCTGCGCGAGCTGAAACGCCTGGATGATAAGCTTATGTTGGTCGAGGTGCAGCTTCTGGAGTCACGTATCTACCATGCCTTGGGTAACCAAGCCAAAGCACGCGCTTCTTTGACAGCTTCTCGGACGTCGGCGGCATCTGTCTACACACCCCCCAATCTGCAGGCTGGGTTGGATATGCAAAGTGGGATGCTACACGCCGAAGACAAGGACTTCAACACTGCATACTCGTATTTTATCGAAGCGTTGGAGGGCTACAGTTCTCTTGACGAGGGAGAGAAGGCGACAGCGGCTCTTCAGTACATGCTGCTTTGCAAGATCATGTTAAACCTGGGGGATGACGTAACGAATTTGCTGGCCTCGAAGCAGGCCCAGAAGTACGCGAGCCCACGACTCGAAGCTATGAAGGCCGTGGCGCGGGCTCACGCCAACCGCTCCCTTGAAGAATATGAGAAGGCCTTGTCGGACTATCGGTATGAGCTAGGAAGTGATACCTTTATCCGGAATCACCTTCGCCGATTGTACGATGCCATGTTGGAACAAAATCTCATCAAGGTCATTGAGCCATTCAGCCGAGTCGAGCTTGACCACGTTGCAAAAATGGTTGGGTTGGACACGCAGCAGGTCGAGAGGAAGCTATCACAGATGATTCTGGATAAAGTGATCATCGGAGTATTGGACCAGGGTGCTGGCTGTCTGATTGTCTACGATGAAACGGAGCGGGATCAAGCCTACGATGCTGCTCTAGCGACAATCGAGAAGTTGAGCAATGTGGTTGAAGTGCTGTACACCAACAAGGCTTCCTTGTTGGAGTAGAGAGCTCTCTTTTCTTCATTCTCTCCCTTTCTGCCACGATCCCTGGGGAAACGTTATGTGACTAGAGTGGATATTATTTGCAATATACACTGTGGCAAGCTCATGACATTGTGGATAGAAATCTTAATCCTTCAAGATCTTCCCTAAAGATCTGTCTTGTCTTTGCCTTTCCACAATATCCTTTATGTTATTCTTCACTGCTATATATTAGAAAGTAATCTCATGCTTTAGCAAGCAAGGGCATTGGAGTTGGTCTATGTATCTACGTGCCGTACATGATGCCGAAAAGGGTAAAGCGCGAGCGCGGCAAAGACATCGCGACTTTTGGTCAAACCTCAGGATTCATTCCTCTCCATCGAGACTTTCGTGCAAGCAGCCCGTGCGCGCGTCAAACATCAACTGTGAACTGTTCATCGACTATCTCTGGGTTTGATAGCCCATCCCGCTGCCAACATGAATACCCCCGTCCATCCAGGCTACGCCCGTGGCTTCCCACAGGCCACTGTCCAACGCAACCCTGCCACACCTCGTCGCGGACATCCAGCAGCAGGTTCGTCTGTCCCCAGGCCTGCCCTTAGTTTAGTTGACCTTGCTTCCTTTTTTTCTAACTTTATGTCACGCTTTTATTAGCCCCAGCGATGCCAGTCCCGATGCAGCAAGCGGCCGTGAATGTTCCGTACATGGCAACACAGCGCAACCATCTCGCGCATTCTTCCGAAGCCGCGCTCCGTCGCAGTCGCAAGCCCACGGATAAGAACCTTCCAGATGGCATCGAAGGTATTGTGATCGGAGAAGGGGTTCAACAGTACAAGAGCCTTCGCGAGCTTGAGAAGCGACTAGACGCTGCCGTTGTTCGCAAGAGATTGGACATTCAGGATTCCGTCAGCAAAACAGTCAAGAAATACCGGACTATGCGTATTTGGATTTCCAACACTGTTGAAAATCAGCCGTGGCAGAATGACGCGGCCGGATTGAATGGCATGTCCGCTCCAGGTGCCACTCCGGGCTCCGGGCGCTACAAGGTGAGAATAGAAGGAAGACTGTTGAAAGACGGTAGCGATCCTACCGAGCCAGAGGAGAGTGAAGAGGATAATAGTGGGGAGACCGGTGTCGATGATCCTGCAAAGAAAGATGAAAATGCAAGTAGTGGGAATAAACTATCCGGCCATAAACGGACAAAGCAGCGCTTTTCTCACTTTTTCAAATCGATCACTGTCGATTTTGACAAACCATCTTTGGCAAAGCCAGAAGAATTCAAGCCGATTGTTTGGAATAAGCCACAGCTGCCGCCGAATACGGTTTCGCTCCCTCCCAGCGCGGACTTTGACTCGTTGCAGTTTTCTCGGTCTTCGCAAGAAAACTTGAATGTCACAGTCAGTCTGGTGAGGGATGAGACGCCGGAACGGTACAAGCTCAGCAAAGAACTTGCGGATCTTCTTGACGTCGATGAGGAAGATCGGAGCGGAATTGTTCTTGGTATCTGGGATTACATTCGAGCCCTGGAGCTACATGGGGACGAAGAGAAGCGAGTGGTGCGCTGTGATGACCGCTTGCGAACGGTATGTAGTTGATATTAATTATTTCTTTGAAAATAGACGAACACTGACACAGGACGTCTCCCTTTACAGATCTTCGGTCGGGAGCAGATGTACTTTCCCCAAATCCCAGATGCCATAGGCCCTCACACAAGTCCCCTGGACCCTATCAAACTCCCCTACACCATCCGGGTCGATGAGGAGTTTCACGAAGACCCGAGTCCAACCATATATGACATCCGCGTCGCTGTCGAAGACCCTCTTCGCACAAAAATGCTCGCCTTGACCCAGAACCCGCACTACGCTTCAGGTCTCCGCCAGATTGCCCTGCTAGATGACCAACTGGCCCTCATCATTCAGGCCCTGACTCACTCTCGGGCCAGACATGCCTTCTTCACCGCCCTGAGTAAAGACCCTGCCACCTTCCTGCGCAGATGGATCAATTCCCAGCGCAGGGATTTGGAGACCATCATGGGCGAAGCCACGAGGGGTGGTGGCGAGGATGGTAGTGGACCCGAGTTCAGACGCGGAGGTCAGGATAGCGCTTGGGACACGATTGTTGCCAGGGAGGCAGTGAGATATATGCTTGCTAAACCAGAAGCCGCAGCTGTGAGGTAGGAAGCTTCGTATTTCTTTTAACCCTCTTCTTTCCCCGTCCCTTGTATTGTAGATGACCCTTTTGTTTTGTGCATCTTAGTTTGTTTTATTCTGGGCATTTGAATTCTGGAAGAAACTCCGGCGTCTATCTACTTATGTGCGGAGCAGGGTGGTATTTCATTTCATTCTAGAGCTTAAACGAGAATGAGCAGAAATTAAAGTGCTTTACTTGCAATTGTTCTTCTAGCCTACTTCTTTAAGTTTTATTATTAACGAAGCACAGAAGACGGAGCTAATCTAATAAAAGTTCATTGGAATGAAAACAAAAATGTAATAAGTATGGAGTAGATAGAAATAAATGATCCTCTAATTGTAACTCCTTCCTTTCCTTGACAACACCCATGGCACGGAGAACATAATAAACAAGTCAAGAAAGAAATAAAGTGAGGAAAATAACCAGGTTCCAAAAAGAAACGAAGCATCTCTCAAAAAAGTAGAATAGATCCTGCATCTTGTCAACAATAGCGTAGGGTGAGGCACGATGTTGATCAACGTCAGTCATCGTCAAAAAGAAAAAAGGTCCTTAATGTATTATGCTGCACCTAGGTAATCTCCACTTATTTGCTTCTCCATCTAGACCAACAGCGATTCCCAAGATCATGAAGGTGGCACCTCAATTCTCCTGTTCCGGAGTTGCTTCCCGGTAAAACCTGTGTCTAAGCCGGTAGAAGATTTCGCATCTACGGAGCCTTTCCCGTCCGCCTTCTTCTCGTCCCCGTTCTCATTTCCAGGCCCAGTAAGGCAGGCATCTTCCTCCTTCTCTAGCCGGGAAGCAGTCTCGAGTACTGCATCCCGGAGTTCCTCGGCGGGCTGTTCCTTGATCTCGGGTGCGCGCGTCCGGAACCGTTTCAGTACGGCATCGATCATCTTCGAGAACCAGTAGTAATTGAGTGAGTTGAGGACAAGGTTGGAAGCCACGTAGGTCACAACGAGCCAGGTAGGAACACCGCCGGCTGTGTATCGGCCGAATTTGGATATTTCGGCATTAGCCTCGGCACATCCCTTGTCGAAACACAGGACACTGGACCGGTCGCGGAAGACCTGAGCACTGATGTCGACTGGTTCCAGCAATGAGGAAGCGTCCCAGGTCTGTCGCAAGGCACCAAACATGTCCCGGTACACGAGGATGGACTGCCAGGTGCCCCAGACGAGACGGCAGGAGAAAAAGACGAACAGCAATGCCATACCATTATACCACTGGGCAGTGCTGCCGGTCATGTCAACCTTATCCAGGAACCAGTGGATATTGAGGAAGGGGCTGGAGAGTTCGTAGAGAAGGAAATTCGGGCCGTAGAAAGTGAGGAATGGTCTCTATATGAATGACAAAAGAGGAAATGATTAAAAAGGAAAACAGCATCAGAGACAGGAGAGATTTCCTGAATTTTTTTTTTTTTTAAAAAAAAAGCTATAGTAGTGAGGATACTTACGAATCCAAAACTGAACACCCACAATGCACTGATGGCATGGAACAGCATCCCGACTCCGAATATCTTAATGTAAACCGTGCAGATAATCAGGTCATAGAGGAAATATCCTGCCGCAAGTGCTTGGATGAGCCCACCAGCACCCGTATACCCGTACACCCGCTCTCCAGCGTTCATGGACTTGCGCTCCTTGTCAAACAGGATAAACCATAGTGACACAGCATTTATCAACGTGCTCTGTACGAAGGAGACCACATGCGTATCCCAGTTGAGCTTGGTGCGGCGGTTGAATTTGGGGTAAAACCTGGGGAGAAGTCGCGAGGAGAGCCAAGGAGAGAGGTAGAAGTGGATGAATTGGTAAGATGCAAAGGCAATCAGTGCCTCGTGGATATGGTCCGGGAGGGTGGGTACGTTCAAAGAGAGAGCCCAGGGCTCAACCGCATCCCTCAGCCATCCAGGCGGACCCGGAAAGGGATCTAACATGAGCGCGTCGAGTTACGGGGAATGGTGATGAGAAGGTAGTGGCGTAGACAATATAGGTTATTGTCTTTTCTCCGTATCTCTGGCAAAATTCCAAAGGGTTGAAATTAGCCTCAGCACTGTAACCACTAGGCTGGCCTCTTCGCAACGCAGGACCAGAGCATGACGGGAGATGGATGCAAGATATAATGTGAGATCAGAGGTCGGAGTCGAAAACAGCGACCTCAGTCACGAGCCGGCCGATCATGTGATAGCTGCCTGAAAACTGCCGATTCTCGTAATTGCACGCCTCAGGCGCAGAATACACGTGCAAAGAGTTGGGGAAGGGCGCTTTTGTTGGGAATCGGACGATTTCAGAGCAGAGAATTTATCTACAGTCTTTTGTAACATGGTAGATAGAGTCGTAGCAGATTGAACATCATAAAATTTACAAACACACAGGAAGGGCACGATGCGAGTCTCCAGGCAGTTATGTCAGGGCAAAAACGCAGTGGTATACGACGCGGAAACAAGACAAAGTAACAAGAAAGGCCAAAAGAAAAGATTAAAAGACGAAACATAACAAAGGAAAGTCGTTCCACTCTCAGTCCCTTCGAAAGACAGCTAGCGTATATACCAATATGGACCGTAAGATCTCCGCCTTAGACAGCTGGAGCTGCGACCTCACTACCCAAGCCGCTGTCACTAGGAGGCCCGTAGAGAACCATATTCTTCTCCAAGTTGGCGTCTTCGACATCCCCATCGTCCTCAAGAGTGGCTTGATGGCTATCCACATTCTCCCGCTCCTCTGCCTGGGCGTCATGATCCGGCTCGGATCCAGCGTCCTCTTCAGTGTGCTCTCCCTCCTGCCTAGCCTCCTCTTCAGGCTGGTCCACTATGCTACTCACGGCGCTCACCCGTCGTATGTTGTCTGTGAACTTCCCCGCGTAGCTGGTCCTACGCTCCGTACCTGTATCACTCTCGTCCCCAGTCTGGTGCTCTTCCTCTTCGGGGAATACCTCGTTCTCTTTGTTTGCCACGGAACTTACACCACCCCAGGATGTTTTGCGTAAAACTGAGTTGGATTTGACCGAATGGCTTCGCTTCAAGTTCGTAAACCCGCCATTGGCCACCCCTTGCCGGTCTGCAGCGCCTTTGTTGCCTGTAACATTACTCAAACTGAGGATTCTGCGTTCCTTACCAGTGTTCGAGGATGTGGTTGATCCAGGGTTTGATGCGGTCGGTGATCGCCGTTTCAGCGCAATGCCAATTCCATTGCCCAGAATGTTACGGGCATCTTTTGTCGTGCTGGTGGTGCTGGCGCCGCTGTTCTTCCGGGCCCTAACACTGCGTACTCTCTTCAGGTTGTGCATGCCACCCGGCCGGCTGAGGAGCACGCTTCGTGCATGGTCGAGCACACCCTCCAAGATCCGTTTCTCGAGGCTGTCTGCTCGTTCCTCCATTAATTGCATCTCTTCGTGGCGGATCTCGAGCGCGGTCTCGAGGCTAGACAGTTCTTTGCTGTATTTCGTGTTCTGTTTCACAAGTTCGTCCCTTTCCAACTTCAGCGTACTGATGATCTTCAAGAGAGACTCTTTCTCATCATTCAGGCCCTGAATTTCAGACTCCACCTGCTCCTTCTGTGCGGTTCTCCTCTCAAGAGCAATGGTGGCTTCTTCTGCCTCCCGTCGTTTCGTTTCACTGTCTTCGGCAATCATCGCAGCCTGAGCAGCGAAAAACTCGTTCATCCTTCGAGATGTTTCCATAATATCCTTATGCATCTCGTCGAGTTTCATCATCTGTGTAACGGATACTTCATTCTTCGTTGCATGGTCGATGAGTGTGTCTAGTTTTTCATTAACGTGATTGTCTGCGGCTTGTTCGAGGAGGACATCCAGCTTCCCGTGGACCTCGTTGTCTGTCGATCGTTCGAGGATCTCATTTAGCTTTTCGTGTACCTGGCTGTTTGTGCTGGTTGCATGGTCAAGCAAGCCATCGAGCTTCTCATGGAGCTGGTCATGCGTCGAGCGTTCAAGTAGGGTGTTCAGCATCTCTTGAAACTGGCTGTTTCTACTGGCTGTATGGTCGAGAAGATCATCAAGCTTTTCATGTACTTGTTCATTTGTAGATCGTTCCAGGATTTCATTTAGCCTGTCGTGAACCTGGCCGTTGGTGCTGGTAGCGTGATCTAAGAGATTGTTAATCTTCTCATGGAGCTGTTCATTAGTCGAACGCTCAAGAAGGGTGCTCAGGATTTCATGGAATGCACCATGTGCATTCCCATCACGGTCGAGAATGCTATCAAGCTTGTCATGAATCTCTCTGTCCGCAGTATGTTCAAGGAGCGAGTCGAGTTTCCTATGAACCGGGTCGTTCGTGGACCGTTCAAGCAGGGTCTTCAACATCTCTTGAACCTGACCATTATTGACAGTGTATTCCAATAGGCTGTTGAGTTTCTCCTGTACCTGACTGTCATCGTATTTCTCTTCAGGAGGCGGTAGTGCTGGAAGGAGAGGAGTGATAGCAGAAGGAAGAGAGGACACTTCCATTCGGAACTCCTGTGCAGTCTTCTGCGACTGCTCATAATGCTTATCAACGAGAGAAAGGATCTGTTGAATAGACTCCAGAAGCTGGGGATGGAATTCATGGAGTTGCGCCTCCACGCGGTCTGTGGCAGCTACTGCTCTCTCAAAGTCTGCTCGGTTCTGTTCCTGATGCGACTTCGTTTCGTTGTGCATCTCTTCCATCTTGTTGCATGACTCGCCAATTTTCTCCAGGAAGGATGATGTGTCGGCATTGATACGATCGCATGTCTCGTTAATACTGTTGCCCATGGACCCGATTACAAGCTTGATATCTTCCGCTATCGATTTAACATCCGTGACAGCGTCGAGGTTTGCAATGTCACGGCCCTCGGTCTCGGAGAACTTGGAATCTATTGCATTCTGGAGCTCTTCATACTTGGCCATGACCTCAGCCAGTTTCTCGTCGATCTTCGCTCCCAGCTCGACTATAATAGCAGCGCGGCTCTCATCTTGTTTTACCAAGGCAGTAGCATCACGCTCTTCAGTCTCCAATTTTGCAGCATCCTGCTCGCCCCTGGCGCGCTCAAATTCTCGGTTTATGAGGTCTGTCAGCTCTTTGACGCTTTCAACTGTAGTAAAATTTTCTGAAGAAGCCATGAGGCCTGCAACGAGATTTTTAAGCTCGGAGAGGCCCTCGTTGCTGCCATCTAGTCTGCTCTTGAATTCCTCTCCAAGCTCGCCGACAACCATCTTGACCTCATCGACCTTTTCGGCAAGGCCACCATGCTCAAGTTTCCGAGCCTCAAACGCCTGGCCCGCGAGTTCATTGTCGGCGTCCATTTTCTCTTTGAAGTTAGTGACAAGCGCCGACAACTCTTGCAGGTCGGCCTTTTGTGGCAAAGCATCTATATCGGGGAGCTTGAGTTCTTCAATATGGGTTTTGACATCAAAAATCATGGCCTCCACAGTCTGCAGGTCGGACTTCATCAGTTTGTCACTGTCCTCCCCGTCCGGCTTTTCCTTATTCTTTATCTCTTCAAGGGAAACGAAAACCTCCCTGAGAAGGCCTTCCAGGGTGCCCAATTCCGACTTCGTAGGCCCTTCTTCCTGCAATCTGGTAGAGAGCTCGGATATTATTTTCTTTGTTTCCTTCATGACAGTTTCTACAGCGGCTAGGTGGTCTGCCTTAGCGATCTCCTCGGGTGCAGGAAATGCCAAATCGTCAAGCTGAGCCTTCGCGTTCCGAAGCAACGTCTCGATTGCATCTGTATCCTCCTTGCTGGCCAGTCCTGATAATGTATCTGGCGGAATCTCACGACATGCACCCGCAGCCACGGAAGCCTGAACTTCACGCAATCCTTCCAGAACTTCGTCAAGATGTTCCTTCTTCAAAGAATCTTCTGGGGGGGTTGTGACTGGTGGGCTCGGTTCGAAAGCTTCGACCTTGCTTTGAAGCTGAGTAATGAGACTCCTGAGATTATCGTTGCCATCATCGTTGCCAGGTTCACCAGCAAGCATGATCTCCCGTCCACGAGCAGAATTCGTGTCCACCAAGTCTCTCTGTGATTGCCGCAAAGTTTCCATATCGGCTTTTAGGCTCTCAAGGCCGTCTTTTATCGTTTCCAGGATCCCAGTTGTATCAGGCGTCGCAGGCTTATTTAATATCTTCTCCAATTCCACACGTATTGAATCCACGCCATCGTTGAATGCATCAAGGAGCTCGCTGGTCGTAGATAGGACACTTTCACCGCCGTCTCTGCGCAAAACACTTTCATCTCGTAGGCTTTCAAATCCCTCTCGGAGCGCCGCAATAACTTCATCTCTATCGTTGGTCGACCCTACAGGAGCAATGCTCATGTTCACCGTATCACGCAGGCTCTCAAATTGTTCTTTGATGAGAGCAGTAACATCTGTATCCTTGCTGGAGGTCTTCTGAGCTTCAGTGATATCACGGATAGCGTCCAGTATCTCATCCTTATCGCTTGATACGTTACTGCGGATTAATAGACTGCTTATAGTCTGCCTGAGGTGTTCGAATTCTTTCTCCATGGCATCAAGGAGCTCGGGTGTGTTAGGACTGCGGTGGTTAGCCGCCGCAATGGCAGCCTCAGCGACTGTCTTTTCTATATTGGCCTGCAATAGCCCGAGACCTTCTTTGACAGTATCCATGATTTCATCTTTCCCGGAAATATCTGAGGCAGTCGTGGTATAGTTTGCAATCTCCTTGAGGATAACATGTAGGCCATCCTTGATCGCATCAAGCACTTGCTCTGTATCTTTTCCATTGGCAGCAGAGTACTGTTTGAATTCTTCTTTTATGCCATCAAGAAGATCCTGAAGGCGTTCAAGCACTTTGGCACCGGCCCCAAAGTTGTCAGAAGCAACGGCCTCTTGCAGGCCAGCTGAAATAGCTTCCATGAGGTCTTCTCTGCTAAGCTCGATCTCTCTTGTACCCTGGTTCTCCAAGGCTTCATTGATTACACTCAATATTTCGTCACGGGAAAGAGTTGGCTGCGCATCTCTGGGTATGAGTGCTGAGTTCTGAGCTGAGAATGCGTCGTTAACAGCATTTATTACGTCCTCCTTGGTAACATGTGCTTCGCTATCCGGACCAAGGGCTGATTGTTGTGCTGCAAATGCATAATTAACTGCTTCCACGACGTCTTCCCTGGTGATCTGAGGTTGGATATTCGTGATAACGGCAGATTGCTGCGCAGCAAAGGCATCATTGACCGCATTTAAAACATCATCTTTGGTCACCTGCGGTCCGTCTGCTTCCCTGACTGCAGCAAAGTGTGCCATGAGCCCATCCGTGACGGCGTTGAATATTGCATCGCGACTGACGCCAGCTTCGAGAGCGGATTTAATTCCAGATTCAAGCTCTCCTCGAACTTCAGAGCCAATTGCCTCTCTGGTGGCTGTGTCTTTGGACGCTACGGCTTCTGCGACAGCCCGCAGCACTTCGTCCCGAATGACGCGAAGTTGTTCCTCCTCGATGGAGGGCGGGACCATTTCAAAACTTTCAAGACATTCGCGAATTGTCAGGATTATCTCATCCCTGCTGATCATTGGGGGAAGCTGGATAGGAGGAGGGGCAAAGTTTTGCATTCCTTCCTGGACAGCGGCCAGGACCTGAGCGTAAGTAAGAGCCTCCTCGTGTTTCGGTTGATAAGCCTTCAGCCCTTCAGTTAAACATTCCAGGATTTCGTCCCGCTCAAGGCCAAAGTTCTGTAGCTCGATTTCAGGCTTGTATGTCTCCCAGGCCTCTCTCACAGTTTCAAGGATGTCTTCCTTTTCCATCGTGACCCCCCGGGGTTCAGGCTGCGGGAAAGGAAATTCGTTCAAGGCCTTCATCACCATTCCATATAATTCCGAGCCGTTCATTGCCTTTCGGAACTCTGACAGTGCTGCTGCATGATGTCGGTTTTCGTTGGATATCGCAGCCATTTGTTTTTGCAGCTCCTCCAGGCTACTGTCGACGATGGCCGCAATTTCATCTTTGCCGGGGGCAGCAGGCTTGTCGTCCTGGGCGGACCGGTAAGCTTCAGCTTCCTCAAACTTTCGAGCAATGTTCCTTCCCATGCCTAGAACCTCGCCGCGTAGCTCTCGGACTAGTGCTTTGACTTCGTTCGTCAGCCCACCACCTTCAATGACGCTGTTCTTGACCCTGTTCATCGTAGACAACATCTCATTCGTGAATGCATTGGCAACATTGGCTGGCTGCAACGCAGAACGACTGGCGCCATCATCGTTCTCCGCATCAGAAGCCGACATTTCCTTCCGTAGATGAGTGAAATTGCCATCTTGCTCAGAAGGTTGACCGGCAGCACCTCCTACTGTCCTTGAGTGTACTAAAGCCTTGCTTGTAGAGTGGTCTTTCACAATATTGAGGATCTCCTCCAGCATCTTGGTAATAGTGCCGTCAGTGTCCTTATCAGAGGTACTATTAGACGTTGGTCGGGATTTCAATTCATCAACTAATTCCAGTAACTTCTTCTGACCTTCCTTGGTGGCCATTTCGCGTAGTACCTTCTCCAGCAGTGCAATGCTTGCGGAACCATCGGATATAGGCGTAGGAGAACCACAGAGTTCTCTCTCGATTGCCATTGCAAAGCTGCTTGGGCTAGACATTCGAGGCGCCGAGTAGCTTTTCTTCGAACACGGTGAACTGTCCGATTCCCTGTGGTCAATACCATCCCCAGAGCCCATGAAAGTACCAAGTCCAAACCTTGATAATCCGTCTCCATCCATGAACTTCGACGCCAGATTTGAAGAGAGCTCGCGGAGGCTCTTTCTTATATCTTCGTCACGGGCATTTGTCGCGGCTTTGAGGCTGATTAGATCAGTGGCATTGTCTTTACTCCGACGACTCAACTGAGCCATTTCGCGTTGCAAGTTGCTCGTCATATTCGTAAGACTGAGGATCTGAGACGATAAAGTTTCAAAGCTATTACCTGAAGGGGCAGGTTCCGGAGTAGATTTAGAGTTGGATGGCGAGGGAGTTTCAGGGAGCTGCATGTTTTGAATAGCCAACATTGTTGCAGAAGGAGGAGTGCTTTCACCCAGAATGGGCTTTGAAAGATAACGGCTTGACACTATATATGGAGGGATCTCTCGTTCTGAGTCTCGATTGCTGGATGAGGAATTGGCTGGCTTTGTAGGGCTCTCGGGCTGCTTGGTCCCTGGGTCCAATACTGTTGCCCGTAGAGGCCGTTCAGGAGACCTGCTTTCGAGATAACTAAAAAATTCAGCGCGAGGATCTGTATTTGGGAAACTCTGCATGCGCTTATGATAATGTCCTTTAATCAGGGACTTCTCGGGAGATGATTTCGGCGGCATGGGATTGGTTGTATATGAACTAGGTGAGTTCTCTTGCATCTTGTCCTTGAAGCTATTGGCCACTGCTTGAATGTGAGGTGAGACATTCCCCTTTGTTACGGGGCTTGTGGTCCCAGGGTTCATAGGAAGAGGTGGAGGTGCCCGCTCTGGATCTGAGCTGTCCCACCTTCAGATTCCGCAAACTCCAATGTCAGTTGCATGTCGAACTTGAGCCGGAGGAATACATAGGAGGATTGAACAATAAACTCTCACTTACATGGGTATAGCAGGCCTGTGGCTTTCTGACCTGACTACCAGCTCGCGGTCGAGGGAGCCAGCGCGCTCGTGGGCGGGCATCACCAAAAAGGAAACTAACTACACAAAGGAATATTCAAACAAGGTAATTCGCGAGTAAAAAGGGAAATAAAACGCGCACGAGGCAGGAGACGAAGAGGGGAATGGAGCTGATTCTCGTTGCAGTCGAGGTCGTCAGGGCATAACAAGTCGTGAAAACGAGAAGACAAACGGCAGGGTATCGGGAACAAGCTGGCAGTGGTACGAAATGCAAATAAAAGACAACCGATGCGCTCACTTCCAAAACGAAACAGGAAAACAACGGGGCAATTAGACAATGGACCCGTGGACAAGAAAACAAGGAGGAACAGGTAGATAATAAGGAAGTATGGTAGCTCATGGGGCAGATCGAGGTTTCCGGCCCAATCTGACAGCGTACACAATGCGGCCGGCATAGCAACCGCCCACCCGCCGTTGCCTGGTAAACAGCACGGCCAATGCGCCAGGCGGTGAGGGTTTCTCCGGGATGGCGCTAGTCCTCTTGGAGAATCTTTCCCAAAACGCTCTAGCATGCTGCGCATCGGTAAATTCACCAATCACGCGCAGCCACACAAATCCCCTTGCCCTGTTCCCTCCGGTTGCTCGCTCACAACCGAAAAAAGACGTCTTCCTCAACGACCGAAGCACTTCGACAACAACCCCATCGACCTTGCTGCCGCTCACCGGGACTTTCGCAATGAAGTGTTAGTGGACTTACCTGGAGAAAAACACTCCTCCCTCTAATCATTCTTTCCATTCGAATCGACACTAATGAGGATGCTACAACAGTCATGAAAGTGGGCCGTGTGGCCATCATCACCCGTGGCCGTTACGCTGGTAAGAAGGTACGACGAATTTATTTTTCCTTTGGCATTTAGAGAGGCTGCGAGATGAGTGGGATTTGTTCTTGTTTTCCATCGATCTCTTGAAGACGCGAAATGGGCGAGGATGAATGATACGAAGACCAAGAATTCGGATGGTGGAAAGAGGATCCGACCACCTTGGGAGGGGAAAAAAAGGAAAGAAAAGAAAAAGAAAGAAAAAGAAAGAAAAGAAAAACGAGAAGGACTTGGATATGGCGAGATTTTGGAGTTGCCGATGCTTGAATTTTTCTCTTTTCTTTTTTTGAGCCGTTTCGGTATATTTGCAGGAAATACTGATGGGCCCCTTCGATGCAAATAGGCCGTCATTGTCCAGCCTTATGACAATGGCTCCAAGTCGCACCCCTTCCCCTACGCCCTTGTCGCCGGTATCGAGCGTTACCCCCGGAAGGTCACCCGTCGCATGGGCTCCAAGCTCGTTCAGCGCCGCACTCGCATCAAGCCTTTCATTAAGGTTATCAACTACAACCACTTGATGCCCACCCGGTACACTCTGGAGCTCGACGGTCTCAAGGGTGTCATCACCCCCGAGACCTTCAAGGAAGTCTCCCAGCGTGAGGAGGCCAACAAGACCATCAAGAAGGCTTTCGAGGACCGATACACCAGCGGCAAGAACCGGTGGTTCTTTACGCCTTTGCGTAAGTATTCGCCCTTGAATAATGGATGAGAATATGGCAAATATCTGACCCTTCTTCTTTCACTCAGGTTTCTAAACGGGGTTATACTGGGGTTTTGTCTTTCTTCAGCGCGGGTGTGCAATGGGATGGAAGGAAGGAAAAAAAGAGCATCGACAACATTCAATTCATGACGAGCATGGGGTACAAAAAGGAATATACCATAGCTGGAAGCAGAATTGGGAATGTATCGATGAAACCAAGTCCCGGACTTGGTCATGTTTCTTTTTAATCTTTATGAAGGGCGGCCACATTTAGGATTCGGCGTCCGTCTGGAAATGAAACAACGGAAAACATGAGAATCCATAACAATTTCCTTACTGAATTGGCACACGTTTCGACTTGAGGTAGGACCCTGGTCAATTGAAGCTTTCCATTGCTCGAGCTTCCTCTTGGGCCTTCGCACCTTTATGCCCATGATTTTGAAAACACCCACGAATGCAAGGGGACGGTGTATATTCCCCTAGCTGACCTGGATTGGCCATTGTTCCGGATATGCTGTAGGAAGGGCCCGAGTGCTGACCATGAAGGTTTTGCGGCTTGATCTGTATATACTTGTGGCTGTCCTGGATACGAAAGAAATAATACTGCCACGACACAACAGTCTTCCGTTCTGTAGCCGTTCCCTGCAGCCGGATTTTCTACACATGTCGTATAGTCACCATGCCACGGAGTACACATGCAATTACTGCTGCAGCATAAGCAAGACCTCATTCCCTAGCCAGGCTACACTGTGAACACTGAACAGATGTTGTGCTCATCACATGAAACATGTCTAGATCCTGGAGAAATGCGGAGGCAAGCGGGGTATGAGAGCATATTATTATATACAGATTTATATACTTCAAATCATATAGATTATTAGATACACCTTGCAAGGAACCGGACAGGTATCCATCAAAATCCTGTTTCAATTTATCTTGGCCCAGACATCTTGGGAAAGACGTACAGTACAGATAATATGGCTCGGAACAAGACCATGAACCTTATGCAGATGCGAACGGGGAAGATAGGCGATGATCGGGCATTATGATTGATGCATGCGACAGGAGGCATTAATATTACTACCTAGTTATTATTCCCAGTCGAGGGACGAGAATCTAGACTCCTTGGACACCAAAAGTGAGGATAATAGTAAGTACTAAGTACACTCCGGACGGCGTATGTCCTCCGTACCGGCGCTAAAAATAATAACACAAACAGGGCATAATGACGTTGGAAGTTTAATTCAAGTCCCAAAGTCTGAAATTGTTGGGATAACAATAATAATAATAATAGCAAGGGTCTTGAGTCTGGCATTCCTGTATGCCCAACCCTGGACGGAGACCCGGATCCAATTATTCTCAGCGTCCCATAATCCGTTTACTTGGACATCCCGAATGGACAAAAGGTACAGCGCAGGCGCAGACAGGACGCTCAGGCCCAGTTGCGTGAGAAGATCTCAAGCCGTGACAGGCCGAATCGCGAAGTTCGGGACGGAAGTTGTTATCAGGAAGGATTGGATTGTTAATTATTATCGTGGGCGATACAGGAGAGGCCCGAGTGTTGCAGGTGTACCCATGTATCTTTTCCACTGAAGTAGGACGGAGCTGGTGAGTGAGACTATACGTGTACGATAGTGCTGGACGAGGACCTTAGGCATGGCAGGGGGATAAATGGGAATGAAGTGTGCCGTGGGCATCAGGATATTAGTTAGTATCATAGCTGATCGATGATAGTCTAGTTCGTCTTTCTGGATCCACTGGAGCTGCAGCATCACATGCTTGAAGTCAATCATTATAATCATCAGAGTAATAATCGTTGCCACAAGAGCTTCATTTTGCATTGGCAATCTTTGCTGGGGCCTAGAGAAAGAGTCGCAACAGGCAAACAGATTCTTCTTCTTCCTTTTTCTTTCACACTGCAGATATCGATAAATGAGGCCCGCTTTCACATGCTGCTGGCACTGATGACGTTGCATCCATGCTCTCGTCTGTCGCACACTGTCACAGACTCTACAATTCCCTGCGTAATAATAGAAACAATCATATTATAATCCAGCATGAATCGCTCCAGAAGACGATTGCAACATGTCCTCCGACTCCGTAATCCCGCCACTACTACTGGCACTGCTTGCTTCGCTGTTATCTTGGCCATAATATCCTATCCCGCCCCCCCTCGCCTCCCCTCCGTCATCCTTCTTTTCCTTTCTGCTGTCTGTCCAGTGCTTTGTGCGACGCTCTGTTTCGTACCGTTCTCTGGCGGATAGCCCTCTAGGTATGTCCCTGCTCTCCCCTCGAGATACCCTGTCCGGTCCTGCTCTCTCTCTATGGCCATTGCTGTTTGTCTCAATGCTGTAATTGAGCGCAAGTATATTGGCCTGATGATCGGGACCGGACAGGGCGAGGAATACTGGACAATATCTCCCTGGCTAACTTCGATGTTTGTAGATTAGTATCAGTTTATCCTTCACGCAGACACAGGGAAACTATGGGTGAACCAACGGTCAACGGAGATAAGGTCCATTCTCAGTTCCTTGATGTAAGTCATGCCTCCCATCTATCACCTATCACCCATCTGGCGTTCAGTCATGTGTGGGCTAACCAGCTTGAACCCATTTTATTTTAGCACCTGTCCTCCTATCCCTTCGTCTCAGACTCCATTGCGATCTTCAAGGGTAATAAGTATGGTGCAAAGTCGCTGGAGTATGCAGACCAGGGCCTGAATCTAGCCAAACCCGTCTTCCCCTACCTATCCAAGCCCTACGCCTATATCGCTCCCTATGTGGCCAAAGCAGACACCCTGGGTGACCAAGGACTCTCCAGGATCGACACCAGGTTTCCCTTCGTCAAGGAAAACACCGAGAAGGTTAAGGGAGCCGTCTATGACAATGCATATCTCCCGGTGAAGATCGTCAGCGATGTTAGGCAACACATCTGGGATGTTTATAGCGAGGCGTACAAGAACTCCGGCGCCGGCGGTGTCGTGGCGTCCAGCAAGGCTCTCATTACGGCCGGCTTTGTCCTGTCCCAGGAGTCCTTGGCCTGGCTTGGTTCCTTCCTGCAGACGAGGAAAGAACAGGCCAGAAATGCCGTCAATGAGAAGACAAGCAGCTAGCGGACTGCACCGACGGTTAAACCACTGGAAACCGAAAGCTATGCGGTTTGCTTTCTTGTTTCAGCGAGTCTTTTGTCCTGTTTCTTCTTCCTTTTTTTTTTTTTTTTTTTTGGATTAAGTCATTGGTTGTCCGGCGGGCTAGTCTTAGGATGGATATTATTAGTTCCTAAATTTCGCTTCATTTCAGGATACGCAAATGTCAACTCTTCTCCAATACTTTTGCAGATGATAGATCTGGAATATATTGATTACACATATAATTTTCCTATTTATTACATATACAGGCTTTTTATTTTACAACCACAGACTTTCCTCTTCTAGACACCACCACTTGAGTGTGTACTCAGGGCCTTGATCAGTAAGTATTTCGCATCATAAGTGAGAGCACTTACCTGAACAGTTAGGCCTACTTAGTGATCTGTCACATGGGGTCCTGAGCAACACACTGGTCCTTTATTTTGTGAGGGTGTAAAAATCCTATATGTTGCCTAAACACCATAGAATGCGGTTGGTGATAAAACCACGCTATAATATTTCCTCTTCGGGTAATTGACTCGCGTCTGATCGCGTCTGTTCTTAGCTCCAAAAATTGCATTCTCGATTGTTGAAAGACGAATTATCTAAACAGACAATTCAACTGATATATACTATTCATATTGGGACCTACTGTTGATAAAAATTGAAAGACATCACTTCCGGGTCAAAATAAAACTTGCCTCTTACCTACACAACCAATGCGACAATGCCTCTCATCCGCAAACGTCGAGCAGTACGTATCACCTATATGGTTATATCCTAGGATAGCGTTCTATTTGAGCTCACAGCAAACTTGGTAATCAGCACGCTGAATCTGACCAAGCAAGCGACTACTCTGAACAACCAGGCCCGTCCCCAGCACCGGTCCCTCACCGTCGAAGGCGCATACAAGTTGACTCCCTCGAATCCAACGATGACGACGACGACGATGACGGTGATGAAGTCCTCCAAACACAAATACAGGCACCGAGCAGTACGGACGTCATGGTCAAGAAGCTCGTGCGACTTGCCTTAGCTAGCGAGTACTCACGGCAAGTGATCCGGAGAACAGACATCAGCGCCAAGGTGCTGGGGGAGCAGGGCGCAAGGCAATTCAAACCCGTCTTTGAAGGGGCACAGAAGGCATTACGGGCGAGATTTGGAATGGAATTGGTTGAATTACCAGCTAAGGAGAAAGTTACCATTAGGGAACGGAGGGGTGAGTTATCTCTTCCCTTGATGTGATGTTTTACCAGAAGAAAAAAAGAAAGAAAAAAAGGTTAACGCTCAAAAAAGCGGCCCAGAAAGTCGAAAGACCCTCATCATCAAATAAGGCATGGATCCTAACGTCCACTTTACCCGCGGCATATCGAACCTCTTCGATCCTCACACCGACTAAAGCCCCCTCTTCCGCACTCGAAAGCACGTATACAGGCCTCTACACGTTCATTATCTCCGTCATAATGCTGAATGGGGGTACACTCCCGGAAGCGAAATTAGAACGGTACCTGAGACGCACCAATGCCGAAACGTACACCCCCGTTGACCGCACGGACCGTTTACTCCAACGCCTCTGTAAGGAAGGGTACCTGGTCCGGAACAGGGAGATGGATGGTGGAGAGGAAGTGATCGAGTATATGGTCGGTCCTCGTGGGAAGGTCGAGGTGGGCGTAAACGGTGTAGCCGGATTAGTGAGGGAGGTGTATGGGCATCCGGCACCGGACGGCGTAGAGGCTGCTGGGGAAGATGGCGATTATCTCACTGCCGCTGAGAGGGAGGAGATGGAGCTATTTGAGAGACGATTACGGAGAAGTCTGGGGATCAATGAGAGGATGCGGTCGGGTGATGGTGAAGTTGAAAATGGGGAAGGGGCTAGGAGACGAGGCAATACACGATCTGGAAGAGACGAAGAAGAAGAAGAAGAAGAAGAAGAAGAAGATGATGATGATGATGATGGTGATGATGATAATGGCGACTGATCTTTGGCTATGGCAGTTCGACGTACCTTGTTTTTATTTTTGAGGTTTTCCTCCCTAACCGCCATCACCACCACCACGACGATGGGGAACGCGTACGCAGTATAGACAGTTCCATTAGAATAGATACCTGACAATATAAGAAAACAGACGTATCGCGATTGTCTACGGAGTATCAAGTGCTTCCGGTATTACATATAGAAATATGAGGACCTGTGAAAATGACGCAGAAAATGACCACTTCCGAGGCCAGATATGGCCGCCTTCCCGCCCATAACTTCCAGCGGTAAGCTGCTGCTTGACCGCCCAGCATCTGTGTAGCATCACTACGGCAGGCGATAGCGATCAAATCCCAATAACTAAATGAATTTGATCGCTATCGCCTGCCGTACATCACTATTCTAACACCTGCCGAGAATTTCTTAGTCACCCTCCTGACCTGGGATGTTGGATGTTAACTAGCGCTCAGCTTCGAGTTATTCTCACCATTTCCACTCGCGACTGAAATACGCTGGAAATGGCTTCCCCTTTCCTCTTTGCGTGGCCTTGGCGCTCACATACTTACAAAATGCCACATCTCCCCCCATTTCCCACGGTGTCCTCACACCCTGCAATTCTTGCATCGCATCAACACAGCTCTTCCTAACCCTCAAGTCAATCTCTCAGTGTATTCCTCCAGAATACAATCCTTGCTACCTGGACTTAGGTTATCTCAATGATAGCCCCTCCCTTGCCCTCTGCTCAGCCTGGTAGGCACCAATACCGGACTGATACCATCCTCTGTGAGGAGACAAGAGCCAGACTGGAGCATTTGTATTCTGCGCTTCTACGCTGTAAAGATATGACAGATGCGTTATTTTTCTTATTCTTCTTGTTGTCGATATTGTTCTGAGGGAATCGGCAGCGTTATTGATCTGCCACTCTTGATAGATGTATTGGAGAGCTGCCTCCGGTTCTCCTTCGGAATCAGCCCTACCAGGCTGTTTCGAGGCTCTGAAAAGGCTGTTAATTGTATACCTGGGCTTTTTTCTTAATATATATAACGCCTTGGCTATATACAGGCGATACAAGTCAAGGGCCCATGGAGCCTGGAGGAAGATGCTCAATGTCCTGTCCTTTCCAGCAGCTGCCCAGCTCAACATTGACATTCCAAGGCTGGCAGGGCAGGCTTGTAAAGCACAGGGGGAAGTTGAATGGCGGATGAATGATTCTAGTTGTTATTGCCTGGTAATGACACTAAAGCATCTGTCATGATGATAATAATGATGTTATTGGTGTGTGGAGTATTAAGATACATGTACTAGTAAGAAGGTGTGGTTCAAGTATACCTGCTCAAGGCTACCTCCCAGTTCCAGGAAAAAGAGAAAGAGTGAAACTCCACATAATAGCAATCAATCCTTCAGCAAATTTTTTTTTAAAGAAAAGTAAAGGAACAGAAGGGATATCAAGAGATTTTAAATATGAAACCAGCATTGTTTATCCCAATCATGATAGGGAAACTTTTTGAGAACTGAGTCAGATTGACACAAGGCTTTATTACCAGACAGAGTGAAAGGATTGAGAAAGGTTATGTGGTGGAAGAAAATAATTTTAGAAATAGCAATAGATATTCTACACAAATCCCTGTCTTCTGAACAGCTTTCTTCCTAGAAGTGCCATATTCTGCCTTAAGATGATGAAATCTTCTTTGAGATGCCGCGTTGCAACATGACCAATTGTGAGGCCTGCGGTCCGTAGGGCGCAGGTCAAGCGTCACGGCGTAGAGTAGCACGGATACAGGCTATGAGGAGCTCAGGAATGTGTGTAAGAGATTGAATGAAAGGGTAAAACGTGCTGTTGCCTTCGTACAGAGCTAACCGCTGGTCTTCGTAGAGACTCCGGTGGTTAGAAACATAACTGATGTGGATCAGGGGTTCGGCGTCTGGATACCAGATACTAAAAGGATACCGTAAGATCTGTAAGGATCGTGGTGAACGCTCTATATCGATATACTGCTGACATCTTCAAGCTCTAAAACGATGCGCTTTCTCGAGCTCTCTCTCGATCGCTTCCTTTCTACAGCTCCAGGATATACGTATGTTGGTCCTTCCTCCCGGAACATACATACCCCGTATCCGGGACCGGATTATGAGATAATCCACCTGTCTGAAATAGTATATCCTCATCAAGATAGTAATGGATAGGCGCATGTATATGGTCGTATTACTAGGTAGGCCTGCCTGTGCCGTGAGATAGGTAGCGAGGGCGGTCTAGGACGGCAGAACCTCACGTGTACTAACAAGCCTGTCCAGGATCACGTGGAATCACGTGCCAAACAGCCTGTCTGTTAGTACACGTGAGGTTCTGCCGTCCTAGACCGCCCTCGCTACCTATCTCACGGCACAGGCAGGCCTACCTAGTAATACGACCACACATGCGCCTATCCATTAGGTTATGAGCCCGTTTTAGCTCTACGATATTGAGCTTAAAAAGCCTTTCAGATAGGCTAAATTGTGACCTCTCATTGGTCAAACCAGAAATCGAGCGCTTCTAAGCGACTCTGAACACCAGGACCGCCAACAATCGGCCCCTGAACCCCAGGATCCTTCGATCGATCCCATCCAAAATGGTGGTGCCTCGAACGCCCCCTACCACCGCTAGACGTCACCGTCGTCAGCCAGAATCCACAGATCCTTCATCAGATATAGGCTCCTCCGCTTCCTCAGTAATCTCTGAAGAAATGGAGACCCCAACTGCCCCTAGAGCTCAAAGCTCTACTACAGCCAACACCATGGCCTCCACACCAAACATCACAGCTCTGTTCCAGCAGATGCAGGAACAGATGCAGAAGCAGATGGATCAATTTATGACTCGTTTTAACGCCCTTGAACGCCGTCAATCCCAATCCTCCACTCCTACAGTCCAGGATAACGCTACTCCCTACAATCATATTCAAAATAATACGGCTATTCCAGCCTCAAATCCAGTACAAAAAGATCCTTTTGATCACGTACAAGCTCAAGTTAAAGCACTCCTACCAGACCGATGCCGAATCACACTGTCTCATGATAATTATGACCTCTGGAGTTCAGCCATTCAAAGAGAAGCCAATGTCCTGAACGCTAATACAGTCTTGCATCAGGATATACCTCCAGCAGGATACTCAGCTTATGATGCTGAAGTATGGCATTGCAAAGCCACTGTCATGAGAGCCCGAATGCTTCATGCTATGACTGCACAAGCCGTTGACAAATTGGGCAACACATATGACCTATCAGCCCATGGTTTATGGGACCGAACTGCTACCTTTTTCGGACGTTCTACTGGTGAGGAACGAATGCTTCTCATAAAAGAGCTCAAGGAGCTCTATATAAAAGACAATGACTACCTATCCTACCAATCTGCGTTTACTAGGATAGTAGATCGCCTTCATGCTATAAAAGAAGCTTCATTTGACAACCTTATTCATGACCTATTTTTTATAGGCCTCCGCGAATGGAATAAAGCATTCATTAAGAGCAAACTTGATGAAGTATACTCAACTGGACAAGGCCCTATCATCAATCTGGACCTACCTACCATTCAAGCTCAACTCTCTATCCGTATGGGCACCCAAGCCCGTGAATCCCGTCCCCAACACGGAGGACGACGAGAGAATCCACCCGGACGAAGCTATTCTAAACAAGCATCTAACCCCACTGCTAGCTCTTCCGCCTCAAGTCCCAACACTAAACATAAACCTCATGACCAGGACTCACGCAAGCCAAAGACCCGTTGTGATTGGTGTGGTCATTTCCACCAAATGCCCTGCCTCTACAAGAACCCTGAGAAAGCCTCTGAGCATTGGCGCCGAGCCAATAAAAATACTATTGAAGCTATTCGTGCTTTACACACTGCTAAAGAATCTTCCACTGCTTCATTCTCTGAAGCAGAAGCCAATGAACTGGTGCCATGGACTTCTTCAGCTGCAAAAACAGCCATTGCTAAATCAGCCCAATCTCTCCAAGCTTCATGGTATCTTGATAGCTGTGCTTCATTCCATGTTACACCCCATCGAGCTTTCTTCACATCCTATAAAACATTGAGAAAGGAGGACCTTACTCCAGCGGATTATATTGAAGATGCTCAAGGGAAAATTTCCAAGCCTCATGGTATTGGCACCATCGTCATTGATATTGGAACCGGATCCTTGATTCTTAGGGATGTACGACATGTTCCATCCTTCAATTCCAACTTAATCTCCATGGGAATGCTTCTCAAACAAGGTTTTCGTATCAAATTCCCTTCCAGCTCTCAAGTAGCACAAATCACAACCTCTTCTGGTGCAGAATTCGAAGCCATTTTGAATACCAACAATGTATTCATCCTATCAGATTGCATTTCTCCCGACGAGAGCTCCTATGCCCTTGTCACTACCCGGTCTGGCAAAGAGGCCAACCGACCAGGGGACCCTCCCAGAAAGAAACCTACAACATCCCCAAAGACTAAGAGCTCCAAAACAGCTCTACCAATTATGACATGGCATCGCCGTCTATGCCATTTAAACCAGCAGGATCTTTTACGCCTTGCCGCAGATCCTATATCAGACATTGAAATCAAAGGTTCCAAAGAACTACCACTTTGTGAAGCCTGCATCCAGGGCAAGCAAACTCGCCAATACAGCAAAACACCAAGATCCCGTATGACTGCACCACTAGCCCGAGTCCACATAGACCTTGCTGGTGGCGGCCGAACACTAGATATAGAGAAGCTAGATATGCCTCTACCTTCACGTACAGGAGCCAAATATGTGATGCTTATTACTGATGATGCTACACGTTACCGTTGGATCCACTACCTAACTGAAAGATCTGCTGCAATTGATGCATTTCGGGGTTGGCTACAACAGATGAAGAATCACCATTTCCCTGCCCCAGCCTATATTGTCTCTGACAATGAATTCTGCTCAGCCGAATGGCAGAAAACTTATCGTCAGGAAGGTATTGAATGGCAACCAAGCTCTCCATATTCCCCCTGGCAAAATGGTGTCAGCGAGCGCGGCATACGCATACTCTTTGACCGTGCCCGGACATTAATGCTTGACGCTCCCCATATACCACAGCGATTTTGGGTTGATGCTTTAAAATATGCATCAGATATAACAAACCGCCTCCCAACATCCACCATCCTATTCAATTCACCTATCCCTGGGGGGTCAATACCAACACCAAAATCAGCCCAAGCCCATATAAATCGCCTCTGGCTGCCTGGACCAACTCACCAACTAGTATTAATGAATACCGACGTTGGGGCTGCCCTGTCTGGGTTCATCGACATGGCTCAGATAAGCCTATAAACAAGTTCGATTCCCATTCTAAATGCTGCTTCATGATCGGCCAAATCAGTAGCCAACAATACAGAGTGTGGGACCCTAAAACAGATGCCATTTTTTCAACCAATGACGCTATATTTGACGAAAAATATGAGGATCCCACAACTACGCCTCCACCAGCTACTGTTCCCGAAGATCCAAGTACTCCTAATAAAGAAGATACAAACCAACCTGTTGAAGATGAAGACCAGGAAATATGGCTTCGACCTGCCAAAGGCATGTCCCTAGCCTATCTCACCACTTCAACTACTCCTTCATCTGAAGATGACACGCCCATTTCATACAAGCAGGCTATATCCCATCCTGATGCCACTAAGTGGCAAGCAGCCATGCAAAAAGAAGTTAACCAACTCAAAGATAAAGGCTGCTGGCAACTTATCCGCCGCTCTGACCTACCACCAG
The DNA here is from genome assembly GCA_002976275.1 of Monascus ruber. NCBI lineage: Eukaryota > Fungi > Ascomycota > Eurotiomycetes > Eurotiales > Aspergillaceae > Monascus > Monascus ruber. The sequence goes on along the minus strand of PSNO01000001.1, from coordinate 3,471,347 downwards.
GGACCAAGGTCATCCCTGGCCGGTGGGTATACAAAAAGAAAGAAATCCCAGGAACCCCTATTACAAAAGACTACCAAGCTAAAGCTCGCTGGGTGATTCGTGGAAATCTACTTGACAAGGACTTCATGGAATCATACGCCCCAGTGGTAGATGAAAATACCACTAGAACCCTTACGGCACTGGCCACTCTACTTGGCTGGCATACTCGAAAGGCAGATGCCATCCTTGCTTTCCTAAATGGAAAAATGCCCACAGATAAACGTGTCTTTATGACCCAAGTTCAGGGATTCAAAGAAGGCTCTGGAGACCTGGTTTGTGAACTCCGCCAGTCCCTCTATGGACTGATCCCATCTGCCCGTATCTGGTATGATACGCTAAATGCTTTCTTACGACAAATTGGCTTTAAAAGCTCCGAATACGACTCTGGTCTCTGGATCCATACCACCCGGACCCAACTCTATGTGACTACCCATGTGGATGACTTCAAAGTCTATGCTAAGCATGAAAATGATGCCACTTGGTTTATGGAGTCTCTTTCTGCCAAATTTGATATAAAGGAAGTTGGAAACACCACTAAATACCTTGGCATGGCCACCTCCCAATCCAAGACCACATATACTCTCTCCCAGGCCAATTATGCTGAAGACGTTGTTGCTTCTTTTGGCCAAGCACAAGCACACCCTGTTGGGATTCCCATGGATCCTAGTCTAATAATTGATGATGACCCAGACCCTACAGTGAACATCAAAGAATATCAACGTGGTGTAGGCTGCCTTACTTGGCTAGCCACCAAAACCCGGCCTGATCTTAGCCGGACAGTTGGCGTACTATCCCAATATCACGCCAAACCTACCCAAAAGGCATGGCGTGCCCTTATACACGCTATACGCTACCTTAAAGGCTCCATTAACCGACAAATTACCTACCATAAGGCCACGGAGCCCATTACATCTGACCTCCTCATGCCCAAATGTTATACTGATTCTGATTGGGGTGGTCAACTGACAGGCAATCGCCGGTCAGTATCTGGATATATCTTTCTGCTTGCCGGGGCCCCAATTGCCTGGAAAAGCCGCAAGCAAACATCCGTTGCACTTAGCTCCAACGAAGCTGAGTATATGGCTCTAAGTGAAGCCAGCCGAGATGCCCTTTGGCTCCGGAACCTCATCAACGAGCTCAACGTGCTCTCTACTGAATGCCCGCCAATTACTCTCCATATCGATAATCAAGGTGCACACGCCATGGCTGAAGCTGAGCTCACCACCAAGAGATCCAAACACATCGATACACGCTACCATTACGTTCGGGAGAAGGTCCAAGATGGTATTGTTAAACTCCAGGCCTGCCCTACCAAAGAACAAGCAGCAGACGGCCTGACTAAACCTCTCCGAACTGAACAATTTGATCATTTTCTACAACTCGCTGGCATAAGCTAAGCCGCGTATATTTCCCCCATTTTGGATACATTTTCTATTTTGATATACGGCATTTGATTGGATAAAGCAGAACCTTCATTCCTCTGTTTATTTTTGCATATATTCACTCATTTGAAGGCCCGAATAGAGGCCGATTTCTGTATTTAGATTGATTCCATAGTTTGTAGGCTGCTCGTGCGTGGGGGGGTGTTAGTACACGTGAGGTTCTGCCGTCCTAGACCGCCCTCGCTACCTATCTCACGGCACAGGCAGGCCTACCTAGTAATACGACCACACATGCGCCTATCCATTAAGGCTCTTGTTGGATCACGTGGGATTCTGCCGCATAGGTCCGTCCTCGCTGACCTTTTCCACCACGTAGGCCTATCTAGTTAACAAGACGATATACCTCCATTAGCTCTAGCCTGTTATGCTTGGATATGCACTTTCCCTTTGAAGATAATACAAGGCAGAAGCACCCATCCAGTAAAGTTGATGTATTCAATTGTTGTAACCCATTTCCAATTACCTGACTGTATAAGAAAAAGCTTGCCAACTATTTCAGCTCTAGTAACTACTTTTGTTGTTGTATATTTCAAGGGAAAGGGGGGGGCTGGACGAGACGATATCGGCTACACGCACGTAGCCTACTAAAAAGTAGATGCCTTTGGTACAGGTCCCGGACCTGGAATGAATCTATGCTCTACACGAAGCCTTCAACGCGCTCCGTTGTAGGCTGCTCAGCTCATTGAGGATTCATTACTATCTAAAAGGGGTTCTCCCGAAGTTGGTCCCATCGGACCACTAATGTCACGTGCTCATACATATTTGTATCATTTGTAATAGCTACTAGGCCCATTGCAAAGCCAGTTTCATCAAAATTGCAGATATCCTCTTGTATAATCCTGTGTTACATAATAGTGATTTGTACACAGTCAAATCACTCCCTAATTATTTTGAGATCTTCACACTTGGCTTGCTGATAATTATATTGCTGGGAATATCTTGTTTTGAGCTTATCACATCATTTGACAAAGTTATATGTTGGATCACGTGGGATTCTGCCGCATAGGTCCGCCCTCGCTGACCTTTTCCACCACGAAGGCCTATCTAGTTAGCAACCAACGATATACCTCCATTATTATATACCTGTTAGGTCACGCACGCAAGCATGCATATATTAGTCAGCAGTCGTGGAGTCCACGTGACATAAGGCGCATACTTATAAGCCGCGCAGGGCTCTGAGACTTGGAGCGCCAGCGATTAGTTCTTCTACAATATGACCCCCACGAGTTGCGCCCAGAACCCTGACCTTAGCACGCTATTCACATAAATCCTTGGACCAGCCTACATTCTGTAGCGCGGGTCTAACATTACCTTAGGGTGCAGGAGACTAGAAGATTAGGAATCAATTAGTCACCAATAAACAAGATTATATAAGAATGTGATCAGTGGACAGCAAAGTTATAAGTGAGGCATTTATATTATTGGATATGTTTGTTTGAGACTCTTGTCATAATTTAAGTAATTTAATCATGACCTATCATATATGGGATCGGCAAGATTGCAGCAAAAACTAAGGTGAAAATAAAGATATATGTTGGAGGGGGTTGAACTCGCTGAGTTGGTTGATCTAGCTAGGGAGGCCCGGAGCCGGGCGAACTATCTACACAGTGCGCTGACTAATGTGGGCTAAACCTAACTAGGAAGGAGCTGAGCCATGGGAACCACCGACAATATACAGCAGGTAACTGATGTAACGGGCCAGAGCCCGGTTAGGATCACGTGCAATCACGTGACCAGCAAGTTATCTACGCGGACCGTCAAGCAGCACGTTCTTCCTCTCTTTGAAGCTTTTGGTAGATAGCATCTGGCATTGTTAGATTGAATCAAATCTCGCTTTAGCCCTTCACAACTGATGCAAGAAGGGAGGGGAAAGTAGGATAGGCATCATGCATAATATGTAATCAGCCCTAGATTAGGGCTGATTATTTGTTTTTAAAGGTCAGCTTCCTTTATGAATAAAAACAGTTAAAAAGGGTAGATACTATAGATAACTAGTAGGCAACATGATGCTGCAAATAAACAGGTGCTTTAGTAGTATCACGGTGCTGGACCAACATACATCGTATGACGGTCCGGAGGCCTGTTCTGCCTGTACTGACCGCCCCTGCACGTGCCTGCGAGGGAAATATCTCGAACCTGTCTCGATCTTGTTGTAGCTCTTCGAGCTACGTCCTATACAATAGCTTGCCTGCCTGTCTGCCTGTGTGTTCTTTCCAATCTATCTCCGTTTCCTGATCACCCGAATCCGCACCTTGACAAGTAGTAGTAGCTAGTAAAATAAGTCAAATTTCTACAGATATTAGACAGAAGAGTGAGGAAAGAGCAGAGTTCAGTTAAAGAACTGGTACAAGCTGATAAGGGAGGGGAAATCTGTAAGTGGAGATAAGCTAAGGGTGTAGCCACAGTTTCTGACTGAAAAAAAGGAGGAAAGAGAAGGAGGCGGGTAGCACTTGGGGTAGGTGAGATGACAGGGTTGTGATCGCGTGGGTGCAGAATATGGGAAAGGGGAATGAGGAGACAGAAGGAGTCGGGCGAAGAGAAGGTCAGAAAAAGTGAGGACGGTTCTTATATACTTGGAGGGGCCAGCAGGCGGTGATGACCATACGGCGTATGGGGGGAGGCGGCTAAACCTAAAGAGGAAAAACTAACCTAAAGAAGTAATTCACAGGTCCTTATTTTACGTTTTACATATTAAGAATATGCATAAGCAAGATCCACGACTATGACAGAAACTTGGCATCCGCTCCATCAAATCATGGTATTCCATTTTGCACCTCAACGAACTAGTTGCAACCTGCAACCTTGTAGCAACAACCATCCATCTTCAACGATCAGTCTGTTTTCAACCGAACATACAAGAGCAATTTCAATTTTACTTTCCATTAACCTCCATCGTAACTTCCCGAAAAGCACAAATCAAACGCAAAAGCATAAAGCAGGTCTGAATCTCCACCGAAAACCCATTCTCGAAGACCATTGGAAAAAAAAAAAATACAGATTCCAACCGTATTCTTTCCCTCCGAAAAAACGTAACGTGTCGTGATATGATACTGTCGAATCGCTGAACAAGAACGAAACCGCCCCAGGACCTGATGATCAGACTCCTTAGGCTTATTCACCGGAGCTGCTGTTCGCCATCTGTTTGCGCTCTTCCTCGGTGAGATCGTTGTAAGGATCGTAATCGCTCTCTCTGAAATCATCCAGTGGATCGTGCGGGTAGTGGTGAGTATTGTTCTGTCCGCGTTGTTCGTGGAGAGAGTTAAGTTCGTTGTGGTGTTCGACCTGAGTCTCGCCAGCAAGCTGCTGTATCTCATGGCCCATGGACATGGCTGTGATCTGTCGTCTCCAAGCAATCCAGTCAGGTTGACGAGTCCTCCACCGGACTGCCTGGTGGAGTTCGATGATCCTCTGTTGAATTCTGTGCTGGAGGTACTCGAGGCCTCTGATAGCCTGGCTCATTTGATCCACGTCATTCGCATCAATTTTGACGCCCATTCCTAGGATCAGATACTGGACCTCACGACTCAGAGAAGGAGATGAGGTGGTTGCCTCTGTCTCCAAGGAATGCTCGATCTGAACGGATTCCGCGTCGCCGTCGCTGTTGGACGCGTTGTCATCCTGGGCGTGGGCAGGAGCGACGTCTTCGTTATCAACAGACATAGCGTCGTCCTCTTGAACAAAAAGCTGGTTGCCGTGAGAGTCGTGGTCTGGACCCTGCTCGTTGACGGGGAGGGGATTGGCGACGTCGTTGTCGTTATCATGGTCCACTGCAGACAAATTAATCCAAGCCAGGCAAGAGAGGGGCAAGGACATTTACTTACCGAAGGAGCAGCGACTGCCCCGCCCTCCCCAATGGCAGTTTGAACACTGCCCTCCGTAGGCGGGTTGTCCGTTTGCCTCTCTTATCACCACGCATGCAGTGAATGGCCCCCAGCCAGCATCGCAATGCTGGCAGGGGGTACTGGTGATCTTCCCTCGCTCTTGCATTATCGCCGCAATGATTTCCTCTGCTCTTTTAAGCGGTTTTACCAGCGTCCGTCCATTCACATCGACCCTCCAATCCAACTTTCTCCTCGCTGGAAGTCCATTGAAGCGCTTCGTCAGGGCTGTTCTATTTCTGGTGACCTCTGTGACATTCAGGAATCCCTGGACGATCACAGAACCTGGGCAAGTTGGATTAGCTTCTTGCTTCCTACTTGTTTCTTTGCTGGTAGTCTTGGGGCAAGGGAGGGAACTTACGGGCAGGCATATTTCCAACTATCAGCCCCGTGAGAGAGATAAGCCTTGGAATATGGGGGAGAACTATGGTGAACAAAGTATTCGTCTTGACTGTCGTCGAAACAGATCCACCAGATAAAGAGAGTAGAAAGGAAACCTTGAGAATCAATGATAGTGAACTGTTCTCTTTGATCCTTTGGGGAATACCAGCAAAGAATGAGACGGTGAGCGAAAAGAAGAAAATGATGGGTTGAGAACAATAAGCTCCTTGATCCTTAGCCACAAGGACAAAACGAGGCGATACAACGAGCAGAAAAAGGAGATGCTGAAGATGAAACGATAACAAAGCACGTTCTTTGGCTCTTCAGCGAGAAAGACAAACGAGTAATGAGAGAATACAAGCAAAAAGAGAGAAGCTGAGGACGAACGAACAACAAAAGCCGCTCTTTGACTCCACAACGACAAAACAAAATGGGCAAGACAGCGAGCACCAAGGCAAAGCGAGAGACAAAGCAGACGCTCCGTGGGGGAGCTATTTGAAAGAGCGGCGTTAGTACTATGGGGATTGTCAGAGAGACAAAAAGACAAGCAAGCAGAGGCTTGGGGGGGAGAAGCAGAGAAGAAATGAGAAAATGACCTCAGTCCCCTGCTGAGGTATATATACAGGCCAAAGCGGAGACACAGTGACAAGATGTGCATCATCCATGCAGCCAGCTTTGTTTATCATACTTGGGAGGTCGCCATGGCGAGCATGATGATTCTCAGAGGGTATGGTGGTGGGAAGGGCGGCTGGGAGGACAAAGGATTCATGTTATGTTTCTGCTGCATCTATGCAAGTTACATTATGGGGATGGGGCTGTATAAAGGGACCATCCAGGTGCTGATTCAACTATCAATCTACTTTAAACAGAGAGACATCATTGATATTCCACGGCAGCAGGTATTCCAGTTATACATCTACGAAGATCTACGTCCTCACAATCTATGGTACTATGGCTTGAACGGTGGCTCTTATGGATCATCGAATTGGGCATCGGGGACGGATATCGTCATATCAGTAATCAAAGTGTTCACTTCCTTGAGGTTCCTAGGGCAGATCAACCGGGAGCCCTACTCAAATCATAATTAGACATACGGAATATTCTACGGGCAAGGTCGAAATTCATGAAGACAAACCGTAGGACTTGCTGACAAGTATAGACAATGCATTTTGAAAGAGAGGACAGTACAGTTAACCCCCTTTTAGTATTGTGCCGTGTCTACGCTGTTATCTCTTATAGGGTTAACCTAAACACCCTTCATTTACCTACTGCGGAGGTAATCCTTAATGAGTATGAAATACAGACCATAGGAAGATGCTAGTTAGGTAGGTAGAATATTCTATACGGAGTAATACCTTCTTAGCCACCCTTTATCTGATTAAGGTATGGAGTTAACATGAGTCTTTTTGGGGAACTAACTAATCATCAGCTCTGCTAGGTTGTATTATAGGTAGTTGTATAGATGATATGCTTGGCTAAGGATTAAGTTCTATTCTGTACGGAGTATTGTATACGATTCGATTCTCATTCCTCCCATGGAAAAGCTGTTCGAAGCAGGCTGACCAAGTCACCCAGTATCAGACAGCATCCATATCTAAAGTGAATCTTATAACAAGACAGAACCTAGATGAACAAACAACGTTGCATTCTATTATTGATGTAAGAGATTTGAAGAAACAGATATGTCCAGACTGTTCTAGTACTAGTTAACTCTAGATACTAACTCTGTAATACACAGAGAAACAGTGACCTTTTTTTTTTCTACAGTGAATTTAGGGACTATTGTGGAAGTATAAGCTCTTGCTAGCTAAAGTAAATCTCATGAGTAGAGTTTGAGTTCCAGTTCCAGTTCACCAAGGATAGAAAGCAATACTATCTAGTAGTATCATCCATCTGCATAGTCAAGATCGATAATATTCCATTATTTAGAAGACATCGACTGCTAGTATCTCATTTGTCCGCTCAGTCCAGATCAACCCAAAGATATTATATTATAGACATTGCTGTCGCTCAGCATGTAAATCAACCGTGTGTATAGACAGTATAAACAAAAAATGCCAGTGTAAGTGACCCGTTCGCCTGCTGCCTATTTATTCCATTCCATTCCCCTGGGATTTGATTTTCAGGTTCCTAATCCGGTAGAATCCAACGCAGTCCAGTCCCAACCATGAACTCCAGCATGAGCACCGGGTATAAAAGATACAAAACGAAGAATCAACTAGAAGTATCCACATCGATATTAAAAGAACAATGGTTTATACAAGGACGTAAAGAGTGCACATCTATCAGAGTTAGCGTACCCAAATATTTCCATGCGGAGAAGAGAAGGGAGAGGCTCACCATCGCAAGACCCAGTATCATCGAATACCAGAAAAGAACATTCTGCGATATTGTCAGATTGGTTTTATAAAGCTGCCAGCAGAAGGTTGGAGATGAAGCTACCTTCATCGTCTTATGCCCCCTAAAAATCTTCGACTTCTGGATCGACGTAATGGGCAACTGGCACATCATGAGAGAAAATCCGTACCAGCGCATTTTATGCGTGATACAGCTCATGACGAGCTCGTGAGCAACGGAGCTGAGGAAGAAAGTGACGAACATGGCAACTGGCTTGGAGAAGTGGATTTTCGTCGGGAAGTATACATGTCGCCGGAGGAAGTGGTGGACGGGGATGTTCCATTCGCTGGAGAATTCGAGCCTATTTTTGAAATCAGAATTGACTGCCCAAACCGTCTCAAAACAGTCTCGGAGAGAAAGAAACGAACCAGTCGCATGAATTCCACCAGTCCGAGTAAAATTTCCGATCAGCGAACCGAGTAATCTCCGCAAAGGCCCCAAGGACATATTCGAAGATGACCAGGAAAACGAGAAGGAAGGCAATCATAAAGGGAAACATCAGCATGCTGATCGTCTCGGCGAGGATCAGGGCAGTCTCTGAGAAGCTTCTCGCTTCACGGATTTCCAACTGGGCATCGATCAGGACTGGCGTGATGAACTCTCCGCTGAGAAGGATGAGGAAGAAGATGCATCCGAAGACCGCGAGGGCCTTGATGGCCACTTCGGACCAGCTCCGGCCTTCGCTGCGGGGGTACTCGATCTCGTAGCAGATGGTCGGACAGAATGCGTAGTCCAAGTAATTAAGCCAGGTGAGGTTCTGGGGGTATGTGACGCGGCCAAGCGGCGAGGTCAGTTCCATGGCCAGATCTTCACGAAGCTGGGTGAGGAAGTCGCCGTCATGATGGCAGTCGTCGTGGTGTTTTTCTTTCGGCGGTCGGACTCCGCTGGCTGTTTCGGGGTAGCGGACGGCAGCACTCATGGACGTGGTTTTCGGATTGGGCTTGTCGAGATCGGCAAGACGACGCTGGGATTCGCTCAGGTGGCCGTTGTAGAAGGCGTAGGAATGCATTTTCATGAGAAACGTGAGGGTGTGGAGCATGAAGAAGACTTGAGCGGTCCAGGTCCATTGGAGCATGAAGGGCCAGCTGTATCAAGTCAGTATGTTTTCCTCGAAGATTTGAAAGAGAGAGAGAGAGGGAGAGAGAGAAAGAACCAAAATCATGCAGTCAACTCACTTCACCCATAGAATAAACCAGCCCAATTCATACAAGCTCTGCACAACTATGCCACCACGCGACCACCGAAGCCACCCGTTACTGTTCCGGTAAAGACGATGCAGCGGCAAGGACAAGGCCGTGGTAGAGACCATAGCCAGGTCGCTGACAGCCAGCGACCAGATATTGGCGACCAACAGAGACCACGGACCGGTCAGCAGCATATTTCCGGTTTCCTTGTAGTTCCTCGCGACCTTTGTGAAGAACATGATAGGCAAGCCGATCCAGAAGAGGTTGAAGAAGCCACCGAATTTGTGATAATCGCTCCTGGGGTCGAGGTAGGAGACGCGGGGGGTATAGTCGATCGAGTAGAAGATCCTCCGGGCTCGTGCCTGTTTCCTAGCCTGGGACAAGACGTGGGCTGAAGGGGGGGCGTCATCGGGAACGGGTGTGGATTGGCCACTGATGAATGTCAGCAGAGAGTAGAGGGAGAAAACACGCAATCCGACGGGGAGTCGTACGGGAGTCGTACCTTGAACTGGGGGTTTTCGTTGGTTCCTGGTTCTCCTTGAGCTCCTTCTTGGTGGCACGCGGGCGCAGCACAGGGGAACCGGTGGGATGTGAGACGGCAGTGGACATGGCCGGAAAACCGGAAAGCAGCAAAGCAGGGAAGGAGGAAAGCCAGAAAGCAGGAAAGCAGGAAACGAGGCGACAAGAGAGTTGGGAAGCAACGGGCGGGTTGATAATGTATCAGAATTCACATCTGGTCTGAGAGAAAAGTGACGAACAAGAGATTGGACAAGGCCGCGGTACTGTTATATACGACGATCCGGGGACAGTGCCTGGAATGGCCGAAACGGGAACTCAGCAAGCTTTTGACGTCAGGTATTCTTCTTATTATGACTCGGCTGCAGCCCTGGGATATTTAGAAATCCGACCTCCGCGCCTCGGGCTTCGGATGGCGCTCAGCCGCGCGAATAGCGAAGAAAATGTCGAATCCGTTCTGCTCCGCGCGCAGATGACCGTTTTCTTCTCCTTTCTTTTCTTCTCTGGCGTCTCCGAATGCCGAGGCGCGGCGAGAATGATGCAGAGGTCCGTCATTTCCTGTACATTCATGCATCTAATCGCCGTGGAACATTCTATTATTATTAAATATCAAATATCACCCTTAATGTCTAATCCGAGTCCCGAATACGCATACGACTCCAGAACTGCACTGCAGATCGTTATCGGCATATTGTGGACGTCATTATATAAGAGGTGACCCCACAGTGAATGAAACAAACGAGGGTCAGGCATCTATATAAACTCCGTCTGACAGTCTCTTCCTGTCTTCTCCTCTATCCCCACCCGTGAATTCCCGGATACCGTCGGTTCCTATGGGAATTCTTTACTGATCCCCACTATGCTCACTGGTGAGGGAAAGGGCAATCCCAAAGCCATGCGGGGAATAATGAACAACCATTATCCTCCCCCAGAATTACAGTTACTGTCTTGATTCATTTTGGTGCAGGTTACATCTGTCCACTATTTGAAGATCACATGTTGACAGATGATGATGATGATGATGAAACAAACACAAATCAGAGCGAAGACAAACAGATATATATGCCCATGGCCTACGCGTGTATCATGCAAGACTCTCCAAACCAAGAAACCAAGTCTAGATCAAGCAAGCGAAAAGGGGATCCAAACGTCCTCTACATGGTATATACTGTACCAAACATGGTGATGTCGGCAACAACATCATGTAGCAACTACTCGGTAGAGAGCATCCAATTGCTGCCAAGCAGGCTGACAGTCGTACACCGACCAAGTCAATGCACGGCCCTGGTCAGATATGTTCAATCGGTTCCTCCGGTAGTATCTCCTGCTCAGGCTCGGAGGGAAGACACGACTTCAGAGGCGGCCTAATGACATCGTTGAACAGAAATGTGCCATACACGAGCAATGCGAATCCGGCCACCTGGAGCCACTTGAACGTCTCCCAACCAAGGCCAAGGGAGACAAGCCAGATGAAGAGTGTGCGAGAGGTATCGATAGTACTGCGTGAGGTTGCAGAGACGGTGCGAGTGACTGAGAGGCCGAAGAAGTTGAAGCCTCTGTATTTGATTAGCCATATTGTTAAATAAGAACCGAGAAAAAGAGGGAGACATACCCAATGCTGAACATGATCAGAATACTAGAAACAGTAATGGCTCGATTACTGGTAATCTGCCTCCAGCCCTCCTTGATATCAAAGTATCCGTATCGACCAGCGTCTGTTCTCCCAACGGTAAAATATAATATGATCATGCCGATAATGGTAACGATAAATCCAAAAGTCCCTTCCCAACCTACAACCTGCAACGGATCCATGGCATAATGCTCCAGGATCCACTCCTCGAGCACAAACTGCGATGCCGTAAAAACCTGAGCTGCAGCAATGAGAAGAACGCCGATTATGGCCCGTACTGCCTGAGGGGTCCTCGCCACAGCCCGCGCGTGAAGCGTGACAGCAGCAGCCGCAGAGCGCGCAGCATTATGCGTGTCGCCATGATGATCACCGCTAAACAGCGCGCCCGCGAGTCCAACCAGAGCAACACCAAGGACAACTGCGAATAGTGCAAACCACTGGTAAAGATGCAACTTGCGATGGAGGAATAGGACGCTGAACAGACCGACGAAGAGCACGAGCGCACCGCGTGTCATTTGGTAGATGCTGGCCGCGACGAACAGCAGACCAACGTTCATAAGCGTCGTACCCGCAATGTCACAGCACGCTGGTGCAGCTAGGAGTAGAATCTTCCATCCGCGTAGCTTTATACGTGTATCATCAATAGATGGTTTGCGGCCACCACGCGCAGCATCTAGTCCGTTAATAGTATCATCTCCCTCATCTTCCTCATCTTCTCGGTCCTCAGTATTAACGGGCCGGTAGCCTCCAGCAAGGAGGGGCGACGCGCTCCATGACGTGCGAGGATATATGTATTGGCGGTATATGTAAGAACTAAGAATTACTAGCCAGCAGCCCATTTCACCGACAAACATCTGCGCTCTGTAGATAGCGTTCGTTATAGCCGTCAGCTTCCAATCTCGTCTGAGGGGAATCGACAAGAACCTACGTCTGGACAACAGGTTGCTCGAATAGTTTCCGATCTTTAGGATCCGGGGAATCGCAGTTTCGAACACATTGCATATCCTTTTGTCCACCGAACCCGTTATCAGTAAGAGTTTCTGGACAAGGGTCGGGCAACGAATACTGAAATATCAACGACCAGGGCGGTACGTACCTGATATTTGTTCAAAATCGTGTTACAGACACCTGTCAGGAGCATCATCCCAACGAGAAACGGAATGACGGCTTTATTCGACATGGTGTGCAAGGTGGCTGCAACACTGATAACACTGTAGGAAAAGATATACGTAGCAAGAGTGACAGGCCCCCAAAAAGAATGATGGCCCTCGAACAGGAAATTCAATATTGTAGACTCCAACGCCTATCTGATCCAGAGAACAAAGAGGGATGACAGGAGCGGAGTTGCAAGGATGGAAGGATGCAAGGCGTCCAGCGAGGCTGGTCGTTATCAGTATCAACACATGACCCGTACATGATGCATTATGTCATGGACGCCTGGCACGTGCGGAATCGGGATCGAGCAAAGCCGGAATGGATTGATTGTTTTACAGCAAGACAGCAGCATGCTGGAGAAATGCATAGATAGAATTAATACAACTGCTAGCAAGAGCTGTGGAGGTATCACCATATTATCAGTATCCCATGGAAAGCACAAAACACAACTCCATCGGTGAAGAGTAATCCAAAGAGCCGCCTTGGAGCCCATATAACCAGCCGAATCACCATAAGCTAAGTCTTTTCCACAGAAACGCCATCGCTGGCCAAAATGGCCAATGTGTAGACAGAGGCCTTCGAGAGTAGAAGAGGGAAGGCCCAGCAAAGGAGAAATGGGAAGAACAAGGAAAGATAAGACCGGGACCCCGTGCTCCAGTAACAAAAGTGATATACACAGCAGTGCATATGTGCATAAAAGAAATAAGAAATGAAACAAGATCAAATGGACATCATCCCATTAGTTCATTTAGATCATAACAGACATCTTTATATGATCCGCAACCCTCCTTCTCTCTCTACCTACACCGCGAAGACGGGGATACCGCCATCGTCCATGGTGATATCTCCGTCTTTGCGGTCCATCGACTCCCAGTCGATGTCGTCCCATGAGTTGCTCATGAGACCGCCCTCAAACCGACTGGGAACATTCACCCAGTCGGCGGGGATCCAGCTGTCGTCGGAACTGCCCTCAATTTTAACGTCGACGTCTCCCTTTGACGCCTGGGGATCCCTTGGCGTTCTAGTGGCCATTCCCGTGCTGTCAACGGAGTCCGGGGTATCTTTTGACTGTGCATTTATAAACATCTCGGGGTTCAGGAATTCATCCATGGGATCGAACCCCAACCCCTGCAAGCCATCATCTCGGAAATCCGTGAACGCATCGTGAATTGCGTCCAGAGAGACAGCGCTATCTGCCCAAGAATCTTTCATTACCATATCTTCAGCGGACGGCCCTTGTTCCCCAGGTTTTCCGGCCTCTTTCTTTCCACCTTTGCTCATGGTGGGTTTCAGCGCGGAGGGGGTAAGTGCCCTACCGGCAGATTGTCGAGGAGTCAATTGCTGATTGGATGCCGGTGGCGTCAACTTGGATCCAAGCTGACTGGGTCCGCGAACCATTGGCGTCGTGCCTGAAATGGCTGGCGTCGTCCCATCCTTCATCAGAGGCATGGTTGTGGCGGGTTTGTTAAGGCCCTGCTGGATATCTGCGGCAGCTGCAGGGATTTTCTTTAGCTCGGGGCTTTCAACCTTTTCATTATCTTTGACGAGACTAGTGCGGAAACTCTCCAGTGCGAAGTCGAGTGCATTCTCGATTGGTTCCTCACTTTTATGATTTTCTTGGACATGTTTGTCCAGTAGAGTCTGCGTCGGAAAACCGTGATAGTGGTGCTGGCATTCAACTACGCCACATTTGAAGGGACCGCCGACAACGGGGGCAGTCGGCTTAGCCTGCATCGCTTGCTGTTTGGGTGCCTGGGGCTTGGAAGCTGAAATCCCAGGCCCTTGTGCTTGGGCTGGAGTAGCAGGATGTGACTGCTTCCGTTTCTTGTTCGGAGGTATCTTCAGCTTTTCCGGTGTGAAGCCCCCAGGGCCATATGCATGCGGAACACCAGACGGTGACGGAGCCCCAAATGGCGCCGGAGGAATTGCACTGGACACTGAACCAGCCTGGCTTGACGCACGTCGTGCCTGCTGCAATGCTTCTTCCTCTTGCTGAAGCTGCTGTAGATTCTGCGCGTTGAGAGCTGAGGGGTTCGCCGAACCAGTCGGCTGCAAGGCAGCTGCACCCTGAGATACACTTGGCCGTTGCGCAGAAGGCTGGTTTTGATGTTGATGGACTCGGTCAATCATATTCCGGAAGAGCCTCTTCACGTAGTTTATTATGCCTAAGAGATATTCAGGGGAAATTGTGAAGTCTTCGTTAAGAGCCCACTCTGGGGTAGGCTTGAATTGCCTCATCAGTTGCACGCGCTATAGGGATGTTAGCAGAAGGATCATTAAAAAAAAAGGCATGAGCTACGAGGCTCAGAAAACAAGAGGGTGGGGTTAGATAGGAAACGTACTATTGTCAATAGACTCCTAACCGTCCTTTCTTGGTTAGGGAATCTGACGAACCACTGGACCAAAGTATCCATCCTAGCAAGCATATCTGTGCACTCACGAAGCTGCTGAGCCATAGCAGCCTTTTGTTCCGGTGAGACAGAAATGGGATCTGCAGCTGGCACATTCTTTTGAATGTCACCATATAGTTGTTTAATCTTCTCTGGAAGGTGACTCCAGGTCTCTTCCGCTAAAGCCCTACTGATGGGCCCGCGCTGCTGCTTTCGCACTTGGGCGTCTAGCGGGCCACGCTTGGCGAGCATTTGCTCCCGGGTGGGCGGTATGTTAGGCCGAGCAGGAGCAGTAGTAGTTATATTAGGTTGGACTAATGGCTGAGTGGTTGTCTGGATAGCAGGATTCTGCGCATCCGCCTGTTCATCACTGCGCAGCCGCTTCTTTGCAGCTTGCTTTCCAGTTGAGGCGGCCTTCGTGCCCTTCGCAGGGGCTGAGACTTGAACGGACGGTGACTGTTGGCCTGGTCGCGAGGTCGGCAGCTGTGGCGTGCCTTGTTGTTTTGATTGGGACGTGTTTTGTGCCTGGGTAGGAATTTGAGATTGTTGAGCCTGGAGGGCATGCTGGCCTTGGTTTGCCATATTCTGCGCCGCAGACTCCCGTGCCGCCCGCACTTGCATAATCCTTAGCGGACTCCGTTGCAAGATTTTTCGAAGTTGATCATCGCTGTAGTTCTGCGATTGTGGACCGAGCCGCTGGCGAAGTATCTGAATTTCTTGTGGCGTGATCGGTCGCATATTCAGCAGGTTCATAGGATGGGGCTGCTGGCCAGACGGAAGATTCGAAGGATTCATAAATGGTCGTGGAGGCCCTTGGAAAGGGAACATGGGAATCCCATTGCCTTGACCGCTCTGGCCAGGGTTACGATTTCCGCCGTCTTTTCCTTGAGCGAGCCTCTGGGCGAGATGGCGTGTTTGAAGAGCGATCAACTTTGAGAGATCCAAGACCTGTGGGTTCGCGGTTGCCCAGTGCTTCAGTTGACCCCAGGTTGTGATATTTTTCGGAATGGGAGGGCTCATGTTCGGATTCATGTTGAGAATCGCTGGCGGGAAAGGCAATTGATCCATCTCCCTCACTTGATCCGGGGTCATTTCAAAGCCACTTTGACGAAGAAGCTGCAACTTGTAAAAATCATCGTGGCGTTGCTGGGCTTGCTGATGCTGTTGCTGCAATGTCAGTTGCGGTGCGGGTTGTTGACGTTGTTGGGGCTGGCCGCCTTGAAGCATCTGGTTTTGGGCCTGGGGTCCGCCGATTCCCGAGATCGGCTGCTGAAGACCCATAGCAGCCATCAGGTTCTGGTTATTGCTCATCTGGCCGTTCCCAGTCTGTTGTCCTTGGCCTGCCACGGAAACGTTCTGGTGCATGCCCCTCTGATTGGCCAGCGCACGTTGATGTTGGGTCATCAGAAAGGCCTTTAGTTGGTCAGGGTTTAGTTGAGCCAGATGCTCCTGCAGAGCTGGTGGAAGTCCAGGAGGAATCTGAGGCCGGCCTGGAAGTGTAGGCTGGCCCGCGAAGGATTGAACATTAATAGGTTGCTGTGGCATGGCTGGAGGTCTCGACGGAGGCCGCACATGAGTCTGCGCCGGAGAAATTTGCGCCGAGGGCATCGGCCGATTCAACATTGACATAGCAGGACTCTGCGGAGGAATCTGCGAGGCTAGTTGGGGATTTGTTTGTCCAGCCTGCGATGACATGGCCATTTGAGCTTTTTGTGCAGCTTCCATTCGTGCATGTGCCTGCGACTGTGCTTGAAGTTGTGCTCTATCTGGCTGCACCCCAGCCGCATTTGGAAGGTGCTGTTGGGTGAGAAATTGAGGGCTCATGCTGGCACCGGTAATGTTTGGCTGGCCGTTTTGGGGGAGCGGTTGCCCAACCTGAAAGACTCCTTGAGGGTTCGGAAACGGCTGCTGGTTCATCTGTGATGAGCTGGCTGGTACAACAAGTTGTCCAGCTTCCTGCGAACGCAGGCCGTCTGCCTGCTGGCCCTGAATATTCTCAACATTGCCCATAAAGGAGGGATCGAAATTTTGCTGGCCGCCAACCGGAAATGCCGAATTGCGCTGAAGGCTCATCATGTTCTGGACCATCTGGCGCTGTTGGGGATTCATCATAGGATCTCCCATCATCGCACCATTGGGATCGACGCCGACATTCTGCGCGCGAGCCATTTCTCTACGAGTCCGTTTATGTCGCCTCAATCGATCGAGCGCTTGTACTCGAAAGAAATAAGTGATTGGCTCGAGGTTTTTACGCGAAAGATACTGTCTTTGCTCCGGCGACATATCCTGGAGATTCATTTTAATCCGCTCCATATGCTCTGGGGAAGTATTCGCAAGCATTTGGTTGGCTAGTCGACAAACGTGTTCATACTCCTGGGGAGACAGTGAATTGAAATCATCCGGGAGGGCTAGCCCATTTGCAGGTCGAGGCGGTTGCCGTGATTGTTGCATAATATTTTGTGCCGTCTGTTGCTGAGGCTGGGACTGCTGTTGTTGTTGGTGGTTCGGTTCGGCGATAACCGCAGGCATAGACTGCTGATCTTGGAGAGGGGAAGCTTGCACCGGGCGATTCATCTGCTGGAAAGGGGTCTGGCCTTGGTTCTGTCCCATACCAGGCATTCCTGCTGCTGGCGGCGCGCCTTGTGGCATCATGCCACCCTGCATGACAGCAGCCTGCCTGGCTCGAGTGTCTCGAATTTGGATGATTTTATCGGTGTATTCTTTTTCGTAATCGGCCTGGGAAAAGCGCCGGCATTAGAATCATGTTAAGGACGGGAATATAACAGGGGGGGGGAAGACCGCACCTTCTCTCTAGCCTCTTTAAATGCTTTATGTTCAAAGGACATAGCAAATTGGGCTGCACTCTGAAGACCAATCTGCGGTTGAATAAGTCGAAGAGAAGTCATCCTTGAAAAGGGGAGGTAAGTACCGAGCAAGGAAGAGGAAAGGGTATCTAGAAGCACACATACAATTGGTAGACCTTGACGGCCCTATCCTTGACCGAAACTTCGGATCTCCAGCCGGTAAACGGGGGCTGATTCTGCAGGATTTGTGCGATATGAGCCATGATCATATGGGTATTCTCGTTCTTCACGGGGCCTTGGACCTGGCCATGAGGCCTGGCCACGGCAGGCATGGCCCCGCCGACGTTGGGGATGTTTGCCGGATTCATATCCGCAGCCCCAGCAATGGGGAGTTGGGGATCAATCCGCGAGAGACCTTGTTTGACGCAAGCATTCGCTGAAGGCACTGACCACGTGCAAACAAGTACTGGCGCTGCTGTTCTGCTGAAGAGACACGAAGTGACGTGGGACTTAGCTAGTAAAGTATACACACGGTCGGGGAAGAGAAACGTGCGAGAAGAGGGAGGAGACAGAGAGATTGCTTTAAAGTGGGGCGCAAGCTAGACTCGAAGGTGAAGCGACGCGGCGGTGAATATCGATCACGAGGCGCTACAAGTGAAGAGAAGTGGTCCGTATGATAGGTGGGTGTCGTTTGACGCAACCCGAGAGGAAGAGAGACAACGCAGAGAAGCACGATCCAGCCGGGGAAATCAGGGCGTTTCGGGCAGCAGAGGCGGTTGTCAAAAGGTTCAAGATAGACGGGAAGCCTGAAGAAGAATCGAACAATGCGTGGCTTGGACGATAACAGAAATAATAATAAAAAGAGGGAAGTAATGGTATTATTATGGCAATCCTATTGATTGAACTGGCGGGAGGTTGAAGAAGGGGCAGGGATGCAGCAGGCGAATGAAGCGGTATGAGGCCAATCGAAGGTCGTACTGGCACCCGTCAAGGTCGAACAGAGAGTCAGCAGCAGATAGTCGCGGCTGGACGGAGACGGGAAGGGGCTAGCAGAAAGAATTGTCCGTCAGCATGGAATATGATATGGAAGCGGAAGAAAAGGAATGACGGTAGTGGTATGGAGACAGCAGGCGTTGTTGTTGTGTTTCTGGAGGCAAGACAGGAACGGTCGGAGACGGGAGAAGCGCATACGGAGGAAGTTGAGGAACTTCTGCAGGCAGAGATGGTGGGGTGAGGCGGCTGGGAGGCATCAACGTCCGGTAGAGGACAAAGGGCGCGAAGGAACCGCAACGAGACGAGACAAAGGGAGGGACAAAGGAAGAGGGACATGAAACTGGCAGGACGGAGAGAGAGATGCGAAAGGAGAGGCAGAAGAAGGCCGCGAGGGACAATTTTCCTGGTTGACACGGATGATCGCCTGCTAGTGGACAACGCGAGGCCGATGGCGTGGTGATAATCTCACTAGCAGACGCCATATCCACACGAGCTCAACCTCTGCACAGTCCTAGTATTACCTGCCGTGGCTACGTTTCTACATACGAGGTACTAGGTAGTCAATTCCCTTATCCCTACAGAGTACTCCGGCAACATCGCAGCTTTTCAGAAAAACGAATTCTGCCATCGAGCCACCATTGTTTGTGCTCAAGGCAAGCAGCCAGAGTTTCAGGCTTTCAGCAGCCGCGCTTCTCCCGGTGATGTATCAACTCACCCCTAGCCATCCACCGGTTTCCATATCCTTGCGCGTTTGTGGCTGCACATCTCGCTTTCGTTTCTCGGGCATGCTGGAGTATTATATATCATCTGGAGTACAGAGTACAGACTACACTGAAGCCTGCCGGGCAACGAGAATATCGAAGTCTAGTTTCTACCACCACGCACACGGGATATTAATATCAACGGAGTTCGACGGGATGCCTCTCCTTATCTTATACGACAGTCTCTATATTGATTACTATATTAGCATACATATTATGACCGTTACGCATCCGAAGACTCTTGGCACACGCAAATGCTGTCAATGGCATCGTCTCGCGTAAATAAATCGGTTCCTATCTTTCTTGGGTACGGAGTAGTAGATACCTAGATATGCTATGCTGCATAGATCAGCAGGGTTTCTGCAATACGCTGTAGATCTGGATGATGAGGTCTTGCATACTTTTTCTCCCTCCACAGATTTGGCGTCTACAGCTATATATACGAGATATAAAGAGAATCGCCCTGCTCCCGGACAAGTTCCGGTTAAGGAACAAGTACTGCAACCTGTAGCAAATAGTGACGTGAGTGACTCCAGGAAGGATTGATCGATCGATCGTAAAAGTTGGTCATGGAATCGCCCATAGTAAATACTGGCCAAGTTATTCCATGGCCAACATCTACTATTACCGCTGTACAGACTCCAGTGTAGTCTGGGACTATCAGCATGGCATAATAATAAGTTAAATTAAGTACACTGTAAGTAGCCAACTAATAGTTAACTAATAAGAGTGGAAACGGATGACTACATGGCACTGCGAGTTACGCAAGCTTCCCGAACAACCTCCTCTCGCAACCGTCGCCCATCTCATCTGCTGCTTCACCTGCTTCGGTCGCGGAAGAAAAAGAGACGCCTTTTACCTCCTTTTCAATATCGCCATGCTCGGGTCCATCCTATCGTTCCTCCATCGCTAATCTCAGTCGCAACATCATGGTCTCGATGTCCTCAGTCCCCGTCGGCTCGAGCGTCTTCTTTTCTCTAACACTCTTCTCCATCTCCGTCTTCGTCCTGCTGCTTCTCCGTCGCTTTCTGACCTTGCGTGCTACTCCTGCCTATCTCATCCTGCCTGTGTTTCTTGCTCTCGCCCTTCCCGCCAGTGTCGTGCTGCTCTTACCCATCGATTTAGCCTCAAGCTCGCGGGATGGCAGAGCAGCCAAGGGCATATGGCTCCCTGATCGGGTGGTCTTGGTGTCGTGGAGAATTGCCTACTGGTTGATCTTTGTTCTGACATGGTACGTATATCTCTCTGCACTTACTCAAATCACATCGTATGCTCATCGTTATCCCCTTGTCCCCCACAGGGTTATCCTTCCTCTACTCGGAGAATACATCGATTCTGGGTATCGTGAGCCAAAAGCCCGACTCATGTACTCCCTCCGTTCCAATGCTCGCTATCAGCTGACAGTTCTGTGTTGTGCAACCGTCGGGCTTGTCTACGTTTCCATCCAAAATGGGTTCGAATTTACATCGATCAAGGCGCTCGTCATGGCCCTTGCGTACGTCTGGGGTCTCGTCCTTGCAATTTACCTCATGGGTCACGGCCTCGTCTCCATACCGCGTCGCTTCATTCGCAGCGCCAACGTCAGTGGCTCGTTACGGAGACTTCAATCTCATGCCCCCAGAATCCATGACCGTCTACTTGATGCGGTTAATGATCTCGAGAACCTCGAAGCTCAAGTCGCTCAGCTACAGCAGCGCAAGAGCGGTAGTGCGCTCGAGTTCCGGGAGTGGATCGAGGAACTGGCCGAGCCATCCAGCTCGCCCGAATCGCGCCCCATGCTCGCTCAGGCTCCCGATGTATCCAGCAGAGTTCCTCCAGTGATCACAGCACGCTATTTAGCGGATTTAACTAGGCGTCTCCAACGTGCGCGACACCAGAAAGCCCGATTCGTTGATGAGTGGGCCCGCCTGATCCGATCTGCGACCGACCTCCAAGCCATTATCAACTCGTCTGCTTCCAAGAAACTGCAGTTCAGTCCCTTATCTTCCGGTTCATCATCTTTTCCTCGTGTCACTCTTTTGACTCCCTACACGCGTTATCTTGTTTATGTCAAGGTGCTCCCGACCGTGCGCCTTTTCCTTGGAACCGCGTTTGCTGTTGCGTCCGTGTTGGTTATATGGTCTGAATTGATCAAATCCTTTGCGCAAAAATTGTCTGTCGTCAGTCTCACTGTGGTCCCCAATCTGCAGAACCCAGGTCCGATAGGTTTTGGTGGGCAAGTTACTGCGTCTGCTTGGCTGCTTTATATGTGTGCGGCGGCGCTGGCGGGCATTCACGATGCACAGATTTGGGGCAATCGTGCCTTGGTTCATCGCAACACCTACGGTGAAAGTGCGTGTTGGTATGCCGGGCAGGTGGCAAGACTGACCGTGCCCATTGCTTACAACTTTCTGACCTTCCTGCCGAAGGCTACCATACAGAGCACCACATTTTATCATTTTCTGGGCCGGCTCATTGACCTCACACCGCTTGGCAAGGGGTTTGATTATTTCTTCCCTGTCCTCATCCTCCTGCCAGTGTTTGCTACTCTGTTTAACTTCTATGGCAAGGTCAAGACTATCTTCGGTTTTGATCTTCCGGAGGGCGGCGAGGACGATATGAATGACCCTTCTGGGTACGGATTAGGCGGCTGGAGAGAAGGTCGTGACCTCATTGATCAGGAATTCAACGGGCTTGGCCCCTTAGCGTTTGCCTCCGGGGCTGGCCGATCGGCACGGTTGCAAAGTGGTCGGGTGGAGGGCGAGTCTCACGCTTCCTCCACTTCTACCCTACCACTTTCGTCTCCCGAGGGAGTCCGACCAACCCGGTCCGCACGCGGAGCAGCTGTATATTCCACTACTGCTTTGGACGAAGATGAGGAAGAGGAGACTTTCCTCCAGTCCTTTGTGCACCGTGTGAAGAACACATTTGAGACCACGAATAAGCCTCAGTGGCTTCAAGGAGAAGGATTTCGACTGCCGAAGTGGATGAGCAGCGACAGTAATGAACAGAGCGGTGGGCTGACGGGATTCTTTGGTGGTCGTCAGCCCGCCGATGGTCGAGTACGCCTTGGATAGTTGTTCTTCTATATGTTGTGTCTTACATTTGCATTGGCGAGGCGTTTTCATCGGGTTTTCATGTTTCATAGACCAACGGAGTATATAATCAATGATCGGTTTTCTATCCGTAGGGAACTTGTTTCTGGGAGTTTTTGGGATCACCACGCGATCACGTGTTTTGTATCCGACTTCGATTTCCATGAACTGCGATATAAGACCTCTTTTTCGTTCAATGAATACCTTCTCCATGTCTCGTTGATCTCTGCCAGCATCTCCAAACTCTTTAGAACCTACGGACCCTGCTACTACGAGGTTGCTGCAGCGGCGGCGATCCCGGTGCGGCACCTGTGGCGTCCGCCTTGTTCGCCTTGGCCTTTTTGGACCAACTGAGACAGCCAGGAGGTTCATTGTCCTTATCACCTCACACTCTACCCCCGCTGTCCCATCCAATCCTGTTTTTCAATCCTGTTGATCCATGAGTCTACTGTCGTCAACCCTGGCTCAGTCAACCTTGGCCAAGAAGGGTTCGTTTTACCTGGATTCTGTTGCCAACAACCTTCTCGCGTCGCTCCACAGTCTACAGGAACAATTCGCCCCCCTCTCGTCAACCAAGTTTCCCTACCAAATTAGCTCTCTTGCACGACATTTTCATCTAGAACAGCTCATCACAGTCTCTCCGGTGACCTTCCTTCTCACTGTTCTCACCTGTATATCTACCTTCATCGCGATCATGAGCTGGCGCAGCCCGTTCGGTATCTTCCGCCGCTCCCCATACAGCAACTTCACGGTGGTGCCACAAGTCAGCGACCGGGACTTCAGTTACATTACGCCCGATGAGCTTATCAATCCCCCCTCGCGCGAATACCGAGAAGAATACCCAGCAACCGGTGATGCGGGGCCGGACATTCTCTTACTCAAGCATCGCGGGACCACGTACCCGTTACACTTTCCCGCGTATGCGATTGATGATGGAGCGCTCACGGTCGGAGAACTGAGACGGCGTGCTGCGGAGGCGACTGGCTCACTGGACCTGAATCGTGTCAAGCTACTCTACAAGGGAAGACTGCTAAAGGACGATTCCCGACCATGCAAGGCAGAGGGACTGAAGCAGCAATCGAAGGTGCTCTGTGTGGTGTCGGAAGTGGACCCAGGAGAGAGCACAGCGAGTGAGGTCTCTGACAGTGAGATAGAGAGGGCCAGCAACGCATCTGAGAAGAATGGTCGCCAGACGGAAACCATCACCGACAGCAGCCTTGGCCAGACGCAGAATAAAAAGAGGAACAGGAACAGGAACAGGAACAGGAACAAAAAGAACAAGAACAGACAAGCGGTAGAGGTATCCGCAGTCCAATCGACTCCCTCGTCGGGTGGAACAGGCAGTTCATCCCTACCACCTCCGAGTCCCAATCTGAAAGACTTCAGCACGCCTCTCGAGCAAGTCAATGCCCTGGTATCATACTTTCGGAGCGTACTGTTGCCCCTCTGCAATGAATACGTTGCCAACCCCCCGCCGCTTGGGAAGGTGCGGGATTTTGAGTACAAGAAGTTGAGTGAGACTGTTCTGGCTCAGGTCATCTTGAAGGCAGACGGCATTGATCCGAGTGGTCATGAAGAAACTCGAACTGCGCGCCGAGCACTTATCAAAGAGGTCCAGGCAAGCCTCAATTCTCTTGATCAAGTTCCAAGAGAATGAGTCCACTAGCTGGATCCCGCTGCAACGGTCTAATCCTGAGTGGGAGGGTCTCTAGAATGCATTCGTCCTTCAGTCTAGTTTTTTTGTTTTTCTTCCTGTAAACTTTTTTTAATCATGTGCATGTACAGGGCTTTTCTATTTCTTGGAGATAGGGGAGGGTGCATGGTGGGCTGACGGGGCTTTGGGAAACGTCGATAGACCTTAAAGCATGGATGGATACAGGGAAACAAGATGTTGCAGGATAGTCTACGATCCTAGTATGAAAATTAATAGAGAATAGGTCTATACATATCGCATTTCTGTAGATGAAGGGTGATCCAGCTTGTCACCAGCAGTATAAGCAGTGGACGAAGCAGGGAAAATTGGCGATATTCGCGGTGGAAACAAGCAGCGCAAAGCAGCAAGCAACAAGATTTCGTCGGGAGCATAGCATTATCCTAAGATACCAGGCCGAATAGTGGAGAGAACTGGCCAACCCACAGTTTCAAGCGACGATATTTAATAATAATAATAATAATAACAGCAGCAGCGAGGCTAGGAGTTGAGGCTAGACCGAACCGTTGCACTGATCCGCAGCGTCGTCTTCCTCGCTTCTTCCATCTCCTCTTCCTCTCACCACCGCCTTTTTCCCGCTGCATCCATTGCTTGGTCTCCATCCAGCTCCATCCCCATCATACTACGATCTACTAATAATAGCTAATTATATTTCTTCTCGTCTTCCGGGCTCGTTTCATCCCTTCGGCCTTTCTTCTTTTTTTCTATTTCGTCTTTGGCAAGCCGTGTGCCCCTGTACGAGGATCGATTTACTGTCACATTCATCCGCTCCCTCCTTTCTTTTTTTTGATTCTCTTCTCTTCTTGACTACCGTTTTTTTTCTCTGCCTTTTTTTATTTCTTCTTCGCCTCTTGAATCCTTCGATTTCCCCGCACGACGCGATTTTTCCTTGGTATACGGTATTTCCGCCCCTCGTATCCCAAGTACCGTCCTCTTCGAACCCAATTCGAACGAAATCGATCAATCCGGTTTACGTACGAGTCTCGACTAAAGGGAAAAGGGGGAAAGAGGAAATAGAAGAACGGAAGGAAGAGGGGAAAAAAAGAGGGCACAGAGACAAAGAGGGATCACGGATATTATTGTTCTCGAATTGGTTCCACCACTATCCCGACGATCCCCTACGACTTTCCAAGGTACCGTGCCGTTCCCGTTCGGTTGCCGTCTTCATCACGTCACTTGCGTGGGACAAGAGTTGGAGACGTGAATAATCCAACAAATTCTCATATTCAAAAAAAAAAAAGACAGGAAAGAAGGGAAGAAGGAAAGAAAGGGCAGAAAGGAAAAGCACAGTGAGATCAACAATAATAATCCGGCCTCGCAATCGTCCATTTTGTTGATTATCTCCTTGAGTATCATCTCATTCTTTGTTGATTCCCCTCTTGCTCTTGAGAAACTTTGTTTCTTCACTTCCCTCTTGTATCCCTCCTCCCGCTTGGCCCCTTTGCTCTGAACCAACGGCGGAACCGGCGTCCGCGCTGTTATATCCTGGTTGTGTCTATACTGTTTGCTCTGTGCAGTTCTGCGAATTTGCCTTCTTCGTGTCATTCCCATTGGTAGGGATTTATACCATCTGGTTCTCTGGTTCTGGGATGGCCTGGGGGACGGCTGAATAACCTGCATGACCCGATTCACAATTCATTCAACTATCTATTGGCTTCCCCTAATTTCCCAGTTGGTCAGTCATTGAAGTTGCGCTCCAGCTGGTCTGGCCATTTTGTTTTCTTTTATTTTTCCCCCTGATTTTGCGAAGAGGCTTTGGATCTTGCATCTACTACTGCTGCTGGGATGGTTGGACCGACTGCAGTCTATTCCGGTGATACTCCGACATCCCCTATTGAAAATCATAGTCAATGGGAGTATGCCGTTCCTCTGGGGCGCGATGTGAGTAATATGTCTTTGTTCGATGCTTTTACCCCCTGAAAATATCATGCTTTGTCTTGTCTTTCGCGGCCAGCTGTGCTACCGCTTCCTGTATTCTCAGTGAAATGTCCCAAGCTCTTCACGACGTCGAAGCTAATGACATGATTCCTCCAGAGTGTCGACGACTATACGAAGTCTCTGTCATCCCGCGACTCCAATTCCTTGCAAGGGAAATTCACCAAAGATTGTACCTCTAACTTACCTCAGGGGTCTTCGCTGTCTAAAAACCCATCAAAGAACTTGGGATCAATTCGTGGGCGGAGAGATTACACTCTCAACCAAAATGGGGGCGAAACAGGAAGCGTACGGGGCGTCTATGGAACGGAAACGAATGCCTGGAGTGACAATATAAGGAAGTCATGGGACAGTACTCGGTTTCGGACGTCTTTCGAGAAAGGGGACACAGCTGTGGATAATGTGAGCCTGTCCGAGAAGGATGATCCCGACAGCGCACATTGGATCCACCGCGACAAACTGGCCCGTATTGAAAGTGAGGAGTTGCACCAGGCCGCCATTCTGTATCAACGGCGGTTCAGGTCTGAGAAGAGACGCACGGGCAGCCGCGAAAGGGGTCATGAATCCCGGGGCAGCGGTGTTAATGGTTCATCTGTGGCTCCGCTAGTGCTGGCTGATCAAATGGAGCCATGGCCAAGTCTAAGTGAAGAGCAGCAGGAATATAGTGAACCTACGGTGCTTTCCGGGGACCGTGTTAATGGCGAGCCTGCACCAGAGGATCAGCAGAATTGTGATCTTCAGGACAAGCCTTTCGAAAACGCCGCAGAGGAACGCCCTCAAGAAGATGGTGCGTCGGGCGTATACCGCAATCCGGGTCTTCGAAAAAGCTCCTCGCGCATCCCTATTGCAACTCCGAGCCGCCTGCCTGTGTCATCTGGGCGACTTGGACGGGATACCCCTACGCAACGTGATCGTACTTCCACTAGTGAGTCTGATACCGGTACATCATCCACAAAACCCCGTAGATACAGTGAGCCGCTTTCATTAGACCCTGCGGAGAGCTCGAAGACCTCGTCTTCTGCGCCTTCGGGAGGAAGCAGACCCGGTAGTCGTGGTATGCAGAGCCAAAATTCCCCGGCAAAGAAACCGTCACCAAAGAATGGCAATGGCGCTACGCCCAATTCCACGAACCGCAAAGCTTCAGCTGCTACAGGGAACCGAAAGGTCTCGTCGAGAACAAGAACTGCTTCTGGCAGCAATGGCCAGTCGCTGTCACGCCCTGCAAAGTCTGGCGACCGGATTATTAATCGCCCAGAGGGCGACCCTCCATGGCTTGCCACAATGTACAAACCGGACCCACGTCTCCCTCCGGAACAGCAGATCCTCCCAACACATGCGCGACGGATGCAGCAAGAGAAATGGGAGAGGGAGGGCAGGACTCCCATCACGTATGATCGTGAGTTTGCTCCATTGGCAATCACACAAGACGAAGGAAAACCGATCAAGAACGAGACCAAGGCCGAAGCCAGGACGGCAGCGGAGGAGAAGACAGAGCCCGAGGAACCAAAGGAGAAGCAGGAGAAGCAGGAACAGCCTTCCTCGACATCAGCACCGCCATCCAGTGAAACGCCCCAAGCCCCCAAGAGCCCTGATCCGAACTCTCGACCGACCACGAGCAGCGGCTACAGGACTATTCCCAGATTACAGAGCACGCCTACGCCAGCAATGGGGCGTATTCCAAGTCGGAATCCCAACGTTACAACACCAGTACAGGCACCAGTGCAAGATGAGGGTAAAATTGAGAAGAAGAAATCGAAGGATGGATGCGGTTGTTGCATTGTGATGTGATGCCTCTCCATCCAGCCTTGTGACTCGCAGTGGTTTGTTCCTGTCATTCATTCTGGTGTTTGTTTCCCTTTGTATTTTCTTTCTCACACCTTCACCCTTAGCATTCTACTTTGGCTTCTAAGTTTGATGTTTCATTCAAGATACCTTCTTCGTTGTGGATATTGCTCATTCCTATTACTTTATTTTATCTTCAGTTCATTCAGCGTTTGAGTCTAGGAGCTTCGGTTAGTGCTTTTTCTCCCTTTTTTCCCTTTTCTCTGATTCTTTCCTGAGCTCTCTTTTTTACTTCTTGCTCTACTGCTCTACGGCTCTGCATCTCTTGCGCTTCTCTTCTTTCTATAATTTATCAGATTTTGGACAGGGGTCTTGTGGCGTCATTACCATTACCAGGTGGATCTCTTGCTGTCTTTCTGTCCTTGACCCTGAAAAGCAGATGTAGCTTAAGAGCTGGGTACAGCACCGATACCTGCTACAGCACTAGATACATTCCTTCAATAATGACATTGATGATATAGGTGTACAGAGTAGAAGCTTGAAAGACTTAAAGAAAGGACAATCAGCCGACCGCACGTGACATGTCGTCACGCGTAGCACGCCATCTGCTCTTCTGCATTACAACTTCCCCCGCCATCTCATCGGCCTCAGTGCAATCTGACGTATAAAAAGCGTGCAGCCCCTCCCGCCGTCTTATCTCTCTCCCTTTCCCGGAATACCAAAGCAACAGTTGCCCAACATATCGTCGCTATTCTCCCGCCTTTTCGGCTCTTTCGCCGGATTCTCTACATCTGCCTCTTCCACGATGTCGGCCGCCGCAACAGGTAAAGTTCAGAATATCATTAATGAGAATGGAGTTGGTGAGTTGTCCTTCATACATGCATGCATATGTTCTATGTGTATTTACTATAAATATGTACCTACGTGTCATGCTGATGAGTAACCAAAAAAAAGTCGTCTTCTCCAAGTCCTACTGCCCCTACTGCCGCGCGAGTAAGGATCTGCTGAATCAATTGGGTGCCAAGTACTACGCCCTGGAATTGGATCAGATTGGTTAGTATCTGCCTCTGTTTTCTATTTGCTGTTTTCTTGTTTTGTTTTGGGCTGCTTTATTTGTGTGTGTACATTATGCTGACACCTTTGTAGAAGACGGCAGTGATATCCAGTCTGCCCTCGCGAGCCTCACTTCTCAGCGGACCGTGCCTAATATTTTCATCAACAAAGTTCATATTGGTGGCAACTCGGATTTGCAGGCCAAGAAATCGCAGTTGCGGGGTTTGTTGGAGGAGGCTGGTGCTGTTTAGGCTTAGGCCTAATGTGTAGAGACGTTGGATTAGCGTTGATAGATACCAGGGCGGATACGAACTCTGGGTTTTGGAATACAATTATTTATAGATACAGATACAGTGTACGCGTATCAGCGTTTAAAGGTCAAACAGTCCCAACAGGCCTCTCCACCACTCCCATCACGCCCTCTACGACACTCTGTCTCGCTGCCTCACTTGCCACGGTCTTCCCGCCAAGGTAATGTAGCCAGACTAACCGGCTGATTCGCTCGTCATGTACTCTGCCCATCCACCTCAAGGGCTGCGCAGGATCAGGCTCGTAAAGCGCATCAAATACTCCATGTGTGTTCCGATGAAGCAACAGCGGCTGTCCCTTGGGAACGCTCTTGCGTAGACCCCCACCGAAGACAGTCTTGAAATCATTCAGTGCAGTCCCGAAGGACTCATCCTGGAACTCCGGATTCTGTGCCTTCTGCGCTGCAGACGCGCGCGCGGTGATTCCACGCACCCACCCATCGCGGAGATGCATGAAATCGGTATTCCTCGTAGGAACAATCCTGAGGACGGTCCGGATCCCCTCATCCTGTTTCTTCTGGCTCTTCTTGAAAATCTCGTTCCACGCCTCATTGCTCTGCTCCGGGTCCAGCAGGAGATCCTTCAATTGCTGTCTCTCCCTGGGGACCAGCGAAGTCGCCGCATCAGCAATGAAGGCATCCGTATTCGTCTTCTCCTGACCCGGCGGCCGGATAGCGGTGCGGACGAGCAGTTTCTGGAGTTCTGGGATATCGGACTTGGCGACGTACAACCCCACGGCGTAGACCTGGATCTTCAAGAACGACACGGTGCGAATACCCAGACCTAGAAGCTGGTACTCCTCTTCATCCCGCGAAGAAGTCGGTATCTCCTCTCCGGGTTTAAGATTTAGTTCTTCTGCAGGTGAATCTGATGCCAACATCCGCGGAAGTCTGATGGTGGTCGGAAAGAAGGGGACCGAGCTATTCCCCGTCGGCACCTGTTGCAGGGCATCATCCTGACCCGGTATCCGAATCACAGAGGTACCTGGAAATGAGGCGCTGGAGCCGGGGCCATCTAACCGGACTGTGCCGTTGTCCGTCTTTTCATCTTTTCTCTTGTCTTTCGAATCCTGCTTCGCTGGCGAGGCACCGAAAGCATCCGTCTTGATAACACCGTACATTCCCACAGCGCACACCACGATTCCAACCGCAGAGACGAGCATGGATCGTCGGTATTGCGCGATCTCCTGTTCCCTGGCATGGCTGCTTTGGGGGGAGCGGAGGGGATTTTTTGCTGCCGGCGCGGAGGAGCGGAGCGGGGACGACGTGTTCAGGAATCGTTGGTGGTATCGGGGAATGCGTGGTGAGTGGCGGAGACATTGAGAGCAGGATCGAAAGGACAGGTTGTATGCGGACGATGGTAATGCCATTTTTGTAGCCATTGTAGTTTTTGTCTTTGTTATGGTCAAGGTTACGTTGATCTTGAATGACGCGGGTTTCCTGTCGGAGATGGAGTCCGGGGTATCGCACACGTGATATTGCTGCCCTACATCTTGCGTCGATGCAGCCTATAGTTTTAAGCAATTAATATCCCATCAAAAGGCATCCATAAAATCGATGATATCATTCTTTCAGGCTTCCTTTTTTTCATTGACAGGAATGGTTCGAATGCCGGATGAGCCGTTCGAGTCAACGTGCAATGATGATGCCTTGCGTCTGCAGGTACGTATGTTGACGTCTTGGATTCCCCAATGGGCATCGGTACTCCCCTGGCTAAGTTTTGCATCTGGGACATTTGCACGGTTCGTTATATTCAGAAGACATATTCTGAGTTTGAAATCTCCGGGATTTTTTCTCCATGCCCTGGATACCACATGTACTGTTGACATCTTCGACTTTATTAATGCTGGCATTTCCCGGATGATCTCCGCACTTCCACGGTTCTGAAGAATCTGAGGACTATATATAGGAGCACATTACGACTCATTTCTCTATAGTTTCATCAGTTCTATGGCTATGTAGAGGGATGCTGCTAGCCAGCAGCTTTACCTGTCTCCCTCTCTCTCGTTTCTGTTGTTTCTTCTTCTCCATCCTCCTCCTGCACTTTCTCCCTTATTTTATCGGCTATATATGACTATTTTTCTCCTTTATTGAGATCTCCCGATCGAAAGACAGCCAGCTCTTTTATTGGTATACTTAAAATCCGCTGGATTCGATACTTGGACCGAAGAACGCCACTATCCACCATGCCGGCCAAACTCATGAACGCCATCGAATGCTCCCTCATGAAGCTGAATGGATGCATGCAGAGAGCAAAGACGCTCGTTAAGCGTCGTCAAAATGAGACTGGCGCTGTTATCGGCACTGAAACAACCAGAGGCGAGAACTTGTCGTCGTCTGAGACGACCATCAACAGGAGCACTAGCACCAGTGCCATCAACAACAACACCAACACCAGCAGCAATAGCAATAGCAACTACAACACCTATTGCACCGTCAATAATAATAGCTACACTCCCAGCAGTAGCCTCAGCATCGGCACACACAGTATCAAAAACAGTCCCCACAAGAGCAACGTCAACACTGGCAGCAAAATCAACAGTACCGAACAAAGCTTCATCGAAAACAATCCCAACCCTTCAGAGAAGTTTAATATTCCAACCCGGTGCTGCGTAATATGCTCGAAACCAATAGGACATCACTCCTTTGACCCGAAGAGGAAATGCAACACGATTGTCTGCAGCGCCTGCATCGCAGAGGTGCTCCTACTCACTCCCAAAGAAGGCTGGGAAGATAACAATGGCAATAACAATAACTGGTCTGGTCCCTCTCGCACCTGCGACTGCGAAAGAAACAATACCCGGAAGAGCTCAGCCAGTATGCCAACATCACCTACCAAGGACGACAACAACGACAACAGTGATGTCGTCCTACAAACTGTCCCTATATCCGTTGCGACCACAGAAACTGTCAAGGAAAACAACGCCCACTCTCCACGTGCCGCGGAGATTATCGACGGCGACGACGATGTTGAAATATACGAAGATGCGTCTGAGGAATCACAGTCCGACGGCAATGACTCGGACAAC
This sequence comes from Monascus ruber, assembly GCA_002976275.1. Taxonomy (NCBI): domain Eukaryota; kingdom Fungi; phylum Ascomycota; class Eurotiomycetes; order Eurotiales; family Aspergillaceae; genus Monascus; species Monascus ruber. Next base: position 3,438,886 of record PSNO01000001.1, on the reverse strand, counting down.
GAGGGTTCAGATTCAGACATGGGGCCCCTTTATGCAGACACCGATAGCGATGGGAACTACAACATCGAGGGTTCAAATATCGGGCCTCCCTATAGAGACGACGACGACAGCTACAATGATGAAGACGAAGATGAAGATGAAGACGGCTACAACGATAAGGTCAAATACGGCACCAGCCCGGCATACTGCCTGTCCCCTTGTCCTCGACGCCCCGGACCCCAGTGGGTCGCTGATGAAAATATCATCCTTAAGAACAACGACGACGACGACGACGACAACAACAATTTCACTTACCGAAAACGGCAAATCAAGCGGGAAAGGCATTCTGTCGCGAGATTTTATAAAATGCCAAACTATATTTTGTGAATTCACATCCGAGGATGCCAGATGAGCTACAAAAGGAATAACAAGTCAAACCCGATTCGAGCTATTCGAACCGACAGCCGGTCCAAGAAATGCAACGACAAGGATGACGGATAGAAGGTAGCAAAGGGAATAGAATCCAAGTATCCATGAAGGATCATGACGAGAGAGAAGAACAAACGGGAAATCGAAGTCAATTTGGATTTCCGAAGTTTGGGGGTTTTTAATCCAGCAAGTATCCATGAAGGATCTTGATCTTGCACGGTTTTCCTCCGTTGAATATACATGAAGAAGGAATATTCAATTATCCATGAGTGATCTTGACTATGTATATATATATATTGAACAGCAATACTCGCTTTCACTCCATATGCAGTGAAAGGGTTGAGTGGTGGAAATAATTCAGTTAATTCAATCGATTGTCAAACACCATTGCGCAGTCAAATCATCGTAGAGTTCTATATTCATTATAGGACGACATCTGTGATCAGTACAAAAGCATTACGATATAACCTCTTGGTCTCCATCTACACCATGTTTGCGGTTCAATGTAGATTTCTACTACTTGTTTTTACAACAGCTTCGTTTAAATATCTGCTTAGTTCATCATCATCTGGAAATGACTCATTAGTACACCACAGGGGTCTCTGCAGTGTCCTCCTATTTTAACCATCAGCCTAAACATAAAAAGTCTTGACATTTACAACACAAAGCCTGAACTTCTACATTTGTTGGAGGAACAGATTGATTGTATCTGCGCACATGGTCCATGTATATGTCTATGTAGTAGATACCCGTAGTTTGTGATATACTGATGTGCTGAGTGGTAGGCGCGTAATATATTTATCCCAGTGAAGATTACAACCGGGAGTTTGGTATCCTCCTATCCTATATTTCCTATTTAGGTAATTATTTTAGCTTCATTTCTATCTTTAGTTGGTTGATATTTAGCTAGTCATTGTTACTACTTCAATTATCAACCAACTAATTAGCTAGTTGTTAGTTAACTAGTTGGATTGTTCCTTCGGCTCTCTGTACTCCGTACACTGCCGAGCACCGGATGCAAGCCACACTTCATTGCAATTTTAACAATACCCGAACAACAATAATGGAGCACAGCGTGAGGAAACCATGGATAAAGACCCCGTTGGTTGAGTCTACTGCGCTCTCGAAAGTGGCAGGATGGTATGCACCATCTGTGAAAAACAATACCTATGTATGTCAAAACTGAATACTAACCAACTGCAGTAGAATATTCCTGAAACTCGAACTTCTCCAACCCAGTGGCTCCTTCAAGTCACGGTGAGCGACTCTCTCCCCCCAGTATATTCCTAGATATAATCCCTGCGGCCTAACTAAAAGAACCAGCGGAATCGGAAACCTAATCCTCTCGTCTCTAACGGATCCAGCAAATACCAACAAGGAAATCCACTTCTACAGCTCCTCCGGCGGTAATGCAGGATTAGCCGCTGTTGTCGCAGCCCGGGATATCGGACGGCCCTGCACGGTCGTCGTCCCGCTCTCCGCGCCGGCGATGATGGTTGCCAAGTTGCGTACTGCGGGGGCGGAAGAGGTTATCCAGCACGGTGCGAGTTGGTTCGAGGCTGATACGTATCTGCGGGAGAAGTTTATTAATAACCAGGATGATGATGATGACGACAGAAGGAATATTTACATTCCCCCATTCGATCACCCCGAGATCTGGAAGGGGGCCAGTACCATGGTTCCTGAGATTGCGACGCAGTTACCCCCTCGCGACGACCCGGAGGGGTCTTTTTTCTTCCCTGCCGACGCGATTGTCTGTAGTGTTGGTGGTGGGGGACTGTTCAATGGTATCGTCGAGGGGCTCGGGGAATATCTGCAGCTGCAGTCTAGCGAGGAAGAACTCGAGGAAAAGAGGAAACCCGTCCACGTCCTGGCCGTCGAAACGCAGGGAACAGCATCTCTCGCCCTCTCTCTCCAGAAAGGATCCCTGCAGTCCCTTCCTGCGATAACGTCCCTGGCGACGTCTCTGGGTGCGCTGCAAGTGGCGCCTCAGACGCTGAAGCATGCGCAATCACCTCCCGCCGGGGTTGTGGTGACTAGTGTCGCGGGCTCGGATGCTGAAGCTGCTAGAGGCGTGGTCAGATTGGCTGATGAGACGCGGTTGCTGGTTGAATTGGCTTGTGGGATCAGTGTAGATGTCGCTGGGCAACGATTGAAGGATGTGGTTAAGGATCTGACTCCTGATAGCCGTGTGGTGGTTATTGTTTGTGGGGGGAGCAATATCACTGCTGAGAAGGTTGCTGAGTATCGGCAACGGTTGAAGGATGGATGGGAATAGTAGAATAGAATACATGCATCGTCTTGTGGATAAAGAACCTTTTTTATTGCTACTCTGATGATACTCGGGCCTATTGTACAATGATATCTGGAGTCATCTAGATCTGGGAGTCTTGTCAAGAAGTAGTATCCATGATAGCTGGCTTCTTTTCATAGGACATCCTCGACACGTAGAACTTACAAGAGTGCTTTCTATTCATAAAACCCAAAAGAAGCATCATCAGTCAATACCATATATCTACTCACTGGTATGGAAAAGAAAAGGGGAAAGCAGTGTTGAAACGCGAAATAAGCTCCGACGGAATGACGCTTCTCCTGCTGTTGTTTTGCTGATTGATCTTTATATCGAAAACTTAATCGCTGTCACTGGCGCTACCATCCGATCCTTCCTCCGCATCAACCTTCATGCCCTCTGTTAGAATATATTCTACTTGCTGCAGAGCCGCCTTGAGGTCCTTATTTTGATAAACAAGATCGATGGGCTTTTGGCCATGTTTGTTCTTGACGCGTGGGTCACATCCGGCCTCGCACATCATCTTGACCATTTCCAGACCTAAAGTGGGATCCTTCTCGTTGGCATAGCGCACAGCAGTGTGAAGGGGAGTGTCTCTATCAACACGTGTAAGGGGGTCACATTCGAAGTGTTGAATGTCAAACAAGTAGTCCATGACGTCGTCTGCAAATACAAAGATTCATTTTATTAGCAGGATTCCAGTAAATATACCTATTAGCATTTACTTGCGCATGACTTACAACTCCCATACATGGCACAGATATGCAGCGCATAGTTGCCTAATGAATCTGTCACGGAATTGAAGAACTCCGCTACCTCTTCATCTTTCTTCCCTTCCATGTCTCGGAGTACTTGTTCAATAAGGTGAGGTTGGTCCCGCCGGCAGGCCTCTACCACCAATTCGCGGGGAGATGCACCCTAATCGGAGTGTATATATTAGTATTCAGTGGAGCCTTGGGAAAGGGGGTCGGAACGAGGGACAGCCTTACCTCGTCGTCAGCCATGGCTCAAGATATCCGCCCGGAGGGTTATGTAGGTTATCAGCAATATTCCGGGTGTTCACGTCTTGGGAGCCAGCTGCTCAGGAACCCGATCGAGGGCCCGGGATGTAGATAGGGTGTTGATTTGTAGTAACACGGACAGAAGAGGGGTCAAACGTGGATAGACAGTCGTAAACACAGCCTGTAGTGGATTATATATGAGAACATAAAAAAAAGGTGTATGAAGAATCCTTCCGCACTTCCGCTGTCAAGCGGTATATTGAACAAGTGCCTACCAAAGCTCCTCGATGAGTTTCCAGCACAGCATCAATCTCATAGAATAATATCGGATGCCCGTCACCACCCGCAATCCATCCCGCAGCGGCTCAGTCAGCAGCGACACCTTTCCCCTTACAGATAAGCGCTCGGGGGATTTGATTTTCCCCTTAACCGCGCGCTAAATGAGGCTCTGCCGACGATCCTGAACCGACGCCGATAAGGGACCGCCAGTCGGATGCAGACCAGAGGAAAGTCAACAGCGGATGGTGCATTGCTCTACGGTTTTTACCTTTTATGCAGGGTTGTCACAGAATATAAATCGAATCCATAGCCGATAGGTCTTTTCTTTTGCGTGCGTCTTGTGAAGCTCACGTAGATGAGCCCCTCTTCAAAATGTCATTAACGTGTACGTCATTGTCCTGATCAACCTGTTCTGTCTTCCTTTTCAAACAAGAACTTGGGCTTATATTAATTACTGATTCCTATATGCATAGTCTGTCCTCACTGCAGCAATGCACTAACCATCTCCCGCGCGGAACCTTCTTCAAGATACCCTCTAGGCGTCAACCGGTTTGAGTGTCGCACCTGCCCCTACCAGTATATCATGGACAAGAAATACTATGAGAAGGTGCCCATGAAGGGGAAGGAGGTTGAAGATGTCTTTGGCGGCAGCAAGGAATTCGAGAATGCAGATACTGTGGCCAGTGAGTCCAGCTTTTTCTTTTCCTTTTCTTTTCCCTTTATAATGGCTCACGATGTTTTCTCGTTTACAGCTCAATGTCCTGCCGAAAACTGCGGTGGAGACCGCGCGTACTTTTTCCAACTACAGATTCGGAGTGCAGACGAGCCTATGACTACGTTTCTCAAGGTGTGTTTCTTTTCCATTACGATTGGGTTGTAGCAGGAGACTGATTGAACCGACAGTGTACCAAGTGCGGGGCTCGGTGGAGAGAAAATTGAGTGTTCTCTGCCTGTCGATGTTGGCTTACATTGCATTTGCATTTGCATTTTTCGGTCTCCCTGCTTCGGGAGTGTAGATATGCATGATGGAGTTATCTTGTCTAGACTGTGTCCGGCATAGGCGTGTTGGGCTGTTGAAGATTAGGTAGCTATCCTTGAAGATACCCCACTACTGCTAGTTAAGATTTGCGCGTCAAACAAAGAAAAGTGTTTTTTTTTTTTTACCAGACAATGCCACACTGTACCCTGTCGTCAGTCCGCCAAGTATTTTTCCGTGATATCTTGGATGTGCTATCTTAATTTCTTTTTTTTTCCTGGCATGTGAATGGCGACTATCGAATACGGTGTAGTTCCCTAGGTGCCAGGTTGTCTGATGTGCTTACAATCTGCGGCCGGCTGCTGTGGCAATAAGAGAATCCACGGAGCAGGCAAGAAACACGAAAATCCTTTTGAATGGGGCGTTTCAGACAGCAGAATTGATTAATATTTGCCGCCTGGTTGATACAAAGATTCATGGTGGACCTTACAAAGTGTGCCACCGCCCTTCGCCGCCAAATAGGGGAGGCCGTGCACCGCGGGGTTGCGATGCAAACTGGGCAAACATATGCTGATATGCAGGCGACGGTGGCAGGACAGACTGGACATCCTTGCGTTGCTGCCCAGCATGAGTCATCGGGCCTGACGGCAATGATTGGCATGGGTATTTGGATAAAGAAGAAAATTTTTTCAAGTGGGTACGGCCAGCGTGTCGCATCTGGAGGAAATTCAGTAAAAATTTTTATTCCTCTGCTGCACCGTAGGAAGAGCGATAAATAAAGGACGAAAAAATGGACAAAATAAAAATTCTGCGTTTCGCCCCGCCCAACACAGTGGGGCGAGCGGGCGCATACGGCCAATGGTGTTCCCGCGCCACAGAAGGGCTTTAACCTGGCTGCTTAGTCGCGCGCTCGCTTGCCCCTCCATAAAAGGCCTCCCCCTCCTCCCCTCCCACAAATTTTTTTCTTCCCTTCCCTTTCTTGTCCGCCTCAGTATGTATAACTACCCTCCCCTCCATCCCCTCTTCCATCTCTGATCCATCTCTCTAACTTTCTCTGGCTCAGCACCTCTACGCGTTTGGCCGTAGTATCTGAGCATTCTCTAGAATCCTTCTAGTATCTTACAAAGAACTACAAGAATTCAAACCACCTAACCGCCAAAATGGGGTATGTCGACACATTCATCGAGTCTTCTCATCGCCTCTCAGTCAGAAGGATAGACCTTCCAATAGCAATGCTAACCACTATATGCACCACAGTAAGGAAGACAAGACTCACATCAACATCGTCGTTATCGGCCACGTCGATTCCGGCAAGTCGACCACCACTGGTAAGCCGACCCTGGCCCCCCTGAATAGCAGTCTTCCACGACACAATGCTTACATACTTGGACAGGTCACTTGATCTACAAGTGCGGTGGTATCGACTCTCGTACCATCGAGAAGTTCGAGAAGGTATGGACATTGACACAACCTTGGACGTTGAAAGCGATGCTAACAACTACACAGGAAGCCGCTGAGATGGGCAAGGGTTCCTTCAAGTACGCCTGGGTCCTTGACAAGCTCAAGGCTGAGCGTGAGCGTGGTATCACCATCGATATCGCTCTCTGGAAGTTCCAGACCTCTAAGTACGAGGTTACTGTCATTGGTATGTTGTCTCACCCAATACTTTTAACTGGTACATGGTCTAACTGTTTTCAGATGCCCCTGGTCACCGTGACTTCATCAAGAACATGATCACTGGTACCTCGCAGGCTGACTGCGCCATTCTCATCATTGCCTCCGGTACTGGTGAATTCGAGGCTGGTATCTCCAAGGATGGCCAGACCCGTGAGCACGCTCTGCTTGCCTTCACCCTCGGTGTCAGGCAGCTCATCGTTGCCCTTAACAAGATGGACACCTGCAAGTGGTCCGAGGATCGTTACAACGAAATTGTTAAGGAAACCTCCAACTTCATCAAGAAGGTCGGCTACAACCCCAAGGCCGTTCCCTTCGTCCCCGTTTCCGGTTTCAACGGTGACAACATGATCGAGCCCTCCACCAACTGCCCTTGGTACAAGGGATGGGAGAAGGAGACCAAGGCCGGCAAGGTCACTGGTAAGACCCTCCTCGAGGCCATCGACGCCATTGAGCCTCCCGTCCGTCCCGTCAACAAGCCCCTCCGTCTTCCCCTCCAGGATGTCTACAAGATCTCTGGTATCGGAACTGTGCCTGTCGGCCGTATCGAGACTGGTATCCTCAGCCCTGGCATGGTTGTCACCTTCGCTCCTGCCAACGTCACCACTGAAGTCAAGTCCGTTGAGATGCACCACCAGCAGCTCAAGGAGGGTGTCCCCGGTGACAACGTCGGCTTCAACGTCAAGAACGTTTCCGTTAAGGATATCCGCCGTGGCAACGTCTGCGGTGACTCCAAGAATGACCCCCCTGCTGGCGCTGACAGCTTCACTGCTCAGGTCATTGTCCTGAACCACCCTGGCCAGGTTGGCGCTGGTTACGCCCCTGTCCTTGACTGCCACACTGCCCACATTGCTTGCAAGTTCGCCGAGCTCGTTGAGAAGATTGACCGCCGTACCGGAAAGTCTGTCGAGAGCAACCCCAAGTTCATCAAGTCCGGTGATGCTGCCATCGTCAAGATGATTCCCTCCAAGCCCATGTGCGTTGAGACCTTCACTGAGTACCCCCCTCTCGGTCGTTTCGCCGTCCGTGACATGCGCCAGACCGTTGCTGTCGGTGTTATCAAGGGTGTTGAGAAGAACAAGGGTGGTGCCGGCAAGGTCACCAAGGCCGCCCAGAAGGCTGGCAAGAAATAAATGCCATAATTAGTTGTGGTGGTGGTTTTGAAGTTGAGCATGATTAATGATGAAAACATAACATGCTACGACCTAGAGTAGAGATTTTCAATGAAAAATGGCTTATGACGTTCTACTTCTGTCTCCCGTAGTTTGAATTTGAATCGTAGGATTAAATTAATCATTTGTGCGTGCAAAAGTTGAGACGCCGTATCCGCACACCGTATTCCTCGGGAGATTGATGATTCGCGGTGATTACCACGTGACCACATTTGTTTACCCCCATCATCGCTTTAAAGCAAGGTTCCTACACACGAGCCGGCCTGGTAGTGCCTATTCTAGTTTACATAGTAAAAAATAGCTAGACTTTGGTGCTTTCAAAAATGCTGAAAATCCCCTGGATAAAAATCATCCTCCGTCAGCCAATCAGAAGCTTTGGAACAGAATTTGCTGGTTTCCCAATATGGCAATTACTCCTTTATGCCGATCAGCTTGAAGAAGGTATTGAAACAATAGATTCGGAGAGGTTTTGTCAGATTTTGCGGAAGAATATTGATTTAGCTTGTCAGTTGATCACATATCTACCATCCAAGTGGCAGATTTGGTTGATTTTGTAGTGTTTTTACCCCAAATAGGGCTTAAGTATCCTGAACACTGAAACAAGATGCAATTTGGAATTTGTTTTCAATCCCTTCCAAAGGATCCATAATTGTACCTCTCCTCCTAGGGGCAGGTTGGTGTTTTGCACCCAGAGAAGGGCTTGTGTATGTATGCTCTTCATATCTCCCGTTTTGGGTTCAGATTGATTGGGCTTGTTGGTTGTCCTTGGATCCTGAGTGGTGTAGATGGTTCTGATGGCTCCATACCAGAGGTTTAGTCCGTAGGATCGACGTTGGGGATGTCTTTGGTATCGATTCGTCGACTTCAATGTAGGTCGCGTATCTACCATCTAAGTGGCAGATTTTGCTGGAATTTTCGAGTTAACCAATCAAGAAGGCTCTCTCAGTCCGTTAGAGATGGTATCGATTTTATTAATGCCCGGTGAGAGCGCGAGGGCTCATAACCTAATGGAGATATGTCGTGTATTGTATTGTATTGGTCAACTATCTAGGTACCAGAACCAGCTCTACTAGGTCAGGCGAGGGCGGTCTAACTGGGCATAACCCACGTGACATAAACATCTACATTTATGCTGACTAGTATGGGCTAGACCTAGTTAGGAAGTAGCTGAACCATGGAACCACCAACACTAACTAGCATACATGTGAGCTCGAGCGCTGACACTAGGTGCCTGGACCCCAGTTGATGAGTTGCTGAGGAGGCCATTTTCAGCACACTTCTGAAACTAGGGAGGAAGGAAATGGTGTTGCAGACAATAAAAATGCCACAATGCAGGCAGGATGTGACATTGAGTTGCATGGGCGAAAAGTGCAAGAGCGTGGCAGATGGTAGTTGCTGAAATGATGCTGTTTTGGCGTGAAACAACAAAACGAAATTCTATGAATATTCCAGAGAGAGGTGGAATAAAAGCAGAATTAAATTTCCTAATTTCCTACGCAACTCAATTGAACTGTTCTCTCTTCTAGTACAAATACTGTATTGTATATTGTGTTATCTCCCCTGAAACTGTCCTTCATAACAGAAATGAGCTGATGCAATTGATCGCTCATTCAGTGCATTGGGATACGCACCTGAAACTGATGTACAATTCCATGGATGCCACAAAGCTCAAGTCATGCCTTTCTTGCGTTCTGTCTCCCTGTCTATCCTGTCTGATCGCATCATGGCAAGTTCCACAAAATACCAAGAAAGAAACTACACTAGAATCGTGGTAAGTAGGACAACATCAGACGTCCAGGGGGTGTCTTTCAAAGTTGTGTCATCGCTATAATACTTCACCAGTGCAAAACCTATTTTGTGCCGAAGCAAAATACAGCAACGCTGGTTATGGACTGAGCCCACACAAGGAATATAATCCTTATCTATCACCCCTGGGCATTTAAAAAACCGGGCAATACAAAGACTACCGCTATTTCCTATCCTGAACCTATAATTTTGCTCTCTCCTAGTCGGTCCGTCTCTCAGTCCGCCTTCTGCATCGGCCGGCGCAAATTTGGGACGCTCCCGACAAGGAAGCACAGGAGGCGAGAAACCATTGGTATACTTGATGATGGAACGTTCCGTCTCGCTGGGAGTACGGGTGTAACCCCATCCGTAAATTGCTATCTTCCGTATCTCTGTGTCCTCGTGAGGCGGGAAGTTAAACCACCCCGTCATGCAATTCATGTATATGGCAGGCCCTTGTACTTCTCTCTCTCCGACTCGGAGAGGCGGATGTATTCCAGTACCTGTGCAGTGGACAGGGTGGAATTGTACATAGGGACTAACCCCGATCCCCAACTATCAGATCTACCGGAACCCAGGGAGGCCCCGGATTGCCCTCTGAGTGCTCTCTTACTACCACCTCTTCCCTCCGGACGCAATGAAAGCTATCACCCGGTCCTCCTCAGTCCAGAAGATATGATTGAAGACTTCAGCGTCAATGCCTGCTATATCGGGCTGGTTTCAGTCTGGAGAAAGATCGCCTTTCGTCTGCATGAGATACAATCCGGGAAAGTCGAGATACCCCGAACATCGGATTCAACGTACGCAAGGCTCAATGTGAAGATACACGAATGCGACGCTCATTTCCCCCAAGCCATCTCCTCCGAAACGTCTTCTTCTCGAAGCGATCGCCTGCCGAAATGCTCGAGCAGAGGGAGTACTGGAATCCCTGGATCTCGATGCAGGCCCTTTCCCATGCATCTATGGCGATTCTGAATCATCCGTTTATTCACCTGCTTGTTCTGCGTGGTGATAATAGTGTCCTTCCGCAATCGCGTTTGCTTCTCCAGCAAACTGTCAACAGGCATTGTTTCACCTCCGAATGGGTATTTCGTCGCATACAGACCTGTGAAGATCTTGGGTTTGAAATCAAGGACCCTTTAATCGGGCACTTAGTTACTGCCACGGCTACCATATCGTGGATCTTCCAGTTTGCAAAGGATAACAGAGTTTGCAGAAGAGCGAGGGAAGATCTGCGCAAATTTGAGAGGCTATTGAGCCGTATGTCGAATACATGGCCTCATATCTCGCAAAAGGTATATATATAACAGCATTCGATGATTGATTACTATATTTCATGCCTGACTCTCTTTATGCTATCAGCTTAACGTCATCAGGACCCTCCAATCATCCACGGATGACAAAATCCAAGAAACAGCCGACAAAGGTACAACAGCTACAGCAGCAGCCGTCAGGCTTTCATATGGCCAGCACGGCTGGTGCGCATTTACCGGGTCCAGAGGGCCTGGACCAATTGTCTATGGATGAGTTGGTTTGCTCACTTTTCTTTGGATGATGATCTTAACTGGTTGCCTGTCTATGGTAGATGGAATATCTTGAGGAAGAGAATTATGTACTGAGTTTCTTCGGGGATGAACAGCAAACAGAAAGCTTCCCAGGTTCTCCCCTATTCCAGTATGTGCACATTGCAATAATAACCATAAAAAAGGGCGTCCGGCTAATGAACAACTATCTACAGCCATATACATGTGTCCAACCAGACTACGCAATATCCAGGAGATCTCAAACACAACCCAATCAAAGAAATCAAACTTATATAACTATACATTATCTCTATTTCGCACTACGGTCCCCCTTCACCCACTCTCGAAGAACATTCTTCTTGAGCTTCCCCGTGCTAGTCTTGGGGAGTTCGTCCACAATCTCAACCTCCCGAGGGACCATGAACTTGCTGATCCCGCTCACATGCTTGGCCCATTCGATTACGTCTTTGCCCTCGAGTTTCTTTCCATGTTTCACCGTGATGAAGGCCTTGGGGCGTTCACCCCAGTGGGAGTCTGCGACGGCGACAACACCGGCTTCCAGGATATCAGGGTGCTCAGCTAGCATGGATTCCAGGGCGACGGAGGAGATGTTTTCGCCGCCTGAGTTTAGAGTCAGTGATATTGCCTCGTCTGAGCCAGGAGATATTTTGGTATGCATGCAAAATCTACATACCACTGATAATAATATCCTTGGATCGATCCAATATCTGAATCGCCCCGTCAGGATGCCAAACGGCCAAATCACCCGAGTGAAGTACTCCTCCCGCAAAGAGCTTGCGAGTAGCCTCGACATCTTTATAGTACCCCTTCGAACAGATATTACCCGTGAAAGCAATCTCACCGATCTCCTTCCCGTCCTGTTTAACATCCACGATAACACCCTCGGGGACATCAGTCTTGATCACCCGCGCAGGAAGACTGGTGATGAACCCGTGTCCCTGTCGGGCCATCCTCTGATACTTCTCATGTGGAGGCAGCGCGTCCCATTCGGCAAGATAGTAGCCCTTGGTGATGGGTCCGTAGGTCTCCGTTAGCCCGTAGGCGTGCACGGGGTGTAAGTTGAGGTTTGTCATTTGCTCAAAGAGATGGGGAGTCGGCGGGCTGGCTGCGACTGTGACTCGGACTGGTTCAGGGAGTTTCTCGGCCTCTGCTGCGTTGCAGAGGAGCGTGTTGACTGTTGGTGCGGCGTTGAAGTGGGTTATGTGTTCTTGTTTCAGCAATCGCCAGATCTCGGGGTAGTCGATCTTGCGGAGGCAGTAATGCGTTCCTCGGACGGCTGTAACGGACCAGGGGAATGTCCAGCCTGGAAATTGTCAGTTATATCTATTCCATAAATGATAATAGAGAGTATATACCAATTGCATGAAACATAGGCAGCGTCCACAGATAGCGACAACGCTTATGTTGAAAATTAAGCCCTGACTCTATGATATTCGCCAACGTAGCAAGATAGGAACCACGATAGGTATATTCGACGCCCTTTGGCCGTGCCGTTGTCCCACTCGTATACGGGAGAGCAATTATTGCATTCTCGTCAGCAGGATGGACGTTGAGTCCATCCCACCCCTTCGCACCGGTCGCCGTGTCGTACGTCAACCCTTCGAGCACGGCATCGTCAAACGGACCCGACAATTCCCCTTGGACAGCATCCGTGTCCGTGTCGACGATTATAGGGATATGCGGTTTATCCAGCCTGAAGGCGTTGAGGAGGTTCAGGAATTCTTCGTCAGCGATGATGACGTCCACTTCGGCGTGGGTGAAGATATAGGCGACGTCTTCTGGCTTCAGGCGGTAGTTGACGGCTTTAGATCACCAGTCAGTCTGGCTGGCTTGGCTTAAATCTTATGCAAACAGGCTGGGTTTCTTACGGACAATAATCCCCCCAGCGGCAGGGACAGCGAAGATGGTCTCCAGGAATGCAGGCGTGTTCGGACTCAGGATCCCGACTCTCTTTAACCCGTGTTTCTTGAAGTAATATGCGAGGCCCCGGGCACGATCTGCGGTCTCGATGTATGTTCTCCGTAGGACTTTCTTGTTTGCCGTTATATGGTAGATGGCGGGTGCCTTTTACCAGATGTTAGTTAGGGTTAGTTCGACTCACATCGAAGCAAAAACAAGCAATGTAACAAGCAATAACTCACATCCGGCTCGATACTAGCCGCACGCTGCAGGAAAAACGTAGGCGACACATTATGTTTATTGAAATTATGAATAAGCTGGCCCGAGGCATCTGTACTTTCAGCGTGAGGCCCCGGGCGAAGATGGCCGAGCAAGGCCGACAAACGGGTCTTTGTAGAGGACATGAATGATACGATATGAATGTCGGACTTTCTCTATAGGATGGAAGAAAAAGGAGAAGAAGGAACAAACTCTACTGATATCATACTACTACGCAGGTACAAAAGACCGAGGTCTTCTGCATCCCTTTATATACTGCCATGCGGTTCTGGCGAAACCGCGGAGAACAATGCGGGGGAAAAATGCTTTATTAACCGCTACTGGCCAATTGCCTCGATGTTAATGTTTAACCTTGGGCCGAAGTTCCAGCAGGGAACCTTCAGGCGTGGAGAAGAACGGACCGAGCTCTCTTTGGCGACGGAGATCGGACCGGGCGCACACTGCTGAGACTCATCATCTTATGCAGACAGTAAGGATCATTCTCGATACGCTGTTCTTCAGGATAATAATAGTAATCCTGCATGCCTTACAGTACTTGATCTACATGACCAGAGCGGATAGTCCCATTAGACCGAATCGATGCACTGTTGTGTTTATTCTTCTTTTTTGGGTTGAATTGCTGCGTCGGACTCGAATGCGCAGACATCTCCAAGTTTTTTTTTGTGGAAGAATAAAAAGACAAAAAGGCCACAATGAAAACAGTTGGGGATGAAAATCATAAATCCTTCCTGAATTGCGAACATGAATTTCTTTGCATTAACCCGCCACGGCACGAGAGAACGGCCAGCTACTTTTGAACCCTTTCATTCCAAATGACTCCGTAACTTTCTTTTTTTCAAGAACACAAGTCTTCCCAGCCCTCCTATACCCGTTACCACATGACCGTGTTCTCCGCAATATCAGGGGACAGGAAATTGTGAAAATCAAAGGTTGGTCTCGGCTTGCCGTTCAGTCCGCTGAAAATTGAAAATCCGTCCGCGATCCTAGTCCTAGTCCCTTCATTGACACAAGCAACCAACCGCATTAACAGGTATCTAATATCCGTATTGAGCCAGCTGGGTCTTGGTCTCGGAAGCAACGCCCGCCGTCTTCTGGGCCTGGGCAAGCTGGCGTCGGGCAGCCTTCTTGCGCTCGTAGTATGCAGCACTCTTAACCTTTCTCCGCTCCTCAAGTCTGTGTTGTCTCCGTTAGTCATGGCTACCCTCTCTCATATGGAGTCCGGTCTGTAGTATCGGAATAGAACCCACCTGGCAACAACGTCCTGGTATTTCCAGCCGACCTCGTGGCTGAGTCTACCGACAGTGCAGTACTTGCGGCCGGGGCGAAGTCTGAGAATACGCAGGGCCTGGGGAACAACCACACGCTTCTTCTTGTCGTACGGGGGAGGAACACCCTCGAAAACCTTCAGCCTTTCCATCGCAGCGGCACCACGGGCGGTCTTGTGGGGGATCATTCCGCGGACGGCCTTGTAGAAAATGCGAGAGGGAGCACGGAAGTGGAAGGGACCTGAAATAGTCAGTTTCAACCACCGGGCTAGACAATCAATTTGTCTCATGTAATCTCACCTCCGCGAGTGGGGTTGAAACGAGTCATCTTGCGAAGGTAAGCATGGTACTTCACTATATCACCGAAATGTCGAATTAGCCCATCTGCATGTATATCAAATATCGCGACCCGTATCCTTTGCCATCATATATATATATCTCTCCCTCCACCCTCCATTCTTCCACCTCCAAATACATTGAAATAGGCGCCAGATCAGACCAGGATGATAACGTACACTTCGCGCGGAAGAACTCGCCGGAGATGTTAAGGGCTTCGCATCTCACGACGACTATCCGCTGGCCACTGAGCAACTGCTTGGCGACAACGCTGGCGAGGCGACCAAGAAGGTGTCCCTTGCCGTCAATGACGACCTATGAAGGAAACAGACAATTAGATTCCACCAATGCATAAATGTAGGGGTCTGATACTCGGGGAGGAGCACGTACAACTGGATCGAAGGTGGACATCCTGCTCTGGCACCGGGGGTTAGAAAGGAGAAATATCCAGCGGAAAAGGGCGAGCGCTGCTCTAGGATATGTTGTCGGCGGTTGTTGTCGTTGAGAATCAAGTCGGTTCAACGCACACACAACCAACTCAAGGATGCGTTTCGGCTGGGAGGAGCCTGCCTAAGCGAGCCGCGCCGCTAATTTGTGTCGTCGAGGGCCACAGCCCTAATGCCGCCAATCGTATTTTACAGGTCACGTGTGTTAAAACAACGTCGCTGGAACCTCGACTTCGTTGAGTTCAACGATCGTAACCATCGTCTACAGCATCCTGGTCGACGTATCTGCTCCCCGTACAGCATGTTGGATGGGAATTCCGCATGCTGACGTGGCTGGTGGTGCACTGCATATCTCTACGCAAAGCAGCTTCGACAACACAATGATTGAACGGGTCTCTCGGGATGACAGCACTTGCCTGAATTTTTCCAACAAGGACTGATCAACAAGGGTTTCACTAGCCATTCGTGCTTCAATCCTCCTTCCTGTAGACATTTAATCACTCGAGAAGTCGAGTGAAGGTCCAGACTGCTGACTAAGTTGGCTTTATCCCCGCGGTCCGCTTGCCGTGCCTTTTTTAAAAGCATCCAAGATTAAGGCGCTTTCTGGACCGTCTAACCATCTCAATTTCAGACGGATCTTATCGAGGATTGAAAATGCAGCGAAAGACACGCTTCGTCTGTGTCTCGGACACCCACGCCCACAGCCCGGCTGATGGCTGCTTTAAGCTACCCGCAGGGGACGTTCTGATCCATGCAGGAGACTTGACTAAACAAGGATCTCTGTCTGAGCTTCGAAGAACAATGGACTGGATATGCAAGGCTGATTTTGAAGTGGTAATCATGATTGCGGGTTAGTTATCTGGGTTTCCTTAACAGCCTTGCCTGATCAAAGTACTCCACAGTGCATGAATGAAACCGGGTGGATCGTTTCTGTCGTCAGGCCTGTCAAGCATGTCATTACTGAAATGATGAACTTCTCTGCTCTTTTTCTACTAGGAAATCATGATGTTACTTTAGACACAGACTTCTACGCCAAGCACGGCTCCAGCTTCCACTGGCAGAACACACAGGACCCCAATGAATGTATTCAAATAGTCACGGGGTCTTCTCCGTCTGTTGTGTTCTTACAGCATCAGACGGCAATTGTCCAATTGACAAGAGCAACTGGGCCCAGGACAATCTTCAAGATCTTCGGATCACCCTTTTCCCAATTCAAAGGAAACTGGGCCTTTGGGTACGATTCCGCTGATGCCCGTGCCCTTTGGAGCCAAATTCCGCACGATACGGATATTGTCGTGACGCATACGCCGCCATATTCTCATTGTGACAGAAATGCCGATGGCCATCCGGTAGGGTGCAAGGTACTACGCATGGCCCTGGGCACCGTCAAGCCACTGCTAGCTGTCTGTGGCCATGTCCATGAGTCGCGAGGCTACGAGAGAATCCGATGGGGTTCGTCATCCCCCGGAAATGGAAGCCAGCATCCACTAAAACTACAAACCACTCCCGGTACTCTCCCTCCCATGGGAAGTAAAAAGCAAAACCTCATCGACCTGACAGGGAAAAAAGGCGAAGGACTCGACAACGACGGGTTTGCCATCCGCAATGTTCCAGATTTTCTGTCCTCTTTAGAGTCTCCATCTCAGAGCATTCTGATCCTTCCATCTGCAAGCTCTCAATCTTCTTCACCCCCGGATAACAAAGATGAAGTACAGGATCGACAGAATGGCTGTATAAATAACCCCATGCAGCAAGAAATCCAGTCCCGCAGACGAGAAACTTGTCTCGTCAACGCAGCAATCGTGGCAACCAGCTGGCCATTTAAAGGTGGGAAGAGATTCAATGCACCAATTGTTGTCGACCTAAACCTTCCAGTTTGGGGGGAAGTCAATGGGGGGTGACTTTCAAGGTAATCCTGCTTAGTAGTAAAAACGATGCATTATTCTTTTTTTAATCCGGGCTGGTGTCCTACCTGAATTGTTCAGAATCCTAGTCATATAACACCCGTTCCTTTTTGAAGATATTTGGCAGCGATATCGAGGTCGCAATAAGTTAGAGTACTTGGAGCAAACGAGTTCATTTGATATGACGTTGATATCAGTATCAATGCGATGTTAAGCTTTAGGGCTAGGGCTCAGGGCTCGGCTTTAGATAAATATAGAGACTCCACACATTATCAACTACGGAGTAAACCAGCATTTTCATTGATTAATCTTACCAAATAATAATGCACCAGACTATACTTTATTTCATCCATTTACATATCTTCAGGGTAAGGGTGTAATTTAGGTAACAGGCAATGCCAGGGTGAAATGTACGGGCATGATGGCTAGTAGATACACCATCACAACATAGAACCAAAGAGCCGACGTCTAAACAGATGGATAGATACTATCAAGATCAAAGCGTAATGAATCAAGCGCAGCAAAGGGTATAAAAAACAGAAAACCTCATCCATTTGTACATCATCAGTCAGTCAGTCAGTTCCCCGCCTCTACATCAGACCTGAAGCTGCTCCTCGTCTCCCTGCATCTGCTGCAGTTCCAGTCGCTTCCTGTCAGTCCGACGGAAGAAGACACGCTTAGCCCATTTCCAGGCTTCAATCCCGAGGAAGAACAAAATGGTCTCAATGAAGACAATCCCCCATTCCCATGAAATGCCGCTATGCTTGAACACAGAATGGTTGATGACCGGGATATAGAGGATTGGGAAGATAGTGATGAAGCCAGCCACGACAGCCCAGAAGAGGAATTTGTTGTGCCATACGTCATATACCCATTGGGTGAGATACTTGGAAGTGCATGGGCGCAAGCGGAAGAATGAGCGGCGCAGATTGATCATCTCCCAGGCCAGGAAGAGGGCGAACCAGGTCAGGCAGACAAATGTCGTGGCGCGGGCACGGAAGACTAGATCGCACTCGGGGGAGTAGCCACGGTTACAACCACGGGCTAGGTTACCGTCGCCAAATCCCCAGACCATCAAGGAGAAGGAGGTAAGGCATAGAGCTGCGTTCCAGAGGCCGTATACGAGGATGTCGATCGTCACTTCCCATGTAAAGATACCCTGTTTGCTTTGCGGTGGACGGCCCATGATTTCTGGAGCTGCGACTTCCATGCCCAGTCCCATTTCGGGCAAGCTGGACGTGATCATGATAATCCACATAATCTCTACAGGTGCCAGTGGGAATACCGATTGACCTTCTTCATCCTTGAATGCAAGGCCGATGAGCAAAGTACATGCCTGAGCAATGTTCTCGGAGAGCAAATGAAGTACAAATTTCTGGATGTTATCAAAGATTCGGCGGCCTTCTTCAATCGCATTGAGAATGGATGCAAAATTGTCATCGGTTAGGACTATGTCTGAAGCATCCTTGGCTACATCAGATCCAGTCTGCCCCATAGCAATGCCTACATCTGCATGCTTGAGGGACGGGGAGTCATTGACTCCATCACCTGTCATGGCAACAAAGCAACCACGCCGGTGAAGAGCATCAATCATACGCACTTTTGTCTGAGGAGCACAGCGCGCAACAACTAGGGGGAGCGTGGGGAGGGAATCAATCTCCTCTTCTGAGAGATTGTCAAACTGGCTGGCAGTCATAACCATAGCATTTGCAACATCAGCAGCTACTTTGCTGAAGTCAGCCGGTACGATGCCGATCTGCTGCGCAATGGCTTTGGCAGTTCCAGGGTGGTCTCCGGTAACCATGTGCACAACGATACCGGCCTTCCAGCAGGATCTAATTGCCCCTGCAGTCTCTGGTCGAGGTGGATCGTACAAACCAATCAGTCCCAGGAAGCAAAGATCCTTTTCAATCTCGTCCCGGTTGAGGTCCGAGTCTTCGAGAAACATGGTGTTTGTGGTATACAGTTTGTGTGCTAGTGCTAACACCCGAAGTCCCTGTTTGGCAAGTTCCTCCATGTTCTCAAGGATCAAATTGCGATGTTCCTTAGTTATTGCCACGGGCGTTGTTGAATCCCGGTCCCAGATAATAGTCGTGCACGCATCAAGAATACGCTCGACGGCACCTTTCGTGAACACCATGGATCGCTCCTCTTGATCCGTCCTCTTAGTAAAAATGACAGACATCTTCTTGACAGTCGAGTCAAAAGGGAACTCGGCTCTTTGGTGCCACACTGCTCTCTCACCCGTAGTCCACCGACTATAGTTCCAATTGAACCTCGAAGCAAATACTTGGATTGCAATCTCAGTCGGCTCTCCCCGAGCGTGCCATTCTCCCTGGTCAGACTTGTAGACGCGAGCCAGGTTGGCCATAGCTGCAACGTCGAGGAAGTCTTCCAACGAGCGATTATCATTGACCAATTCTTCGGCGTTGGAGACAGCTTCTCCGTCTTTTTCCTCATTGAACTGTAAGGGAGAGACGGGGCAGAAACTGACGTCGCCAACAGTCGGGTTGAATGGCTCATTTGTTGTACCCACGGAATAGGTGCCACGAGAAGGAATCCAAGCTTTCTTTACCACCATTTTGCCCTGCGTCAATGTCCCGGTCTTATCAGAACAGATGTCCGTGACGGCTCCCAAAGCCTCTAAGGAGTCCAGCTTGCGTACAATGACGTTCCGTTCTACCATACGCTTGGTCCCCACAGCCATCGTGATAGTGAGAACAACTACCAAGCAGGCAGGAATCATACTCAACCCTGTGCCCACAGCATACAGAATAACCTCATTGTTATCGCTCCAGTTATTGGCACTCATCACGATGATGGCGAAGACAACCGCCACGCCAAAAAGTACGACGGCCAGTCTTGACAACTTTCTCTGTAACGGAGTCCCAACGTTGACGCCAAGAAAGCGGCCAACAGCGTCATACCCAGTTAAGGTCCAGGCCTGGAGATAAGACCGCTTTCTGGCCTTGCCATCTAGACCACGTTTTACGGGGCGGCGCTTGCTGTTGTTGGAACGGAGTGCCGCAGCGATAGACCCGATCTCGGTGGTCATTCCAGTTGCAATAGCAACGCCGCGTGCGCGACCTCGAGTAACAGTGCTAGAGCTGAAGGCTATATTCAAGCGGTCTCCAGGGCCGGTGTCCGCTTTGAAAGTAGCATCGCAGTCCTTCTGGACTGGCAGAGATTCACCCGTCAATAAAGCTTCGTCAGTCTCGAAATTGACAGCTTCAACTAGTCTAGGGGCAGTTAGCAAATTGATCACATTACAAATCTTCCTACTTTCTTGTCCCTACCTGAGATCTGCGGGCACCGTGTCACCGGTTTTCAGTTCAACCATGTCGCCTGGAACAATATTCACTGATGGAATCGAATGGGTCGTCCCATTTCGGGAGACAACGCCTGTAGGCGAACTCAGTGAATGCAGTGACTCCATCGTCTTCTCTGCCGCGTATTCCTGAAAGAATCCAACAACGATATTGAGAGCGATCACGGCAGATATCACCCCCCCTTCAATCCAGGATTGTACGCCAAAGCTAACGGCCATAGCCATAATCAGGATCTATATACGAAAAAAGTGAGCGTGTTAGTCCTATCCACTTTTGGAAAAGTCATCAACAATTACTCACAAGCATCATCGCATTCGCCACCTGGCGGACCAGTATATTAACAACAGATACACCTCCACCTTCATCCAACTTGTTAGGTCCATACTGCTGAAGACGGCAGCTCGCTTCTTCAGCCGTGAGTCCCTCGTTGATATCGCTGTTGAGCTCCTTAAGCACGATCTCGTAAGGTAGGGCATGGGCGGGCTGTGATAGCGGCCCTATGCCGGAACCTAGGGATTCAGAGCGCTTCTCACCCATCATTCGGAACAGCTAAGTGGTAAAACTTTTTGATATATCTTCTTGGTGAGCAACCTTGGAATTCAAAGGAAAAGTCGGTCTATTCTTTCACAATTGACGTGGATCTGACCAGGTTAAAAACCAGAAGAAACCACAAGAATCACCTCGGGATAGACCAGCTATTTATGAGTCCCAATACAGGCAGACGAGAGCGATCTGCTCAGTGGCCAAGACCAGAGCAGACGGAGAGACTCATTGGATTCCCACTCTATCCGCATAGACCAGTGAAGAAGACTTCCATATGCTGCTATTTGCCAACCATGGCAAGAGAAGAGCTCTTGGCATCTTGGGCCGCGAATAACACGGACGGGGATACGACGAGATAGACGGAGATAGATGTCATATCTTCATAAAACCAAGGGATATGTCATGCACACGGGCCTGTATTCGCCGAAGGTTCGGAGGGTCGGCAACGCAACACTCGTCTATTCCATCTCCATTCCATACCAAGACTTCCATTGCCAAGAGCGATGCCAAGTATTCCTCCGCCGGTGATACCTGGTGAAGGACGAATCCGAGACATGTCATCCACCACCGCGGCTCTGGGCGCATGTCTGGGCGCAATCGGCAGCAGCCTCCAGTGATATATACAAATCAGGAGTTATCCTCAGACAGTACAGGCAGCATAGAGTCATTCCATCACGGGATGTTGGCAACTTTGTCCACGGGTCAACGCAGCTCCCCGCCCAATGAGGGTGCATTGGCTCCACAAACTGCCCACGATTGGCTTGGACGGAGGTGTCCAGACTACCTGCGGTCGGTTAATAAATGAAATGCGATGGAATTAGATATGCAATGTTGCAATATGACTGCTTCCTTGATTCTTGGCGGGGATGTCGTGAGGCGGGTGATGTCAAGAGTTGATGTAGAAGTCGCGGACTACTCCGTATGCTATAAACAGCCCGGCGGTAATTCTTGGCGCGGAGGGCAATGCTTCACGTGATACTAATCGGTGATTCCAGCGTCCGTACTTCCGCTGATAGTTCTCGTCATTCGCCCCTCTACTCTGTACGTCTATGGATGCTATGTTTAGTTGATGGTTTCGCCTTTTGTCCAGTTATTTGTTATAGCAACTCCGAATATCATCTTTCACAAGGGTATTTTGGGTAAATTGACCAAGGCGAATTGCTACTTGTGTTCATAGATAAAGAACAGGGTGAAAAGGTGCCTCCGGAGATATGTCCGTTTTCTTTCTATGTCATTATTTTCAATACTGAATCACAACGAAGTCTCTATAGTCTAGTGGTCAGGACGGCGGTCTCATACTAAGTTATGACCATTCCTATCCAAAGGAATTGGCAATCCGCAAGCACGAGTTCGATTCTCGTTGGAGGCATTCAAATTCTATTTTTTGTCTACTATTTTTTATATAGTCCTTCCGTCCTTCCGTCTTTTTCACTTTCCCCCCTTTTTATTATTTATCGCCATTATTTAAGATGATTACGATGGTACTGTATATGCCCTTCGCAATTCGACTCAACTTCATCAATGGAGAGAAGAAGATATGCATTTTCTCCATAGATGGAAGAACTTACGGGGACGGCGAAAGTCGCAATCCTGAAGGGCTAAAGCAAGATTTAATTCAATCTAACTAGGCCAGATTCTATCTACCAAAAGCTTAGAGAAGGAAGAACTCGTGTTGCTCGATGACACGCTTAGACGAAACTCTGGGTACGTTGACGCACGTGATCCCTGATGGGCTCTGGCCCGTTACAGCAATCACATATTTATCTTCTCCATTGAAAGAAAGGGCTGTATGTAAGATTGATATAAAAAAAAACTGGACAAGACAGCCCTTCAACCAGAGCAGGGAACGTTTTTTGAAGGCAAATTTAGAAAAAAGCGAGAAAAAAAATTGACAGGCGAGCTTTTTTATTTTGCCTCCAACGAGAATCGAACTCGTGCTTGCGGATTGCCAATTCCTTTGGATAGGAATGGTCATAACTTAGTATGAGACCGCCGTCCTGACCACTAGACTATGGAGACCTTGACGGTAATAGTTGTTGTATTCCAATATAAAAAAAGAAAGGAGCACAGTATCGTGGCAAACGTTCAAGAAACCCATCCCCTCTGATCCTCGAAATTATATACCGAATTATTCACGGGGCCGGCTGTAAAAAAAAAAAACCGAAATATCTGCCAGTGCCCTATACGTTGAAACTATGACCCTACAATGCAGCGACCGCCATCGGCCCAGGGACATGCAGATGGTGGCCACGGGTTTTGACCCTTCAGCCCCCATTGCTCATATCAGCACAATGTTCTCCAGTTTTAAGACCACAGAAATTAACAACCGTACCGATTCTATCACCGGAAGATTTCTTGGGATATGCTCTATTAAATACAAAGATAGCCTGTTGTTTCGATGTGGAGGTCCTCTCCTTGCAAGCAGTGCTGCTAGGCGAGCTTATTATGAGTGTATGAAGGAACACCGCATTGAAACACGCAGAATCAGGGTCAACTGTCGAGTAAGATGTGGCCAAGCTAAAATACTCGTCAGGATACTAATAGCAGTACGGGTTAATTTATTATGTTCTGCCTGAAATGGGACGATGAAAATACCATTGGGTACGGCTATGCTGACACCTACTATTATTATTCAGGCTTTTGTGTTTCCCTCAGTCCCATTCTGCAACCACCTTCATGGACACGGATGATCAATGGAAACTGCATCGAAGAACGGGTCGGCCCAAATCACGAATAGGGTTTACTATGTGCAAGTCTGTGGCTTATACCTTCTATAGGTCTCTGTATTCAATGCTGGTCAGCTAAGATATGGCATGTTAGGTGCAAGGAATAAAAGTCCAAACGACATCAATGCACCAGCACACTGCCGCGTCGCCCTCCGTCCCAGCACTAGGGGAGAGGGCAAATACGCACACCTGTTCTGCCCCCAGACAGTTGAGGCACTTCCTAGGATTTTCCGCTTGGAGCATGGATACTGCGTATTAATTTCTCTGGCTCCCTTGTCTGATTTCTAACCTGCCTGTCTGTGAAGAGTCTGCATTTGACGATCATGCGGCGAAATTTGAGGGGGTAGTGGACCTAGCAGAGAGTGCTCTCTCACAAAACAGGAAGTAAACCGTCTGGTCCGCTTTTTTATTGATACTTGGTTCCTTCCATTGCTGTATTTCGTAGCTACGGGTCCTCGTAATCCAAACACCTCCACAGATGCCATCTGGCTCCTATCAAGCTCTCCAGGAAACGAAGGGGTGTGGGACGCGGTAGGAGTCAAGATTGCTGGACTGATCGTGGAATGGGAAGAAGCCGAGACGTCTTCTCTTCCATTTAAGCAGAGTGCCTGTAGAGCAAGACCGCATCAACGTGGCATTGGTAGACTAAGATGCCCCTGAATCCATGTCCGTTGTTTCGATTCAGAAGCCGTGGGGTCCATGAGGTCATTAGCAGTGCAAGACGGGGTATGGCAGTTGGACTCCGGCCACCAAATGTTGTGGGCGATAGTGAGGGGATAAACTGTAGTCTCTCGGTATCTCTTCCATGGGAAATTGCCGATTGACTCGGGTTTTAGCTGATCTGATCTTCGGGGCTGGGTTTTCTTGGAATACCATTCCCAATAGACCATTTTCACAAACTTATTGCCTGTCTTTGGAGAAAGAGGGGTTTTGATGATGAGTGCTAAGCCAGTTGGAAACTGCAAGGTCGGAGGCTGGCGGCCAACCGTTCCTAGTCTTCCCTAGCCTCCAGGACCGTCCCCAACAGTGCACGAGTTTCTTTCATACCAGGCCAGAAAGATTGTTTGTAAGCGTTCTAAGAACAAATGATAATTATTGTTGTATTTTCTGGGTTTGAAGCAGGCTGTTCTTACTGCCTCAATATCGAGCTTTATCCGGCCTAGTACCCATGGCCAGGGACCATGTCGTAGTTGACATCAAGCGACTTGGCATTGGCAACGCTGTTCTCTAACTAGACTTGCTTCGCGAGGAAGGCAGCGGAGGTGAATGTGATGCTCAGAAGTTGCATGCCGGAATTGAAATTTGCGATCCAATCTGCAATTATTTTGTCCGCAGGATAACTGTCGGGGTTTTCTACGCCATTTTGGATGCAGCTGCCAATGGAGATGAGCGATCCAGATGAGTCGTCCAGATGGGTCGGACGTATGGTTCTATAAGAGAAAGCTGATGAGGATATACTATTTTGGACAGGTGGGTTATCTAATAATCCGGTCCCGGATACGGAGTATGTATGTTCCCGGGAGGAAGGACTGTCATACGTGTATCCTGGAGTAGTAGGAAGAAGAAAAGTGATCGAGAGCTCGAGGAAGCATATCGTTTTAGAGCTTCAAGATGTACTAGAGACGGCAGTATATCGATATAGAGCGTTCACCACGATCCCTACGAATCCTACAGTATCCTTTTAGTATCTGGTATCCAGACGCCGCACCCCTGATCCACATCAAAAGCCGGGCGGAACTATTTCGGCGCACGTGTTTATCACGGGCTCCATGAGTGTAAAGTCGGCGGGAAGGTCGCTCGACTGCGCCATGTGCTTTGGGGTATAGGAGTCGCTACCGAAGAGGGCCATGGCTATTGTCAGAAGCGGTCCAAAACTATTGGCAGGCTGAGCCAGTATTGTCCTATGAAACGTTGGTTTAGGGGATAGAAGAACGGCATGTTTTGCTGCTGTGGTATGAGACTCAGGTCAGTCTTGCGGTTCATAGTGTCCGGTCGTGATGGGACGGATGGATGCAGGTGATAGTCCAGGGGCAGAGGGTAATGGCAAAGTAGAGGAGCGTCGAAACAAGGATGTATCCGGACCTACGCAGTCGTGCCCATGGGGAATCATACTCATGTGTCTGGTTGGGCAATTCATCATTATCCAGCTATGTGGTCGGGAATATTGACAGGAGTATAACACGAAATGGAGCGGAGGCTTGTCCGGTCGAATCGTCCGTCCATGTTAGGCAGATGGGGATCTGTCGGCGTTGTGTGTATTTAAATATGTTGAGATAGGGCAAAGCCGTCTATGATTTCCATGCGGGCGGTTGCCCAAAATATATAACCAGGGAGGCATACCTCCCTACCCTACCTATACTACACCATCGGAAGTTATCCGAAAAGGATGTATATGGGTCTCAGCCTTACATTCAATTTCATCGCCAATGACTGACGTTCGCTGTCATCAACCCCATGCAGCCCTGTGCATATGAGGGGTTTTGCAGCCTACGTGGGTGAGTGGGATAGAAAATGGGCGTGCTAAGCTACCCCTGTCCACCGGGCAATTAAATATGAGGCTTAGAAAGACTACATGGATCGGTAATATTTCTTCCCTTAAAATAGTTAATTTTGCGTTTAGGTAGGATTCTTAAATGTCTTATTGTGGTCATATCTATGGACGGTCTGCTCAAGGCCCACCCGGTTGCTCCAACTTCCTTGATACTGATTTACCTCAACGTGCTTTCCAGACCCTTGTATATGACCCCGAGGTGATCGGCAATCGGACGTACTGAGATCTTCTATCAGAGCGCTTCATAAGACCGCTCAACCCGACTCGATCCTCCTACAGTGCGCCAGATATATCCTACGGTGTGGTCCCGGGTAACTTGAGTGACAGTGGCTGGGATATCCCTGTAGGTGATGAAACTCCGTGAGTACTTCCAAGAAAGAATATGAGAGAGAGGTAAAACAAATACGCGTGGTAGAGACTTGCCAACTAACACCGCACCAGTGCCGGGGGGCTCTGCTCATCCGCAAGAGACATGACTGCCGGAGCTCGGGCCATTCTTAACAGCCCGGAAGTCACTCGACGATGGATAGAGCCAGTCACGCATACTTCATCAATACATTCAACTGTTGGAGCCCTGTGGAAGCCCCGTGGGAAATATACTCGTTCGAGAACTTCCGCGTCATCGACCTGTACACCAAAACAGGCGCCATAGACCAGTACTCATCGATGACCTTCTTACTCGTTGGCCTCGGATTACATCTCAACTGTCTTGATTCTGGCAGTCGCCAAGGAACAGATACTCCAGCACTTCACGGGTAAATATGCACAGAGAACTTCCGACGCAAACACCTCAATCATCATCACCAATACGGATGATAGTCCCGGGCCGGGTGTCCATGCGTTGGTATATGGAAATGTGAGAATTGAAGAGTTCATCTTTGACCTGGTTGAGAAAGAAAAGGGTATCAGTCTGTCCCCTAGGACAATGTAATTAATCTAACCAAGACCTGAGTCTTCATCTTGATCCAAGTTTGGTGTCATAATGCTCTGTGGTGAGACCTGTACAAATGTCTGTAGATGCTTGAATAACTTCTTGCCTTAGGAATCAACGTGACCCACGTAATTTACCTCACCGCCCTCAGCGCATTAAGCCTGTCCCGGCCTAGCGGCCCAGACCACAGGAGGCGTGCCAAGACCTAAGACGGAGGGAGAGCAAGCCT
This sequence comes from Monascus ruber, assembly GCA_002976275.1. Lineage (NCBI taxonomy): Eukaryota > Fungi > Ascomycota > Eurotiomycetes > Eurotiales > Aspergillaceae > Monascus > Monascus ruber. Next base: position 3,411,319 of record PSNO01000001.1, on the reverse strand, counting down.
TCCAGGTGTTCTTGTCTGCAAGCATCTCAATAATTAATTTGCGACTGCATTCGACGTCGCCTGTCCCACGGCCATTTCTCTTCCTTTTTTCCCAGCTTCACTCCTCTCCTTCCTTTTCCTTTTCTTTTCCGATTCTTTTGTTGATCCCTCGCTCTGACTGTTACCCCCTTGGGGGTACACTCGCGACCCGCCATGGCCTCTCGTGAGTACCTATTCTCCCCCCTTCCATCTCCGTGGCCTCTTTCCATATATTCGTTGCTAACTACGTGTCCCATCCAAAACAGTCAAGCAATTTATTCGAAATGTCCGATCCGCGAAGACGATTGCCGATGAACGAGCAGTAATCCAGAAGGAGAGCGCTGCGATTCGTGCATCTTTCAGGGAGGAGAGCAACGACTCTGGAATACGGTTAGCCTCAGACCTGGTCGACCATTAGTGCATACCGTGCCCTGTCTCATACAATTTGCCAGGAGAAATAATGTGGCCAAACTTCTCTATCTGTTCACGCTCGGAGAGCGCACGCATTTTGGCCAAATCGAATGCTTAAAGCTATTAGCGTCACACCGTTTCGCCGATAAGCGACTGGGATATCTGGGTACCATGTTGCTTCTTGATGAAAACCAGGAGGTTCTGACATTGGTGACAAATTCATTGCAGAAGTCTGTCATCCTCTGGATATATCTTTTTCTTTGTAGATACGCTTGCTAACAGGGGAGACAGTGACCTCAACCATTCCAATCAATATGTCGTCGGACTTGCCCTATGTGCACTGGGCAACATAGCCTCCGTTGAAATGTCAAGGGATCTTTTCACAGAGGTCGAATCTCTCCTCTCCACTGCCAATCCTTACATTCGAAGAAAAGCCGCCCTTTGTGCAATGCGCATATCCCGCAAGGTTCCCGATCTCCAAGAGCATTTCTTAGAGAAGGCCAAGTTGCTGTTGAACGATCGAAACCATGGCGTCTTGATATGTGGCCTGACATTGGCGATAGACATGTGCGAAGCGGAGGAGGCGGAGGAGGGTCAAGAAGGGGTCATCGAGTCGTTCCGTCCAGCGGTCGGTGGTCTTGTCCGCTCCCTGAAGGGGCTGACTACATCTGGCTACTCTCCGGAACACGACGTGTCGGGGATCTGTGATCCTTTCCTTCAGGTTAAGATACTGCGGTTCTTAAGGGTTTTGGCCAGAGGGGATGCTGCGACGAGCGAATTAATCAACGACATTTTGGCCCAGGTGGCCACTAACACCGACTCTTCGAAGAATGTAGGCAACTCTATTCTATATGAGACTGTCCTCACTATCCTCGATATTGAGGCGGACTCTGGACTGAGAGTCTTGGGTGTCAACATTCTCGGAAAGTTCCTCACAAATAAGGACAACAATATCCGCTATGTCGCTCTGAACACGCTCAACAAGGTCGTGGCAATTGAACCAAATGCTGTTCAGAGACATCGGAACACGATTCTGGAGTGTCTGCGTGATCCGGACATCAGCATCCGCAGGCGGGCCCTCGACCTCAGCTTCATGTTAATCAACGAGGGTAACGTACGAGTCCTCATCAGAGAGCTGCTCGCTTTCCTGGAAGTGGCCGATGTTGAGTTCAAGCCTCTGATGACGACACAAATCGGCATTGCTGCGGATCGTTTTGCACCCAATAAGCGCTGGCACGTTGATACGATCCTCCGGATTCTCAAGTTGGCAGGCAACTACGTCAAGGAGCAGATCCTGTCGTCGTTTGTGCGTCTCGTTGCCACTACACCGGAACTGCAGACCTATTGCGTACAGAAACTTTACGCGGCGCTGAAGGAAGACATCTCACAAGAAGGTCTCACCCTTGCTGCAGCATGGATGATTGGCGAATACGGCGATAATCTACTCCGTGGCGGTCAGTATGAGGAAGAGGAACTCGTCAAGGAAGTCAAAGAGAGTGATATTGTTGATCTTCTCACCAACGTGCTCAACAGTACATACGCTTCGCAGACCGTGACGGAGTACATTATCACGGCTTCGATGAAGCTTACTGTACGGATGTCGGATCCTGCTCAGGTCGAACGTCTACGTCGCCTGTTTGTGAGTCGGAACGCCGACCTGAGCGTCGAAATCCAACAACGTGCCGTCGAATACACCAACTTGTTTGGTTATGAGCAGATTCGCCGAGGCGTCCTGGAGCGGATGCCCCCCCCTGAGATCCGTGAGGAACAACGGGTCTTGGGGGCTCCTACGAAGAAACGCCAGAGCAGGCTGCTCAAGGATAAGACGAAGAAGCCTCCCAAGCAAGCCGAAGAGGATCTCCTTCTCGACCTTATCGGTGGCTCTGATGTCCCCGCAACCAGCCCTACTGTGAATGGTTCACAGAATACAGCAAGCTTACTGGGTGATATCCTTGGCGATGGTGGCCTCTCAACCCCTTCTCCTCAACCAGCTTCGAAACCAGCAGCGTCTATCAATACCAGTGCCATCATGGATCTCTTCGGTCCGAACGGAAATACCCCGTCCCCTGTGCCAGCTCAATCGGCGGTATCGTCGGGCTCAATGGATCTATTGGCAGGCCTGGGAGGCGCAGCTCCAGCCCCTTCATCTCCTGCACCCGCAGTACACACGGCATACAACAAGAACGACCTTGCACTTACATTTCAGATTAAACGGAACGGCGGGGGAGACGCTCAAATTCAGGCTCGTTTCCGCAACAATTCCAACTTCGACAGCTTCTCCAACGTCGGATTACAGGCTGCGGTGCCTAAGAGCCAGCGACTTCAATTGAGTGCCATTAATAAACCAGATCTTAATGCGGGGGAGGAAGGCACTCAAATCCTGAAAGTGGCCGCCATGAACGGGGTAAGTTTATGATATGTGATGTGAATCTCGGATTCATCTTGCTGACACACTTCCCTCCTGGTAGACACTTCCTCCAAGACTTCGCCTTCGTCTTCGAATTACGTTCAGCAAGGCTGGAACTGCCCCTGTGACGGAGCAAGTCGACTGGAGCGAGCCTTGATGGCTTGAGCAAAAGATATCCACACGATCGCTTTCCCATTCATGAACAGCTCGCATTGTTATTCATAGAACTTCTTCATATCACCCCTTTACCCTAGATGATGTTTGCTCCCTTTTCCCATCTTGAACGAGCCAGCCGCTTTTGGAGGAGTCTATCTATTTATTCATTTTCTTCTCAGCCACATTTTACAGCTCAGGGTCGAGCTGTTCTATGTCATGATCCATAGTCCAAAGAATGAATGGTTCATTATTCACATGTACAAGACATACCCAGTTTGTTGGTTTTCTGCTTTTCCCTTTGTTTTTCTTTGCTGTATGCCTCGTATTCTTCTATGTGTTTAAGGTAGGGAAGACGGGTTGCATGTAGTGGAATACAACTGGATTGTTGGTGCTCGCATTGATACCGTTGTTGAGTTGACTTTCTCTTTACAGGTGTAGCATGGAAGATCTTTCTAAGAATCCCTGTTGAATGTAAGACACTAGTTTGAACAACCCTCAAATCTCGAGCAGTAGCCCAAATTGAACTATCTTCTCCATTCAATCATTTAGGGCACCGACCTCCCCTCAGCAGGCAACTCCCTTATCCCCTCAGGCGTAACGAAAATCTCCTCCCACAGCTCCTCAGAAACATTAACTTGATTCCTCTCCTTCCAATCCAACAAAGCCTGAAAATCGCGACATTTACGTAGGACGTTAAAGTCCGCAAACGGCCCCGGCATCCCTTGCACTTTATTAAACGTGACAACGCCCACATCGGCGTGACACGTAATGAACTCCATGAGGACATACGCGCAATGATCCAAATATGCCTCGTAGGGAAACAAGATAGCAGGATTAAAATACACCTGCTGGCCAGAGTGTGAGTGAGAATTGGCATGTTTGTGCGTCGTAGCCCCGTGCGCAGCGCGCCGAAGATGATTCAAACAATGCAGATGGTGCGACACGTCCAGGATGCCCATGTAGGCTTCGGGTCCGTATCCGTAGGATTCGGGATACCTGTAGAGCTCTGTGGGTTCTTTGCCCATTTTCAGGATCTCAGATTTGGAGAGGACGAAGCCGTGGATGTCTGCTATGCGATCCCAAGAGGCGTCTACTTCCGGGCTTGGGGGGGGGTGGAAGATTGAGGGGGGTTGGGGCCAGAAGGAGCCGTTCATCGTGGTTAGCTTGAGGGGGATGGGGAGTTTGTCAAAGATTGGGGCTTTTGTAGGATCCATTCATTAGTATCATGTTCATATGCGTTCATATGTATATGCGTCTTGGAGAGAGATGCTTACAATAGGCGGATGTCTGGCGGAGTAGACGGTTGTCCACATTGAGAGTCAGAGATTGAATCTGGTACAGGGAGAACCCAAGGATGGCGAGAGAGAAAAAGAAGAACACTAGATTGCAGAGGATGAAGGCGATAGAGAAATGATAGATTTGGTGTCGAGGCCAGAATGACTGGCGTCTTCCAGGTTGATGGACGGACGATGGGCCAGCTTCCTCGTCATTCAGCAAGGTTCCTTTGGCCTCCATTTTTCCAGGAGGTAGATTAGCCATTTTCCTTCGATGAGAAGTGTCTTGTCTTGTCTTTTAGAACGGATAGGTTGATGCTAACAGCTGTGAAGGCGAGTTGGTTAGGGATGTTTCTTGTGGGATTGCAGGTTGGTTGGTGACTGCAGACGGTGAGATACTTTGTTTTGCACCCACTCAAGAAGAGAAGAGAAGAGGAAGAAGCGTATACTGATATCCTTTTTAAATGCAGTCGAAGAAGATATGTCATAGCCAAGTTGCTCCACATAGTTATTTAATTTAAGTAAATTCGAGTTATTTACAGCCATATCTGCACATCTGCCTCATACCAGGGCTCACGACCACGACAGAACTCCCTTGTCTGGAATTATCTTGCCAATTACTACTGAAAAATGACATTTCACATACAATCTGTCTCTATACACATCAAAAATAGTGGGAAAGAAACATATTAAGCTAAAGGTGGTGGATTTAAGCTTATTCTCGGCTGATTTTTGGTCCAAAGTCTCTCTATGACCAGGTTTCCCAATGGAACAGGAAACAGAAACAGGAAGAAGAGGGTAGAAAGGGATTAATGCTGTATTAACTCAAAGAAAGCTCTACAGCATGCAGTGCGAGGGGAATATCAGCACTGCAGGAGACAACAACCCTCATTCACTCTCACTCTCACTCTCACTCTCTGCCTCACCGGCACGGATATTGTCACTTCCGGAATGAGGTATAAAAGAGGTATTTGCCATTCCTAGATGTGCTTTTATTCTTCTTCCTCTTCTCTCTCTTCCTCTCATTACTGTTCATTTCACTCACTTATTCATTCTGCTCACAACTTCATCTCAACTCCGTGTCTCCTCTCAGCTGTCTTTCTCACTCTATCCTCCTGTTACAAAGCTTCTACCCTCTATTAGACCACAATGATATTCTCTTGCATTCTTGTTGTCTTCGTAGCAAGCTTGGCCACTGGCATTGCTCTGCCTGCTGGCACCAAGACCAGTGAGCTGTCTAATGTCCAGCCCAGTGGTTATATCAGTGGCGGTGGTAGGTGTTATTTTCCCTTTAAATATCCATCTGCCATAATGATCGTTTCTCTAACCTGAGGACAGGCGTGTCTGTTCTCGACCGCGATGTCGACAATAACATTGAGTCAGCGCCGTACGTTGGCGATGCTGGTAAGCCGCTCTGGCCTCTGGCCATTTCTTATAGGACAGACACATACGATCCAAATTGGCAGTTATTCTAATCAACATGCAGGGCATCATTTGATTGACAAGAGAGACGATCCCGCAACTGTATACAAAGGCATATTCAATCCCTTCCACTCATAATGATGAAACGATTGTGGTCCTAATTGTCTTACAGCTATCCTGCTAAACGAGGAGGACTGGATGGCCGCCCTGGGAAAGTCTTCGGCTTGAATGTCTCGAGAAAGTGGTAAGTTGTTCGATGATTATCCAGGCTTTCTTTTTTTTTTCTTACTCTGATCTATACTCATCTCACTCTGAACAATGCTGAGGGTGGTTCTAATACACTAAGGCTGCAAGCGGACTGTTTATTTCTTCTGCAACGAATCTCGCCAAGCGCCCATTACCGTCGCAAACAATATCTCCTTTTAACGAACCCTACATTTGAAATGTGGTGATTAGAGCGTATTATACTTAATTAATCTGCTGGTTTTAGTTTCCTTTCCTTTCCTTTTCTCTTCCCTTGAAGTCCTTTTTTTCACGTATTCTAGGTCGAGTCCTCATATACTGCCTTTACCGAGTTCGACCTAGAGATGATTTAACGTGACGATGATTTAGCCTGCTTCGTTTTCGTTAGCATCTCCTGAAGTATAGTATTTGGCGAGCTGAAAGCTCTTAATGATTTAACAAGAAAGACGTCTTTTGTCGGTATCCTTCTCTAGAGCCGAGTATCAGCCTTCGTGTCTAACTCAACAGACCTGTAGCAGCATGTCGGTCTCTGAACAATTCGTATGATAGTTTCATTGGTAGAGGCCCAATTAGGCATCAATACATGAAAGTGATACAGTAAAACCTCGTTATAACGAGCCTCGCTATAGCGAGATCCTTGATATAACGAGCAGCCGGCCCCGCCACAATAAATTTTCCCATATAAATAACGAGATCCCTCGCTACAGCGAGTCTCGTTATTTCTCCTCCGCTCCCCATACAAAATCTCGTTATATCGAGGTCCAAGAAAGCTAAATTATGCCTCTACGAACCTCCATTCCAACCTCTCAAAAAATTGCTCTACGTGCTAGGAAACGCCTCTATTCTAACACCACTCAAAAAGAGCTCCGAGAATGGTTTCAAGAAGCCTATAATCATACACTTTCATCTGGCTCGATTTCAGATATCCTCTCTCCAAAATATAACCATCTGGATACGGGATCCTTACCTCATCGTGATACCAAACGCCAACGCCGTGAGAACTGGCCCAAGCTAGAGAACGCCTTATTTGAGTGGATATTAAGAGTGGAGGGACAAATACCTATATCTGCAGAGATTATACGGCAAAAGGCTCAGTTTTTTTGGGCGAATATATACCCAGGACAAGAAATGCCAACTTTCAGTAATGGCTGGCTTCATAATTTCCAAACACGAAGATCAGTCAAATGGTATAGGCAACGTGGGGAAGATGGAGGGACGCCAATTCAAGCAGATCAACAAATGATTGAAATTAAACAAGCTTTAAGTGCATACAGCCTTAAAGATCAGTTTAATTGTGATGAATCTGGACTTCTTTGGAAGCAGACTCCAGCACGAAGCCTTTCAACAAGACAACTTCCAGGCCAAAAAAGAGAGAAAGCCCGCATTTCTGCTCTTTTTTGTTGTAATGCTGATGGTTCTGAAAAACTTGCTCCTTGGTTTATTGGGACAGCAAAGAATCCATGAGCTTTTCAAGCTGCCCATATCAATATTGAGAATCTCAATATATTTTGGCGAAGCAACCGCAAAGCTTGGATGACTTCTCAAATATTTATTGAATTTCTTCGCTGGTTTGATAGGCAGATGGCTGGAAGAAATGTTGTTCTTTTGATGGATAATTTCTCTGCTCATCAAGCTGCTGTTACAGAGATTACTGCCAGTGGAAATCCTCTTCAAAATACTCTTATTATCTGGCTCCCAGCTTATTCAACAAGCCGCTATCAACCCCTTGACCAAGGCATTATCAATTGTTGAAAGACATACTGGAAGAGATACTGGATTAAGTATATTCTTCATGAATTTGAGTCCAACCATGATCCTACCCATACTATGAATGTTTTGAAAGCAATTCGATGGGGTTTGCAAAGCTGGGAATTTGATATATCTGGCCGAACAATTCAGAACTGCTTTAAAAAGGCTCTTGATTCACAATCTTTCTATGCAGAGCCAGTGGATTCTACTGTGATGGATGAGATTCAAAACAGCTTCTCTCTCCTTAAGATCTCTACCCCTATTCAGGATGTAATGGATATCAATACATTCCTGAATCCAGTGGAAGAAATTATTCAAGATACACCTGAAGATATTGACAGTCAGATCCTTGCACAGTATGGCCCAGAGCTTGAAGATGATATCCAGGAAGAGGAAGAACTAGAGGTTTTGCCAAAAATATCTCTAGATGAAGCAATTGCAGCACTGCAAAAGCTTCATCTATATGAGGAACAGCAAGAAAAAGGCAGTTCCGCCTTCATACATGAGTTGGATAAGCATCAGAATGTGTTATGGGGTCGGAAGCTTGCTTTACAGTCTCAGCGAGACATTCAGAGCTATTTCCCTAGCTAGAAAATATATATATCTTGATATAACGAGATGATCAACCCGTCTGTATTATCTCGTTATAACGAGGTTTTACTGTACCTGGATCTTATTTACAAAATGAGAAGAGTTTGTCTTAGCTTCGAAGGCCCATGAAGAAGGGCTACTAGTCACCAACACTGCGCAGAAGTGCAAGCTCATTCCTGATGCACCACGAAGACCGCAGTCACCATGCTGCCCCCATTAAAGGTTGCCCCCTAGCCCCTCGGAGATGCCAACACTCCAAGAACCAGGCACAGAAATGGTACACGGCACAAGCATGGTGGCCTGGCAAAAGTGCGTCCAGGCTCGCGAGGTGGTAAAGGCACAATTCATTGCTGAATATAATTTCTAAAATGAGAAGGTGCGATGGCAGTCAGTTTGAATGGTCCATTTAGCTAACCTTGGAAGTGCTCGCTACTTGCCGAATAAAGTAAAAAGGTAACCCTCAACTTGGATATACGAGATTATGAATCCCATCAACGTACACCTGAGACTGCCCAAGTGTATACTCAAACTCTCAATTTCTCAACCCGTTTGACTTGACTCTTCCAACATTACCGGTTCATTGTGTCCTTCCGCTATGTCGTACGAAGGTAAACGCAAGGATCCTTCCAAGCCTCTTTATCGATGCAATCACTGGCTCGATGTCATCAGGTTGGTGTTCCAGAATGGCATTTTCAAGCCATAAATGGTAAGTAAGTTCCTTGCCTTCTCTTTCACCAATATCGCGAGCTAATAGAAACTTGGGCTCTGTTCATCACCTGGACTAGATCACTGCAAAAGTACCGGCGTTACTGCAGGGTCTCCAGGCCCTAACCAGTTTGTGCAAGGGAATGGTTACGGTTTTCTTCTTGCGACTGAGAAATATATGTTTCTCAATCAACAACAAATGTATCCCATCCTTGGATCTGCTGTTTTCATTTCTATCTGATTTGGCTCTTCTCTACCTAGTAGAACACAGAAGAATACACCACCTGCATCATGAGAAATTCCACCGGGTATTGTTCCAGTATATTAGGCACAAGTTCAAGCCCGACTGGCTTGAACCTACAAGCGATTGTAGCATTGCAAAAGTCCCAGAACTCTGGATACCACCCAGCACTTTCCCAATGCAATAGAGCGATCCGAAAATCTGGGCAATCATAACGATCTCCCAGCCTTTCAACCATAATGTTCTTCGGCTGAAGGTCACCATGGGTGAAAACAGTGCGGTGGCCGTTCAGAGTCCGATTAATCATATCCCACAACAATTGAATATACTGGTCTGATTCTGTCTGGCGAAGTCTTTCGAATAATGGCAAGATCCATGTCGCCTTGATTTGCGAAAGGACCAGAAATTTTAGGATTTAGACCTTCAGTCCAAAACACCCCGTCGGGATAAGGCTGGCGATTCAACATTCCGAAGTAACCTGGTGGCGGTATACTCCGTAGTTCCGTGATTGCGTCTCCAACCAACTTGCTTATCCTAGCTTTTTCAACCGGGTTCAGGGATGGTAATAACTTTTGAAGGGTATTGCCAGAGACGTATTCCATAATAATATAGGTTTTGTTGGTGTCAGGTCCCTGAAGGCTGCATGAACTTTTGGGACTGGAACCTTGCTGTGTGCTGCGATGAACTCCATGTTTTCAGCTTCAATGAGGGGTACGCCATGAGCCATTTTCACTGTGAAACGCTCATTCACTCGGACGACTTTGGCGGATGCTTCTTCCATACTTAGGAGTTCCGTCGCGGCCTCGATTTCAGCGACAGTCGGTAGACGAATGGCTTCCGAAGCCATTTCTTTGGCATACTATAGACAATACTCGGTGCTGTATATAGTCATAACAGGAACACAGCACAGGAGCGAGCTGAAGCGGGTTGAATTTGGAATGCGGCAAGGGGCACTTTGTTGATGTTGAGGTCTGACTACTGAATTACATGATCCTAAGACCCGTGTCAGAAGGTGTTGGTGGTGCCTGTTGCGTATTTCAGGGGAAGAAGGGCTGAACGAGGCGGTATCGGCTACACGCACGTAGCCTACTAAGAAGGGGATGCCTTTGCTACTGGTCCCGGACCTGGAATGAATCTATGCCCTACACGAAGCCTTCAACGCGCTCCGTTGTATGCCGCTCAACTCATTGAGGATTCATTACTATCTAAAAAGGGGGATCTCCCGAAGTTGGTCCTATCGGACCACTAGTATCAGTCCCCATGGGTTCCAGGATACAGTTGAGCGTACTCAATTTAACCTGGAAACTAGTTTATAAACTAGTTCTCTTCATGCATCTGGTTCCTAGTGTGAGAACTAGTTTCCTACTAATTGTGCCCACACTGCCTACCTACACGGTCCTTACCTACGTACTACCTACCCGTGTTCCCATGTAGGTGCGGCCCAGTTCAATGACACTTCTTTGGATTCAATGCCTAGCTCCACGTCTAAACCAGTGATCTGTTTAAAATAAACAGCTCACCATCTGGACCTTCCACGAAGCCCTCTAGAGCTTCTTTTTCAGCCTCATATATTGGTAGTCAGTTCGCTAGTCGCTCCTTTTCCTTCTCCAGAATCTTTTCGTCTCATTGGGCCCATCTAACATCTATTTTCATCTGCCCCTCCAGATCTAAAGAACTTGCACCGTTGGCGCCCGGAAATTTCAAAAGCCATGGCTCTCTGCGGACTGCCTAACCAATTACTCCAACTTATAGCGGGGTTTCTGGACTCTGAAAGTTCTATCAGTGCGCTTGCGTGCACCAACCGCGCCTTGTTCGCTCAGCTCAACCCTATCTAGCTAGTTACCGACCATACTTATGTCTATCCATTAGAAGCACAGGGTGGGTTAAGTCGCCCCGCCGCCCTGAGCAGCTCACGGAGCAAACACGAGCAACTCCCTGAGAAACCTGATCGCTCACCTTCATTAATGCTCAGGCTGATCGGCCCATTTGATCTCATTTTGCCTCTCCGTTGTATAAGGCCCTCCGACGCTAACCGCACTTCTTACTGCCTGCGTCTGGTGTTCCTGGGAGCGAAGGCCAGGATATGACTGACGTACTCTCACGTTGCTATGGTTACGCGATCTATATCAATCTCATGTTCCTGGGAATGCTTCCTTCAGTCAACCCACTACAAGCTTGAATGAGTTTCCAATTGGCTACATCAAATGGCCGGGAACTTGTGTCGATTACATGGGTTGTCTCATTACAAGTTGCGTTGGCTATGGATCCGATATGGCGTCCTCTTACCTTCCTCTTCATAGTGCGACGACCGAAGAGGCACTGGGGTCTGAAAGATAACTAGCCCAAGGATCCTTCACTTGCAGTTTCCCTTCCTACATCCTGTCAAGACCGATCTCCGTTTCTCCTACTTCAACTCTCTTCTGGCGAAAAAGCCCTCACTTTCACAATGGTAACTCTCAATCATCAAGGATTCTGGCGGCCAATGTCGAATCCCCTGCAAAGGTGTGCTTCAATTGATTCTGAATCCCGGACCACTGTTTTAGCAGAGCAACTGAGCCTCAGAGAAAACTGTGAAGGAAGTGGCTATAGCCCAGAGAACAATTTGCCTTGAGAAGAGATGGAGTAATGAATTCTGGTCAGTTACATTGCTGGTGTTTTCCTTTGAACCTCTCTGATTAACGCATAAATCTCCAGCGTTAGAACTTGGCCAGCTCTCTTGACCTGTTTCACCTGATCCTATTCTTACCCTAAAAACAATCTGGCAAATCTCTAACATGCCTTGTGTATTAAAATCAAGTTAATTTAAGGTAAAGTGCGCATTATAACAGTTTATTTCGTTTGTGGACAGCTTCGCAGAGCCACCACCAGTCCAACAATGAACCCACTCCTCCATCTGCACCCATGGCAAGGATCGAAAAACCCAACTCCAAAAGATCTACAGAGTGGGGTGTGGTCATCCAACGGATATGCTCACCTGCATGTGCCTGTGAAAACCGGCTTTGAAACAGCCCAGCAGCGGCTTCGAGAAGCAGGGGTTGAACTTGTGGACTCCAAAGGCCCGGATATTAGTGACATGTGGAACTTGCAAAAGAACGTCCAGAACTCATCTTTCCTCTGTAAATGCCTATCAAAGGAACCATGTACAGAAATTGTCAAGGCCACTGGGATTATTGACCCAAAAGACAAAAGGCCGGAACTCAACATGGAATACTTGCACTCACTGAATGTCCGAATAAGCACACTGGTACGCCAGATGCACGCCGCATGGAGCCCCGATGGAAAACCCATAGATGCTCTGCTCTGGGTTACTGCGCCGCATAGTTACAGCTGTGCCATTTGATAAGTACACTGATCTTGGACTGATGGTGATATTCAATATTATCAATTGGCCAGCAATGGTGTTTCCACTCAATATGTTTGTTGGCGCAGCGATTGATAAAGCAGCCAACGTAAAACCTATTTAATTCCCTCGATGAGGAGATCCAGACACTGTATGATCCTGCGTCCTTCCACGGCCTCCCATTAGCGTTCAGCTCGTTGGTCGAAGGTTTGAAGATGAGAAGCTCTTGGCGACCACACAGGTTGTTCATGACATTATCAAAGCTTGTTAGCTATTTCCCCTTGAATCATACAAGGATAGAATTAGACCATTTATCCGGTAGAGTTTCGAGAATGTTGAATCATGATGAGACTATTCTTACTGCCCTTGTATTTACTTATGCTCGGCCGAGCTGATAACGAGACACCGATAAGCGCCCAGCAACCAATGAAGGATCGATGAAGAGGCTTCGGCCGTTGCATATTACTATCAAAATCCACACTGGCACAAAACTCCTCCAGAATAACGAGCAGACGGTCGACGGATTGAAACATCCGATGCAGCAGACAACGGTGTCATGATATTACCACTGGTGGATCTGTTATTAATAGTTCATCTCAGTTGCCGGAATGCATAGACCCATCCAGCGAAAACGACTGGCCTGTGCCGAATGTACGCGACGCAAGATCAGATGCGACAAGGTCCTGCCGTGTAGAAACTGTGTTAGAAGGCAAGTCAGTACCTTCAGAGATTAGGTTGTTCTGCTGGGAATGGCTGGAATGACAGTTGCTGACTAGATGTCCAGGGGCAGCGTCTGTTCCCGTAACGTCGAGCATTGTCCGCAGAAACCACACACGCTCACACCTTCGACGATTGCTAGCGCCGATGATGGCTCCAGTCAGAACTCAAGCGCTCCAGAGTTGGTAGAACGTCTTACCGCACGCGTCAAGGAGTTGGAAGCCACTCTGCGGGAATTTCAGTCGACGCGACAAGCAGCCTCGTTGAGTCCGGTGGAGAGGAGCCAGGACGGCGATGCGGCGGCAGCGAGGACTTCTCTCGTTCAAAGCGCAGAATTATCGCCATCACCTTCTGAACAAAGTGATCCCGTCACAATTACTGAAGCCTCCCCGTCGAGGACGCTGGTGAATTCGGAGATCGAAAATGCGGCTACGATTCTTGAATTTCTGGCATGGGGTCGCAGGAAAGACCCAGACTACAATGAAGTTGTTAACAAGGAGGACAATAGCGTTGGCCTGAACCAGTCTCCAGGTGATGTTGGGCCCGGTACTGCATGGGAAGAATGGTCGTCAGAGGAGAGCAGCTTTCTGTCAGGATCCAAGACCTCATCCCTACGGTTCCTTCAGCTTTTGCTTCCCAGCCGGCGCCAATTGACTCAGATCATTAACTACCATAGAGAGTGTCTCTTGTGGTATCATGGCGTGTTCCACTCTCTAGTCTTTGCTGCAGAGGTGGATGACTTTCTAACCCGCCATAACGGCTGTGTCGAGGACCCCGATGTCGATCTCCAGTGGATAGCGCTGCTCTTCGCTGTTTTAACTGGTAGTATGGCCTGCGCTCCGCGACCTGTGGCCCATTCGTGGGGTTTTAAAGAGGCAGAGCAGATAACGCTGGCCAACCGCTGGTTCGAAGCCACTACCGTGTGTTTAAACATTGCTGATTACACTGCCCGCCACTCGATATACTCTGTCCAAGCCATAGCAGTCCTGACTATTCCCGCTCATCTGCTGGGTCACTCCAATCGCCAATCCGTCTTGTTGGCATCAGCTGTCCGGGTCGCCCAGAACCTAGGACTCCATCGACTAGGCGAGGAAATGGAAGAAAAGTCGCCGGACCTCGTAAAGCGTGAGCTCGGCCGGCGCGTCTGGTGGCAGCTATGCACACAGGACTGGTTCTCCATCCCATTCTCCGAGAGCTACTTGATCCATAGCACATGCTTTGATACGGGGAAACCGCGAAATTGTTATGAGGAGGATATGCGTTCCTTGCCGGATGACATACCCACGATTATGAGCTACAGTCGATTCTTCTATGAGGTCGCCGCCATCATGCCGCGACTTCAAGATGGCCTGACCTCGTCCAATACCTTATATACTAAGTATGAACAGGTGCTGCAGAGTGACACCCAGATGCGGGCGTTGGCCACGCAGCATGTTCCCCACTATATCCGGAGCGTTCCCCTGGATGATCGGTGGCCCTGCCATGTCCCATGGGCCCGGAAAAGCGTTGCAATTAGTCTTTCACACAAGATAATTATGATCCATCGCAAGTTTCTCGGCCTGAGCTTCTCCAATTCGGCTTTTCAATTCACCCGCAAAACCTGCGTTGCAGCCTCCAAGACTATCATTAAGGAACAGAAGCAAATGGTCAAAGATAATGGTCCGGTGCTGTGGATTTACCACGCTTTCAGCGTGGCGGCCGGTGTACGTTGCGACCTGCTTGTGTTTTCTCTGCTTCTTTTTGTTTGTTTTTTGACTTCCGCCTCCAATTAACAGATAGACCTCAGATCATCCTCTGCCTGGATATATTACACCGCTCCCCATCGGACAAGGAATATATAGAGCACCGAATACTGGTTGAGGATGTGATCGATGTTCTCTCGCGTTTTGAGATCAGCATGATTGCCAAGCGTGGCATTGTGATACTCAGGGCCTTGCTGACAAAGGAGCGAACTGAAAGAGTCCGCAAGCTGGATATACCCGAACTAATCCAAAGCTTCTGCGAACAGGAACGTCGGAGCCCCTCTCGTCGTCAGACAGGTAGAAACCTTCAACCGGGGTGGCCGCCCAGTGCACCAGACGCGAATAGCACGAATGGCCAAGAGACATCTGAATCCTTGGATAATTTAGGGATCATGTCAACTGCAAGCATGTCTGTGACGTCTACAGCGTCAAATAATGCGGACTCTGCTCCTTTAGGAGCGCATTCATTCGGACACAGGCACTCCGGGGAGGAGTCGTTTCCGGATTTAATGGCACTGCAATTTGCGGACTTTACTACTACATCCCATTCTTTTGAGGACATCTTGTTTCTTGCGCAGAATTATCGGGGCTAAACCCAATGACTGGATTTTCTTGCTGTGTACATAGAGATTTATTAGACGGATAATCCCATGTGTTTCTACTGTGACGTTTTCCGTCCAGGAAACTACGAAGACGGAAGCTTCTATGCCGCCATATGTAACTAGAAGGACAAGAAAATAAGAAGAGCAGCGGGAATAGCCATTAAGAATTTCCGTCAAAGAATCTCTGTCCATCTTATTGTGAATATGAGACACTGCAGGTGCAGCAGCAGAAGCAGTAGCGAACTGACACAGGCGATGTCTTATTGCCACTCGGCGTGATTGCGCCCCCTTCACCTTAACCTCCATCTTCTCCTTCACGCTTTCCTCTTCACTGCCTGTTATCATCTTCTGCATCGTATATAGATCTGGTACGTTCTTTCATCCTTCTGCTGCTGCTCATCCTTTCTCTATGTGCAGTTCAACCGCCAGATATGTTGTTGGCAATTAACTGATCAATCAAATCAGTCTGACAAATTACGCTGATCCAACACTGTGACCTGCCTTGTCGCCTCAACTTAATCACCTCCATCCTCCCCTCTCTCTACTCTCTCTCTCTCTTCGTCTTCCTCTGCCTCTGCATATCATTGCGCGTGGCTCCTGACCGGCTTCTATCCGACTCAAATACGCTGTGCATGGGACGTCCCGGGTGATGCCCCGCGATCCGATCGAGAGATCGACCCGGTTTCTTTCTCCGAAACGCTTACGATTTGCTCAGTCCTCACGTCTCCGCTGGTCGTCAGACGCCCTCGCAGCTACTACCTACCTTCCAACAAGCTTGATAGGTCCGTTTTTCTGAGTGAGCCTTTCATTGTGCTACTGTGGGCTTGCTCTTTGTCGACGACCACCGTCCAATTTCACAAGCCAGACCCCTATTCGGCGGTTCTTCCGGGCCTTGTTGGGGGCTGCCTTGCACCTCAAACGCCAAAAAAAAGAGAAAAGAGAAACGGCAGATTGAGAAGAAAAGAGAGGAGGAACAGGATTGTTAGTGTGTTTTTTTAATAACCAGGGAAGGAGGGCTGTGATTGCTTGTGGGTGAATCATTGCACTATTGTCCCACGCGAGTCGGTGCTCTGTGTTTATTGGAAGGGTTGCTGTGGCAGTGATCGATTAATATAGGTGCCGCCCATGCCATTGGCTTTCCTTCTATGAAAGAAAAAGAAAGGAAGAAGACAAAAGGTAAATTCCGTGTTCACGTTTCCATAGCCGCCGGCTCTCGTTTCCTCATGCCCATCTCCCGATCACGGCACGCGGCTCGGTTTTCGAGCGAGGCGCCGTCCGAGTCGTCTTCGTCGTCGTCACCCGATCGTGTTTGTGACGATGATACCGAGATTGTCATGGGGATGTCAAATGACTCCCAGTCGTCTGTGGGTTCCAACCTCCGCGATCTCGATGTCGACAGTGTGCGAACGCTCGCGCCTATTGCACGCCTCCCGCCAGAGTTACTTATCTCCATCTTCTCGAAACTCAGCTCACCATCGGATCTGTTAAATTGCATGTTGGTGTGTAGGGGCTGGGCTGCGAACTGTGTGGCGATACTATGGCATCGGCCGTCATGCAACAACTGGGATGACCTAAAGAGCGTTGCAACAGCGGTGGGGAAGCCTGATAGGCTTTTCTCGTATTCGGACCTCATTAAGAGGCTGAATCTTTCCGCATTGACAGAAAAAGTGAGCGATGGGACCGTTGTTCCTTTCACACAGTGCAAGCGGATTGAACGCCTCACGTTGACCAACTGCTCCCAACTCACGGACAAGGGTGTTTCGGATCTGGTCGAGAACAACCACCACCTGCAAGCTCTGGATGTTTCCGAGCTAGATTCACTCACGGACCATACAATATATACTATTTCTCGGAATTGCCCCCGACTCCAGGGACTCAATATCACCGGTTGTATCAAGGTGACCGATGACTCACTAGTAGTCGTGTCCGAGAAGTGTCGGCATCTGAAGAGGGTATGTTTCATTTATTCGATTCCGCTTATGTGCGTGAGGACTAACCGCAGAATAGTTGAAATTGAACGGCGTCAACCAAATAACGGACCGCTCCGTCTTGTCCTTTGCTAAGAACTGCCCGGCTATCCTTGAGATAGATTTACACGAGTGCAGGCTTATTACGAGTTTGTCGGTGACCTCACTCTTGATGACTCTTCGGAATTTACGAGAGTTACGGCTGGCGTTCTGTGTAGATATTAATGACTCGGCATTCTTGCGGTTACCGCCAAATATGACCTTTGACAGCCTTCGGGTTCTCGATCTCACGGCATGCGAGAATGTTAGAGATGCCGCAATCGAGCATATGATAAATTCGGCGCCCCGGTTACGAAATCTTGTCCTTAACAAGTGCAAATTTATTACTGATCGCTCAGTATTGGCTATTTGCAGGCTGGGGAAGAACCTACATTATGTCCATTTGGGCCACTGCTCCAACATCAGCGATAACGCGGTGATGCAGCTTGTTAAATCTTGCAATAGAATCAGATACATTGACCTGGCTTGTTGCGAGCGATTAACAGATGCAAGCGTGCAGCAGCTAGCGACTCTACCGAAACTAAGAAGAATCGGTCTAGTCAAGTGCCGGTCTATCACTGATAGGAGTATCCTAGCACTGGCACGGCCAAAGATCTCATCGCACCCGGTGTCTATCAGCAGTCTGGAACGTGTGCATCTTAGCTACTGTATTCACCTGACAATGGATGTGAGTATCACGCACACATATATATATTTTAAATGTTTGACCCGGAAACTGGCAGAAGCGTTGACTGCTAACCTCTATTAGGGGATCCACGCTCTGCTCAATCATTGTCCAAAGCTCACCCATCTCAGTCTTACTGGAGTTCAAGCATTTCTTCGCCCGGAACTCACAGCCTTCTGCCGCGAAGCGCCGCGTGAGTTCACAGATCAGCAACGGGAGCTGTTCTGTGTCTTTAGCGGCGAAGGTGTTAGCCGACTTCGCGAATTTTTGAATCGTACCAGTCCTTCCTTGCAGGAGGGAACAGAGGCTACGATGTATGATGATGACGAAGAGTTGGACGAAGAAGAAGGCCAAATGGCCGGCCTTATGCATGCAACCGCGATTAATGACGAGGAATACGTCGATGTCGAGAATCCCCATGGTTGAGTTGATACCCCCTCTGCTCTAGCGCGTCTATCTTTTTTTTCTTTTTTTTTTCAGCACTGTGGTCTGCATATCGGGTCTCCAGGAGATGCCGGATTCTGTTCAAAGCAAGCGAAACGGTCTATTTGACATTTTTTTTCTATTACACAAGCAATGTATTTAGGGGCATTGTTTAACCTGTGTTTCTTTTCACATATATCTTGGGGTTGCATTAAGGTATCGAACAGGTTCTGGGTTGTCTTTTATCTAGGATTATGATCAAGCATACATATAGGATTCATAGCTGTAATCAATGTCTTCCATGAGCTCACCAAGCTACAATCGATGATAGGGGCTTGAGTATTTTAGACCAGCAGGATGATCGTACTGTCTGACCCCATACCTACTAATAGTAGGAATACAACAAGGTTGTTTCATTGACAATTGATACTCTGTTTCTGACATTGTATTTCGGGTGTAGTGCAGTAGACGGTTGCCTCGAGGCTTAAGACGGAAATGTTGGATTTCCAACTCGTCTTTTGAAGGATCCTGAAACCTCAACAGGAACCATCACTCGTCCTGACGAAGCAGCCATGAGAACGAGCGCATGGCGTCCTGTACCGTACGCTTCGACGATTCTAAAAATGGCAACCAGAAGCTATGACCATGCGGGACCTGTCATGCTGTCAGTGAGACTTGACTGATAAGTTATATTGTCATCGTCCAAACTTACACCAGGATACACATCCAATTTCGTCTCGACACCATTCG
Organism: Monascus ruber; assembly: GCA_002976275.1. Classification (NCBI taxonomy): domain Eukaryota; kingdom Fungi; phylum Ascomycota; class Eurotiomycetes; order Eurotiales; family Aspergillaceae; genus Monascus; species Monascus ruber. Next base: position 3,391,837 of record PSNO01000001.1, on the reverse strand, counting down.
CTCTCAGGATGCCTTCGTACATCAAACCATCATCACGCAATGGGTCTATGCCACAAACATTTATATAGACCCTGACGCCCTGATCGGCGAATTTCCATGGAGTTTTGGAATTCATAGGACTAGCGAGGGGGCTCTGGGGGTCGGGCCTGTTGTAAAGAACCACGAATTCAATCGCAGAGGTGCTCAGGAAGTCTGCATCCTTATTCCGTTCCCGAGAAAGAAAGACATCACGGAATTCCTCAGGGACCTGTACTATACCACTAAAGATAGACGGGATGCCCAACCAGAGTCCGACAAGCTTGAATTTGGATAATGAAGGATCTTCATCTACCCAATGCTGTCCGATAGAGGCAGCTATATTCCCACCGGAACTGGCACCGCACAGCACAAAGCCCGCAGAGGGATCAACAACGGCAGCAAGCTCCGGTGCTGATTTGGCGTGTTCAGATATCCAAACCAGCGTGTCCCAGGTGTCATTCTGCGCGACGGGGAACGGATGTTCAGGTGACAGACGGTAAGAAGGTAGTACGACTGTCGCACCGTACTGGACACTCAATACCTCCGCCGTAGGTGCGATTTGGCGATTATCGCCCATTATGAAGCCGCCGCCGAAGAGTATCACAATGAGCGGCTTCGGGGAAGCCGGGGGGGTTTGCGGTTTGTATACCCTCGTGGGAGAAAGATGGCCAATCACGCATGGGGATGGAGAACTGCATTCCCGGATTTGCGAGGGCATCAAAGGTGGGTTTGGTAATTTCTTCATAGCCTGCGCGTAGAAGCGCGGATTGGTCCCATGGGATGTTGGGGATAGGGTTTGCTGCTCTCCAGCTGGCATATTCCGGGCTTATGGGAGGTGTTAGCTAACATCATGTTTCACTCTGGAGGCGAAAAAGACCGAGATATACATACTCAGGATCTGCCAAAGCTAGAATTTGTTCCTTGGTGGTGTATTCTTTTGGGGCCATGGTGGGTTTGCTTTGTGTCTTGTCCGAGATGCAGCTGTGAGGAACATCATGGCAATTGGGTTCTTATATGCATTTCTTATATATATGATGATGACAAGGCTGGACAAAATTGTCTAAGATAATACTCCGTAGTAACATCTGCATAATATAATCAATACGAGGCGAATGCAACTTGAATCTCAGACTTGGTGAGTGGTTACATGTTACCCGATCGGGAAATCGCGGGGTAAGATTCAGATTCGGGACTAGCCCCGTTTTATATGGCCGCCTTCCTGATGAGGAAGACTGTATACTGCCCCCGCACGCCGCCTTCCCCCGAACGACTTAAAGCGCACCTCTCTGTTTTACTATTATTCCTGTTACGCTGGTGTCCGTCTCCATCGTATCTGTCCTTGGAAAATCTATCGATGGCTCCATCTGAGTCGCGATTGCTGAAGCCCTTTGCGTTTACTCCCTGGCCGGTGACCCTTCTGACCTCCATCGTATATGCCGCGCTTGTGGTTCCGTTGCTGGTCATTCACCATGTTGTTCCCACCGCACCCAGCACGAGCCCCAAGGGTCTGAACCTGTCGGAAGCATGGCATGATCTTCAGATTCTTACCAATGGATACCATCCCTTTAACTCTCATCGAAATGATGAAGTTCACCGTTGGTTGCTGGACCGGGTCAACGGTATCCTCGCGACAAGCGCCTCCGAAGATGAGTACCTCTCTGTCGGCGAGGAGAAACCCGACGTGTTTGTCTTCGATGATACACGCTCAAATCTGACCTTTTCTGATGGAGCGGTCGATCGTGCATCTACTGGTGTGTATTTCGAGAGCACCAACATCATTGTTTACATTCGCGGCTGGGAAGATGACAAGGAGACTTGGTGGGAGATTCCTGACGGAAACCCCACAGGAGCTGGCGGGGTTCTTGTCAATTCTCATTATGATAGCGTGTCAACTGGATTTGGTGCCACCGATGATGGAGTGGGAGTGATCACTTGTCTGCAGCTCGTCAAGTATTTCACGACTCCCGGCCATGCGCCGAGGAGGGGGCTGGTTGTGCTTTTTAACAATGGAGAGGAGGATTTTCTCAATGGGGCTCGTGTGTATGGTCAGCACCCTATCTCAAAATTCGCACACACTTTTTTGAATCTGGAGGGTGCTGGTGCCGGCGGTCGAGCTACGTTGTTTCGAAGCACCGATGCCGAGGTGACAGACTTCTATGGGAGGTCGGAGCACCCCTTCGGGTCTGTGCTAGCTGCCAATGGGTTTGAAATGATCCGCAGTCAGACGGATTACATCGTTTTTAACGGACAGTTGGGTCTGCGGGGGTTAGACGTTGCATTCTTTGAACCTAGGGCTAGGTACCATACAGATCAGGACGACGCGAGGCATACCGGCAAGGATTCTTTGTGGCATATGCTGTCGGCAGCAGTTGCAACAGTTGAAGGTCTTGTCTCGGATTCAAGTAGTCGATTTTCCGGAGAACCTCGCGATGATGGTAAGGTCTCTAGTGGATCGGGAACCCGGGGAGTCTGGTTTGATCTTTTTGGAGACTCATTCGTCGTCTTCCGTCTTCATACGCTGTTTGCTCTGTCTGTCACCCTTCTCATAGTGGCACCTCTTACTCTCCTTTTCACAAGCCTTGCGCTGGTCAAGGTGGATAAGATGTACCTGTTCAGATCGTCGGTGAAATTGGATACTGACGAGCGAGTCCCGCTGTACGGGCTTCGGGGATTCTTCAGGTTCCCTTTTCTCTTTGTCATACCCACAGGTGTCACTATTTCTCTGGCGTACCTCCTGACGAAGGTCAACCCTTTGATTGTCCACAGCAGCGAGTATGCTGTTTGGAGCATGATGATTTCTGCGTGGATATTCCTGTCTTGGTTTGTGTCCCGCGTGGCCGACTCCTCTCGTCCATCGGCCCTGCATAGGGTATACACGTTTACTTGGATGTTTGCCCTCATGTGGATTCTTCTTGTCATCGCTACCGTCTACGAAAATCAGTTGCACCTGGCAGGCGTCTATTTCATCTTTTTCTATTTTCTGGGCATATTCCTTGCTACGTGGATCTCGTACTTGGAGCTGTTTTCTCTGCCGCGGAAATCCGAGTATGCGAGCCAATTCACGTTTAGCTCGAGAAGACCAAGCGCCTTTAGTGGCCGCCCAAGTGCGTCTTCTGGCGGAGAGGAAGATGAGGATGAACAAGCCGAGGAAGAGCCCACGGAATCGACATCTCTCTTGCGCAATAGCCAGCGGACTACGTTCGCAAACTATGTACGGGTAGTCGGGGACAATACAGATTCCGCGATAGAAGGAGACTCGAATGTGTACGGACATGAGCAACCGTGGAGCTCCGAAATGCCCCGATGGACCTGGTTGCTGCAACTTCTTATTGTCATACCTTTTCTCCTCACATTACTCGTACCACTTGGCTTACTGGCCACGAGTGCGCTTCACCAGACCAGTCAGGATGGGAATCCCGCGCTTCCTATTTACCTATGTATGGCCACTTTCGTGGTTCTTACATTTTTCCCACTTTTGCCATTTATCCATCGGTTTACCCATCACATCCCGCTCTTTTTGCTCCTTGTCTTTATTGGCACACTCATCTATAATCTTGTTGCATTCCCATTTTCGGCGTCAAATCGCGTAAAGATTTACTTTATGCAGGAAGTCGACCTGGATACTGGTGTTAATCGAGCTTCCTTAACGGGCATACCTCCCTTCGTGAACGACGTTGTTAGGTCCATTCCCAGCGTCGCTGGACAAGACGTTACCTGCGACTGGTATAGAGAGAGATTGCGATGTTACTGGGATGGCCTGGTCCCTCAAGTTGCCGGTCCTTCGAACAGTGATGACTGGGTGGCCTTCAATGTCTCGCGATGGGGAGACAGCCCCCAAGCTCGATTGGAGGTTTCGGGAAAGAATACGCGGGCGTGTAAAGTAATCTTCGACTCACCGGTTTCAGACTTCAATGTTGTCGACTCCGCTCTTGATCCCCAACGCTTCCCGTACATCTCTCCTGAGGGCGCCAAGGAAATCTCCCTGTGGAGTCGTGAGTGGGAGCATACTTGGGAAATTGATGTGGAATGGCCCGAGGGCTCTCTCACCGGTAGAGTTGGTTGTATATGGAGCGATAATAACCAGGACGGTATTATCCCTGCACTGGACGAAGTGAGGAGATATAGTCCTGACTGGGTCGCTGTGACGAAACTTACGGATGGATTGGTTGAGGCGAGTCGGAGATTTGAAATTTAGGCCTTTAAGATTGCATGCATCTATCCTCATTGCTCATCTATGTTGTCTATTTTGTAACTGCCCTAGTGTAGACTATTTGAGTATATTTTATATTCTCCAGATTGGGTATAGAATAGCAAACTGAATACCAGGTTCTTTTCTTTTCATCCATATTTTCAAAGGCCCTTCACTGATGTTGTCTTGTTCAGGTCACTCACTACAGTGCTGATACTAGGCTCAGAGCATTTCAGTCTACTCAACTTTTATCATAGCAGCGGACAGGCCTGATGCGCCACTTCTTTCTACACGGAAATGTTTCCGTGTCAGGTGTACTACAAAACTGTGTTAGTGAGAGAGAAAAGCCACTCCATGCATTCTAGACGGTCTCATATGTAGCTATTCATGGCTACAACGCCACAAGTAACGGCTCGCCTGTTTTACCCCGCATCTCGGCATTTGAACTCCCCCAGCTCCCCGTGGGGTTGTGTTGTGGGGAACTGGCACTGTCACGGAATGCTTCCGCGCGACAAGGACAATATCCGGGATACATATAATAAATCTCTCTTTGCCATAAAGAGCCAGTCGTATTCTATCTTGGTCTTACTCTCAGAATTGATCTAGTTGTATGCAGGCGCAGTTGCATCCATTATTTTCAAGGCTCACATTTAAAACACGGCCACATGGTACATACTACACCATGGCGGACCCTGAACACATAGTCCTCTCGGGTGCAGTTACAGATCTGGTTGAGGTTGAACTTATCCCAGGAACTGAGGTTATGAAAGACACAGAAGTGTTTCATCCAGTTCATGGCAAACATAATATCATGTAAGCGTCAAGGTTTCCTGCCTGGGAGGAATCTAAAGTCTGATCTGAATGACCTGTGTGCAGTCTGATTCCTGCTCCATCAAAAGATCCCGCGGATCCATTAAACTGGACCAAGACATGGAAGTGTACGGATGATGCCTCTAATATGTTTCTCTGCTGGGAGTTCTTCCTAACAAACAGCAGTTGCTGCCGTCATGATCATTGCATTGTACACCTGCTTCCAGGCTGTTGCCGTCCTGTCTATGGCGCCTCTGTTCCCTTTACTCGAGAAGGAATGGAACCTCAAAAACAGCAACCAGTTAACCATGATAACTGGTAGCTCTGTTCTCGTTCTTGGATATGGAAATTTCGTTGTGATTCCGTTTTCGAACGTCTTTGGACGTCGTGCCACGGTTCTCATCTTCGGGGTGCTGTTCCTTGCATGCCAGATCTGGCAGGCTCTCGCCAAGTCGTATGGGAGTTTTATCGGTGCAAGGAGCCTTGTTGGTCTTGCTGCATCGCCGAGTGAGACTATCGTTGTCCAAGTAGTCGCTGATATCTTCTTTCTGCACGAGAGGGGTGCATGGGTTGGTTTCTCCATGTAAGTCCGTCCTTCTTCCTACGTAGCGTTATAACCATAATGACAATGTGGGTATGTAGGCTGGCTGCATTCTTGGGCACATTCCTGGGTCCTGTTATTGCCGGTGTAATGGCTGAACAGTAAGTGCATGTCGTTTTCGTATTTGACCTCTAAATAACCTAGTGCAATAGTCACGGCTGGAGAAGCTTCTTCTGGCTCTCTCTCGGAATTTTTGCATTCATTATGGTGCTGATAGTAGTCTTGTTTCCGGAAACGAAATATCGCCGCGAATTTAACGAAGCTTCCACCATGGGCACTGTAGTCTTGGAAGATACATCAAAGCCATCAGTCCAACACGTCGATACAAGCGAACAAAGCACAGTCGTTGCGCCTACTGGCGGTGGTCGGCCCAGTATGAGGCAGTATCTCCCCATACAAAGATCAGATAATCGCTGGAAAGCATTCCTCATCCGAGACTTCTTCTCTCCCTTCCGCATCGTCGTGTACCCCATTATCCTCTGGGCCGCACTCTGTCTCACCGGGCCGGCCGATCTCACTCTCTACTACAATCTGACCGAATCGGCCATTCTCAGCGCCTCGCCATATAATATGCACCCAATAGACGTTGGATATACCAATTTTGCCTTTGCAATTGGGTCTGTGGTCGGCGTCCTGACCGCCGGCCCTTTCTCGGATTGGATGATCAAGCGTTCAACGATCAGAAACAATGGGATTCGCGAAGCGGAGTTGCGCTTACCGGCGCTCATCCCGTTCGGTATTGCGCTGGCTGTGGGAATGGCCCTTGCCGCTGCAGCAACACAGTACAAGTGGCCTTGGCCGGTTCTTGTGGTCTTGGGATACGGCAGTGCAGGGCTGGGCATTACAAGTATTCCCACCATTGGAATCGCTTATGCCGTCGACTGCTATAAGCCTGTCAGTGGAGAGCTCATGGTCATCGCAACGGTGATGAAGAATACCTCTGGCTTCGCCATGTCATATTGGGTTCCCAGTTTGGGCGAAGCACATGGCTTGATGGTGCCGCTCATGGTCTGGTTCACGTTCACAATGCTACCGCTCTTCCTGGCCATACCTCTCTGGATTTGGGGAAAACGGTTACGCCGGTGGACCAAGGATGCATGCGTGCATAAATATGAGAAGCTCCTGTAGGCCTGCTGGCATTTGTTCTGATTCTTTATCTCAACCATAATCCGTGCTCCCCCGCGTAGTTTTAACGGTTGACGTTCAGAGCAGCAGTTATATTGCCGGTTCCAAAGCAGATATCTCTAAGAATTAGATTAGATAGATCGTGAATAACAGGTCAGTTGATGGTACCATGTGCCATTGACAGTTGACAGCGCTGCAGGAAAACCCGGAAGGGCTTGGAGAGCGTAATATGTCAATGTGTGGGCTTAACTCATAATTGATAGCCTTGAATATCTCTAGTCAAAGCCCAATAATCTAACAGAGGTATTTTCTATCTTCACCATCAAGTGACGTGCATCGTATTGACGCTGCTGAAGTGGTTATTGCTCTAGGTTCAGCTCTCAAGCTAGATACACGTGATTTGGAATTGGTGTGATACAGTGCCCCTTCCTCCTTTCAGGAAGACGGAAACTGTCACCTCTCTTGGTTGTTCCGGCGCCTGTAGGCCTCCTGAGGCCCTGGAAGGTATGTTGCTGCAATCGACAAACCAGCAGCGAGCAGGATCAGGAATATCCAGATAGCGTAGCCCCCCGCCAGCTGTGTCCTCGCCCCTAGTGCGAAGAGGCTGGTGAAGAGAGCCGGGCAGAAGGCCCTCAGACCGCTGACGCCGGTCAAGGCCAACGCGTTCAGCGTACCTAGGACCCTCTGTGAAGGTGCAACATCGTTCAGGGCGAGCTGGATCGCTGTGAAGCTCATGCTGACTCCGCAGCCGATGACCAGCGTTGTGGGCGCGAAGACCCAGAAAGCCTTAACGGATGCTTCGGTCCCCAGCCGCAGGAGGACATTGCCAAGGGGGCAGAACAGGAAGAACCACGGATAGGCAAAGGCGCAGAGGCGTATCACCCCGTTCGACCCGATCCTCTGCTGCAACGGGGGGAAGACCAAGAGGAGCCACATGGCTTGGGCAGCGCCGTTCAGACCCATCATCAGCGAAATTTGCGGGGGGGTAAAGCCGTATCCCCCGAGGTGCGTCGGGGTGAACCAAAAGACGGGGACAATGGCTGTGTAAGCAAAGGCGAGGACCATGATGTGCCCGTACGTGTAGATGACTATCCCCACCCCCGGTAATCTGAGAAGCTGCCACGTCGAGAGGTCGCCGCTATGGGCTGGCGCGTCGGATACGGCGTCCTCGCTATCACGGTCCGCCGCAGCCGGCCCCTTCTTCAACGTCTCGCTAACAAAACAGGCGCTGGTCACGGCAGCGGTGGCTCCCACCAGTGCTACCATCAAGCTCGAGAGCGCGTAGGGATAGTCCTCGAAGAAGCGGAGGGCTCCGAAGGCGCCCGGGTACTGGTGTACCGGGTCGGCAAGGGCACCGCCCAACAGAGGCCCCAGGAAGATGCCCAGATTTCCGCTGAAGGCGAACCAGCTGAATGCCCGGGCCTGGGTCCTGGCTGTGCTGTGCTCGGCAACCATGGTACGGATGGTGACGATAGTCCCAGCAAAGACGCCAGCAAGGCACCTGAACAAGATCATTTGCGCGATGGTCTTTGCCAGCCCGAAGAGGCCCGTCGCCACGGTCACGCCGAGCAAAGAGAAGACCAGGACGGGCTTGCGTCCGATACTATCGGCTGCTCGGCCCCAGAATATCATGACGATGGCCTGTGTTAGGGAGAAAAATGACTCGATGAGCCCGCTGTAGAAGCCGACATCCGAGTCCGCAACGCCCCCATTGTCCTGGACCATCTGGTTGATGTAGGGGAAGATGGAGAAGAAGGCCAGGGGCTCTATCACCCGGGCATAGCAGAGCAGCAGGACCTGGAGCTTAGGCAGAGGCTTTTCGTCGCCAGAGCCATCTGGAGCTGACAAACCGTCTGTGCTGGACGGCAGAAGAGCTGTAGTCTCATCGACATGATCTCTTTCCTCGCCAAATCCGACCGCCAATTTTCTGCCTGTCGTCGGCGTGGTGGCGACCATATCTGGATGTAGTGCCTATCTATCTTGGTAGGTGGAAGAATATTGTCTGAGGTGGGCAGCGAGAAAGATAATATTGATGGGGTGGTTGTTCTAGTTAGCAAGGGAGGCCCGTTTGCTAACTAAGCAGAGCTAAGCCTAACTAGTTAGTTAACTAACTAGGAAGGAGTGAACCACCAACAATAGTGAGACCGCTGTATCACGTGAGATACCATCAACACTGTTGGATCATGATGTGGATCAGGGGTGCGGCGTCTGGATACCAGATACTAAAAGGATACTGTAGGATTCGTAGGGATCGTGGTGAACGCTCTATATCGATATACTGCCGTCTCTAGTACATCTTGAAGTTCTAAAACGATGCGCTTCCTCTTGCTTGTCTATTACACCTTGTGTTGTCCCAACATCTGTATGTTGGCCCTTCCTCCGGAACATACATACTCCGTATCCGGGACCGGATTATCAGATAATCCACCTGTCTGAAATAGTATATCCTCATCAGATCACGTGGGATTCTGCCGCATAGGTCCGCCCTCGCTGACCCTTTTCCACCACATAGGTCTATCTAGTTAGCAACCAACGATATACCTCCATTAAACACGCCCTCAGTTCCCTATTTGGGAAATTGTGAAGTTACTCGTAGTCCTAGCTTTTCCATAAAATCCCTGAATTCCACCATTCCTTGGTCTGTAGCCGATCATATTTAGCCTAAGAGCAGCATGTCCAACACTATGTCATCCTTGGTCTCCTCCCTCCTTGCCGAAGTGGAGAGGACAAATATCCTAGTGACATCATGGCCACGCATCGACAAACTGGCATCACTGAGAGGCTCTCACTCACTTCATCTCTTCAATATAGAGATACTGAATAAGATGCCTGACAAAGTGGAAAAGGTAAAGGCCTCCGAGCTGGACGAAGGAACCGGTAAGCCTGTCATGACATCTCTCCAGAAGAACGAAAAGGCATACTAAAACGCCTTGAACAGGCGGACATACGGACGGCATGGTTCGAAAAGGGGCAATTGTTGGCAAGTCAGACCGAATATGTTCCACAGGTTTAGTCTAATCCTTTTCAGCATCATCCATGTTTCACAGCACAGCAGCTAACTCTACCCTTCATAAGTCATGTTGGCTCCTCCCCATTCCTCTTCTGCCGTTCACCACCATGGCGAGCAGGATACAGTTGTTTATGCAGTCCGTGGCCAAGGCACCTTGGTTTTCGATGGCGGCCGGCAACACAAAGATCTCTCACCGGGAGATTTTGCCCTGATCCCTGCGTAAGTTGAGTGCTCACAACTTCATTCTAGTACGTGTTCTTAATTACTTGGAAACCATGTATAAACAGCTACACAAAACACCAGGAGGCCAATGGATCAGACCAGGAGGTGGAGTGGGTCATCGTACGAACAGGGCCAAAGCCAATCACAGTCAATTTGGATGGATGGGACGAAGGGACTACCTAGTCTTCCATAATTAAGTCCTGCTGGTATCAGAGTGGAAAGGGAAGGGCATGAAGCGTCCTGGAAATTCCAATCCATATGATGTGCTAATTTAAATTACAAAAATGCAGTATGGGAAGCTCCGCTTTGTATATCCATGAGAAACGCAGGTTATGTGCAGACTTTTTGAGATACCCAAAAAAAGTAAAAAACCAAAAAGGCTATGTATGGCAGGAGAAGAAGGAATGTGCAAGTAAAAGAGGAAAGGAAAAGGAACTCCATCGCTAATGGCCCAAGGGAATTAAACATAGGGGGTATATAAACCAAGAAAAAAAAAAGACGTAGGGAGAATAAAACACAATGGGCATGATATGACATGACAAGGAAAAAGAAGAGAAAAGAAAAGAAACCTATGTACTGCCCATCCTGACTGCGCATTTATCATCAACTCTCTCAAATATGTCCGAGTTTGCTGAGAAGCGTCTTGCATTCGTTAACCGGCATATTGGAAACTCCCAATGCCCGGACTTGTGTGCCTCCACGGAGACGCTGTAGTCCAATGGGCACTTTCCATCCTTCGTTTTCCTGTATGACAAAGACGTATTTCTTTCCTTCCTGGTCCCGGAGACTGGCTCGCAGTACGTGGAGGTTCTGTTCCGAGTACCCGTTATCCCCAGGGGAATATTCTGAACGGCACCTATTCTTGCATACTTTCAGCAGGTTTGCGAGGCACGCTTCGGATTCTTCAGCGGTGGGAACGCCGTGTGGCATGCCTCGTCTGAAGTGAGATTTATTGGGGCTCTGACGGGCGGATGCAGGCGATGTTTCAACTTGGGGACACCAAACCTCGAAAAGTTTCATGGTCCAAGCCTTGACGTCCCATTCTCGTTGAGGAACTCCGCGGACATCGTCATCGATGAAGAGGCCTTCTGTAGTGATGCGTAGGACCAGACCATCTGTTACCATTCCCAGGCCGGAAACCAACTGTGCGTAAGGATTCTGCATGTACGTGTTATTGAAGGCGAACACGCCCCTGATGACAATCTTGTCGGGATCCTTGGTCGAATAAGTACCTCGGACGGATGGGGGAGGCGACGTCTGGGCTGTCGACTGAGAAGGTGTATACGATGACTCTGAGACGACTGAAGACGCGTAGGTACCAGCGTACGGTCGTCTAGGTCGGTCATATGGCTTAAACGAGTATGAATCTTCGTCATTTGCAGCACTAGTAGAGTACTGCGGCTTCTTTGGCGACGGCGTCCGGGGCGCAGTATAACTGCTTGCAGGGCTTTTGGGAATTGAAGAGCTAGCAGGTCCTTTCGTGGAGTTTGCTTTCTCGGCTGCTTCTTTTGCAGCCGCTGCATCCCTTGCTTTCTTCTCCGCGTATTTCTTGGCCGCAGCCTCCTTGAGAGCTGCAAATTTGGCGTCTGCTTCTTTCTTTGCAGCTGCTTTCGCGGCTGCTTCCTTTTCAGCGGCTTCCTTCTCTGCCTTGGCCTTCGCCTCAGCTGCCTTTCTCTCTGCCCTCTCTTTAGCTTCAGCCGCCTCTTTCTCTGCTTTGGCTTTGGCTGCTGCTGCAGCCCGCATTTCCCTCAGCTTTGCTTCGACGGCCTCCCTTTGAGATTTTGCTCGAATTTCCGCGGCTTCACGTTCTGCTTTTGCTTTAGCTTCTGCAGCCTCTTTCTCAGCTTTCGCTTTAGCCTCAGCAGCTTCCCTTTCGGCCTTAGCCCTAGCTTCTGCCGCTTCCTTCTCTGCTTTTTCGCGGGCTGCTTTTGCTGCCTCTGCCATTTCTCGTTCAAGTTGCTCCCTTCGTTCCCTCAGTTCCCTCTCTATTGCTTCCTCCTCCCTCTTTCGCCTTTGCGCTTCCATTTTGCGCCGGTACTCCTCACGCCGTCGTGCCTCCTCCTCCTCCTCCTTCTTGCGTCGTCGTTCCTCTTCGCGTCGTTTTTCCTCCTCATGCCGTTGTTCCTCTTCGCGTCGTTTTTCCTCTTCGCGTCGTTTTTCCTCTTCGCGTCGTTTTCCCTCTTCGCGCTGTTTTTCCTCTTCGCGTCGTTTTTCCTCTTCACGTCGTCTTTCCTCTTCACGTCTTTTTTCCTCTTCGTGCCGTCGTTCTTCACGTTCCTTTTCCCAGTCCGGGTGTCTCGATTCGGGAGGAGGACCGGCATTAGGTGAAGCGCCATTGGGCCTGTATTGATTACCGCCAGGACGTGATGAACCCCAACCATCACCAAACTGGCCACCAAAATTTTGTCCCTCTGAGCGGTTTCCTGTGCCGAAATTGGAACCTTTGGAGTAGCTCCCATTTGTGCTTGAAAAGCCGCCCTGTGAATTACCACCCCCAGAGCCTGATCCAGGCCAAAAACCGCCGCTTCCTTGAGAGGCACCGTTGCCTGCTTGTATTTGCGACATGCCAAACGCCCATCCTGCAACCCCAACGGCAACAACTAAGGAGCCAATTGCTAATCCATTGCCACTAGCTACTATCGACGAGGTCCATATTTTCAGGTAAGGCGAGATGATGTTCCATATATAAGTTGACACTAGTGTAACCAGACAGCCTGCAAGAAAGCTGTTGCGATGGCATTGTAGTGATGGGAGATAGATGAATCCCGAGCCCGATGAGTGCGGAGGGATGATAAATATATCGTAATTCCCCGGTGGGAGGTCAGATGCCTTTCGATACTCGCCCTCTGTTGTGTTGGGATTTTCACCATGCGGAGGTGGTGGGGGAGGGCCATCCATTGTTCGTGGTCACCCGAGCAAGTGCCAAGGGGTTTGAACTGAAGAAAGAGAACTGTGCGCAGTTCTCTATGTTGTTGACTATGGATGCGCTTATGTTGGACCCAACTGTCTCCCAGCTTCTAGTTCTTCCCTTCTTCTGGAGAGTGGCACGGTAGTTGTAGCAATAGAAGTGATGGTGATAATGTTAATGCAGTCATGTTCATATCCTTATAACACATGTAAATTGACTGGGGTCGCAACTGAAAAGGTTGAAGGGCACATATGATGTTTATTTTGATTCCTTCAACAGAAGTTAAAAAAGAGGGGAAGGATTGGGATTGACAGTCAATCAATCCACACAGATGGCGGATGTTTGGGGGCCGCCGTTCGCAACGACAGATGGCTGGTTGGGAGCCAGCTGAGACCAGGTCAGGCAATATAAATAAATGAGTCCACACAGCACAGCCGACGGCGCCTAGGGAACGGTAGTACGGAGGCAGTGAGCGGATATTACTGGACGATCTATTTTGCAACGAAGACCGGAGTGACACCGATAAAAAGTTCGATACGAAGACCGTTGTACGGGGGTAGACCGTAATCATACGCCAACCCCTCCGATTCCTGTAAAAATAATAATAATGATAATGTCGAACAGGTTGAGTTTATCGGACGGTATGAGTGAGTTGGCAGCTTGGCATGTGTCTGGTGTCGAACAGGCAGACATTCGAGGGTGACAGTTGATCTGTCACGGACTGGTGCCTGGAGGCTGAACGAGGCAGAGCAGAAGTTCACAGGGCATTGCCGAGGGCCACGTACCCGCGTACATCAGAAGATGACAGCGCTGGAATAGAGCAAGCAGGATTGACGCTCGACAGAATAATCAATCAAGGTGGTTGTTTACTCCAGGGGCTGCACGTGATGCAAATGGCTGTTGTCACGGGAACTGAGTGACTTGACAGTCACCTGACCTAAATGGGAACCGCACCCTTGTTCTTGTCTGCCTGAGACAATAGTAATAACCAGTGCTTCCTGCGGTCTCACTGCCGACGGGAGGAGTAGATATTATCATCTCTTGATGAAACGTAGTCCACATACTGATTGGCCTGTGCATGCCAATGGGTGGATAGATATCGCAGTATGGAGTAGAGCACAGCGTAAGGAACACGGCATCCGCAGCAGTCCAATGCCGTCCCTGCAGCAAACACGTATCTTTGCCTTGCGATGAGCAGTTCGAGAGAGCACTCGAGCAGATAAGCTCATGAATAATAACAATGTTGTACAGCGTATGGAGCATATAGCCATAATAATATAAGTTGCCAGTTGCCAGTTGCCTTCCGCCCTGCCGGAAGGGGATTAGTCATGTGCCGGCGGCCAACCACGACCCAAAAAGGACATCTCGTCTTCTCCAGCTTCAACATCGCCGCCGCTGCTGCCTCGGGTCTCTACTCTCTCCATCGTCCTGCGTCTGCGGCCCGATCGTCATTGTTCTTCAGTCCTGGTTGACACTTCTTCTTCACATTCGTCTCCTTCTTCCTGCTGTTTTTCTCTGTCACGATCTAACGCATCGCTGCATTCGTCCTTGTCATCATTCCGACCCTGATTCGCTGTATTACTACCCTACCTCCTGCTTTGACTCTCGTGCTTCGTAGGTGACTTCCAGTCAACCAACAACCTCATCAATCCTCATTCCCTCTATGCAGTGCCAATAGCTTGCTATCGTCGCTTCGTCAGTTCACAGGCCTCTCGAGGCCTCGCATACCCCCGCCATGTCCTCCTACCATCCGCAATCCCATTCCTACCACGGCCATGTTGCCCAGACTTCGGCGTATAATCCGATAGCTGCATTGCAAGCTCCTTCCGGTACCTTTCTGCCCGGTACCAAGGTCCAGGTCGGCAATCATCGCGTGGTAGTCGAGAAGTATCTCTCGGAGGGTGGATTTGCACACGTCTATCTCGTGCGGCTTCCTCAGCCCGTGGATCACTCGGAGGTTGCCGTGTTGAAGCGGGTTGCGGTTCCAGACAAGATTGAACTCGCCAACATGCGTACCGAAGTAGAAACTATGAAAAAGCTCCGGGGACACCGGCATATCGTCAAGTATATCGACTCCCATGCCTCGCAACTTCAGGGTGGTGGGTACGAGGTGTTTCTGCTCATGGAATACTGCTCCGGTGGAGGCTTGATTGACTTCATGAACACGCGCTTGCAGAACCGTCTCACCGAACCCGAGATCATCAAGATCTTCTCCGACGTCACCGAGGGCGTTGCCTGCATGCACTATCTAAAACCTCCGCTGTTGCATAGGGATCTCAAGGTTGAGAATGTTTTGATCTCCCGCTCCGGCAGCGGGGTCTGCTACAAGTTATGCGACTTTGGTTCGGCCGCACCTCCACGGCCAGCCGCCAAAACGGCTGCCGAAGGCAGACTGATCGAGGAAGACATTCAGAGACACACGACTCTGCAGTACAGAAGCCCCGAGATGATCGATGTATATAGGAAACACCCGATTGATGAGAAGAGCGATATATGGGCCCTAGGCGTGCTTTTGTACAAGCTATGCTACTATACAACTCCCTTTGAAGACGCCGGCCAAATGGCTATCCTCAATGCGAGCTTCAAATTTCCTGGGTATCCGCCATTTAGCGATCAGCTGAAGTTGCTTATTGGTAAGGACATTTTCGAACCGCCGTTTGTTGAACGGTTTCCTCGCTAACCACTCTTTTTCATTAGCGTCAATGTTGCGGGAAGATCCGCAGAAGCGTCCTAGTATCTACGAGATCCTGAACGCCGTGTGCAAAATGCAAGGCAAGGAGACTCCGATCAGAGACGTGAGTATCCTTATCTGGATTTCCCGCCACTTTCTTTCTCATAACCCATTTGTAGATATACTCCAGTCGCTCCACTTCTGAAGCCCATCGATATCAGGAACTGCCGAAGCCCCCGGCAGAAACAGCTCGAGTTGGTGCGGTGTTTTCTCCGCCTGTTCAGGAGACGCAAATTATTCCAGATATCGCTCCCATGCGGAGAGGGCGTCCAGCAAAGCCTACTTCGCAGCATAATTCGACTAAGCCAAGCCCTTCGCCCTTCCGCGGTCCATCTGCAGACCCATTTGCGGCTCTCGATGGAGGACGAGCGAGATCTAGGAATACTGACGAGCTCTCTCACCGGTTTCCAACCTTGGACCAATTTCAAATCCTGCATGAAACGGGAGGTAAATTCGATTTCGAGCCAGCCGTTGCTGCTGAAAGCAAGCCAGAGGATGAGGATCTTGCGCGAAGACTCACTAATGCGTTGGCTGATGATGCCTTTGTGAAACGGCGGGAGCCGGTGCGTGAGCCGGCGATACAGTCGAAAGGTCCTCCAGGCTCCTCGGTGGATACGAAACCTAGGGAATCTCCAAGACCTCCAGAGGAACGCTCTCAACAGCAGACTCCACTGTACCAACCGATTCCAAAGAAGCCGACCATGGTGTCAACTGGCACAATGACGTCGCCCCCTGCCACACCTGGAGTACCAGAAATAAAGACGTCCAACCGTTCAGTATATAAGTATGCACCCCAGGAATCTGACCGTCAGCCCTCCAGTCAGCCACGGACGGCCGAAAATAAAAGAAAAAAATTTGGCCAAATAAATAACAACAATACCAACAGCAATAATAGTAATATTAATAACCACCACGACGTGCTATCTTCTCATATCACGGCCTCCTTCAAGACCCAACCAGCACCGAG
Organism: Monascus ruber; assembly: GCA_002976275.1. Classification (NCBI taxonomy): domain Eukaryota; kingdom Fungi; phylum Ascomycota; class Eurotiomycetes; order Eurotiales; family Aspergillaceae; genus Monascus; species Monascus ruber. Next base: position 3,375,256 of record PSNO01000001.1, on the reverse strand, counting down.
ACCTTCGTCTGAAGGAATATCTCATGTCCCTGCTTCGTCAAGACCTTCACTGGAAGGCCTACGGCCCTCGCATGCAGAGATCGATCCTTCAGTCGTCCGGTCCAAGTCAGTGATCTCCCGGACCCGCCCTCTATCTGTCTACGCTACGTCGAAACATGATTTCCCCGATCGCGTTGAGAGCGCACGCGCTTCTCTTGACTTGCCTCGCCCTAAATACGACGGAGGAGCGATGCTGAAACCAGTGCGTAGTGACATTGGTCGGGAGTATGATCCATCGAACATCTCTTCGGATGTGGACTACCTACGTGCAAAGGAAGAAGAGATGCACCGGAAGCGCGAGAAGCGCGCTGGCACTAGTGCGAAGCATACCAAACGGCCTAGTCTGTCGAAGTCAATCCCAGGCACGAAGTTGCTAACCAGTCGGTTCGGTGACGCGTTCCGCCGATTTGAAAGTCATGGTAGTGACCATAAACATCGGCATGCTCTACCTCCGGCCGATAAGCCTGCGCAGATGACCCTGATTACCAATTCCGAGGTCATGCAGTCTTCTGAGGATGCGCTCGATGATGCCGACGAAGATGATGCTGACATCTCCCCGGAGATGCGTCGTGAGCTTGAGCGCCGGCGATTGTCGCAGGAGGAAAAGCGAGTGGCTAGCGCGGCAGCGGAATATCGCCGTCTGGTTGCCGAACGAGGACAGGGACGCTGGAAAGCCGGGACAGATAATCCCAGATCACCTGCCATCCAAAGCAAGATGCAGTCCTTACTGCAGGAGAATAATAGGGTTCCTTCCACGAGGACAGCCTCGGGTTATGGACGGTATACAGACTCCAACACGACCGCTTTGCAGGCAAAGCCGTCAGAGTCACGCCCGGAGCAAAATCCTAGCACTTCGCGAACTGCTGGCTCCGCGTATGGTACCCGCAATGGGCGGGCGTCACCCTCTAGAGAGAATAGAGATGAACGGGGCATTTCTTCCGGTGTTCCTAGTCAGCACCCAACACAGACGGGTCGTGTTGCCTCTGCTTTTTCTCAGCCGCAGCGCACAGGGTCGCGTCCGGTCCCTCCTCCTCGGCCGGTGGCACCTCCGAAGCCCAAGAATCTTAGAGTCGGTACTACGCAAGACATCTCACCACCCTCTAGCCGTGAAAGCGATGGGGCTCTCAAGTCGCCGGCTAATGTTGACGATTGGGAGTCTAGTTTCAGCAGACGGTTCCCAAGTCTGTCGAGGCTTGAGATGGTTGAGACCGAGATCGAAGTCCCTAGGATGTCCAGCCTGAGAACCAAAGAGGTTTGAAGAGAAAGTGATATTTGTTGGTTACTATAGCACTGGTTTGCATTAGCGAGCGGCCCGTTCTGTTGTAGCTTTTGTTTAGTGTTTAGTGTTGGTCGTTCCCTCATGATGTGTGATAGAGAGATTCTGGCATTTACATAGCTTCTTTCCTTTGCATATAATACACCAGCGTGCTGTGTTATTGACTTGGTTCCATGCAGAGTTCTCCTATCCATAGACTCTAAGAGTAAGTGATAGATAGTACAGCATAGATTCTTAAAAAAGCACCATTTTATATGGAAATGCAGAGCTGGACTACTCGCTTGTGGACTTCGTTATTCTTTCTTATTCTTCCCCAGTTCCAAATTAGGAAAAAGACAGGAAACATATGAAGTATGAACATACTCCCTATACGCCAATGGGATCCATCATGCATTTCTTCATGGTGTTAGGCAGTCACATAGGGAATTATATGTCTTTCCAGTGATGAATCATTAATCTATGCTAGGCTCCAGCATGCCTATTTTATCTCTTTATTTCTTCCCTTTCTTATCCTCCTGTCCCCTATTCCTTTGAAGATTGAAATATATATATAATAAAATAAGACAATGACAACTACAACTTGACATGTCATCCACCATTTCAACTGCAAGCAGAATTCCGTCCACCACACGCGGTTCAAACACGGAAATGGCCTTTACCTCTTTGAATCGCACCCTAACTGCTCATGCCAGAACGTCGAATAATGTTTTACAGATGACCGCCATTTCAGCTAGGAAATCAAGTCTGCATAGCGGCATAGATGCGGTGGTGTTGCTGCCTAAGGCGTTATGATCCTAATTGGGTTAGTCTGGCTGTGGTCACGGGGAACGGGGAAGCTCCAGCTGCAGCTCTCTTTGACTTCAATTCAATTCCAAGCCCATTTCCATCTGTTCCTCCCTACTAAGTAGTCTGGCACCGGTCTTCCGCACAGAAAAGATATGGCAACTCCAACCTTGAGCACAGTTGATAGTCAGTGCATGCCTGATTCACGTTGGATGCATATTGGCACAAACTAATGCGCCTTACATGCAGATGACCTGAAAGATGTAATCCAGCACCTTTTCGAGATTCAGTCTGCTGTCCATGGCTACCTGGGTCCTGAAACGCAGCAGGAACTCGTGCGAAAGATGTATGTTCATCTCATGTCTCTATTGGTGTTAATTCACTCACCAACATTTGATGCTTGATGAAAAACAGCAAGAATCTCACCATAGCACTCTCAACACTATCGACGCACACTGATCTCCCAGACGCACAGGCAGATACAGCGGAATCGTCGCCTGTGAACAATGCTTCTTCCTCTGATCCCCCACTGTCGTCTATCCACCTCCCTCCTGAGATAATCGACTACGTTGAGGCAGCTAGGAACCCAGATATCTACACGCGAGAGTTCGTCGAGCTAGTGCAGCGTGGCAATCAGGATCTTCATGGGAAGAAGCTTGCTTTTGCGGGGTTCCGGGATGTGCTCGCGAGGGAGATGAGGAGCGCCATGCCGGAATGTAGGGAGGAGGTCGATAGGGTTGTTGCTGCTACTGGCGGTGCTAGTGGTGAGACGAAACCGGGCGAGTGATTTCGGATGCTCAATCTTTGGTTTTAGCGGTGCTAATTACTCACCTCGATGACATCCTTGTCGATATCGCCTCTCGGGCAGGGCCCGAGACTCGCGCCGACAGAGGCGAATTCCGCGGGCGAGATTGATCTACCGATCTAGTTGTTTGTGGACACGGTGGGAAAGGTGCCTCTGAGCACCTTGATACTTGGGAGGATTCGGTCGGAATTACTCTTCGAGGATATTGTAGACTGCAAGCCCTTCCTCGCCTTGATGTCATCGACGGCAGGGGATTGAGAGGACACCATCCGAGGGATCTATGATGGAGAGCCAGGAACATAGGATTGCCCATAATACCCCAGATCCATTCGATGGTGGCTTAAATGACGTATGTGAGCTGAATGCTTTGCGATCCCGGCGTGCTGTTCCTTTGCATACGACATTTGTCCTCGGAATAAGGAATCAATCAGATTTTTATGCTTCTGCCAGGCATCAAAATACTCGTAATCACTCAATACCTGCCGTAAAGCCTGTTATACGAGGATGTATCTTCTATCGGTGCATGTACGAGTTGTCTGACTTGCCGGCTTCCCCTCATCCTAAAATGCTTCTGCCTACAAGACGGCCTTGTTTTATTAACTCGAAATCAGCCTTGTCTTCTGCATTTCATATATCCAGGTACAGTGCGTGCACATCGTACCCCTAGTCCCTCCAATAAATAAGTCCAAACTATCGAACTTGCCAGGAACCAAACCATGCCATCCATCTCCCGCGAATACGAGACGTCCTCCGAAACAGAATCGGAGAGCGTTCCCATCTACACCCCTTCCAGGGGGTCATCGCATGCCGATGTGCTTGAGCTGGAGTCCTCCCCGCTTCTTCCGGAGGATGAGAAATCTAGTCTCTGCCATCAGGGCACGGAAACATCAAAGATGGGTGGAGTTTCTGGTGGAGAGGATGCTGATGCTGCAGCAGGTTCTGGGGGCGGTCGTGGGCATTGGTGCAAGCATCGCGGCCATAGCGGCGCCTTTCTAAGAACTCGGCGACGGCATAAGCACATCCTGGCTATTGCTGGGTTAAAGGTGCTTATGCTCGCTGCCGTGCTTGTGTTCTTCCTGACGACGGGGGATTGGAATTGGAAATTGGTATGTTTGTCTGTCATAAACATGGTACTGAGGATTGATACTGATCTTTGTCTAGTCCAGCTGGCACTTCTGGCATCGGTGCCACCATCAGGGACACCATGATACTGAACAGGCGGATTATTCATCTCTGCTCAGTGATGGGAAACGTGAAATCGTCGTCGACAATGGCCCAAGGTCCATCTGGGGCAACTATCCCCTGCTGGACCTGTTATCTCTCACTACAACCTCCGGCAGTGTTGCGATAGCCATCACGCCCCAACCAGCAGACCCCAAGAAACCAGATGAACCGGCCATAGTGCGCATCAGGACGGGCTCTGGGAGCATCGCCGTCTCCTTCAAGGCGCCGCATGATGCAGCAGTGATGGTTGGAGCGGATGATGAATATGATGAACACGACGGACACAATGAGGAAGAAACGCATAAAAAGGACAAGAACAAGAACAAAGACCTCAACGCCCTCCCTCCCCGTCCATACGAAATATACATCCACTCCGACACGGGCTCGATTACGGGCCGCTTCGTCTTCTCCTCCGCAAGTATCTCCACGGTTCGAGGGTCAATCAGCGCCCTTCTCGTCCCTATTAGATACGACACCGACAGCGAAAAGCAACCATCCCTACATACATCTACAGAACAGGGGAGCCAAAACATCCGCTTCGCAGAACCCATCATTGTCCCTGCTGCTGCTTCAGAGAAGGAAGAAACCGCCACTGTGAATCTAAATTATCATAATATCCCTCAAGCCACGCACACCAGTACCCAAGGCTCGATTAATATCCACTACCCCGAACACTGGGCGGGAGAAGTCCATGCCAAGTCGTCGGATGGACGGATCTGTCTTGATGGAAAGGGGTTGAGGGTTAATAAGTCCGGGGACGGGTATGCGGATGGGTTCAAGGAGGCTGAGGATGGTGATGAGGGATATGCTTGGTGGGGAGGGAGGGGGGATATGAATGTTTCTTTGGCGACGAGGGATGGGTCGATTGTTTTCTTTGTTGGATAGAATGGAGCGCATCATTCCATATCTAATGGTTTCTAGGTAGAGGTAGCGTGTAGAACTTGGAGAATAGTCACGAGTAGTATACCAAATTGAATATCCTAGCCCTAACACCTACATCGGCATTCGTGTTTTTCTTCGCAATTGGCATCAATCGATGAATACTGAGGGTATATTAAGCATATAGGCCCCAATTAGATACCGCCGGCAAAAGCAGCGTGTACGTGCTATGCAGGATCTGGGATTCCTTCTGTCCGGGGACAGGAATCATGCCATATCATATTATGGCCAGACCAAATCATATGCGATGAGAGGGGAATGCATGCACGTATCGAGTCTCGTTGAATCATTCCCCGCGAGGATCATATGTGCTCCATAGTCGGTGCTTTTGCAGATCCAGATGCAGGCAGCTCGCATATTAAATATCGGTGGCTGGGTGAATGGCGTTCATTGACAGGGTAATCATTAAGAGATGAAAATAGAGAATTGCTTACAGACTTTTGCTCTCCACATGCTAGATCTACCCCATAACGATAAATTTAACCAGATACATAGTAAACATTAAACAGTACACAGCCGGAACGCCGTATCCAGCTACATCATATCATATCATACCCAAGACCAGACCAGACGGGTCATGGATACAATGATATGATCAGCTCCTCGAAACTAGAATAAATCGCACGTTCTTTCTGGGATTCTCCTCCAGCCTCCTGTCTGAGGATATGACATCGACATTGATATGGGCGTTGACGTTGACGTTGACGCTGATCAATGCATGATCGAACTTGAGCACGAAGAAAGTGCAAAAAAATAAATAACAAAACCGTACCGAACAGAGGAAAAGAAAACTCTCTATCTGGACCGTGCTCCCGGACAGGGGGATGGGATGGCGAAGTATAAGCAAGAAACTGGAAAGAAAGAGAAAAAAAAAAAAAAAAAAAAAAAGATCAATCGTCATCTCTATAGCGCATCTTCTGTGGCGAAAACACAGGCATCAGAGACATAGGATCAGGGTATACACAGAAAAAGAAAAAAGGAGAATGGGAAGAATTAACCAAGCATGGACATGAAAAGAAGCAGACATCCAAAACACACGAGGCCCAGCTAGATGTAATGCGGCAAGATGAATCGAACAGCCCCTGGTTGGTATGAGAATAAAAGAGGAAAAATCGTACAGAAACGCTCGAGACTGTTCTTTTTCTCGCTTTTCGCTCCACACTCAAGGAAACCCTCTAGAATGAAAATCCGCCTGGAAATCCACCCCCAGCTCGGGCGTTGCCAAAGGGCGATCCTCCAGCGTGTGCAAATCCGCCACCACCGCCGTTCATCATGTTGAATAGCACGCTCGGGTCGATGTTGATGTGTGTAGCACCTCCCATTCCACCCATTCCACCCATTCCGCCCATGTTGAAGCCGTGTCCACCGAACATATCGGCGGGGTCGATAAGATCGTCTCCATTGTCATATGAAGCTCGTTTCCTAGAATAGAATGAGTAACTGAAATCTACATGGATATACAGGCTGAAACTTACTGAGGATCGATCAGAGTTTCGTACGCTTCTCCGATCTCTTTGAACTTCTCGTCGCCAGCCTCTCCGTCACGATTCTTGTCAGGGTGGTACTTGATGGCCAGCTTCCGGTATGCCTTCTTAATATCCTGTTCCGATGCGTCCTTGGGAACTCCGAGGATCTTATAGTAGTCCTTCCGCTGGGCCTTCTTCTGCTCCAGTTCTGCGCGGCGGATATCTTCCTGGATTCCTGGCTCGGACGGATTATTTTCAGCCACCTTCTTGTAGTCCCGGATGGCATCTTCCCACTTCTCCGCTCCAGCGTACGCCTTGGCACGGATCTTCATGACCTTGATGTAGGACGGGTCGAGACGAAGGGCCTCGGTACAGTCACCAATGGCATGTTCATAATCTTTGATCGCGATGTAAGCTTGGGCACGGTTCTGGAGGACCTTGGAATTGATATCCTTGTTGTTAGGGTCGAGTCTCAGAGCAGCGGAGTACAACTCGATAGCTTTCTGGTAATCCCTGGCCTTGAACGCCGCGTTTCCTTCCTCTTTTGTCCGGACGAGTTTCTGGACGTTGCGCAGCAGCCGGATGGCCGGCTTGGAATCCGGATCTAATGACAGACACATTCTCAGATGCTTCAGAGCCTGATCGGTGTCGCCGGTACCGAGGAAAGCGCGGGCACGAATGAAGAGAGCATCCGGGTCCTGGTTGTTCTCACGGAGCATCGACATGGCAATATCCTGCGCTTTCCCCAAGGAGTTGTCGTTGTTCATCTTCAGCTGGGCCTCTGCGGTCAGTAGGGTCCACTTGCGCGGTTCCTTGACGCCCTTCCCAAGACCCAGCCGGGCCTGATCCAGGCAGAACAACACCATCGACACGCCGCGTTCCTGTTTCAGGGTCTCTTCTGCCTGTGTAACGAAGCGCAGCATCTTCTCTGCAGGGGCCCTGTCAGTGGCTGTGGCGGGAGGCTGGATGCGAGACAGAACATTCAACGCCTCTACGGGGCGTCCTAGATTCGTCAAGATACGAGCCAAGCGGTGCATGATCTTGGGGTTTCCAGGATCGAGCTGATTGGCACGCTCCGCATCCTCCAGGGCAGCGAGATATCGGTTGGCGGAAAGATTCGCAGCGGCACGGTTGGAAAGATAAATGGAAGAATTCGGGCACAGTTCAAGAGCTGCAAGATCAGTCAATAGGATAGAACGAGGGGAAAAAGCCGAGGAAAAGAAAAAAAAAAACCCACCCTTGTTATATTCTAGAATAGCGTTACTATAGTCGCCAGCCTTGAAAGCCTTGTTCCCCGCCAATTTGAACGAATCAGCTTCGGCGGTGGTCGGGTTCGACTTGTGAGGCGGAGGAGTCGGGCTCCTCTGCCCCTTCTGTGACCCGTTAACACCGTTACTGGCGTGGTTGGGCGTGTTTGAATTTTTCCGCACGAAGGACGGAGCAGGGGCAGGAGCAGGAGCAGGAGCAGGGGCCGGGGAGGAGCGGGCATCCTTGTCGATGTCCATCGACGAACGCGGGCTATCTCTAGCGGCGGCCATGGCGGAAAGACGACGCAATTCGTCCGGGTGGAGATTCAGAGGGTGTAGGTCGGGGTCCCGATCGCGGGCGTGGTGATGACGGGAGCTGAAGCTGTATCTGGACGAGGTGGCGGCGGCAGAGGAGCGGCTGTGGGAGAGGCGAGAGCGAGAAACCGAAGCGGATTTGGACGGGGAGTGGTGTTTTCTTGGAGAAGACGAGCCTGGGCCAGGACGAGGGGACGAAGAAGACGGCGAGTTGCGAGGATGGGGAGAACTTGAGGGGGATGGAGTGTCTTTGCCTTTGCCTGTGCCTGTGCCTGCACCTGTGCACTGGCCTGATAAGCGGTCGCGGCTCACAGACGGAGAAACAGTAGGGACCGATGGAGGAGGATGGGGGAGGTCTTTTTTCGCTTTGTCCTTGTTCTTGGCCTTATTCTTGTCCTTGGAGAAGAACTGGGTGAGAACCATTGAGGGAGAGGTGATTTTTTTCCCTGGTCTTTTTTATCGAAGAACAACGAAGGCGGTGGAATTCTTTAATAAGCTGGGAGTTAGAATCCGGTTCCAGGTGCTGTACGGAGTGTATATATATAAGCTGCTCTCAACAGAACCAGAGCGTCGATGCACGAGAGAAATCCGTTCAATCGTGCTTTTCAGGGGAGTCCTTCAACTGCGTCCAGCCATGGCAAGGTATATATGACGAAAGGTGGATGGTCGTTGTAGGAGGATCGTTGCAGGAGGAACCAGACGAAACACGCAGGAGAAACAAGATCAAAAACTCCAAGGCTCATGAGATCGCACGGATTCGAAACGGTCGAGTCTGACAGCCGTTGCAGTGCTTCCTCTGGCGGCGATGGATCATAAGTATGCCTCTGCTGGCGATATTTCCGGAGGCTGGAGAAGGCATGCAGCGTTGGTCTGTGTTAGCGTGCGCTTCCTGTGGAATCTCGTCGATTCTTCTGCCAATGTAAGATATGCGTATTGTATCTGTCTGTTCCGGTAGTATTAATTAGGTATACTTATGGAGTAATATTCATGGAGTAAACAGACGTGATGTCCATGTCCTAGGTACCGTGTACTCTGTCACTGTTTACGCGATACTTCACAATAACATACCACCGAAATTACTAGCACCCCTGCTACAGCCATTCTAGGCTTACGCTCTTCTGCAATTATACCACTCTTCTGGTACTACTTGACTGATGCTTAATTTAATTGACTGCATTACCCGGTTTTCTGCCTGGGCACTGCACGCCAAAAAATGCTTGCTGCACGGCACCAGACAGAGCAGCCAACCGAGCGTCCACCATGTCTCAAAACAAATCCCACCAAAACAACGTCTGCACTAGATCTTCCGGAGGATGGGCTCTTTCGTTGCCAATATCGCCTGCTGCTGAGAAACGCCTGGTCTTTCAGCGAATATCTTCTCAGTGATAGCTCTTTCTCCGCCTGAGCTTTAATCTTGACGTGATCCTCGGAAATCTTTGAATCTGGGGCGCGACGATAGTCTCCTCGGGCTTTGCAAATCCACACACCGGGGCTTCCCTTTTCTTGAAACCACGAAGCTGGTGCTATGCGCTCGAGGACATGCAGAATACCGCCAGGTCTTTCCCAGGTTTGCTGGTATCCAGACACTCACTCCATCTCCATGGTTGTGAACGCTGTCTGCTCTTGATTTCCATCCTGGTCTCCGAGGGCCTCTTCGTCAAGCTCTCGTGCAAGGTAGGTAAAGTTGTGCCTAGTCTCTCCCTTCGTGTGGTTGTCCCTGACCAGAATGCATTTTTGCACGATTTCGCTTTGGCCTGCCCGTATGCTGGCAGGATACTCCACCCTGAGACCACCATACGACTCGGAGACTTTGCGCGCGCAAGTAATCCGCATGAGCCTTCAAGTCCGATACTGGCTATTTGTTAGTAATAACAAGTTTGCGAACCATTGTAAACCGGACGTTCAGAAGACAACTAAATGGCAGCTTACGCGTAGACTGTCCTTCCCAAACGCGCAGATGACTGGTCGTACCCAGAACCTCATCCGTATCGGTAACTATATCATATTGGATCTAGTGCCAAATGAGTCGTAAATACCGTACGTCCCCAATGCTTTCGCGATCTTGTCAGGTTCCCACCGGTCGTGTTCGCAGCCTTCGTCTATATCATTACCAAATCTGTCGGAATTGATCCACATCCACAACTGTTACTCTTCGAGAGCAAGAATCATGGCACGTCTGTTGGATCTTCCAGATGAATTGATTCTAGCCATCGTCGACTACCTACAAATGGACACAAAGCAGGTACAATTGCCATTCTATCAACTTGGAGATGCTTACCGCTACGTGATCGACCATAATCCTTCACTAAGAGTTAAACGCCTTCATTCTTTGCTACTTACCTCCTATCGCCTGAGTGGTCTTCTGCGGCCAATATTTTATCGTGATATCTTTGTCCGCGAATATTGTCGCGTCGGCCAGGAGGCTCCGCTGCTGCAGCTGAAGTGGGGTCTTGAGAAGAACCCGAGTCTCCAGGAGCACATCATTTCGGCGACCGTTCCATGCAGGAGCTCTTGGCGTGGTGGTCACTCTATTCATGATATCTTTCAATTTTTTTGGTTCACAAACATCCAGACCCTTACCATTCATAAATTTATCGATTGGGAGCCCCTAGAATTTGAAAACAACTCACATATTGGCACTTCACCTGTGGAATGTCTAAGGCTGATTGATTGTGGAGCGCATGAGGAGGCTTTGGCCGCTGTATTAAGCTGGCCAGCAGCTTTAAAAATACTTCACTATGATGCCGACCAAGGCGAGTGGGAGGGCCTTCGTGGAAATGAGCCACTCGAAAGCTGGTCATGTGCGGCTCTTGTGCGTACACTGCAATCACAAAAGAGAACATTGGAAGAACTTACAATGACGCGGCCGTGGCTTGACCATGAAGGACTGGGGGGTGGACCTCGCATTGATCTGAGCGAGTTCAAGTCCCTCACCACTTTACGCATCTACCACGTCTTTCTCTGCGGGTGGGATGATCGGGATGGGGTCTGGGAATGCTTACCTCGCAGTCTGGAGGTGTTGGAGGTCTTTTACGACGATCATGACCTCACCCCATTTTTATGTGAGACCGACGATGGGTATGATACTTTTGTTCTTGATTTGATTAGGCATAAGGAGGCGCATCTCCCATATTTACGCGCAGTGACCATCTACTCGCGTGAAGCAGTTTATGATCATGAAACAGAGGAGGACCTGCCTGCGGGGCTCTGGAGGTTGCCATCTTCACTTGCGCGCGAAGCTGAATCCGCTGGTATAAAGCTGAATGTGCGGCTGGGATACCCAGATGCTCCAAATTTCGAGGAAGCCGACATTTTCGGGTCACTGAAAACCAGCTAAGCCGGACAGCCTATTCTATTCGACTCACGCAAGAGTGGCAGCTATAAGAGGGAGCAATGTATCATGATGCAAAAGGATACGGTTTGTTTAGAGACAGCTTCCAACGGAAGGACACGAGAAGAAGCATTGAGACGCCTGAAGGTCAGACGTAATTGAAGGTGTAGAATGAGCCGGAAAATCCTCACATTAAATAGTCAGACAGATAGGTGGACTCGTCCGAAAGCATCCACAAGGATTGATTCTAATCTCGGAAACGCTCAACGAGACAAAGCAAGCTGGGAGTGCAAATGCGGCCAAAAAAAAAAAAAATCATTCTCCGGAAAAGATAGCAGACAGGATCCAATGCAAATTGAAGTACACATGACTCCGTGCTCACAGAGCAAAGAAAGCGCCATGCCATTATAGATGATGCTCTTTGTACCCAGGGGGGAGGATATTTCTTTCGAACCCTTCATATACGTATCACGGTGTACACTAGACCTAATCAATAGGTCGGAATGGTTAAATATCCACAAAGAAAACAAAAACAAAGAAAACCAATCACACATTCCACTCAGCTGATGAAGAACGCCCGACTCGCCTTGCAAGCTCCATCCACCTTGATCCTTGGACGGATTCCGATTGAGGACGCGGATGCGGACGTGAGCGTGAACGTGAATGTGGACGTGGACTTGTACCGAAAATAGTCTCGTACGACGGCGGCGGTTCATCGGGCACATCATTATCCTCCGTGCTCGGTTGCAGCAGCTGTTGCTGTTGTCGATGTCCAAGATAATAGTGATGGCTTTCAGCCTGTAAAGAGGAGACGTGAGCTTTAACCCACATCTTCCGGTCCTCGAGCCATATAAGCTGGTAGGAATTCTGGCCCCGTCTCCTCTGCCCTGATGACGGATACTCGTAACATTGATATTGATATTGGGGATCTGCGGGGCCCAGAAAACATGACGATCCTCGAGGCGGACTGGGGGAGCTCCGGGGCTGCTCGAAGCCCATGTCCATGTTGTTATTATGGAGAGTATGCCCTAGGGAAGGGCTGTGCGAATTGGCCTGTCCCGCTTCAGCCTCTTCGAACATGGTTCTCGGTCTGGTAAGTCTGGGCGGGTCATAACGGAGCAAGGACGGTGAGGTTTCCACGACACGATGATTATTATTGTTATTATTCTGCGCCGAGGTGGTCCTATCTTGATGTCTGGGTGCAGATGTGCGGATAGTAGCAGCAGCAGCATCAGCCGTGGCTCCTGGTTTTTGGAGTGGACGGCCGTTGGCAAGAGAGTTCCCGGTTGTTGCGCAACGATCAAGCCGGATACGAGGGAGATTCCTATGATGGAGTCGAATGGTGAATCGGGCATCATAAATGGGGGGTCCTTCTAGAAGAGACAGATCCATCTGGTCTATCGATGGGGTTTGACGGAGAGGAATCCGGGAGAATGGGACTGAAACCAAGCCCTGGATATAGAGGAGTTTTAAATTGAGGGTCATACAAATACAGAAAGGAGTATATATTTAAATATACAAGATAAAGATCTGATAGAAATCCGCCATCAAACCCCCCTGTATCGACCGGGGCACTGACACACAGGCAATGCAATTTGCCATGTCGCTGCGCTTCTATGCCAACAGCTGTAGCTGCAGCGCAGCCGTGGATGCGCGCGGGAAAACATCGGGAGGCAAAAAAAAAAAAAGGGAAGAGGCAGTGCAGCAATCTCGCGGCATATATTACAGGCGTCAGGTCAGGCCCCTCCTAGGTGGCGCTGAACTACTCGCACCCGGTAGAAAAGTGGGTGTTGATATACCGCAGGAGTCTGTCTGTCTGTCTAGCTGAAGAAATTTTGCCACAAGAAGTCTTTCCTCTTTTAGCTGAATGGAGTGTACAGCGAGCGAGGGCTGCATAAAACACTTCATGTGGTGTGGGAGTAGGTAGAATGCCACCGTAGCTGTGACTGGCTACCGGGATACAACTCACCTCCTCCAGACCAGGAATACATTAGTAGAAGTGAAACTGCAGTAAGGACTGGACAATGAAAGGGGCACGTATTTAGCCTGTCTGGGATCAGTTGAGAGGACGAATTAGCAGCCGTAATTCCCATGCACTGCATGAATGCTACAGCTGTACAGCGGCACAAGCGCTGAGAACAGGGACAGCATGGTTCAACAAGTACGATAATAATGCCATTATCCGATGCCGAATCTGGCCTGTGCCATTTGATTTCATATGTCTTGGTTTACTCGAGCGTTTTTTTTTTTTTTTTTTTTTTTTTTTCGGGAGGAAATAGGGTAAATATTATTTTTGGCCGTTCGGAGGATCGTGGCATTGCCATGCTATCTGTACATGGTACCACTCCACACTTTTGCCTAGGCACTAGTAGGAATACTAGGTAGTAGGCGGCTAGGACTAATCTAGCAGTAGCAGAGCTATGATTATTTGAGGGTGGTGCACCAACAATAGCGGCAGTATAAGGACTACTACGACTACTCCATGGCACGGACATGTACACAGCATCTACTGCCTTGAGACAGAAACCGAAGATTCGCTCAGGGCAGACGGTTACATGAAACAAGATATGTACATTACCGCGATAGGGGACAGACGTACAGCAGTGCGCATATACCATACATATTATACGCAGACACTGAAGAGAAACAAGTGAAAAAAAGAAAAGAGCATCGGTTCGTAAGAAGAGAAATAACCATCACACATGATACTCCTGCTGATGCTCGAAGCAGCAGCATCAAGGCGTCCCAGAAGGGAAACGAAAACGGAATGTTATTATTTCTCCAAACGAAAGAGAACTAAATTAAACAAATGACCCAATTCCTCCATAAACCAATTCCAATCCCAGTAGAAGCTTGACGAGGCGGGAGCAGATCCAGTCCAGGGCACACGCTCCGAGGCGATCACGCCGGATCCATTACGCAGGATTCCCTTTAAGCCAAGAAGAGGGCAGCAGCGGCAGCCAGGCCGGCAGCGACGAAGGAGCTGCCGAAGGAGCTAGCAGCACCGTTGGACAGAGGGAAGGGGCTGGGGCTGGAGCCGGAGCCGGAGCCGGAGCCGGAGATCGGGCTGACACTGGAGATAGGGTTAGCTTTTAGGGCAAGGTGGTGGGGCTGGTGGGGGCTGGAGCTTACGCAGGGCTGGGAATGGCGCTGCCAGAGGGGCTGCCAGCCACGGGAGCGACGCCGCTGGGAGTGGAAGAAGGCTGGATGGTGATGGTGGAGTAGGTGACGGTGGGAATGCAGGTGGTCACAGGGATGACCGTGACGCTGGCAGCGGGAGTCGAAGCAGTGGTGACGAAGGAGCCGATAGGGGAAACGGACGGGGCAACCGAGGGAGCCACGGAGGGAGACACGGGGGGCACGACCGGGGAGACGCCAGAGGGAGACGAGCTGGAAGAGCTGGACACGGGGGGCACAACCGGAGAGACGCCGGAGGGAGAAGAGCCGGAAGAGCTGGAGGTGACCACAGGAGGCACAGCGGGAGCAGTGCTGGTAGCAGTGGCAGCGACAGCAGGGACAGTGGTGCTGGAGTGGCGGCCCGGGCAGTTGGTCACGGTGGGAGCGCAAGAGATGATGGTGATATCCTCGGTGCTGTAGACCGTCTCGGTGGCAGCGGCGAGACCCGCGAAGATAGCGACAGCGGCAGTAGTGAAACGCATTTTGACGAAAGAGAGCAAAAGTTTATTTGGAAAGAAGCCCGTCGAGGGTGATTCTAGAGAAGTACAGAAAGAGTGAACTTGGGGGTGCTGAGAGAGCGTGTGTAGTTGGGATTGGGTTGGAAAAGAACGGCTGACCGAAGTCGAAAGCGTGAAAGATGGCAGACAAAGAACAGGATTGTTTGGAGAGAAGAAGAAAGGAAAGAAAAAAAAAAGAAAGAAAGAGGGCGACAGAGAGGGAGCGCCAGGGGCTTTGTACGGGCTGGGAGATTACGATGCGCCTGGAGATCGTCTGTGCATGGAGGCCGAGGGGGAAAAGGGGGACGGCTGTGTTTCGTTTACTGCTCTTTAGCCGGTATTGTCTCCATTAACAATAACGGGAATAGTTGGGCTGATCCTGCTGATCTTTGTCCTCGAGTCTATAAAGTATAGACATACCAATGTGTGCAGTCTACGCGGTAGAGACGTGTCTCTGTGTGTCTCTGTACTCAGGAATCAAAGACTCCAGGGACGAGAGAATGAGAGAATGAAAGAATGAAAGAACATGCCCAGAGCATCGCGTGTTTCAGGACAGTCAACAAGGTGCAGCTAAACAACTTCATCCTCTCCACCTCGTTTGAGGCCCCACGTGCATTTATTTCTCTGCCGTGTATCACTGCTCATTTGCCGGCATCATCTCTTCCCTCAGTTCCCTTTTCATCTTGCATCGTGCTCCAAGCAGATCCAATTGCTCAAGTTCCAGTCCTCCCTTCCCCAGACCGTCAGCACCTTCGACCATTGTCTGTGCTGTATGGCGCTGCTCAACCGATTAACAGGGGAATCACAGCGTACAGCGCGTCGCAGCATGGGATAATCGCCCTCAGCCAGCCAGTCTCAGGGGTCCGCGCACCCAATTACCTTTTCCACTCTGCAGCCTTAATCCATCGCCGTCGCATAATTCATTGCGATGGGAGTATATTATTAGAACACGGCCATTATAATCTACCGTTTGCGCTCATCATAAAGAAGCATCAGCTGAGTTTAACGGTCTGGCTTGACTAGTCTTGACCCATGTCTCGTTCGCATTTCTATTCATATCGTACATTTAACATTAACGGCTGAATCCATGGTACTCCGAATAACCCGCTCCACTGCCCTATCGGTGGCTCTGTGCCCGGAAAAGGGGCCGTCGTAAGATGCACAGTCCTCGGCACTTGAATTCCCAGGAGTTCCTGTTCCTGGATGACTGATAGCTGTTCCGTGGCTATGGATTCTCCATCTCGCCAGACTCCAGAGACAGCGCACAGCGCTGCATAATCCACGCGTCGCGCTGTCCGTTCGTCATGCTCCGCCGCGTGTCTTCCCGTTTGCTTGATTGCCTTCGGATCTACACTACCGTTATTCGCCACAGGATAGGACCAGTTCTCCCGGATCGTCGCAATGCTCAGAACTGCTGCTGAATTCCCATCTGGGGAATACCACGCATAGCTAACTTCACTGCCAATATGCCAGAGAATCTCACGAAACCCTGATACATCGCCCCGGAATGCATACAAACCTGTGGGAAGAAGGGGATTGACCTGTCCGCAGTGGGGGGCGGGCGCGGTGGAATACCATGTCCAACGTGTACCTTTTCCTCGCTGTGGACCGGGCTCTGCTCTCTCCATGAGTCTCAGGGCTGGACTGGATATCTGACGATTTCTCCAGACCAGTTCAATTCACGGATGAACTTCCCGGATCCATGTCAGAGGTATACCGGTGCTAGCTCTAGTGAGATTACTCTGAGCCATGCACGATTGTCGTTGAAATGGCCCTGTTACATGCAAACTTGTATGGGTCATGGGCTGCTTCATCTGTTTTCGGAGAGATACGGCCCTGTAGACGGGAGACGGGGAAACAGCTCATGTAAAGCGTCTTAATGCCCTGTTTCTGTTTATAAGGAAGTAGACAACCGCTGGTGGTTGATTTGGATGCCTTTTGCCAGTCACGAGACACAATTCGCTTAGTAAAGTATCTAAGATTCTCAACATTCATCTCAGACGCTGTTCTCCATCAAGCTCATCTCAAGATTCATCCTTCACGCGAGATTCATCGGCAGTACTCCGTATTCCACGCTGTTTCCCGGCGACTGCTTTCTCCAAGGGAGACACAGCCTTCTCGCCGTCATCCAAGTATGGAAGATGGCGGATCCTTCCCTCGATGGAGCTCTACCGGAGGATGTCCGCTATCCAGCTGGCAAGGTTACATGCGATAAATACTTCCCCCGCTTATGGAGAAGCCATGGCTCGACAGTGATTCCTATTTCAAATCCATTCATCAATCGACCACGCGATGCTGTTAGGTAAGTAGCGAGCAGCTTCTTCAACCTCTTCTGCTTTTTACTGACGCTAGTTCAAGCTCGCTGCAACCCCGTCCCAGTGCCGGCGGAAGTCCTGCGGTGACGGTGCACGGAGACCGTGATGATTCGCCATGTTTAACCGCCATATCGTTCTCGTACTTGGCCCATCTCCCGCCTGGCTTACGACAAGCATTCTGCTCCAAGGCTTGATTGCCAGGAGGCACCAATGACCCCGCTGCGTCGCAGGCGCTGACAGCGCAGAACGCCGCACGGAATACACAAAGAATCATTCTAGTAATTCTTACCCTAGCACCCCTGCCGGGTGATCCGTCTATCGAGCCATTTGCTTTGTCTCTATCTCAGATCGCCTGCTGACCTGCCTTTTCTGGTGATAATGCAACATGCAAGATCGTATTACTCCTGCCATGCAATCTCCGTAAATGCAACCTTGGCTGCTTCGTGACTGGCTCCCTAGACAGGCTGTCGATGTTGTGCTATTGGGCATATCGAAGCAATCGCAGCTGGGGGGGATCCTATATGATCTCTGCGGTTCCATCATGCCTCTTTTTCTCTTTTCTTTTCTTTCTTTCCTTTTTTTTTTTTTTTTCCCTGGTCAACCGAACCAAGGAACAAACCGCCTTGTGCACGGCTTCAGTTTAATCATTCATCATGTCTGTTCGGTCTATTATCCGTGCTGGCCTCCTCTACCAGCTTGCCCTTCCTGCTCTGGGTGCCGTTCATGAGCAATTGGCCGCCGTTCCCAATGGATGGACCAAGGTCGAGGATGCTGACGACTCAACCACCATCTCCCTGACCGTCGCTCTGAATTACCAGAATCTTGATCAGCTCGAGTCCAAGTTGATTTCCGTCTCCACCCCGGGGCATCCCGAGTACGGAAAGCACTTGGACCTGAATGACATCAATGTCTTGTTCCCCCCCGCCAGCGATGCGTCGGTCGTTTCCTGGCTGAAAGACGCCGGTATCTCTCAGATCCACACTACCGGTAGCTCCGTCAATTTCGCTACCACCGTCGGTACGGCTAACAAACTCCTCAACACCAATTTTGCCTACTACTCCGATGGAGCTGGTCAGAAGCTGCGTACGACGCAGTATTCCATCCCGGATCATCTCGCCGGCGATATTGACTTGATCTCGCCCACGACCTACTTCGGAAAGACAACCGCCGTCCGTAGCGTTGTGTCTATTGCCAACACAGGCGTAAAGTCCATTGACGTGGATGCGTCTTGCAACAAATCGATCACCCCTTCTTGTCTGAAGGAACTGTATGGCGTCGGTGACTATGTGCCAGACCCCGCATCTGGGAGCCGGGTTGCCTTTAGCAGCTTCCTGAACGAATCAGCTACCTACGCGGACCTGAACGATTACGAAGCGAAGTTCGGCATTCCCTCGCAGAGTTTCAGCGTCGAGTTGATCAACGGGGGCGTCAATGACCAAAACCCAGTCACTGCTCAGAACGGTGAAGCGAACTTGGATGTGCAGAACATCATCGGAGTCAGCCATCCGCTCCCCGTTACGGAGTATATTACTGCTGGATCACCGTAAGTTCCCCTACCGGAAGTTGCGATTCCCTTGCTTGTAACGTGGCCGAAAGTTGACTTCTATTTCACAGCCCTTTTGTTCCCAATGTGGATGAGCCCACGCCCGCGGATAACCAGAATGAGCCATACCTGCCATACTATGAATATCTTCTGTCGAAGCCCAACTCGGAGCTTCCTCAGGTGATCTCTAACTCGTATGGTGATCCTGAAGAGGTACGTTGCCAGCGGAGGACTCTGGGATTGACAGTATTTGGCTAACTGCAACCAGACCGTGCCTGAGTATTACGCTAAGAGGGTGTGCAACTTGATTGGCCTGATGGGTCTCCGTGGTATTTCGGTTCTGGAGTCTTCTGGTGATCTTGGTATGCTGCATCCCCCCATTCTTATCCGTTTGGAGGCCTCGTTACTTTGTACGTATTCTAATCGAGGTCCAAACAGGTGTCGGCGCTGGCTGCCAGTCCAACGACGGAACAAAGAGCCCCAGATTCACACCAATTTTCCCAGGCACCTGCCCTTATATCACTGCTGTGGGTGGCACGCAAGCTGTCGCCCCAGAGGTCGCATGGGTTGCCAGCTCCGGCGGATTCAGCGACTACTTCCCCCGTCCATGGTACCAGGAAGCCGCCATTGGCACCTACCTGTCGGCATTCATTGCACCCGAGACGATTGATTACTATTCCAAGTTTGCCAACTTCAGCGGTCGTGGATTCCCCGATATTTCCGCCCACAGCTTGACCCCTGAGTAAGCAGTGTTCCTATAATATCCGGCCGTCGATACATGGACAAGTCCTCTAACAGCTGCTCTTATCTAGCTACGCTATCTACTACAACGGTATCCTATCTCGCTCCGGAGGTACCTCAGCAGCCTCCCCGACCGTTGCGGCCATCCTGGCCCTACTCAACGATGCCCGTTTCCGCGCCGGAAAACCGGCGCTGGGATTCGTGAACCCTTTCCTCTACACCATTGGCTGGGTAGGCCTCAACGATATCACGCTCGGGGCCTCCGATGGCTGCAACGGAGAAGACCTACAGACGGGACAACCCGTACCAGGAGCCAGCGTTATTCCCGGAGCGCACTGGAATGCGACTATCGGATGGGACCCGGTGACTGGACTGGGAACGCCTAACTTTGAGAAGCTGAAGGAGATTGTATTGGCTCTGTAAATTTCTTGGATGGAATATGTATTACTATGAGTAGGTAATCTGGCTGTATATAGTATATACACGCGCATTGGGTAGCGATAATCCACACACTCACGCGACCCTGCCGCACGATGTTCGCAGTTTTGAAAAAGGAAGAAAAAGAAGCGAGGCTTTCAAAAAAAGAAGAAGAGAAAAGAAAAGAAAGAAAGAAAGAAAGAAAAGAAAAAAGGGAGCTGACGACGGCCTTGAAAGTCGATGGACCAGGCCCTGTAATATTACAGGCGCGGAAACCCAAACATCAGCCTTTCCGGCGCAGTTCCCTCAGACTTTCCTGAAACACGGCGATGTCCACCTTGCCAGCACAAGCCCCAATCATGGAGCGTAGCAGGAAGGATGATGTGTACAGCGTCCAGACGGTGGATAAGGCTGAGTTAAGGATGGGTGGTCGTTTGTGGTTGAAGCCAGCCGCCGGAGATGTTCCCTTTCCCCCCTCTTTCTCTGCCGTCTGACTATCTCCATCTCTCTGTGTCTCCTGGTTGTACATGCATGTCGCTCGTTAACTGGATCCGTTCTGAATCCGTCCATCGTCTTTGTTCGCTCCGTTGAAAAGAAGCCTCACGGGACCAACCTGCAAGCTGGCTTCGTTAACGGACCCCAACGAATTATTCCTGCCCGGGGACAGGCAGAGCTCTCCCCCGACCACTCCCCCGACCACGACCACGACGACCTCCCTCATACCGACTGATCTGGATTCTGGCAGCTCTGCTCTTCCTGCTACCCCCTTGTGCATAATGTCGCCGCCGCCGCCGCCGTCATCGTCTTCATCATCAATCTCAACGGCGGCTGCTCCTGCTGCCCCGCTCCTCAGACCCCCGATTCCAGGCGGCCGCAATGACAAGACCAATGGATCCTCAAGAGCACCTCCAAAGCTTACACTGGGTATTCCCCCGTTACCGAATAGCAGGCTAGTCTCCCCGTATGATCCTACTGGCAATGGAAGTGGCACCGTTCCCTCCACTCTCTCAACCTCCGTCGATCCTATCCCTCTCCCTCTCTCTCTCCCCCAGCAGCAACAGCATCAACGACCTGCGGGCCGTCCAGCACCCCCGAAGCTCCGTCTCGCTACTCCCATGGGAGGGAGTAAGAATGTCACGCCGTCTGAATCCCTCCCCAACAATAACGGCAGACCTGTTCTCCCCGCCCTCATGACGGGGCCTGAATTAAATGCGCACGCGACATCAGGGGGGCTCAATCATTTCGATGGCCGTGGGAGCGGTCCCGGTTCAGCGGCGTCTTCGAATTACTCCACTCTGTCGTTTGCTATGGGGCTTCGTCAACCACACGGAGGTACTCCGGATCCCTCGTCTTCTATCAGCTCGGTGTATTCCGACCGGGATGGCGGGCTGGATCAGGATGGTGGCGGCGTGAATGGGCTTCTGCCGGATTTGGATAAATTGAGTCTAGAGAAAGGACGGCCGCTCGATGTAGAAGATCTGGATGATGAGGGCTGGCTGGCTGCTAGTGAACAGAAGAAGATCGTGGAGTTGGGGAGCTTGGGAGAGGGTGCTGGAGGTGCAGTGACGAAGTGTATGCTCAAGGGTGGGAAGTCAGTCTTTGCTCTCAAGGTATGTATTCTACTAGGTTCACTGTTCATGGAAGTTTACGATTCTGATTTAATCCTGTGCGATTCATACAGATTATCACTACCGATCCAAATCCGGATGTCAAAAAGCAGATCGTCCGGGAGCTCAACTTCAACAAGGACTGCGCATCGGAGCATATCTGTCGCTACTACGGGGCCTTTATGGATAAGTCTACGGGCACTATTTCGATTGCGATGGAGTTCTGTGAGGGAGGCAGTCTAGACGGCATATACAAGGAAGTCAAGAAACTCGGTGGTCGAACAGGGGAGAAAGTATTGGGCAAGGTCGCAGAAGGTGTTTTGAACGGGTTGACGTATCTCCACAGCAGGAAGATTATCCACCGAGGTATGGCTCTTGCAAAATCCTTTTCTTTACTGCCAGCCAGACTTTCTTGCTAATCCGATCTGTCCGATGCAGATATCAAACCTTCGAACATCCTTCTCTGCCGAGATGGCCAGGTCAAACTATGCGACTTCGGCGTCAGCGGAGAATTCGGCACAAAAGGTGACGCTAACACCTTCATCGGCACATCGTATTATATGGCTCCTGAACGTATCACCGGTCAATCCTACACGATCACTTCCGACGTATGGTCCCTCGGTGTGACATTGCTCGAAGTCGCGCAGCATCGGTTCCCATTCCCTGCAGACGGGACAGAGATGCAACCCCGTGCTGGCCTGATAGACCTCCTAACATACATTGTGCGTCAGCCTATCCCGAAACTGAAAGACGAGCCGGAGAACAAGGTTCGCTGGTCTGATAATTTCAAGTACTTCATTGAATGCTGGTATGTCCTCGATTCACATATGTGTATTATGGCTACAACTGCTAACTGTTTTTTACCCGTCCAGTCTCGAGAAAGAACCACCTCGAAGAGCAACGCCGTGGCGGATGCTGGAACATCCCTGGATGCTGGACATTAAAAACAAGAAAGTGAACATGGCCGCCTTCCTGAGGCAAGTATGGGGCTGGACCGACTAGAGCAACGAAACGAAGAGTCAAACGCACATCATTTATCCGTATATACAAACAACAAAGTGCCAGGAAACAAATGGGGCACAATTATACCACTCCCGTCCTGTTCAGATTGGTTTGTTTGGTTTGCTTTCCTTTTAGTTCATTCATTCATTGGGGTTTCTGACATGCATTTCTCGACTCTTTCTTATGTACATGATGGATGCCTTTCATTTTAATTTTCACTGAAGCATGATCATATCTCATCATCCCTTGTCTTGTCCTGTTTCATATGTTCATACCATAACATACCATATTATATCATGTCAGTACAGTACCAGATATACCCTACCTACAGGACGGTATAAGCGGCCGGACCATTTCATTGAGGTCTATTTGGGTGATTTATCTGGATGCAGGTTGGGATATAAATTGAATCGGAATATATCATTCTCCTTTTGCTTCTTTTATTTTCATTTCCTCTCTTTCGGTGTTGACTATAATATGATTGATTGACTGGTTACTATTATGATATTTATTTGATCTGGTCTACCAAAATAGTGGTAGTTTCCAGTTAATATGAGCTGTGCAAGACATGGCGGGCTGGTTAATTATGTTATGGTAAAAGTAGGATCATGGGTTTTAGTTTTTTTTTTTTTTTTTTTTAATTGCTATGCATTTATTCCACTTTTATGTCTCGGTTTGGCTGATATCGTCTATTTTATGTTGTCTATTTATTAGCTGTAGTTGTAGCCTTGTTCAGTCGGAATAAGTATATTTATTATATGAATGGGATGCAATAAAGCCCAGAATAAGTATCAGTAATATTTTCTCGTTTTTGAGATGTACCATCAACATCATAACCGAACTAACCATGTCAATGCTCTCTGTGATTAACAGGTTGAGCACCCAGGACCCATCCAATACCGCTGACCAATCCGCCCGTCACCATGTTACTGACGACGTCTCGTTTGCGGACTCTGCCCTCTTCAGGTCGTTGTTGCTGCTGTTGCTGCTGCTGGTCTTCCAAGATACTTGTAGCAGGTGTACCGCTGTCTATAGATGATCTTGCGGATGCGGCATCGTGGAGGGGGAATGCGTTCTTCCGGAATGCCATAGCTGCACCTCGAGCGACTTCGAAGAGTCCCATTGGCGCTTCTTCCTCGCCGTCATCACGGTGGGAATAGGAGCCCGATCGTCTGGCACGTGCGCGTTTCGCATGTTGTTGTTCAGTTTCGAATGCGTCCCGTTCGTGATCTGAGGGGCCGAATCCTCCTGGAATCGTTGTGAGAGCGTCTCCCTTTGTGTCCCAGGTGTCTGACTCTTCCGCTTCACGGGCCTGGAGGACGCTCATTTCCTCATCGCACCGTCGCCATGCACCTAGGATTTCGGGTAGTGGGTCCGGGGTCGGGGCGAGAACTAGAGCGAGGGAGAGTAGCTCCATGCGCTGCGAGAGGTGGCTGATCTGCGATTGTAATCTGGCTGTTGCTGATGATAGTGTCGGAGACCGGTACCGGCCTGCATTGTACACTGCTCGCCACGATATATCATCTTTGACGGGGGCAGAGCTTGTGGATGCTGACGTGGTAGGAAGGAGGGATGGGGGCGTGAGGCGGGTCAGGATGTAGGAGTACACGGTACCGAAATCGTCGGCAGAGAGAGCCGACGAAATGGATAGGGATATAATGCGCCTTTCTACCGTGATAGACGCATAATCGCCCTGCAGAGGGGTAGGAAGCTGTTCATTATGGGCGTCACCGATGGATGATGGATAGATAGGGAGCCCAGCCGCAACCAGACTTCTCCCTATGGACAAGAGGTCATCGAGTTTCGTGTAGCTTTTCTGGTTCTGATCCAGCACTTTTTCGATCAAGGAAAGGGGATCTGGATGCACGCGTATGCTGACCGGCTGGAAGGGAACGCCATGCTGTAAAGTGAGGGAGTAGAAAGAGAGGGCGTGAGTGGCCGAGATCAAAGCCTGGATCTGCCTGAAAGACAAGGATTCTGGAAAATGAGGCTGAAAGGTTTGAAGGCTGTTGAAGAAATCAATCATCAACAAGGTCTTCTCGTACAATAGTTCAGAGTCCAAAAAACCTTACATATCATATGCCTTCTTCATTCCGCCTCGTGTTCTATTCCCGTTGCTCGCATTGTCATATGCCACGAAAATCGCATCTCTGACAGCCGCTTCCACCTGTTCAGGGTTAAGAGAAGCAGGCTTTGTGTTCACGTAGATGTCCACCGCCAATTTGTACTCTTGAGAGCTGTCAGCATTGAGACTACCCAGAACCATATATATGCACCTTACCTCTAACAGCCAGCAATGTCTTTAAGATCTCTGTTTCCACAGTTTCCAGCGGTACCTTCCAAAAAAGACCATGGTAGTCTTTTGCGTCCGCCAATTGATCTATACGCCAACCTCTGAGCCAGAGCAGCCGTTGACGGATCTTACTCCAGTCACGGCTTTGCTTGGTTTGCTTCGTGATAGATGCAACAATGTTTCGCAACTCCAGCAACTGCGTATCCTCATTACTATGAAGGCACATGCTTGTAGCAAGCCTGCAGGGAATGGAGTGACCCAGTTCATCAGCGACTTGTAGAGAAGCAAGTACGGCTCTGAGGAAAGAAATCGACGACATCGAAGGGTGTGTCAAAGGGTTTGAAGGGACGAGCAACGCATTCTGCAGTAGAGACGCTCTTGAGGTTGAAGAGATAGCAGCCACATCAAAGCTTAGAGAAGGGAGTCCCTGACCACTCGGAAAGGTCGAAAACTCCTCAAGATCGAGCAGCTTAGCCACCCGTGAGACTATTTGAATCGCGCCATCCAGAGCAGCTTTGCTAGTATCCGAATTCGCGTATACAACAGCCAGTCCGGTCTGACCGTATCGGGTCCGTAAATCTGCGCGCTCATTATCTGACAACTGCTGATGGCCGTCCTCGTAGCCTCCCAGGTCCACATCTTCGGGTCCATCCCAGTTGGCAAATGCGCCTGCGACGGTTCCATAGTCAACAAGACTCCGCGACAAGAGCCACTCGTCGACAGTCTCCCAGCCCGACTGGCCCGGTACTTGCGATCTAGTCTCGTCTTGAGGAAAGGGAAGAGAATTACGTCGTGTAGTCTCGCTAAGCTTCCGTCTTTTCAATCGCTTGCTGCCATACATCCTGGGACCAACGAGTCCACGCAAGTTCTTGACCAAATCGGTACTATCTTTACGCGGTCCCGTCATCGACAAGAGTACGTTGATAGCGGTGTTCTCATCCATAGATTCTAGTACATCCAGAGATAGTGTTTCATCGTTGTTGGGGTAGTATTCATAATTCAAACGAAACAAAGGCAGCAGACTAGAGATCAGCCATGCCCGAATTATCGGTAACCGCTCGTAAAACGGAGCCAGGAGGCCAAGTATTAACGGCTGCAGAGAGGTTTCGGAATCGATTCGACGCGCCCGGTGAATCAGAAACTGGGTTAGAGGATCTGTATCATCTTCCTCTTCCCCGGAGGGATACTTCAGAGGAAGTAAATGAAGCTTTCGTACTCGTTTCCTCGCAGCTGCCTCGGACAGATCTTCCACGGAAGAGACATCGACACTCCCATCCAACAAATGAGACTGGATACCATCTGCAAGTATCTGAACTACTGTCGTATAATGCTGAGGCTCCGTGCTTTCAGGGAGGAAGGTCAGTATGATGCGCAAGAGGCGCTCCAACGGGAGACACTCTGGGAACTGGGCGTGCAGTCGTGGCAAGGCTGTGACATTACCGCTGGCGCAGAGATGAGTGGCCAGGAGAATCGCGCGGGTATGGGAGAGACCTTCCAGATCAGCCATTCTCGACGAGTTCCATACCAGGTGTACCGAGACTGGAGCGTGCTGTCGTAGTCGTAGCCACAGTGGTCGCCGAAGTCGTCTGGTTGTACGTCAAGCAAAGCTCGGACCACCCGCTGGAACCACATGCCCAGCGTCGCTGCAGCTGCGCCTGTTTCCTCCACGTCGTCAACGAGCCTCCCAGCACCCTCAATCTTGCTCCAGACTTCAACATGGCTTCAGGTTACGGTGTCAAAGGCGGTACGTACTCTGCTAGAGCCACCAGGCTCACTTTTCTTTGTTCAATTGGGCCTTGTTCCCGTCCCCTCACCCTCCCGACAGTCTTCCTCCGCTAACCTCCAGCGACTCGCTAGGTCCCTCCCGCTGCTTTCCCTTCTGGCAGGAAGTCCTTGGTTGCTACGTTGTGAATTCCGGAGACGGTGACGAGGGGAAGAAGAAGTGCGGGGCTGCTCTGGAAGACTACTACGAGTGCCTGCACCACCGGAAAGAAGTAAATAACGGGCCCCCTCCCCAGTATCCCCAGCCAGATCGAAAACAGATCGGTGAAAGGGACAATCGGGCCTTGAACAACTATTCTGACGACTTGACCTGACAGGCTCTACGGACGATGAAGCTGCAAGCTGCATATCGAAAGGCCGAAGCGGCACACCCTCGTGAACTGGAACCCAAGCCTGAGCAGATTCGGAGTTTGGGCTTATTATCCAAAGAAGCAGAAGCGGCTGCGCAATAATGAGCATTGTTATAAGCGTTATCAGCGAGATAAATGGCAGTTGTGTGGTTTTTTTCAGTTTGATATGCCTTATGTGGGAGGGTCCTATTACCGTTACCACGGCGCAACCTAAGGCTGAGTGTACACTGTACAGAAATCAACGACATTATTGATCTATCCAGTTACATTCTGACACAGGATGATTTCTTCCGAATCCTTCTTGCCCCTGATGACTTGTATGAGATAGGGGATTCTATCTACTGCTACTGCCTCTGTAGAGACTACGGAATTCACTTGCAATGCCAGCAAGTACGAATGTTACTCAAGTGATAGATATCTAATAGAAAAGAAGCATCGGCAGAGCAAGAGAACCTATGTAGTCGTAGCCGTAACCCCCGGAAGACCAGCATTTCCAGTGGAAGGGCATCTGCGTCAGCAACTCCAAGCTGACAGGAGGGTGTAATTTCCCACCAGCACCATGGATACGCGAGATCACCGTCAACGATAGTCCGTCGCTCGATAGATAAACAGACACGCCAGTTTGATGGCTACAGGTAATTGCAGGCTGCCATTGACCGGCAGATCCGAGCATGTCGCACACGTGACCTCCTAAAAAAACTTTACGCGGAGGATGGCGCTAATCTGAAAAGAGCCTAGTGCTGGAAGTCAAACATGGGCGCCAAAGATGTCCCAATGATATAAACCGCCGGCGTGACCTCGAGGATTTACCGCGTATATTTATCACTCCTGCTTCTCTCCACCGGATACCGTACGCTTTCGGATTCATCCTTGCTGGTGATAAAGCTCCGGTTTACTCTTTATTCCTGGCGTCGTTATTTTTTTTTTAATTGTTTGTTTTTTTTTTTAATACTTTACTCTTTGTCCTTATTATTTATTCTATTTATTTATACTTTATTTCCTGCTTCCTTTCTTCATGACTGTCTTGAAGCGTCCCAAACTCTAATGCTCTCTCCCTCCCTTCACTTTCCTGTCACCTTGACCTGACCTCTTGAACGCGACACTCCCAAGTCTGTGCTGCTTTCTACGCGTCGCGCTGCAGTGCATAATAATAATACTACCTAACTAGCGACGGCTGTCCAAGCGCCATGACTTCCAGGTAAACGCGATCTGCCAATCCTGTTGCGTCCCCTTCTGCCGTGCGACTCCGCTAACCGTTTCGCGTCTAGACTCGACCGTCTGGTCACGTGAGTAACCACTGCCCCGAAACTGTCCGGAAACGGAAACCATGACGCTCTTGGAATACTGACCTCCCACGTGATGCAGACTGCTGGAGACAGGGAGCACGCCGGTCATCAGGAACACAGCCGCACAGCAGCTGGCAGATGTCCAGAAGCAACATCCAGACGAGCTTTTCAACCTCCTCGGCCGTATTCTCCCGTATCTCAGATCAAAATCATGGGATACCAGAACAGCGGCTGCCAAAGCCATCGGCCTTATCGTTACTAACGCAGAGGTCTACAATCCCAACAGTGAGGACGGCCAAGACATCAAGAAACCAGAAGATGAAGATGAAGATGAAGAAGAAGAAGAAGAAGAAGAAGAACGAAATGGACATGTCAAGATCAAGTCTGAGGGAGATCAGCCCCTCACATCCGACAGTCTGCTCAGTCTAGACTCCCTCGATATCACGTCTATCTTGAAGTATGGCAAGAGGCTACTCGGCAGCGGTGGCAAAGAGTACGAGTATTCCCTTGCTGGCATGGATCCCGCGACAAGGTTGCAGCATCAGAAGAAAACATTGACCGCCCGCTTGGGTCTTGCCGGGGAGTACATCGAGGATGACTTAATCGATGACAGTGACCTGATCTCAAAACCGACGTTAAAGCACGAACCATCTGCCCCGTTGAGTCGGCAAAGTAGTGTAAAAGCCGCCGAGTCGCCCGTCGAACATACAAACGGGGAGGAAGCGGGTCTAAGTAAGCGACAGCTGAATCAACTCAAGCGGAAAAATAAACAGAACGCCAGGGTCGGTGCCAACAAAGTCCATGTTGTTGATCTGTCTTCTCGACGGACCTCAGAAGCTGTATCAACACCGACAGCCGCTACCCCATACCCCATCAAAACCGAGAATGGCAACGGTGATGTGAAACAAGATTACTTCTCTCTTGACCGAGCTAGCGGAGACGATGAATCGAAGCTCGTCACTGAATTCAAAGGCCCTACTGCCCCAGAAAACCCCATCATTGAACCGGATATTGAGGAAAAGGGCTTGGAATGGCCCTTTGAGCACATGTGCGAAATTCTCACGGTCGATCTTTTTGATCCGAACTGGGAAGTCCGTCATGGAGCGGCAATGGCGTTGAGGGAGATGATTCGTGTCCAAGGCGCGGGTGCTGGGCGTTTGAAGGGCAAGACTAGAGCCGAGAACAATGTCTTGAATCGTAAATGGCTAGATGATCTAGCTTGCCGTCTTCTGTGTGTCTTGATTCTAGATCGCTTTGGTGACTACATATCCGACAATGTCGTCGCCCCCATTAGAGAAACCGTGGGCCAGACACTGGGAGCGCTGCTTGCACGGCTACCTTCCAAGTCTGTCATCTTGGTCTATCGGTGCCTCTACCGCGTCATTATGCAAACAGACCTCGGCCTCGACCGCCCGGTTTGGGAGGTCTGCCATGGTGGTATGATTGGACTCAGGTATCTGGTCGCGGTGCGGAAGGACCTGCTTATCAAGGAATCCAGTCTAATGGATGGGGTGCTGGAGGCTGTTATGAAGGGTCTATGTGACTTTGACGATGATGTCCGGTCCGTGAGCGCGGCTACCCTTATTCCCATTACGGAAGAGCTCGTCGTCTCTCGAACCGGAACCCTTGGTACCCTGATGAACATAGTCTGGGACTGTCTTTCGAACCTGCAGGATGATCTCAGCGCTAGCACTGGGTCTGTCATGGATCTTCTCGCGAAACTTTGCACTTCTTCCCAGGTTCTTGATGCGATGAAAGCAAATGCTGCAAGTGATTCTGAGTCTTCCTTTGGCAATTTAGTGCCACGCCTATACCCCTTCCTACGACACACAATCACTGGTGTTCGGTCTGCGGTCTTACGGGCTCTCTTGACGTTCCTGCGGCTAGAAGGCGAAGGAACAGATGACTGGGTAGATGGCCGGGCGGCGCGTCTGGTGTTCCAGAATTTGCTGGTGGAGCGGAATGAGGACGTGCTGAAGCTCTCTCTTCAAGTTTGGTCAGAATTGCTCAAGGCTCTGGAGAATCGCGGATTGTTTAAATCCCAATCCGATCTATTAGGGAATATTCAACCGCTCCTCACCTTGACCATGAATCCGTTTGGTGTGCCCCGTTACCCTATACCTATGGACGCCTCGCTCTTCATCAAGCCGTCCGGCATGCCCTACTCTATGGGTGCAGCCGCTCCTGCCAAATCCTCGCCTACTACTGTATCTGATGCGTCCAAGGGACGCAGGGGGCGAAAGTCCGAGAAAAAGGAAGTACCGCCTCCACCTTCGGCTCACAATGTGGATGGGCATATGCTCCAGGGCGATATTGACTTAGTCGGCGCCGATACCTTCGTGAGGTCAAAAATATACGCTGCCAGGGCTCTTGGTGAACTGCTTCACTATTGGGACAGACATGAACTCCCCAGTCTTTGGCAATCCATTCTGCAAGGTCTCAGCCTCCCTGCTTCAACTTCTCAGCTGTCTTCGGCAATGGTGGTTGAGGAGTATGCTAAGTTTTCTGGGCCCCACGGCAAATACACCTCTCTGTGTACATCCGTGCGTCCTATCATCGAAGGGGAGCGCCTATCATGGTACAGTGATATCGCGTGCTATCTCCATGTTGCTCGCGCTCAGTGTCACTCGTTACTCAATGCGTTCAGAGATCATGCGCATGTCTCTAGACTGCCCGCCCTCGCTGTCATAGTCCAAGGTGATCCCGAAGCAGGGCCTAGTGCGTTTTCCCTCGCTGACGCCGAGCGAATTGTGGGCTCTGAGTTTGAGAGGCTGAAGAAGAGCCTAACTCCGGCTCAGCGTGTCACCGCTTTGCAGGTTCTGAACGACACGCGCACAACTGCCGAAACAGCTATAGAGGAGGCAAGGTCTGTGAGGGAGCAGAGAGACATGCGCATTCGGGCTGCAGCTGCAGGCGCTCTGGTCGCTTTGCACGACGTGCCTAAAAAGCCAAGTCATATTATCAAGGGCATGATGGATAGCATCAAGAAAGAAGAGAATGCAGAACTTCAACAGCGCTCTGCTACTGCCATCACCACGCTAATCGAATACTACACAGCTGCGGCCAAGCGCGGTCCGGTGGATAAAGTCATTGGGAACCTGGTAAAGTATTGCTGCATTGACACGTCTGAGACGCCTGAGTTCCATCACCACGCCAGCTTGAAAAAGTCCATTCTATCGCTCCGCAAAGAAGAAGACCGGCGAGATCATCCTGATGCGGCCAAGTTTGAGAAGGAGGCCAAAGAAGCGAGAATCATGCGTCGAGGTGCCAAGGATGCTCTCGAGCAACTAGCTGTCAAGTTCGGCCCTCATCTTCTGGAGAAGGTTCCTAACCTTGCATCCCTAATCGAGAGACCGTTAAGAGACGCTCTTGCTGGAGATCTTCCAGAGAACATCCACGATCCTGATAATGAACTGGGCCAAGAGATCGTAGACGGATTGTCCACACTGCGCGCTCTGCTACCCAAATTCGATCCCGGCCTTTATCCTTGGGTCACCAGTTTCATGCCTATCGTTGCTAAGAGTCTTCAATGTGAACTTTCTGTCATTCGGTACGCCGCGGCGAAATGTTTTGCTACTATCTGCAGTGTCATAACCGTCGAGGGCATGACAATGTTGGTGGAGAAGGTATTGCCTACGATCAATAATGCATTAGACGTCCATCAGCGGCAAGGAGCTGTCGAATGCATCTATCATCTCATCCATGTGATGGAAGATGGGATTCTACCGTATGTTATTTTCTTAGTCGTACCGGTCCTTGGGAGGATGAGTGATTCTGACAATGACGTACGACTCCTTGCCACGACTTCATTCGCAACCCTCGTCAAACTGGTCCCGCTTGAGGCGGGCATCCCTGACCCACCTGGATTTTCGGAGGAGCTTTTGAAGGGGCGTGATCGAGAGAGGAAATTCATGTCCCAGATGTTGGATGTCCGCAAGGTGGAACCGTTTCAGATTCCTGTTGCAATCAAAGCAGAGCTTAGGCCTTACCAGCAAGAGGGCGTCAATTGGCTTGCATTCCTCAACCGCTATAATCTACATGGAATTCTATGCGATGATATGGGTCTCGGAAAAACCCTCCAAACTATTTGCATTGTCGCTAGCGACCATCATTTGAGGGCCGAGGAATTCGCCGCCACTCACGCGCCAGAGGCTAGGAAACTTCCCACTTTGATTGTCTGCCCGCCATCGGTTTCTGGACATTGGCAGCAAGAGATGAAGCAATACGCTCCTTTCCTCTCCACCGTCGCCTATGTCGGCCCCCCGGCGGAGCGCTCAAGGCTACAAAGTACCCTAGAGTCGGCGGATATAGTCATCACATCCTATGACATCTGTCGAAATGATAATGATTTTCTTTCTGCAATGAACTGGAATTATTGTGTACTAGATGAGGGCCATCTCATCAAGAACCCAAAGGCGAAGATTACAATAGCTGTGAAGCGTCTTATTAGCAACCATCGGTTGATCCTGTCTGGAACTCCTATCCAGAACAACGTGCTGGAACTGTGGTCACTTTTTGATTTCCTGATGCCTGGTTTCCTTGGTACGGAGAAGGTCTTCTTGGATCGCTTCGCGAAGCCGATCGCAGCAAGCCGTTTTGGAAAGTCGTCCTCCAAGGAGCAGGAAGCCGGAGCATTGGCAATTGAGGCGCTGCATAAGCAGGTGCTCCCATTCCTACTTCGGCGTTTGAAAGAGGAAGTCCTGAACGATTTGCCACCTAAGATTATCCAGAACTACTACTGTGACCCGAGCGAGCTGCAGAAGAAACTGTTCGAGGACTTTACCAGGAAGGAACAGAAGGATCTCGCCGAGAAGATAGGCAGTTCAGAGAAGTCAGACAAAGAGCATATCTTCCAGGCTCTTCAGTACATGCGTCGTCTTTGCAATTCGCCAGCCTTGGTGGTCAAGGAAGGACACCGGCAATTTCGAGAAGTTCAGAGTTATCTTGCCACAAAACATTCCTCGATACGCGATGTGGCTCATGCTCCCAAGCTCACTGCGTTACGTGACCTACTCCTCGATTGTGGCATCGGGTTTGATCCTTTGGCACAGGGCGAACTCGATACGGGCGCGAGCTATGTTAGTCCTCACAGAGCCCTTATTTTCTGCCAGATGAAAGAGATGTTGGACATAGTACAGAACGATGTTCTGAAACGACTACTTCCGTCCGTCCAGTACCTCCGTCTGGATGGCGGCGTGGAAGCCTCTAAGCGCCAGGATATTGTTAACCGCTTCAACAGTGATCCCAGCTATGATGTCTTGCTCTTGACTACCAGTGTCGGTGGTCTTGGACTTAACCTTACAGGTGCTGACACAGTCATCTTCGTGGAGCACGATTGGAATCCGCAGAAGGATATACAAGCTATGGATCGCGCACATCGCATTGGGCAAAAGAGGGTTGTTAATGTGTATCGGTTGATCACGAGAGGTACTCTGGAGGAGAAGATTTTGAAGTAAGTTTTTTTAGTTCTCCCTGACACCGTATGTATCACTTTGGATAATGCCTAACTCTACTTTTTCACAGCCTCCAACGCTTCAAAGTCGATGTTGCATCCACAGTGGTCAATCAACAGAACGCTGGTTTAGGCACCATGGACACAGACCAGCTACTGGACCTCTTCAGTCTCGGAGAAACCGCAGATACGGCAGAGAAGCCCGGAGACCATCAAGTCGCCGGAAACGAAGTGGACATGGTGGATATCGATGGCGAGGTTAAGGAGAAGGGGAAGAAGGGCTGGCTGGATGATCTGGGCGAGCTATGGGATGATAGGCAGTACCAGGAAGAGTATAATCTGGATGCATTCCTGGCGTCAATGAAGGGTTAGTTAGGGCCGGGGATTGCTTTTACTTGGAAGACCGGGATCTTCCGAGTGATGTTTATTATTCTTGTACTTCTGATTTTCATTTAGCAGGACCAGGACCGGCGTTAAGGTGGATTGAACTGGCTGTACGAGTAGAAGATTACGGGAAAACGTCCGTCGATTCACAGATTTCTTTATATTAACCTTGTATACCTTTCTATATACGATGTAGGCAACAAGATCCTTTCTTTCGTGAATTGGGTGCTATTTATTTACATGCAAGACTTGAACTCATGAACAGACCTGCCTAGTTACCAGCCTAGTTACCAGTACTTTGATAATGCTTCTTGTAGAACTCAGCAGCTCCATCCCCTGCTATCCGTCCAAAGACAACACACTCCAGCAACGACGACCCTCCCAGCCGATTATTCCCATGCAAACCACCGGTGATCTCGCCCGCAGCCCAGAGTCCCTTGATCGGAACGCCCCTTGTGTCCAGGACCTGGCTGTGCTCGTCGATCGCCACGCCACCCATGGTGAAATGTACGACCGGCGTCACTTTACCGACATACACGACTGAGTCCGCCGTTATATCTTTCTCCTTGTCTCCCCCTTTGCCCAGGGACCAGCTGCCAAAGGCTGGACGGCCCAGCGGATCCGGCTTCTCGCCTGATACGATGTCTGCGTAGGCGCGGATGGTCTCGAGGGCCGCAGGGCCCAGTTCGCCGATGGTGGTCTTCTTCACCAGGCCCTTCCACTTGTAGAAGCCCAGATGTGACGAGGTGGCTTCGGCGGTGCTTTCGTCCAGCACGAGAGCCACGTCCCATTGTCTCGTGGCGGGACCCGTTGCTGTCGTTTCGTCCTTGGTCAAGGATTTCGCAAAGCGCAAGACAGCATCGGTGACTTTGTCGCGAGTATCCAGCTCGTTCACAAACCGCTTCCCTTCCCCCGTCAGGAGAATACCCCCTTCTCCCCTCAGCATCTCAGCGGCGAGAATCTTCGCCAACGCCCACGAGTCATTGGGATCGATAAATCCCGTCGGATGCACCTGCACGCGATCCATATCGAGCAGATACGCCCCGACCCCCGTAAGAAGCGGCTGCGATCCCTCCCTTGCTTCGTTCGTCGTCGGAAACCCAGCCAGATCCGGTCGATACTGCGCCAGCATGCCATGCGCATCACCCGCAAAGCCACCGCTGGCAAACACAACCGGTCCCTTCAGCGACTCCTTTTGCTTCTCTTTCCCATCCTCCCCGACGCCCCTCTCGTATTCAACGCCTAGCACTTCATCGCCCTCCCTCAACACCCGCGTGACTCTCGATCCAGTCCGCAGCGTAAAGTACGGACTCTTCCCCAGTAACTCCAACAATGACCCGACAATCGACGCCCCCGGCGGTTTCTGCCCAGGACCCCCCCGATGCGTCCGCGGAACACTATGTCCACCCAACTGTGCAACTTTACTCAGATCAATCCTCTTCTCGTCTGTAAGCCAGTAGACTGCATCTGCAGAGTAATTAGTCAGTGTGGAAATGAGCCGTTCGCGCCGTGCTCGCTCCTCCGCCGCGGCACTAGCCAGCGCGCTTCCCGCCGATTTCACCGTGTCCGAGTAAAACGCCTCGTCGTTGCTGACGGGTTGGAATCGTGTAGGTGCGCCGTTGATGCCAGAGGATGCTTTTATCGAGTTCCCGCCAGGTTTGGGCGCGCGCTCGAGTAGTTGGACGGGGATGTTATGTGAGATAAGCTGTGAGGCTGCTGCGAGGCCGGCTAGGCCTGATCCCACCACTATCACTGGTGGGGTTTGGGAGAGTAGTACCGATGGCGTAGTCATTGCTGTTGTTACTGTGATTCTGTTGCTGTGACGTCTGACCTCGGAGGCTAGGTATGCGATGAGGACCGTCAGGAGAAGTACGAGTAGCAGGTAGCTCCGCATTCAATTCGACTTCAGGTTACCCCGCGATGGTTATAGCTGCTCGTATACACAGACTGCATGGTGTCTTGCGTAGGTTATATATCACACAATCCACCGATGAATCGCAACCAGGGGCAAAGACGCGTTGGCTGATGCAATTGTGGGCTGATCAGGATCAACCGTCCCGTACGACTCGTCATTATTAATCATGAAGCCAGAAGGACCTTGGCATATCGCACACGTTCTATGAAGGCTACCAGAGCTCGACTATCATTACAGTCCGGTCATTGCATTGCTGAGAAACAATCAAAAGCCATGGTGGCATCCCGATGGCAACGCCAAATGCACTCCTCCCTAAAGCGCCAGCACTCCAAGAACAGGGAAAGAAAAAAAAAAAAAAAACTTGGACAGCATGATTCTTGACTTGAGAAATCCCGGAAGCAGAAACAAGTGGGACAGTTTGTCGTATCTATCAAGGCAGACCTCTTCGTAAGCTCTAGATGCGTCTTCATCCATGATTCTCGAGAGGGCTATAATCCAATTTTCAATTCATCCACTAATTTCAACGACGTTCCTTTGGCTTAGCAAGCATGTTAAGCCGGCTCATGCTTAGGACCGGCTTGCTCTTCGGTCCCGCGCTGGCAGGGGTTCCAAAGCGGACAGGAGTGTGACTTGGAGTGTGACTAGGAGTTGCCCTGCCGGGAGTACGACCCACTGCGGTAGAACGGCGTTTCACGGGGCTGGGAGTGGTAACTTTCTCAGGAGAAGCAGAAGTCATCCTGATCTTCTTTGTCAGGTGAATGTTGGGTGTGGAATCTGTCGGAGGAATGTTCTCTATATCCGTGTCGTCTTCTGTTTCCTCACGACGTCTCTTCCTGTTTTGAATTCCATGGGGGACGGCGAGCAGCCTCTCAAGTGGAGGTGCATTCACCGCAACACCTGACGGCCGAACTGGACGGATAGTCGGCACCTTGTCCTTGCCTGTGACCGGAGTAGCAGATGCCGATTCCTTTTCAGGTGTCAAAGCTGGCAAGGTAGGGTAGACGACGTCAGACATCATGGTGCGTGTTTGTACAGTCGGAATCTTAGACGGCGAAGGAGATGGCTGAGATGGCTCTTCATGGGATTCAGTATCCAAGGTAAACTCGACACGTTTCTTAGGGGAAGGAGTCTCGACAGGGTCCGGAACACTAGTTCTTTCGCGGGAAGCACCCAGCAACATATTGGAGCTGAAATCCGGCGCGGCAAGATGCGTTCCAGCAGCAATCTTCGTGGGATCCCTTGAAAACAACGGTTGATGACGGCGGAGGATGGACTTGAGATTGCCAAAGGTCGGCAGATTACTCTTTAGTTTAGGATTGAACTCGGTCTGGGGGGCATGTGGAGTGGCAAAAGCTTTCGATGCAGACGATTCCGCCAGGGAAGGAATCTTCGAAGGTCTGTGGGGCCTGACACTGGAAGAACGTGCAATGGTCGGTTTTACTGGGGTCCGAAGAAGATTATGGGCTGCAGTTCGGGAATACGGGTCCACGGATTTCGCAGAAGCAGGGCCTTCATTAGATTCAGATCGGTGGGTTGAAGCATCATCGGTTAAAACATGCTTGACACGCTTTGCACGGCTATCGGGCACCGCTGGTGATGGCATAGATTTGCGAACAGGGGTTGATTCAGACGGCTTCGGGGTCTTCTCGGTTTCCTCATCCAGGCGAGCCTTGGAGGGTGTCCTCTTGAGAGTTTTGATGACCGGCTGGAAACGACCAGGCGCTGCTCTGAAAGCAGAGGGATGGCCGGCAATAGAATCCATCTTCTTAAACTGGGCCATGTGAGCAGCACTGAAACGGCCGGCTATGCCCTTTGGTTTGGCGATCTTCCTATCTCCCTGAGACTTCTCAGTATCCTCCCCATTGCGCATCTTATTGTTCTTTGCCGCAACCATCTGCATCTTAATTTTAGCGACGTCTTCACGGACACTTTCCATGAGTTTCTTGGCGTCCTCGCTAAGCTGGGCATCCTGAGAGGCGAATGAAAACTCAAAAGTAGGAGTACCGAGCTGGTTCGTCCGAGGACCCTTTGCCTTGGTAGGAGTATTCTCAACCGGCCCTTCTTTAATAATGTTTCCATTTTCATCCTTCTTAACAGGCTTGAAGCCTAGAACCAGGCCCGAGTCCGCTTGCTTGGTCGTACTCTGATGCACTTTACTCGGGTGCATCTCTTCGTGGGACGGACGCACCCTTCCCGTGCTAGTAGGTGTCTTTGCATAGGTGGGTTTCTTATGAGTGGCAGGATCATGGTCAGGAGTCTTGGGGACGGACGAAAATGGTGAAGCGACAGCGGCAGTTTCAACGTTAGACTGGGCATCAACGACGCGAGTTTCGTCGCGTTCTGTAACGGAGGACAGCTTCTCAGGAGCTCTAGAATGAGAATTTGGAGTCTGTATCTATAATAGCACGTCCGTCAGCACTTATCCCAAGTGTAACATACCCTGGAACGGTACGGGCGTTGCTGGGCAGAAGCGGGACAAGGTTACCTCGGCGGAGGACTGACGCTCCCTGATGCGAGCGGAGCGGCGGACCGCCATTTTGGGAGATATCAGAATACGGAGTTGATGACAGACAAGTAGATATGGGGAAGGTAGCGACAGATAGGATTGCAGAGGGATGGGATGGATCGTGGAGAAGAAAGTGGGCGAACTCGAGGACGAGTCGAAAAAGTAAACAAACATGTCCCAAACAGGAAACCCCGTGACGTCAGTCTCGTGACCAGTCACGCGCGTGTCACATGATCTTTCACTGAAGTACGACAGCTTCGAATTGAAGCAACTTTTTGTATTCATATTATTCAGGCAAAACGAGTTATGATTTTTACAGCATGCTATAATGGAGAATTTACAATCCAAATGGATACGTCTCGTCCAGTCCAAGCGGCGTCTTGGGCTGGATCCGCTCCAACGGCCTCACAGCATTGGTGCGGTCGAACCAGATGTACGCATCCATCTGCTTATGCAGGAAGGCCTGCGAGTAATGCGAGATTCTCTCAGTGTCAGGACGATATATGACTCCGATGAAGCGTTCGAGACGCAGATTTTCCGCAGCCATCGCATTGCGGAGCTCGGGATTGATCTTGTTGCGGCGAAGATCGAGCACAAATGAGGGAACACCGGTGTTGTGGGCCACCATCTCCCAGCTGTCATTGCGCGAGGGGCGCACGTTCATGACCTCCATGTCATCGTCCCACTCGTGCGCAGCAGCAACGGTTCCCGTGTGCGTGCCGCATCCCAGAATGGCGACGTTGTCGGCCCCAAAGTTCTCACGGCAGAGCTGTCCAATGTTCAGCTCGTTCCGCCGGCTGCCCATGGACGTGTACCTTGCGTCGCCGACATGGGAGTTATGCGCCCACACTATGGCCTTGGAGCCTTCGGGCTTGCTGCGGAAAAGCCGTGCCAGCGTTTGGAACATGTGTGTGTCCCGCATCGTCCAGGAGGAAGCGGAGCTATAGTACATGGCCTTGTAGTACTGTTCCGCGTCCCGGACGACCCAGGCATTCTGCTCGCTGCTATGGAACTCCTCCCCGTCTTTCCGGGTGCGTCCCAGGTACTCGAGTCTCTTCTCGAGCAGATCGCGCAACATCTGCACCACGCCA
The DNA here is from genome assembly GCA_002976275.1 of Monascus ruber. Taxonomy (NCBI): domain Eukaryota; kingdom Fungi; phylum Ascomycota; class Eurotiomycetes; order Eurotiales; family Aspergillaceae; genus Monascus; species Monascus ruber. The sequence goes on along the minus strand of PSNO01000001.1, from coordinate 3,335,473 downwards.
CTCTCACAGTTCGCTAACCCCCGCAACGATGCGAGCCCATACGTGGTCGGATCATCCACCCACGGTTCCAGACAGCCATAGCGTCTCCTAGCCTCCTTAGCCGCTTGAGGATCAACTTTATCCAAGTACTCGATGACCGATTTGATGGACGCACCCATGCTGTACAGATCCAGTCCGTAGAACCCAACGCGTCTCTCCATGGGCAGCTTGGAGTTGCGATCCCGCATCCACTCGACTAGGTCTTGCATCTCCCGATTCCTCCACATCCATGTCGGAAAACGTGAAAACGGTACGAACGATGCGGACCCGCTAGTCGTCTCTCCAATGCTGGCCTTGGGGCCAGGACGTTGCCGCACGTACCGGTCCACTTCTTCGGCATCGGGCCAATCCGCCTCCACAGCAACCATCGTGAATCCGTGCTGCTCAATTAACCGTTTCGTGATTTCGGCACGAGCATGGTAGAATTCAGACGTGCCGTGGCTGCCATCACCGAGAAGAACGACTTTGTAGTCCCCGAAGCTGTCGAACTGCGAACCGAAGCTTGGATCTTCGATGGCGGGTAACGGACGCACCGCATCGTTGAAGAGTTCCTGGAGCCGCGCCATAGATGGGGAGATGAACTTGTGGATCGTAGATGTAAACGGTAGTCGTGGTAGTCGCAGTGGCATAGGAGTTTTCAGTTAGAACTACTTTTATATACAACATCCATCCAGAAAAGCTACAGATATAGAAATGGAAAACAGAGATCTATTCTATTCGTATCATGCGATGCGTGCGGCAACAAGATGAGATCACATACTTGTAAGGCGTGTTCCATCATGATGACTTCACGAATGGAAACAAGGATATCAATTTGCAAAAAAAAAAAAATCACATGAGGGAAATATTAATCAAAATAAACAGAAAAAATAAATGGAAAGAAGGGGAAAGGAAAAAGAGAGTAATGCACCTCCTCCGCCGAATCTACACCACCCAAAAACCGCGAACCCTAAAAGCATCAACGTCAGCATCAACAACAATGGCAACCCAAGCAACATCCTCCGACCTCGAAACCCCTTCCTCCTACCTCCTCCGCTTTCAAGAAGCCCTCGAATCCGTCTACGGCTCCATCTCCACAGTCATAAACCCAGAAACATGGACCCCACCCCCCAACTCCGGCGGCCACAGAGGCCGCTACCTCTGGACAGATGCCTTCGGAGTCCTAAACTTGATAACCCTCTCCCGGGCCCAGGAGCAGCTAAAGATCAAAGAATCACAGATGCAATCGCAGTCAGACGCGCAGCCTTCATCACGCGCACAGCTCCCGTCAAACTACTTCGCTGAATCAGATAAGTACCTTACCCTCGCGCGACGACTGGTGGAGACGGTCCATGACGTCCTGGGGTGGACGAGGGATGGGAGGTCCCGGCTTCCGGGGGCAACGGATTCGAATCCCTTAGGCGGCGGGTTAAGGATCGGGAAGATGGATGAGCGTGGACCAGATGGTGATGGGCAGTACCATCATTACTTGACCATTTGGATGTTTGCGCTAAATCGGCTCTCCCTGGCCACGAAAGATCCGAAATATAACCGACAGGCTGTGGAGTTGGCGAAGGCGATTCATCCGTGTTTCTTTGTGAATCGGAAGTCGGACCGGCCCAGGATGGTCTGGAAGATGAAGATGGATCTTTCTGCTCCCCTGGTTGCTAGTGAGGGTAATCTGGATCCGATTGATGGGTATGTTATTTTTCGGCTTTTGCAAGCCACCGCTGTGGCGCAGAGTATCAGTGATGGGGTCGGTGCTGCCGATGGTCTTGACCAGGACGGCGAAGGAGGTGTCCTTCAAGAGGAAATATCAGACTATAAACGCGTGATGCAGAGGAAGGGGGAACACTTCGTCTCCACCGATCCATTAGATCTAGGAATGACGCTGTGGACGGTGCATTGGTTCTCTGAAAGGGAGGAATGGGCCGCCAGGATTGCCAGGAGATGTTTCGAGCAGATTTGTATTCCCCCTTTTGTTTTCGTGCAAGAGAATCCAGTACTGACATTGTATTCAGATAACCTCATGGAGATAAACCGCTTCCTAGAACGCCCCATCAAATACCGTTTGGCATTCCGCGAGTTTGGCACCTGTCTAGGCATCCTCTGCCATTCTGAGCAGGAGTCGACAAAGCAACGTGCGATTGACCTCAAGGTCTACGCGGATGCCATCCTCCGTGTCTGGGATCCATATATGGATCTCACTTTATCCTCAGGCTTGACGGATGATGACCTTAGACCCATAAATAGGGTTATGTATGCATCTGCTTTGATTCCGGGAGGTAAGTCGATAGGCCCCTATGATGATGAACACAGGAACACAGGAAGCAAGAAATCAGCTAACAGCAGCAGCATTCCGACGCGGATATCTTGGTCCTGAGCCACAATCGATGGCAAAATGAAATGCACAGACAGAGAGAGAGAGATGAAATAAAAGTAGATATGCGTCAGCAATTCAAAGAAGGGTTCATAAACAAACATCTATTTCGCAGTTCTATACATGAAATATACTCCAACAAGAGAAGAGATCCAATAGCAACATCACCGTATGTCTATACACCAGGGATTCCCACTATATTCCTCCAAGGAACAAGAGTCCTAGGGAGGAAGTAGATGATATACACCGTTCCCAGGGCAATCAAAAGGCCGGACCACTAAACGCGTCAGTAAGCGAGATGACAAGATGAAAAAAAAAGTAAAGGAAACTAACCTTCTCCAACCAAGTATGAAACCAAATAGCAGTCATTAGAAGCATCCACCAACTCAAGCCAATAACCCCGTAAACAAACCTCAACGCCCAGACCCTCAAAACACTCTCTTCAAACGGATCTTCTCTTTCAGTCTGATCCGAAGATTGCGTAACGGCATCAACATCCTCCTTCTCTTTCCTATTCAACCCCTCAAGCGAAGCATCACTCAAACTGACACCAACAGCCTCAAACCCCAAAAATACCATTGCAAGAACCAACAGGAAAACATGTCCGCTAACATCATACCCACCCTTCCAATCACCCCCGGCAGCCTTACAGGAAGCAGCGGTAAACAACGTCCCGAAATGATGATGATGGTGATGTTCCCCAGGCAATGAAGCCGAAAGACGACTCTCACATTTCCCACCAGTAAAGATAAATCCGCGGTCGATAATCGGCGGCCCGAAGAACCACTGCGTAGTAAGATACCAAACCAAAGTAGCCAGCGCGTACCGGATCAACGCCTGGGAAATTCTCCGAAGGCGTTGCTGGTTGTTCGCGGATTGTTGTCGCAGCCTGAATGCATGCTGGGAAACGAGCAAGATGAAAAACGCGAAGGTCGTCCAGGCCCAGCCCAATTTCACAAAGTACTGATTAAATATGTTGTTCTTTCGGGCGAAATAGTTGATCGGGTGCGCTGGGGGGTCAAGGTTGAGGTCTGCTGCTATTGTGGGTGCGAGGGGGTCGATGTGGTGACGCGGAGGTCGTGCCGTGGGCGAGATGACTGAGAATAGCGATCCGACGAACAATGTGACTGGGTATATGAGGAGGACTGCTGGAGGAAGCTGAATTGGAGGACGTGTTACCGTCGTTGTCACCGTCGTGGCTGGGGTTGGCGTCGATAGTGAGGAAGGTGATTCTCTCCGTTGACGGCTGCTCGGTGAATCCATGTTTCTGCTTTGCTAACGTGGAACAGTCATATGAAACAAGAAGAAGAAGAGTTGATCGGAAAGAAAAAGAATTTGACAGAGTATGGGTTTTAATAGCAATGCTTTGTTGCCATCGTGATGATTCTCGCAGGTGCAGTGTAATGGGCGCAGATGCAGATCATGAGAAGACGTCACTTGTGTGTCCAAAGTCAGCGTTCGCCAGAGCACGTCAATGAGGTGCCAATACGGAATTCTGATGCTCCCAAGAGCTCCCGGGGAGAGTCCTTTATTTGATAACAAGATCCTTCGCTTGCTTCTAGTTGCTTCTCGAGGCGAAATTCAAACAAAACTCGAGTCGATGAGGACACATGGCAAAGCCACAATCAGCCACAATCAGCCACAGGCACGTGTAAGCAGCTGACCTAGAAGCCCTTCTTTTCTTCTTGATGAAGATGTACTAGAGACGGCGGTATATCGATATAGAGCGTTCACCACGATCCCTACGAATCCTATGGTATCCTTTTAGAGTCTAGTATCCAGACGCCACACCCCTGATCCACATCACTTCTCTACTCCATAAAGCTCATATTAAAAACTGGATTATTCCCATACAATGCCAATTTAATGGTATGAATTTATGAATACTACCTTGAGTACAGTCCAATCGTGCCCTCGACAAGAAAAGAGTCAATTTCCAAATTCACTTCTTCGCTCATCCCCTATGCAGATCCTATGGATAGCTGTCAAGGTACGATGCGCGTGTTACGCGGTGAGAGAGAAGAAGCTGTACATTGATTATATTGCCCTAAGCGGTTGTACATCCCCTGCGACATATGAGATGTGCTAACTAACGTGACCTAGTCATGACAATAGCCTAAAGAGGCAACGTCGCATTAAGAGGCAATTTCTGAGAAGAGCCCCCGACGTATACCGTCTTGGGGTACTTGCTTATATACCAATTCTGAGTCTCGGGGTCCCAGTTGGAGAGATCGCGCCTGGTCAAGGTTGCTGTCCATACGGCCTGTTGTCCGGGGCCGAGCGTGTACCGGTTGAAGCCGCGAAGGACTACCTTGGGATCGTCAGGGCCACCTAGGGAAACGTACTGTAAAACAATGTGCATGTTAGCAATATGCATCAAATTTTCAAAAAAAAAAAAAAAAAAAAAAAGTCTGGGGGTGGAGGGGATGTACCAGTTGCGGTACTTCATCACCGATCAAGTCACCCGTGTTCGTGATGGTTGCGGAGACCCAGAAAAGTTCATCATAGAGACCAGGATTCCCGCCCGGTCCGCCGCCGGCAGGGAGAATAGGCTGAGGGGACCCATCACTCGCACCGGCGGGGATATACTCCAAGGTATTAAGGCCGTAGTCGGGGTCTCCCGATGATGCCTTGAGGTCAGTAGAGTTCAGCCATGGGTAAATATATTTGGCGACCTTCTGCAGTCCACTAGGATACAGGTCATCCGAGGCTTTCCCTGTTCTTCCTAGTGAAGGTGCAGGACCAGTCTTGCCAGCAACAGGCTTGTAAGGCAAGGGATTCAGGGCTTGGACCTGGAGGTTGGAATAAGAGAACGTGGTATAGCTTAGACCATAGCCAAACTCATAGATGGGAGTTTCATCGTTCTTGTCAAAGTGTCGGTAGTCGATGAAGACGCCCTCGGTGAAGTCATCTTGAGGTGCGCCGACGCCGTTATTAGGTTCCACAAGCAGAGATTTTCCGTACGCCTCGCGCGTCTTTCCCCAGGTGAACGGGGTCTTCGCTCCAGTGCTTACCTTTCCATACAGGACATCGACCAGGGAATTGCCACTCTCCTGGCCAGGAACACCAGCCCAAAGGATAGCAGTGACGTTCGGATGGTCGTACCACTCGTCGATCAGCACGGGTCCTACGCTGTGAATGACCACAACCGTGTTATTGCAGTTCGCAGTCACGTTCTTGATGACAGCCTCGCCGTTCTTCCAGAGCGTAAGGTTCTTCCGGTCACCTTCGTTACCATCGACGTTGATATATCCTTCTCCGGAGTCGGCATTGACGAAAACAAGTGAGACGCTGGGATATAGTCAGTTGATAGTGATAAAGAGAGGGATGATGGGACGTGGAATCTTACCTGGCTTGAGAAGCAAGGTCGACCATCTGCTTGATGGCACCATTATCGGTAACAGCATATACTTCACCTTCCCCTAGCCCGTTCTGAATGACCTGGTTCTGAATAGCTTTCTCGGGGGTAACCAGATACGGGAAATTGGTCGTACCACTGCCCCAACCCATAGCCAGGGTACCATTGTCGCACCCACGGTCATCGCAGCCATTGGCGCCGTAGGCGTTGGATCCAGCGTCCTCACCCAGAACAGCGACAAACTTCTCCTTTCCAGTCAATGGGAGAGCACCATTGTTCTTCAGGAGGACGGTGCTAGACGAGCCGATTGCGCGGATCACTTGTGCATGCTGTCCTCGCACATTGACTCGCTTGTTGACCTTGCCCCAACCATATTCAGGGCCAGCTTGTGCATGCAGAGGGCCAAATTCGGCAGTGGTCCAGGAATTAAAGTTGGGAGGGGTGCGAACAGCATCACGACCGACTTTGTAAAAGGCAGACATGATGCGGACGGCCATGTCGTCAATACGCCACTCGGGGATTGTGCCGTTCAGAACAGCCGCAGTCAGGTTTGTTCCCCAGAAGGAAGTACCAGTGCCAAAGGCCACGTCGCCGGGCATGGACATGTCCAATCCAGCAAATGCAGTGCTAACGCCACCGTGGTGGGCGCCCCAGTCGGTCATGACAAAGCCCTGGAAGCCAAGCTCAGCCTTGAGGACCTTGTTCAGCAGGTAACTGTTGGAGCAGGAATAGCTGTTGTTGACCTGGTTGTAGGAGCACATGACGGAACCCACTCCAGCACGAACAGCATCAGCGAAAGGCCTGGATCGCGTTAGAACAGGTGTTGATCTTGGGGAATGAAGAGATGAGGCACCCACCAAAGATAGAGCTCGTGGAGCGCCTTGTCATCAATATTCGAGCTCACACTCTCCGTGATATTGTACCCGTAGCCCTGGGCTTCGGAGGACTGACGGAAATGCTCCTGCTCATTACCGATGAAATGCTTTGCGCACGCAATGACTCCAGCGTCCTGAATTCCCTTGATCGTCTCCGCCATCATGACACCAGTCAGAACGGGATCGGGAGAAAATCCCTCCCAGTTTCTGCCACCATCCGGGTGCCTGCCAAGGGGACCGGCAACGGGTCCCAACTGGACATCCACACCCTTGTCACGGTGCTCCTCGCCCATGGCCCTGCCGCGGAGGTAGGCGAGACTCCTGTCCCAGGTAGCGGCTACATTGACGCCGGCGGGGAAAGCAGAAACGTAGTCGCCTGGTTATACTGTTAGCTTCGTCCTTCGCCGTTAGATAGAACCGACTAGAAAACAATGCATACCGAAGCGAACACCCAATGGAGAGTCCTGCGTACAAATACCCCAGAATCCAAGTCTGCAAGCACATAGTCAGATCGCATAGCAGAAAATATGACGGGAAAGATCAGGATTTTACCTTGGAATACTCCCCGACTCACCGACGCAGCTCTCCTCCTGCCAACTGTAGCGCAAGTCAGTGCCAGAGTCCACCCACATGTGTGATCTTCTATCGTTCCATGGTTAGCACCAACTTACCCAACACCAGTTGTTAGATTGACCTTCTCGGCCAGAGTCAAATTGGAGACGAATTCGACGGCTCTCTGATGGGCAACAGCCCATTCTCCTTGGCCTGATGCCCATGGAGATGGGTAGAAAGGGGGGGAATAAGCCAGGTCGGCCTGTGCATGCAGCAGATATTAGCGTCCAATTTTCCTTCGCGAATTTCAGTAGATGGAGAGCAATTGGCTCACGTTGACAGCACTGGCAGCCCCAATAACGACCAACCCAAGCCATCTGGGCCACATGGCGAAGCTAGATGTGAATCTTAATGCAGATGCAAGAGGTAATGGTATAAAGTAAGGACAGGACGATGGAATAAGGTAGGAAATAAATAATAACAGAAGGAAAGAACCCCAACGACTATTAACAGACCGCAGGCCTTATGCGGCGGATCCCTTGTCGATGAAGAACCAGGATAAATAAAAATATTATCTACTCTGCATAAGTAGTGTTTAATAGAACGGCATAGCGAGGGATGATCAACAGGAGCTCAACCAGATCGCAGTCCAGACAGGACAGAGCGGATCCTGAATATTTATATCTGTCTGCAAGCAGTGTATACATCTACGTCAGCTGTAAGGCGAGAACGACGGAGCTGCAGCAAGCTCATTTCCTTTCCTCGGTGGATTGAAGATCACCGAGAGGCTGTGGTTTTTTTTATTTTTCACCCATGGCGATGAATAATATGATCGAGCACGTCGCTGGAACAAGACAAAACGCCAATAAAGTCGGTTATTGGGGGATTAAATTTTTTTTTAAAAAAAAAACTAAATAAATAAATAAACAGAATGGGCAATCCCATAGCTGATGTTGTCTAGGCACTGAGTATCGCAGGGCATCGGACGCGGATCGCATATTATATTGGGTCTGACCACTACATGGTAAAAGATCAGCTTGTTGACCAGTCAGTCGGCGGGCTGCAGGTGGTCTTGACCCTGTGCGCCCATCGTAGCTACTTACTCGTAACCTGTAACTTGTACCGTGCAGGCAGGCAATCAATGACTCTCAGGCGAATTGAGTATGGAGTATGGAGTCTTTACGCTGTATGCTTAACCCCGCAACCGCGGCACTGCTACTCCGTACCTAATCCATAATTTCTCCATAGACCCCTTAACCTTCATACCGGGGACGTTGGACTTTGTGGGGTTCGCACAATATCTACTCATCTAGCGATTGAGTTTCCTCTTGGACTTCCGATGTTACATGCGGCATGGCAGTGTTGCACTCGGCTCCCTCGTTTCCCTCGTTAGATGCACCGGCTGCGTGTAGCCATACATACATACATACCCACGGACATGGTCCGACCGAAGTTCTCCAGTCCAGTCATGAATCCCATTTTTGTGTTTGTCCGCATGTTATATAGTACACTGGTTGAATATGGTAACATAGTAGCCATCCAACATAATATATACACCAAGAATCTCATTATGGGCCCAATACTCCGTATAGTACAGAAAAAATAACTCCTTGGGTCGGCTTTGGAGCCGGCTCACCCGCAACAATACCTTGAGCCGCTAGAGAGGAGATAGGTCTTCAGGGGGAAGAAAGAGGGCCTCTTGAATGACATAAGAAAATTTCTTCCCAGGCTGTTTCAGCGAAATCGCACGAGCCTTGGAATACCGCACGGGTTGACATCACGCGTAACTTCAGGCCTTTCGGGTGACCTCCGCTGCACTTACTGAGTAATAGTAATGCAAGCTGCGTGACCCGCGACCTTCCCACCGGTCCTCGGCCTCCCCACCCGTCATCGTAGTTTATATACTTACTTTGAATCTACGGGTTTGAGAACGCCATTGTCGTCATATCGCGCCTCTGTTGTTCACCAGTCAGCAACCGAGAAACGTACAGCCAAAGACGGAATCCAATGTCTCACTGAAAAATGTATAGGACAGCGTAATAGTATCAATGCCCTTCATGGCCGGGTCCTTCACAAAATCCGGGTCGATAAAGAAGAAAACCGGCATGTCCACCGACTCCCCAGCGTTGAGTTTCTGCTCCTCAAAACAGAAACATTGAATCTTGCTGAAGTACGGCGCTACCTGACCCGGAGTCACACTGTAGGTTGCAACGCCTATGATGTCCGCGGGGCCCTTGTTGGTCGCCGTGTAGAATGCAAGCGCAGTCTCTCCGGGAAGAACACGGACCTCTCGCTGCTGCGGGGTGAACTTCCAGGGTAAAACATCGGAAACCGAGCCATTGAATGTTATCCGGAGTCGACGCGAGTCGGTCACTGGTTTAAGCCGGGACGCCGTATCGCCCTCTCCGCCTTTATGCGTAAGAACAGGTTGACCGTTCCAGCCGGTCTGTTGGCATATCTGTAAAGGAACAAAACCCAGCACGTCAGTTTCCAACCTGGCGTCCCATAATCCCAAATATTAATTGAATTAATATCTCTGACGTACATACCATCTTATACAGAGGAACAGAGCCATAGGCAAGACCAACGGTTCCGATGATGAGGCTTATCGTATAATATCTTCGAAGAAATGTTAGAATGAACGAAGACAAGCGAAATCGGTTAAAACGGAGCGCAAAAAGACAAAAAAAAAAAAAAAAAAAGAAAAAAAAAAAGAAAAAGAAAATGGAAAATAATATCCAATAATAAAACCGAACCGATAATTGAAGCATTGTCTTACAATGTGGACGTATTTCGTTTTTGAGACTGCGGATTATCGTAGGCTGCGGAGGGAGTCACGGCACGTAGAATCGAGTTCCTCGAGAAACATCTTTTGCAATTATTGGCGTATTCCGTCGCCGTGTATGTTGATAACCGGGTGGTAGCTCTTGAAAATGGACATCGAGCCCATGATGCGAGAAATCGAGACATTGCGGTGATAATTGAACTGAGAGAAGCCCGAGCGACCGGGAGCAGCTCAGTGTCTTGTCAAAGCCCGGGGAAAGTTCTCCCGGCACGTGGTGATGTCTTGGCGCGCTCAACCGCCCATATTGGAGGAGATATGGCTACGCATTGCAACTCAGATGTGTTTTCCAGGCCATTTATTAGATTAGATTTGAATAATTTTGGCAGGGAATGGACTACTCCTGCTCCAAGATTCAGACGAGTAATCATACAAACATAAAACTACTATATATGCAGATAGTCGTGAAGAAAAATAAGATCCAGATGAGTATTGCGGCGAAGGCATTGAAGACGCCAGCCGGCTCATGCAATGAGTCGCGCTCCAATCTTTCCAAAGAAACCCCTGACCATCTCCGGTCTTTCTTGGAGGCAGGTTGAAAGAATAGCTGCACAGACGGCGAAGGCAATACGCTCCCGGTATTGGTACTACAAGACATTGATGTTAATAATTGTACTATCTGGAAGAACGATGAGGGGTTCGACAATGGGGAAAACGTGTAACTGCTGCTCAGAATCCGAGCAAGCGAACCGGGCGTGAGCCGTACCTGTTTGTCATAGACCCGTGGCAACAGAGTCGCCGCTGCCCTGGGTGCCACGAATAATGAAAGCTCTCGTCTCCTGGAAGCCTTCTCGACAAGAACGCTCCATCCGCACATGAGACACCCAGCACCTACACACAGACCAGAATCCCACATCATCGGTGTGACTTTATTCTTATCGAAAACTTTTGGGCCAAGTCGGGTTCGGGCAAGACAGACAGAGTAATAGAAAAGTGTAACAAACAAGGCGAGAAACGCAGACGACCGGGATGCATCAAATGCAACCCGAACGAGTGTGCGCATTGATCTCAGCCTCCGAGCACGGAGGGCAGCCTGCAGAGGAAAGTATGTCCAAAAACCGAACTTGAACGTTTTCAGGAAGCGACGAGCTGCATATATCTCACAATTAGGGCCATAGCCCATGTGTACCACTTCACAGGGTAGCGGAATCGTCTTGGCAGGGTCTCCCCATACCATTGGCCACCCATAGTCTTTACACATGGTCTGGAGGAAGGGGGCTTGGCCAGTATCCTTGCCATATACAAATTCCCCTCTCCTTGCGCGACGGAGCACTTCAATCAAGCGTGCGTCGACTTGCGCAGCTTCGTCGATCCATCTCCCGTAGGACCTCGGAAGTCTCTCCGGAAGGTAAAACCAAGCCCACATTATGACCGCCGAGCTAAGCACGAAGATACCCGCATCTGCAACTTTAGGAGCGACAGATTCGGCAAGTGTCCACCGGTTGCGAGCCATGCGCCAGGCACGCCAGCGCGCCCATGCTATACAAGCCACCGCATCTGCTGCTCTTGTGGCAACCAGCACTGTAAGGTCAAGTGTGCTTCCGGCAAACTCCGGGCTTCTTCGCTGCCGCTGCTCAATTGAATCAGTCGGATCAGATGCACTCTGCTTTTCCGATGCATCCTCAATCTGTCCGTTATAATGCCTCTGCAAACGGTCATGTCTCCGATTTAAAATCTGGAAACAGAACCACGCGGACAGAAGTGCAGAGATAAACCGAGTAAGACGTGCGAAAGCGGAAGAGGTGATGACATCGCGCTTCAAACGAAATCTAGTAGTGATAGATGCAGCAAGCCGTTGAGCCAGTACGGGAATTATTGTTGAGCCGCCGACTAATAGAGCAAGAAAAGATGGGAAAGCATGGAAGCGGGTATCTTTGATAAGAAGCTCGGCCAACTGGTGGACACGGTTTAGCTTGAGCCGGATGCGCAAAAAGATTTTTCAAAGCAACTCACCTCTTCAAACCTCCGCTTCTGGCCTACTTTGTTTTTTCGGGAACGTGTCAAATAGGATACAAGTCTGGGAGCAGTAGAGGAAAGATAGCCCACCGCAAAAGCTCGTAGAGGGCTGGGAGAATACGGAGAAACCAATTCAGTTGACCCGGACTTGTCTGGTACAATCGCGCAGGGTGAGATGTACTTACGGCTTGAGGATTCGGATATCGATCTTCCCGCCTCCTGGAACAGGGGCAATGGCACCTCGCATGATGGGAGTAAGAGGGAGAGAGCGCTCCCTTCAATTCATGATCAGCGTGGGTACAGGGTAAACCTCGTATACTAAAAGCCGTAGACGCTTGGAGCTGTCTGCGGAGCCAGGCACGGCGCAGGGAGAGTTCATGGAGCGGAAGATCCAATCAGGAGGCAGCTATTAGAGGGATGTCAGTGAGAAAGCAGAAATAAGGCCGATGCAGCTATCGTACGAGTGACGGAGGATCAGGATGGAGAAGGACAGTGTGGAACAGGAAGGTTGATTGACGGGATTAATGATGATCGTTGGTCTTATTGTTACCGTACGTACTGCAGATACAGGGAGCGGGCGTCGCTCTGTGTTAGGTGATGAAACCGCTGTGCAACTTTCTAGGCTTCCAATCTAGATTTAATATATCGTTGCCTGCTTTCTTTCCTGTGCGCAGTACTCCGCATTAATATATACAATATAAATCTATTTTATCGCTCTGACCTCGGTTTCTGCGTGAACTTTGAAGGCAGCAAAGACTCAGGGGTCGTGAACGATAATACGATTACGGAGTACTAGGTAGATACATACGAACTGCGGACAAGGATGGCTGGCGCTAGAGCGTGTTTATTCCTAGCTCGTCGAGTCCTGGAGATCTCCCGAGGGAGCATGCGGTGGCTTGAGGGATCAAAGATGGCGAGGGAGCTGGACGAACTTGAGTCTTGGAGCTTGGAGATGCAGTCAACCTCGTCATCTCCAGACTACTGGAGTAATTATGTTAGCTTTCTATTTATTACTACCCCGTACTTTACTGCACTAGTTGCTCCAAGTATACAACCCCTAGACTCTGGAGTAGAACTGGAGCATCACCTGCCTTGCTGTTTTGGGAAACTCCCCCGGCGCTTGTATGGAGTCCCATTCAGGCTGTAACGAGAATTACGGCAGCAAGACGCGGGGGTCACACACAGTGTCAGGCAGAAGCAGGTAAGATTGGTAATACGGTGACTAAGAAGCCGAGCAGTGGGCTCTTGCATGTGATCGCAACTGTAACTCTGCCCCGTTTAATCTTACTCTTACTGACTTATCCTTCTGCCTTCCACAACTCCGAGAAGTTAGAACAGAGTCATCACCAGGCCGTGCGGTAAGGTTTACCACGGCTTCCTCTGTTCGACGCTCTAGCATCCCCTCGATGGATGGAGATTCATCTCCGTCTTCTCGGGGTAACCACTCGATTCGATCCTAGGAAACCGTTCCGCATCACCCCGGATTGCCATTAATTAATTTCCATTGATTAAATCTTCACTCGCCGCCTCCTTGCCTGTACCATGTATCCCTCCACATCTGCCCTCTAGTTGCAGCTATATGTCGCCACGGTTCCCCGGAGATGCACTTCTGGCTCAGTTTATATATTGACATCTCTTCAATCTACATCGCGCACGCCGCTCCGATCACCACGTCCGCTTTTTATTAAGGCTTTTATTTTACTTAATACCCCGCGTGCCCAAACAGTCCATCGGGCGATCAGTTCCCTGGTGTTTAGACCCTGATCCTCACCCCCTTTTAATCGAAAGCATAATCTTTCTGATTGTCCCGAATCATCACAACACTGGGTCTCCCGGCTTGGTTGAGGAATTCATGTCGCCCTGACTTGCGCATTTAAGCCTACAAACAACCCTCACCATTCCTAGTCTACCTGCTCTGTTTTTCCCCTTCCCATCCTTATCATCATGGATACCCACGGACCTGAAGTCCTCGCTGGGACTTCTGCTCCTCAGCATGCATTTGGCTGTAAGTCCTATCCGGATCAATTGACTGATCTCTTTCTCTCCTGCTTTTTTTTTTTAAAAAAAAAAGACCTTATTGATTGATCTTTCCTTTGTAGACTTCCTGTCATCCATAAACTCCCCCTACGAACCTGCTCCCGCACCTCCCCCAGGTCCCGCCCTCCTAGACGACAATGAGTCGAACATGCTCGATAATTTCTTCACAACTTTAAACTCCAATCACCTCGATACTACTGATTTCTGGATGGGTGGCCACCAGAACAAATCTATGGGAACGGCATTCAACTTTGAATGGGCGGACGAGCTCCCTCCCACGTTTAAGGGTTCCACGACATCGCTTTCGCAACCGCTTCCTCGCCATACACTGGATGGCAAAAATAGCTTCGGGTTGCTGAACAGTGATGATGTGGTCGCAGCCACCTCTGTCATTTACTCCAACGATGGAACACATGAGGATTTTGGTTCCTCCATGGCCCATCAACACTTTCTCGGGTCTGCCGTATCTGGTGCTTACAAGTACTGCTCCTCCGGCAAGCAGACTAAGAATGCGCAACAAACGAGTCACGATGCATCTAAGGATTCTCGCATGAGCGTTCCACGTGGCTTCCACACACCAGAGATGCTCTTTGATGAGCACAGACCGAGTCTCGCAGACCAGCAGGCCAAGAAAATAAGAACTCTTCAATGGGGTTCCGATATAAGCTTCATGAACCAGGTTTACGTGCCACCACCGGACAGCGGGGACGAAACGTCCCACCTGCTTGAATACATGCGGTGTTTGGAACCACAGGCGAGTGTTCCCAACACCCGACAACCCAGCCCTGAGAGGCCAAGCTCTCCCCACGCCTCGCATTCCGCGTGGAATATATCTAATCACACTACTCGGCCCCACCACTCACGAGTCGAAAACGAGAATCCAGAGGATGACGGTACCAAGCCGCGTAAGCGGCAAAAACTTTCTCTAAAGCGTGAAGACGACGAAGACTCGGACACAAGCAGCCCGAGACCAAGAAGAAAATCACAAAGCTCGAATACTATCAAGGCTAGGCGGGCTTCGAATGATGTGTCATCCCGGAAATCTAGGCAGTCGAACAGCGTAAAGCCTGCGCGGGAAAACCTGACGGAAGAACAGAAACGAACCAACCACATTCTGTCGGAACAGAAACGACGCAATCTCATCAGGCAGGGCTTTGATGAGTTGTGTTCGTTAGTACCCGGCTTAAAGGGTGGGGGGTTCAGCAAAAGTGCCATGCTTATTCAAACTGCCGACTGGTTAGAAGAGGTCTTACGTGGCAACGAGATGCTCCGAGAACAGCTAGCTGAGATGAAAACTATAAACGGCTTGGTTATGCCACGATGATCCTTCTTTCTAATATACGACGATGTCCCTTTGCGTTTACCCAACGTCGCGGGCTACAGCGCAGGAATTGGTTACGTTCATGGATTTTACGACGACATATGGTTTGACCATTTGGATTTGGACATGTGCACAAAAAAGGCGTTCCTATGCTGCAAATATCCTTGTATCTCAACCGGGCACACGTTTGATTTCCTGTTTCTTGGAGTACAGGGACTGGGTTTTTCCTTGTACAGAATTTTTATCTTCTTCTTTTTCTCCTTTTCAAAGGATCTCTCTCCTTCTTTCTTCATTTATATCCTTACGCTCTATCGCCTCTCCAAGAGTGATTTCTAGACCTTAATTTCGTTGGTTACCTCAGCGGGCGGTGTAACCCACGCTGTTCAGATGCAGATACAGATAATCAGATCATTGGTGAAATGATTTCATGACTTATGAGAATCATACTTTCCTGTTTTCATTGCCTATTATGATCCTTCAAAACTCTTAAGAGTATCCGGTTGATGCGAAAGCGATCACAGCGACTTTGGAAATACATTAGCCCCATCGATAAGAGCAGACCCCACGCTGAAGGCCAGCACAACGGCTCATCGACATGCCCAGCCCTATCATCCACTGCTGCCTAGCTAAAGGTTGTCGCCTTGGCTTTTGCATGTGATACCGCACGTATATGTGTCATCCGACATTCTGCACTTGGAAGATGACCATGACATTTCAGGTAGCATGTTTACAATCGCGCCAATAGTATGGCATTGGAGCTATGCAAAAGGGTATCATGTATTATACGGGATGTTAATACAGTTTGCAGCATAGAGCACAGCGTATGACTATGACCGGACTGAAGCCATGATCAAGGCCAATTCAATTGAAGACATTCTGCCGGGCGGTGACCATACTAGTTATCAAGCATGTGATTCCGAGCTGTGTGTTTGCCGTAGCTTACATGTATCTACGTTGTACTATCAACACCAGAAGCTTGACGAACAACATTTAATGCTCCTACTGATGTAATAGCCGCAATCAATCCTAAACTTGTTATATCACTTCGCATCTACTGTCCAGTTCCACCCATTTTGACCATGATGGCATCCAAACGGAAGCGTTCCAACGATGCCAACGAGAAGGAAAGAGACAGCACGCGTAACAAGCGCTTCGCATACCTACAACCGCGCGTTCGACGCATCTCCGAAAGAACAATCAAGTCTAAATGGACTACCTTGCCTGATTCCGCGCAGGCAAAGATCCGCGACATGCTTAGTTCTCTTGAACGGCCGGTCATCATGAGGCAGCGCAATGATCGCAAACGCGTGGGGACGCAGGCTGCCGTTCAAGCTGTTGTTAAGAAGTATGCTTGTATATTCTTTTATGTTTTGCCTTTTGAATTCAAGGACGGATTAGACGAGGGCTAACATGTCTCCTTCTCCCCTTTTCTTAGTCTAGGGAAGCGGCTCTCTAGAGTGCCATTTCCTCCAGTTACCAAGGATTCAAATTTCGAATACGAAGCTGCGCTTGATGAGCATGTATGGTTTTTTAATCTTTTGCTACTTCGACAACCCCATGTCGCTAATGCCGTGGCCTTACCAGCGTTCCTTGAAAACACAGCTAGCTACGGTCACGGACAGCATTGACCTTCTGAAAGCGGAAATTGAGAGGGAAGAGGCGTTGCTCGCCAAGGAGACTAGGCAGTTTCAGGACTTGGAGAAAAATGCCAAAGCGACAGAGACCGAGAGAAAGCGGCAAATGAAGAACGTGAGTCCACGGGTTCTGGCTAGTGCGGCTTACTGAGCAGTTTCCGCTAATAGTTCTTCTCAGGAACATCCCGTACTCCAACGGCTCGACGATCTAGCTCGAGATAGCCAGGATCAGAATCCCCCGGCTGCATATGCCGTTGCAAATACTAAAAATAGCCCGATGACACTTTCTGAGGTAAGTGCTTGCTACGTCCGCTAAAATTGAATATTTTATCTAATCGGCGAACTTCTACTTTGCTTTGCTCCTCCAGCTTGGGGATGATCCAGACATTACAGGGTTGATCGCCCAATTACAAGACCATCTGCAATCGATGCAGAGGAACACAGCTCCCCTTAGCGGTCTCAGGGATGCCGTTGCACGATCGCAGGCGGCATTAAACCTGTTTGAAATGTCTGAAGACTGAACGTTCTTCCGAACGAGGGCCTAGAATAGGCACGGAATCCAGTTGCTTCTCGAAATCGTCAGACTTCGCTCAAGGCCGCATTTCCGGGTTAAGAACCGGATGTTACGTACTCGACCCGAAAGTCGAAAGTTCGCCATCCTTTCAGGATTTACGTGTGACCAGAGAGGAAGACGTCGTCGCCGGTTGAGGGAAGACACTCTTGGCGACAGTTGCACCGCACCAAATGGCGTTGTTGACAGCGGTTGTGTGGTTTAGCGCGTGGCGCCCGGGAAATTCATGTGGGAATCCACGTGGAGTGCCTATTATTACCCAGAACGATTGATTGATATCATCGCGTCTCGAGTCTGGGATCTGCAGGGGAGCAAGTAGTGCCCTGTTTCTACGACGTTAGCTTTGAAGCTTCCCCTTTCCTGTACATAGCCACTGTCAGCAGGATAGTCAGCCTAGAGCTAGAGGCTGTAATCACAATAATCTTGAGAAGAATAAGGACCTTGCGATCATACGAGGCTCGCACGGCCGCCACGCAGCCCAAGCAAGTCACGTGTGCCGGGCGAGTGGCACTCCCGAGGTTACTGGCGTTAAACAGCGCGGTAGAAGTCCGTCGAGAGAGCTCTCGTATCCGCATGCAGGGAATAGTAATGGGTCTGATGACATGATGCGTCCCCCTCGTCCGGCTCTTGGGCCTCGAGATCCGTCTGGACTGCAGCTTCTGGTGATTCCGAAGGGAGCATCCCCTACTGTAGCAGTAATCGTTATAATAAATCTCAATGCGGAGGAAGCTCGGGAAATGAATCAACCTTGTTTCGCACTGCGGCGGGGACTTTATTCGCGCCATCATCATCGCTTTCCACCTGCGTTTTGTTCTTCTCCATGATTTTATTTCGTTGGAGCTTTACCGATCTACCGTTGATTTTTTTGCCTCGTTTTTTTCCCTCGCTTTATTATTTACCTCCTCCTGCGCCTCGTGATTGCCCTCTCAGTCGATGTCTGCAGCTCTTCAACTCCATCATCCTACAAGTGACGAGCTGGAACCCTGCGCACCGGGTCTGCGGTTAGAACTTCATGACCGGGAACCCTGCAGCGCAAGCAAGCGCGCCCCCGGAGAGCCAGATTAGCAATGGGATGCCGGGCAAGATGAACTCGAGTCCATCCGAATCAGTCGCCACGAGAGATACTCCGCGAACCTCGTCTTCCAAGCCGGACAATCCTTCCGGTGGGCACGCGAGCGCAAAGAAGCGTCGCAAAGTTAATCATGGTAAGTTCCGTGCCGTCGATGTTGCTCCCGCCTGCATGAGGCTTCTTTCGTGTACTGCGTGTATCAGCATGGCTGTTGTTTATTTTCCTTATCCTGTTTTTTTATTCTCTGTTTTTTATTTTTATTTGTCTATTTATTCTTCTTTTCTTTCTTTTTTTTTTTTTGTCTTTTTACCCCCTGTTCCCCCATATTGCATGATTCAATGATTCAGTGACTATTGCTGACAACATGCCACCCATGCAGCCTGCGTCTACTGCCGGCGATCGGTAAGAGTCTGCCCCTCTTCCCCTCCATTCTGGGGGCCATTCGATCTCAACGCCCATGATATTTCATCATGGGCTTGTTTTCTTGCATTAGCTTTTGATCGGAAGAGGACCTATTCGCTGACAAAAAGGGTATACGTTGGACAGCATATGACATGCGATTCGGTACGATCTCTTTCCCTTTTGGTTTACCAGCTTTAAAAAGCTCCCCTTCCTGCAAATACGTCTTGCGTCAAGTCCATGATCATTCTCTTTTTATCCATTGCCTCTACTGACTCACTTTCGTGCATCTCAAAAGGAACGGCCATGCACACGATGCATCAAGCGTAATATTGGCCACTTGTGCCATGACGAGCCACGAGAACCTTCCAAACGCGCACGCAGCGAACAAGACAGAAACTCCGTCATAGACGAAGAAGCTCCATCAAACAATGAATTGTCAAATGTCCAAGGTATGCCTAGGAATGCCGATGTCAAAAATGTTGCTGCCGGTCAGCAAATTCTCCCCAATGGTACCATGAGCATGCCCCCGCAATCATCGTCATCACCACCGTCTTCATCATCCTTTGTGAACCCCATGCAGAGCAAGAGTGCGTCTTTTTTTTTTCCCACTCTCTCTCTCTCCCCTTGGGCCCCAGTGTCGGAGCAAGCCGTAAGCACCGCTACGGTGAGAGAAAGAAACGATATTTGGGTCTTTTAGATAAAGGCTGAGAAAGCTGACCGTTGTTGAACAGCTCTGGGTTATAGTGACTGGCTTGGAGGACAGAGTCAATTCCAGGACATGCACTCCTTTCATCCTTCATACATGTTCAACGCCCCCGAATTCACAAACGAATACAATCTGCTCGGTGACTTCCTCAGCAACAGTCTGCTAGACGACGGGACTATGTATGGCAACGACGGTCTTTACTCTGATCCGAGTTTGATAAACAACATGCCCAGTCTGAGTGACGCCGGGCTACTACAACAGCCGCAGTTTGAACCGCCAACCCAGAGTCATCTCACCGCCAGTGACTCAATCCAACGCCCTACCACGTCGGTTGGAAATGACAAAGCGCGAGAAACGTATTACATGACTGCGGCTGATCCGTCCGGGTCCGATCCTCCGGAAGAGCGCATGAACAAACTCCTCAAAGCCAAGTACGAGGCTGGTCTATTGAGGCCATTTAACTATGTCAACGGATATGCGAGATTGAACCGGTACATGGAAAGACACATGCAACCGGCATCGCGGCATAAGATCCTTCGACAGTTAGACAGATTCCGCCCTAAATTCCGAGAACGGATGCAAAAACTCACGGATGTCGAGCTTATCCTCGTCGAAATGTGGTTTGAGCGGAGCCTGATGGAATACGACCGCGTCTTTGCCAGTATGGCGATTCCAGCTTGCTGTTGGAGACGTACGGGTGAGATTTTTCGAGGAAATAAAGAGATGGCCAAGCTGATCGGTGTCCCAATTGAAAGTCTTCGAGATGTAAGCTCAGGTCTAAAGCGATGTTTCCGTTTATTTGGGATAATAGAATGTTGCTAACTCTTGTTTTCCTCTTCGCAGGGGAAACTGGCTATACACGAGATTATTGTAGAAGATCAGCTTGTGAGCTATTGGGAGAAGTTTGGCGCTATTGCCTTTGATAGCACCCAGAAAGCGATGCTCACGAGTTGTACTCTGAAAAGTCCGAATTCCAGTTCAGCTACTGATGGAATCCGCTGTTGTTTTTCTTTCACGATCAGACGAGACACACATAATATGTGAGTTGACAAGTAACAGTTGATGTGGAAATGAAACCTAAGCTGATTTTTCCTTCTAGCCCGTCGCTTATTGTGGGAAATTTCCTTCCAATGCAAAGGCGAAAGTCCTAAACTTTCAGACATGCAGTTAACGAACAGCGATGATTATGGTCTGGCTTCAATGGCGAATCGGTTGTTGCGTCGGCTGGGAGTTATTACGGTGGTCCTTCGTTTCTTCTTTCACCTCTTGGCACAGGATACTTCTTGGACATACTCCTTATTCCATCATTCTCTTCTTCACCTGCTCCAGCCTGGCTCCTTGAGCTAAGTTCCTGGAGATGCCTTATTCCCACTTTTCTGAAAATACTGTATGTATGTATGTACTATAGCTTTTTTTCCCTTCTCCATCCTCTTGGCAGGGTTATCCCTGCTGGACCATTGCAAGAAAAATTTAAAAATATCTTTTATGTTCCCGTACTTGAGTATTATTAAGGGATGAATCTCTTTAGTGGCCTACTAGCAGGTACTGGCCTTTGGATATCAATATGGAATAGCTCGCCAGGTCAGGTGAACGAGGATCTCTACAACACTTCCACTCTCGACAAAATTCCAATCCAATATACTATTCCATGGACAAGCCCTGGTCCGCGGGATATTCTTCTATACTCATCCATCAAGCTCCAAGCAACTTCAACGAATCAATTAAATAAACATCCAGAAACAGCATCAAGGAGGACCAACAACAGAACAATGGCATCAACCAACCCACACATAGCAGAAATAAAAGGTAAGTCATATCATGTATACCCCTGGATGAGAAAAAAAAGGTCTAGACTTAGACCCTTCAAATCCTGTCCTGACATGACATGACATATTATAATAGCCCTCGCCTCAGAACTACAATCCCAAATCTCAACCGCCACCATCCCTCCTCACTCTCTATCCTTGGGTGCCGATTTGCATTGCAGATTGGATAAATACCGTAGCAACCCGCTCCTGCTATCCAGAGCAGGGGCAGCTTCCTCGCTTTCGTCTCGTCGGGAGCTTGATTCATGCGGGACGGGGTTGTGGAATGCGTGTATGCGGTTGAGATCGATTATCCCAAAGAGTGAGTCGGGATTGCTGAATAGAGGTTTGTTTGTTTATCTCTTCGGTTTTTGATTTGGCCTTTGTCTGGTATGGTGCCATTTATTCATCTATTCATTTATTATCCCTGGGTACAGTGAGTAATTTTGCTCTTGCAATGTTGGACTGTGCTGCAGGAAATCAAGGTAAAGAAACGAGCTATCTTGCTTTAATGAGGAAGTGTACTCATATCGAGCTCCTGTTTAGGTCACTCCAGGATCCTGAAGGTAGCGTTGAAGGCGGCCAAGGCCTGTATAGGTTTCGTTTTCCCGTGTTTTATATATATTGCGCCGGTACACTCGTTTGCTAACATGAAGCAGAGAATGACCAACTGGACCTCGGGCTAGATATTCTTGGAACGGCAGCAGCTAGGCTTGATGCACTCGAGAAATCCGAGAGTGGCGTTGAAACACAGCCCCTTGCTACGGAATACTATATGCTTAGGGTTTTTCTGGTATTCATAGAACACAACATGATCTAAACTTCAAACAGCATGGCATAGCTAACCGATATATTTCCCTAGTCCTCGCTTCAGGGAAGACCTGATATTGCTGAGCATATGTTTTCCAAAGTGGCAGAGCCAAATTTGGAGGAGGAACGAAAGATTATTCTTGAGATATGCTGCAATGTAGGCACATGGGCCATAACGTGCGGGCAATATGGCATGGCTTCGAAATGGCTGGAAAGAGCAGTCAGATCGAATGGGCTTTTGGGTCGTGGTTTTCGACATGCCAGTCGTGATCTGGATGTGAGATTGAACGTTTTGCACACACTTGGTAAGTTGATTATTCAGACTCGCGCGGACTGTCATTTTAATGAATTTGCAGCTCGTGCTTATCTTCAAGTTGACACAACGGATTCGTGGAATCGACTATTAAAAATACTAAAGGTGCTGGAGGCTGTAAGTATGCTTCAACAGCGATGTTATGGTGATTTCTGAAGTGTCAAAAGGATTATGGAGGCCATTTTGCCGTATTATTGCTACGGATTGAGGTTCTCAATAGGCAAGCACAACCAAATATCCACGAATACTATGGCTGTAAGTTACTCTCATATAATCTTTAAACAATGGCTGACACATTTAGGTCTAGGTGCTGCTCTCCAGGTTATGGACCTTACGGATGGGAGTATAAACGCGTGGGTTATCGAGTTCCCTTATACTGCTCCAGATTCTATTTTGGACTAAGTGTGGAAACGCAGAATGTTCATCTACATTTTAAAGCTCAAAGACTGGAGGTAATGCCAGTTCTCTACCATTGCATTCCTATTTCCAGGGAAGAAGAAAAGAGCTGATCTCTGTGATAGCTTGGAGCTTACTTCACAATCACTGCAGCGATTCCTCCTCCACGTTCATTCCGACAAGAGAATTTGGACAGAGCGAATATTTGTGACCTTCGTATGGATGCTAACAGATCTGGCTTTTTGCCCTCAAGATGGTCTGGATCGTCTCGAAGATACATTAGCTCAATCGAGCACACGGTGGCAGAGCCCATTGAGCATAGAAGCCTGTCATGCCTGTTTGATTGTGGGCTTTCTCCCACCATACCATACCGTCTCCGACATAGTTTCAACTAACCATGATATCCACAGTTGATTTGGAGGAAAGTCGACGCTGTAATTTCCCAGGGCAATTATTACATCGCAGAACGATGGTGTCAATTTGTACTCGGTCACTCAGCCTTTCAAAACTGTTCCTTTGCTAATAAAGCTAAGTTCCAGAGGTAAATGCTACATATTACATTTATCATCTCACTTTGTCTAATACTAACATAAAACAGGAGATTGATTATTTGTGCTTGGGAGAATTCGAATTATATCCTAGCACGCGAGACATTGAATCGTATATCCGATGATTGCGAAACTCATCCGTTAACGCTTTATATGAGGTATAAACTAGCTTTGGTGGACGAAGATATTGATACAGGTAAGAAGAATTGATTTTTCTAGTAAGATATTCCTTATTGACTAACCAAAAAAAAAAAAGCAATTATATACCAGAAACTACCCCAACTAAGCAACTCTGGAACGGCCTACATGCTGGCATGTGTAGCAGAAGCTCGGAGAATGGGCAAGACGGAGCAGGTCATTCAGGGACTTCAGCACACTATCGAAAGACTAGACAATGGATTCCCTGAAAGTATTTTCAATATTCCGGGTCTTTTTCAGTATGCTTTTGCCTCTGCGAGCTGTTCCTTCCAGTGCTGAATTTAATTTTTTACAGATCCACTCTACACCTTCTGGCAATGGAGCTGGAAAATTACAAACCGGACAAAGCTCAGAGCATGATAATCGAACAAATTCTCAGGGTATTCGAAGCAGGTACGTTTTGGGTATAATCGACATGCCAGATGAAAGACTCGAAAGACTGAACAAGCCCCAGCTCTGAGGGAGGCAAACAGAGCAGAGAAGAGTGCATCGTTTTTGCCAGCAGAGCTTGAATGGTTCTTGATCAATAGCTACAATTCAGCTTTGCAATCACTAAAATCTGCCTCTTCCAAGACTGCTGTGTCGTTACTTGACATCTCTATAAATGTAAGTGCCGTTCTTAGGGCTAAATTACCTGTCTTACTAACCAGCCAACGTCCAAATAGTTCGCCGAACTATATCAGCAAAAACATTCAAATAATCGTATAGATGTGCATCGACATTTCCTGCTGTGTGATTTTCACAAATCAACCGTGTTACTCTCCGAGGCACGTATGGAGGATGACCCTCTCATCAGAGTTTGTCTTGTCCCCTTTCCCCAAGGTCCCAAATACCCAGCTAAAATAACCCAGGAAACATACTATCGTAGTCTAAGAAGTTCCTCACATAACTTCTGTACCCGTATCCATTCATATCTAGCAAAAAGCCCAGAAACTGAAACTGAACAATTCGACTGGACAAGGAAATATAGAGCGGTTCTCGCGTTCGACGTTGAAGCCATTATATCCTTGAAGAGGTGGAGTGACATCGTCTCTATTATCGAGGAAGCAAGAAAAATGGAAATAGTAGATGATTGGCTTTTATCGGTATTCATGGACTGCATATTATCCTCTTCTTCTGTACCGGGTGAAGAGAGACTGCGGATTATCGAGGTACGTCATGTCATCTGCCCAATACCATCAGTGTAGTTTACTCTACTCCAGTTCAGTTCAGCTAACAATACACATTCTCAGTTAATCCTGTCTATACTAGTACCATCAACAAACCCCAACCCCGGTTACAAAAACCAACCCCGCTACATCCACGCCCTCTTCCACCTCTGCATATCCACACCAACAGAACAAGCAAACCACCCAGAAACAAAACTAGCAGAATCAATCCTATGCCACGCTCTGACCTTAGCCAGACGGACCCGAAACGCTTCCACAACCATAACTAGTACTGGTACTACTTCTCCTCCTCCTCCTCCTACTACTACTACTGTTGCTGCTGCTGCTGCTGCTACGACTTCCGCCGGACCAGACCCATACCCCGACGAGGAACTCGAATGGCTCGCAACAGTCACATTCAATCGCGCCGTGGATTTTTATCTCACCTTCGCTGAAGAAGATTGTAAACGGTGGGCTGGGAGGGCGATCGAGTTGGCTGATTTGGTAGGTGATTATGGAGCTTTGGGGCGGTTGTTACGGGTTAATCTTGCGAGGTTGGGGGTTGATATGCAGGTTTGATTGACTATATGCAAGACACGCTTGGCGTAGGACGGGTGGGAATAGTATTATTATCAATGTATTATGTAGATTTTAGATGCGACTTGAATCCCCTACCAATACTACTAGATACTATCTTTCCACCAGTAGACTCTGAAAAACCATACAGATTGGGTATCATTTGAAAAAATTAGCTGCTTAAAATGCCATTTAAGAATGCCATAGAGATGAGACAAATGGAATAAGCATGGAAGAAGGGTATAATAAGAAAGAAACCCGGTAAAGGTGAAAATGCAGACATTGCAAACGCTAGAGACTCCGCCAACACCAACGAAGTATGCAATATCCATCCTTTTATAAGGGAAACGCTGGGTAATACAGAGGAAGAAGAGCATAAACCAAAGAAAAGACCATTCAGAAACGGAGAAAGATACCGTTGGCAACCTTGCAAATGCCCGAGTCTCTTCCCCTAATGAACACAGGGATATAATATAGTGTATGAGGTAAACTGGAGGTAGTCAGAGAAGAAAAAGATAACATGCAGCGTCAAGCATGCACGGTTCAAAGGCAACCAAAAGAAGGAACCGAGAATTTAAATATAATATACAACATGAAGAGGAACCCTAGGGGATGGAGTAATTGACATCATGGAAATGCCCAGATAACAGAACTATTCTAACGAGGGAGAAGTTGGAATAGGGGAAGTAAAGGGGATAGAGAGTGAAAGGGGAACTGTGTTCCAAAGGATTTTAAGTGAACAGGCCAGGCAGTCTAAACGCTGCCCTCTCTTCCAACAGACCGTGACCTCGAAACATTTCTCGACCCCATTCTGCTCAAGTTTGGAGTCGACGGGGCTCGCCGGGGAGTGCGCGGCCTCTTGTTCTCGCTGCTAGGAACAGGCGGGGGAATTAATAGCCTCCCGTTTTCCTTGCCGCTGCTATCAGTTTCGGTTGTCTCAGAAGCTTCTTCCGTATTTTTAACACGGGACGTTAGGGTTCGTAGGGTAAGATTCAATTCACGCTCCAGCTCCTTTGCGCAGTCGATCCTTTCAGTAGAGATACTGAGTTTCTTTCTGTAAGTTCTTAATGTACGGCATATCTGTTCGGTGGAAGAAGTCAAACTCCCCGGATCGTTCTTTCCGGAGTTCCTGGTGCGACTTCGAACGTCTACCGATGAATTGCGAGAGCGATAATTATTTTCAGAGTAGAGTCTTCTCGTCGATCTTGTCTTCGGACTGAGAGGAGAGGGCGATCTGCCATCCCTGTCTATTGAAGTGGAAGTTGAGGGGCGACAAGGAGCAGGTATGGGAGGAGGGGGCGTGATCGAGGTTCCATTCCCTGTTCTCAATGAAGAGGACACCAGAGACTGCTTTGACATTTTCCGGCGTATTACAAGAGATGGCTCACGTATAAAGGCGGGTGACGATGTCGTTTGCTGAAAACTAGCAAGCTCAGATCTGGACAAGATCCGACGTAGGGGGGCTTTTGCGGCTATCAATCCTTTGGAGGGGGTGTCGTCGTCTTCTCGTGGGTTATCCTGAAAGGGTTCCTGAACAGACTGCGGCTGGAGTTGCACGGAGAGTTTCCATATAATGACGATCCCATCAATACCAGCACTAATTAATAGTCGTTTTCCAGGACTTTCCGGGGTTGCCGGCCGACTTTCCAGGAAGTACAAAGCGCTCACTCCTTCAGTATGACCAAATTCTCCTGTGAGAAGCGTTTCCTGCTCCAAATCGTACACCCGTATCGATTTATCCGTGCTGGAGACTCCAACAAGTAGCTTGGGACTCTGTCCAGGGATTCCAGTGGATACCGTCAAAGAGTTCATGACAACGGCATCGCTTGCTTCCTGGTCAGATGACCGAAATGAGCGAATATGCCGCCCTGTTTCTAAACTGTACAGCTGTATAGAGCGGTCGATGGTAGAGAACACCAAGGTATCTGGGTCATCGGGCATCACAGTCATCGATACCGGAGACGACTTCAACGTAATGACCTTGGAGATAATGTAGGCAAGAACTTCCATTCCATCAACTTCCCGGATCACACGATCTCTTACAAGGATTGTGCGATCGGCAGAACAAGACAGCAGCTTTTCTCCATTGTTGAGGAAAAGAAGCTGCCCCACAGCACCGACGTGATCTTCCATAGTTTGGATCAACTCGAACCCTACTTCGTCCTTCCTGAACAGCTGCACCATACGGTCACGGCCACAGCTAGCGACGAGAAAGCAGCCTTGGCTCAACTCGTGTATAGCAATATCCGTAATCTCACCCCCATGAGCTCGAACTTCTTGGATGCTTTCCCAAGGTTGTCCTGATAACACCCTGGATAATGTAGAGGTCAGCAAGCCAGTCCTACCAGACTCGATTATAAAAGACAACCAGAGAAGATTATACCTCAAAACACCAAATTTGTCACCGGAAACAAAGAAGTCCATACTGTCGGTAGTGCGAACTATTTTCAGCTCATTTGTGACGTCCTCGTCAGAGCGCGAGAGCTGTTCCAGATCGATCTTTTGCGAGTCATGGCATCTTCCGCCTGTGTCCCAGAAATTTACAGTGCCCTCGCACGACCAAGTGTAAAACTCGGCTTCTCGGTCATTTGGTACCTTGAGGGAACCAATACCAAGAACGGCGTCCCTGTGGGCAGGTAGTAGTGCCTCTGGATGGTCCTGTTGGCCATCCTCATCCAAACTTTCAGTGGCGTAAATGTGAATGGCCCGTCTGGAATCGAGTGTGACCAGATGTGACGAGAGGAATCCCATGGATGTAACAGCGGGTCCTTTGGTTTGATGGTCCGCCGGAGTCCTTTGTGTTGATACCGGAGACGAAGGCGCAGAGACTGTCAAATTCCGCAAATCTTCAAAAGTGAGCCGTTGCATCCGGACACCACGGCCTCCAAGCCATACAGATTCCCCATCTGAATCGACCGCTAAAGACGCGATACCAAACTCAACGATTTTGACCAATGTCAGTTTTGGAGACCCATCACTGCCATCAAGATAGCATACGGCACCTGCATCGGTGCCTAAAACAGCCTCATGGTCCGATATTCTGGCTACACAGGTGAAAATCTGACTGCCTAACCCACCTAGAATGCAATTTCTCCCAGATAGTGCCTTTGGTGCCGAGTTCGCGGGACTGGAATTCGGGTCCACATTCGAAGGAGTTTTGGACGGGGACGCGGGTCGCACATCGGGAAGTCTCCAAACTTTAACATGCCGCACGCCAGCCCTATAAACGATTTAGTTCGAGCCGAAAAAAGAAAGGAACTCCACGCAATCCATACGTAATTAAAGTCTGCCCCATCCAACATACGCTCTTGACAAAGGATGTGCATTTATTCGCTGAATGAAGCCTGGCGGACCCGTTGCTAAGACTCACAGCCCACACAAAGAGAAAACCGTCATTGACATCTCCAAGCGTGGCCAGATATTGCGAATCAGTGCTAAAGGCGAGGCTGCGAACACCAAAAGTGTGTTCATTCAAAATCGTCAGAGGAACATCAGGCGACGAGCCTTTCGTAGTAGAAAAGATCAATACCCTGGGATTATAACCGGTCTGAGAATCATTAGCAACGAACATTGTGGTTTTACCCAATACGAGCCTGTTACTCACCTCTCCAAAAGCTAGCAGCCTACCATTCGGGCTAACTGAGACACAAGTGACAGCTTTAACCCTTTCCCTGGATGACCAGGGCCGCGCATTGACGGCATCTGCCCAGTCGGTTGTTGGTGAGCCATTGTAGCTGCTACCGCCAACCCCATTCGCATTCGTTCTCACAACGGACAGAGATCGTGACTTTGGTTCAGGTGTAGCTGGGGTAGAATTCTGATTATAGAACGAAGCAACGGGGTTGATGCTGGTTGCCGAAGGACGCGCCCGGAAGAACCGTTGGCTGATGTTATTCTCATCGTCCAGCTCGGCTAAGACGGCGGTGGAGCCGGCACATAGGGCGAAAGATTTCGATTGTCCGTGCACAGACAAGCCATTTGGTGTTGTTATTGTCGTCCCAATGATTGTCTGAAGAGACAGGTTCGATTGATAGGTTGGCTTCTGGGGAGATCGAGCCGGAGGCCTCAGGGCGGGTGAATTGGAGGGGGTAGTTCTCATGGGCGAACCGGCGGTTGCAGCTTTGCTTTTAATGGTGAAAGGAGGGTTATATGCCATAACCTCGAGGGACAGAGATCAACTAAGGTGGTTCAGTGTCCCTGGGGAATATCAGGCTCCTTTTCATCGCAGTATTGCAGCCGCACCGACAGAAGGGAAAGGAACTCGTTATGGGGACTGTGATTTCGGGAGTATTCGACTTGACCCTTTTTGAGCATCGGAAGAAAGGATTCAAGGAACAAGTTGACGTCCGGTTCGGTCGTGCTGGGGGAGGGCAGCTGCTCAATATTGGGTCTTCTGTTCTGATAAGCTCCCAAGAAGCAAGGACGACAGGAAGCAAAGGGAAAGTGCACGTCGGCTGGAGAAGGAGAAGAGCGACAAAAGAGCGACTGGGGAGGACAAGAAGGAGGAAAGAAAGAAGAAATGAAGGGATTGAATAGGACAATTCAGAGTCTCAAGATCCAGCACGACGATTATTTCCGTGATAAAACAAGAGAAAGAGATGAGATCAGCGAGTGGCCCGTGATCTGCGTGGAGCCGGTATAAATTCACGAACTCCTCTCGAACCCCCCGATGTTCGACTCTGGACGGTTTCTACGGTGTACACTCAGCGTTTGAATGTAGGCGCCCAACAGTTTTTGTATCACGATTCTTTTCGAGGCTGCAGGTCGCAGCAGCGTTGGGGTTCGTGGCCGGTGCATTTCAACGGCCCAACCTCGAGAATCAGCCAACACGACATGCTTCTCGTACCTGCTTACTGGAAAGATGTTTAGCTCTTCTCTTCTATCATTGTCGGACTACGAATCCAGTTCTGATAATAATAGCAGTAGTAGTAATAATGTATAGCATCAAGGATCGTTATCAGTGTAAATATTTATATTTAACTTGATGTAGCACCACGTGACCTAGCGGCTGGAGATTTTACTTTTCCTGCGCCTTCAGAAGCTTCAACAGACGCATCTTCCTGCGCGAACCTTCTTCCGAAATGTCACAGTTTTGCGCTGCATCATCCAGGCTATCGCTTGGCGCCGTTCTGCACAGCGTTTTCCGTGCTGAGCTCACCTCCCTCAATGAATATCCCAGTCGCCTCTTCTACCGTGGACCATCTTCCCTCTCTCGTTCGTTAAGAACCAGGCGATGTTTTAATTCCCTTTCTCGTCTCCAAAACTCGCACAGCAGAAAAGTCGAGTCTAGATCTCAGGGCCTACCAGCTACTGCGGATGCAACCTCGAATACTGGAAACCAGCATAGCACACCAAGGGATACAACGGATACAACTACTGGGAGCAATCATGACATCGTCTCCGAGGCCCCGAACCCTACGAAGAGGGATTTGAAGCTGGGGGGAAGCAATGATCAAAATAACTCCAGTGGAAAGCCAACTGCAGCTAAGAAGAGTTCGCAGAAAGACAAGGACAGGAAGGTCACCAGGCCTAAGCAAAAAGAAAAGAAGCCAGAGGTATGGCAAATTCAGAAGGCAGCTCTGAAAGAGAAGTTCAAGGAAGGCTGGAACCCGCCAAAGAAACTCTCTCCGGACGCGATTGAAGGAATTCGGCACCTGCATGCTACGGCCCCTGACAAATTCACAACCCCTGTTCTCGCAGAAGAATTTAAAGTGTCCCCCGAAGCTATCCGACGGATCTTGAAGAGCAAATGGCGGGCTTCAGGAGAGGAAATGGAAGAACGGCGAGGGCGGTGGCAAAGGAGATATGACAGGATCTGGAGTCAGATGGCCGAACTGGGTCTGAGGCCCAAGCGGAAGCGTACCGAGGCAGTTTCAGACATCAAGGTATTGTATGGCGACAAGAAAGCACCATGAAAGGTGCCAGACAGCATTCTAAGACATGGCGATGGATGAACCACTGGAGCACTGAAGATGGGCTCGAGAACACTGTGTACCGAGATAATAGGCGACTGCACTGGTCGGTGCAATTGTATTTATATTATATTATTATTTAGAATTAATTTGTCGAGAAAGAGCGCGTTGCGGTTATGATGAATACCACCTGTAGATATATTGTTAACATCAGGGGCGCGTGCAGGGGCTTCTCCGCCAAAGCTTCATGACGGCAATTCCACCAGTCCATATCACTGCTTGTGGGGTTGATGAGAGCTGAGCATTTCCTGCAACCTCGACAATGCAGCGTTGATCTTCCCCCCGATCCTGACGGTGCGCCTTACTAACATGGCGAATGTCCTCGCAGCGGCGTTTAACTCGACGATAACGACATCCTAAGACTTCTACACACTACACGCTCCCGCGCTTCCTTCGAGTTCTCTTCCGACGATCTTATATGGTGGCCGTGTGTCGCTCGCCATGTCATCGGACATCAGAGTCTTTGTGAGATGGAAAGACCAGACAATATTCGCAGGAGAAGATGTGGAATGCACTATCACCTTCAAGAACGTGGCGGAGAGTAGCAGCGAATCCAACAATCCCAATGGATCCATGCATCAGAAAAGGCCATCGCGGCCGGCTACGGCAAACGCCAAATCGGGATCGTATTTCTCGTTGAAATCTCCCGCCGGCCTCTTTTCCCATCAGAATCGACGTTCCTATCCTCTCAGCCCTCGAAAGGTACCTACGGACCGTTCTCACCGTGTGTCCTCATCATTGAGCTCCCCTTTCGGAGCCCCTTCGCATAGCTTCCCTCCGGCTCATTCTCCTACTTCTCGCAATTGGCAGTTGCCGAATCACAAACATAAACGGTCCGTTTCTATCCTTTCGATAGAGAGCGATGGGGGGAGCGAGAAGACCGCGGCGTCCTCTCCGTTCAGTCGATATAGACCCACAAGGTATCATGGGCGTTCTGCTAGCCTGCATGTCCTTCCAAGGAGGAATAATGAGGACAGCCCTGTGAAAGGTACTCTCGCGCTTTGCGGTACAATATCAGTTGTCAAGTTGTATTTTTAGCTAATGGTATCTTGATTGTTCTAGCTGGCCGATACAATACACAGCAAAGCTTTCTGCCTATCGATTCTCCTGTTGATCGCCCTGTGAAAGCTAACCCTGCGGCACCTGGGATATCGAACCCTGGGGGGTTGGCTGAGCTATCGCATCCAACTGCCCGAAGGCCTATCCCACCCGCCCAGGATTTCAAATTCCCGCCGGCCTCTCCAGCTGCGAATGGCGAAACCGTATCGTCTCCTTTGCCAGGCAAATCTCCTGTCAGGGAGGCCTTGGCTCTGCCCGTACCTCGATTTACTCGAATAATCTCCAGCTCAAGCCAAAATGGTAGTAATAGGAGCAGCGGGGAGTTTTACTCAATGAGCGGTAACTCTACTGAAACCCTTGAATCAGAATATACAAACTATTCGTCAGCTGGTCCACGCCCCAAACCTACCACTCGTCACACACGCGGCTTTTCTACTGTGGAACCTCCTGGGAAGTTCATCAAAAGCCAAGCGTTACTTATGGGGTATGCACAGATAAGCGCCTCGTTTACTGTTGATGGCTCGTTAGTCAACCAGTCCGCTTTTGAAGAAGTCAAGCGGAAAGCAGTAGTTGGCACTCAAGGGAGCGGCGGGGTCTCCAGAAATGGAGATTCTGGCGGTCACGGCAAATCCCGCAAAAGTGGTGGGCTTTGGGGCGCCTTAGGATTGGATAGCATCGAGGAGTCCATCAGTAGCCTCCTTTCTAAGAACAGCCTAGATGGCTTGAGGGATATGCGCGGCGTTTCATCTTCGAGGTCTATACCGTTGCTCTCGACAAACCAGTCACTTCTCTTCGTGGATCTTCGTCTAGCTCCTGGAGAAGAACAGTCTTATATGTTTACGTTTACTCTACCCCGAGGTCTGCCGGCCAGTCACAAAGGGAAAGCCATTAAAATATCCTACAATCTTATCATTGGCACACAGCGACCTAGCGGTCCTAATGAGCCTCAGCGCGTCAACCGAATAAATATACCATTCCGTGTGTTCAGCGGGGTTAATGGTAAGCCACCCACAGCAGATGTCTTTGTCAAGACAAATACTCACACCTTCCAGGACAAGGAGAAATTCTTGGTCATGATCTCATGGCCCCCCATACGATTCTTCACGACGAAGCGAAAGTACAAAAAGTCGGGCCGTCTAGTACACCATATAGTGCGAAAAACAAAAGCATCAGCGGACCACAGTGGAAATCCGCTCCAGAATTCCTATCATATGTGGATGAAATCCTGGAAGGCCGGTCCCTCTGTGAAAAAGCGCTGCTTTCCCCAGACTCCAAATCGGTAAGACGATTGAACAGCAATGACACCCTTGCAACCCCTCTTTCCTGCAAGGATGCGATAGACCTGGCCATTCTTCGGAGCAATCATGTGCAATCAGCACGCAGTCCGAACCGGTTCGAGATTTCTCGAAACGGCCGCCGCGTTGCTGTTGTGGTGCTAAATCGCCCTGCTCATCGCCTGGGTGAAACGGTTATCGCGACGGTCGATTTCGAGGGCGCTTCACTTCCCTGCTACGCTCTCCGGGCCATACTGGAATCCTCAGAGAAGGTCGCCCCAACCTTGGCTGTCCGGTCAGAAGCCAGCATCTATCGAACCACCCGGAAGGTTTATGCATCATGTTTCGAGAATACCCTATATTCCACCCGAGTCGTGTTTACCCCTGCCATCCCCATTTCCGCAACGCCTACCATATTAACCTCCGGAGTGAAGCTGGAGTGGGAATTACGCTTCGAATTCGTCACTAGTTCTAATAACACCACTTTGCATGAAGACAGAGGTTTCGAACCCCCCACTACTGCTTCCGGCGCGGGCCTCCTAGAACCCATCTCCAGCAATGATAGAGGTACTATTCTGGCCGCCCTGGAGAACCTGCCGTGCGAGTCCTTTGAGATCTCAATTCCCCTTACCGTTTACGGTGAAACCGTGAGAGAGCTATTACCAGAAGAGAACGACGGGTATCCTATATAATTGAGTGAAAGCCGAGGGTGTGTCATGTGTATGAACTTTTTTTCTTCACCCCCCTTTTTTGACCTTCTTCCCAGAAGTGTAGCTGGAGCGGGGCGTTGTCTTCCATTTTCTTCAAGGTTCCAAGCTACCTGAAAATGTCGGTGGCTGATTGGTGTTTTGGGTGTCAGTCAATCAGCATTAAGATCCTCTTTCATTTGTTCAAATGTGTTTCTTCCTTTTTTTCTTATCTTTTTTTTTTCTGTTGGACATTCCTTAGTGTCTAATGTGTGTAGATGTCAAAATGCTGCCCCCTGTATTGTATGTAGATGGAGAGAGGACGACAAAAAGAAAAGAAAGGGCATAGTTTACATGAGATTTGGAATGGACTGCAATGGGATATGATATGTGAACAAGATATACTAATGCTTCTTTGTCCCCCTCAAGGGAGAGAATGTTATTATATCCATTGTTCTATGGAGTATTTCCCAGGCTACTGATTGTTGCTGGTCCGCGTAATTTATGCATCGTGCGACGCTACCACTACGAGACTTTACACCTTATACAGATATCCTTCAATGGATACAGTTACCATATATACTTATCAGAAAGATAGAAAAAGAAAAAGAAAATAGGGCAGATAAACAATGCTCCTCCAAACCCCAAGAATCAATTGGGGACTCAAAAGAAGAAACAAGAAACAACCCTTCTCATTTCTCACATCGTACAAGGGCTTTTGCTCTTAATTCTCTATCTACAAAGCGTCCGTCAGGGTCTTGTTGAACTTGGCAAGCTTGGATGAGACGCTGAGGTCCACAGTGCGGTCGCCGATCTCGACGATAAGTCCACCAACAATTTCGGGGTTGACCTGGATAGAATAACACGTTAGTATGCAGTATATGGATACCTTGGATAATTATCAAACGCACCTTGGTGACGACCTTGAGCTTCTTGCCCTGGCTGAACTCGGACTTGGCGACGGCCTTTTCAAGACGGGAGATGGTCTTGTTGTCGAGCTCCTATTATCCCAATTAGTATTCAAGTCTACCCAATTTACAAACACCAAATAAACAAAATCAATACGCACCTGGGCGCTGGTAATGTTAAGCTCAATCTCACCACGATGGGCGCTCATGAGAGTCGCGAACTTCTCGCTGACATCAGCAAGGAGTCCCAATCGGTTGTTCTCCGCGAGGGTGTGCAGGAAGTTCTTGATAATCTCGTTCGATTCACTGCCGGTCACATTCTCCAATTCTGCGATGATCTGTTCTTTGTCGCTAGCAGAGAGGGTGGGGGCGCCGATGATGGTCTTGAGCTTGGGGTCCTGGTGGAAGACATTGCCCAGGCTAGCGATGGCCTTAGAAGTCTGGTCAAGGCTAGAGGTCTTGACTGAGGCAGTGTACTAAATTTTTTTTCAATCAAGTCAGGTTAGTTTATTTGTTTATCTTTTCTCTTTTCCATCACTTGTTGGTTCCTCGGGATCGGGATTTTTGTCACTTCCTTTTCCCCCTTCAAAACTTCTGGGTAAAAAGGCAAAAGTGCAAGGGTCCAATTCAGATAGCGTACCAAAGCAGTGGCATAGGTGCCATCAACGCCGAAGAGGGCCACAGGAGGCTGGACATCCTTGGCAGGGGTGGCATAGGTTCTCAAGCCATTGAGGGCGGCAGTGCGAGGAACGGAGAACTGCTGGGCGGTGGCACGGAGGCCGGCGCGGGCAAGTCGAGCGGAGAGCATGGTGGTAGAGATGGCGATAAGGCCTCGAAGGAGTGGAGGATAGAAGTTGCGAGACGCGAAGGAACTCAATGGCCGCTGCGAAACGATTCCCGGCGGAGGTTGAAGCGAGTTCGAACTTCGGCTTCCTGTGGAGTCACGTGGCAGCACGTTCCGCAAGCGCCGAAATCCGCATTTCTTTTCCGGCTTCATCCTTTCACTTAGAAGACTTGGAGTTATGGCTATCGGCTATTACTTCATTCTCTCATTTTATGACATAAACGCCTCTATGACACCCTAGAGAACA
The DNA here is from genome assembly GCA_002976275.1 of Monascus ruber. NCBI lineage: Eukaryota > Fungi > Ascomycota > Eurotiomycetes > Eurotiales > Aspergillaceae > Monascus > Monascus ruber. The sequence goes on along the minus strand of PSNO01000001.1, from coordinate 3,298,968 downwards.
CTAACATCAAGTCTGATTCAAACTCCCAACGCCGTTTCCCCCTCTCGATTTTACACAGGCACTGTGTGAGCATGAAAACATGAGCTAATCACTCCGCAACATACTGTCCACCAAGTCACCCAATGGCCCCCAGAAGTCTTTGCCAATTGCCAACCGATGCTCGTCAACAAACAAGACGTAGTGCTTGAAGCTGGTGTTGAGATGCGGTTCGAGTCCCAGGTGGACGACAACGGGATAGTGATGGCAGTAGATGTGCGCATACACGCGGTACAGACGCTTAAAGATCTGGCGAAGCAAACTAGGGAACGCCTTAGGGAAAGGGACACCTGTTTTGGTCGGAACAATCAGTCAAAATGCCATCAAATCGAACAGTGCTTTAGTCCTGCCACGTACCAATCCTGCTGGGAAACATCTGCTCGTTATCAATGTTGCTTTGAACCCAGCTCATGAGGTGTTCGATGTAGTCCGGAGCGGACATCTTTGTGGGCCTCTTGAAGTTCTCTGAGTCCTGCCAGAGGTACTCAAACCTGATTCTCGTTAGCTGCAGTTTGTTCCTCCCTTAGATAGCCCAGAGAAACCTACTCGTCTGTCGCTTTCATCTCCGGACATGACTGTGGTGAACAGAACTCGGTGATCGAGCCGTAGAGAAGGTTGATCTGATTGTAGAAATCGACAACTATTGTCTATCAGCCATCCATCTCGGTAGATGTCTAGTGAAAGAACCAGCACAGAGCCTACCATTGACAGCCAGCCATTCATTCAGATCCTCGCCCTCGGGTAATCTCACTGCCTTTCTGAGACTACCGCTCCCAAGCGTTGCCTCTGCGAACTGCCTCAGTTGGTAGCTACTTGTCCCCTTGGCGGCGGAACGGGGCTTGAACGGGGCTCTCGACCGCGCATTACTAGTAAGTGTCAGTCCAGCAAACCCTTCCCCGACAGCACAAGTAACAAACAGAAAATGGACAGGGATTCAAAAGGTTGGAATCGGTGGTCGATCGGCGCAGGCAGGGACAAGGGCAGTGTGGCAGTAGTGGGGAACGCACATCGTGAACGACGCCATTGCAGTAGATACTAGATAGTGTCTGACAGTGCGAAAGTGATATAGACAGGTCAAGGTCGTTGCGCGTTTACCGATCGCGAAGCGCCTGCAACCGGATAAAAGGGCGAGTCAGCACAGAGTTCAAGTTCACAGGATGCTGCGTACTGCCACTGAGACAATCAGGAGCCTTACAAAACGTGAAGAAGGCCCGGCGAAGGATCAGACGAAGAAAGAGGGTCGATGAGAAAGGAACGGATGCTGTTGTGACGCCATTCGATAAGTTGTTCTCCACGATTGCGCCCCGCCGAGGCGTCTGGATCGCGATGTGCCGCCGGGCGCGTTGCCAGAGCGACGGCGAGGATATAAATCTACGCTGGACAGTACTGAGTATACCGTTAACTACTCTTCAAGAAACCCATACGATGTTAATTGAAAGGTCTATAGTATCCAGAGCTGCGATGGACATGCTTCGTGCCCTTGTTCTGCCGTATGCTGACGGTACATCGGCTCCAGTGGAGGCCTACAATGGGTCTACAGCCAGCATTCACTGACATGATGGAGGGCGTAAGAGTGCTCTCTACAAACAGAGAAGCGACTCTCGACCGTTATACTGCTCTGCGAGAGCGAGAAAGAATCGGTGGAACTGACATAAGCGCTGACAATCCATCCCCCTTTCATCTCCTCAGCAGGAAGATCATCCTGTGCTGATCTCTTTCTGCTGCAATCCGTTCTCTCCTTCTCAGAAGCAATCATCGTCTCCTCGCGATGAAGTCCGTATGTGGTGACCTTTGGGCATATGCCAGATTCACATGCAGTCGTTGGAACTCCCGCAGACGCATCCTGTCACTGCTGGTTCTTGTCACCGTATACTGCTTCCTTTCCAGCTCTCTTGCAGCCTTATATGGAAGGAAGGCCGAGAATAGGATTCATGTTCATGCAAGCCAGGTTACAGCCGGTTCTGGAGTAAATGAACAAGTCAAACCGCGTTTCCTATCCACGTCGTCCACCAGAGATCACCAGCATCTTGCATATGAGGCCAAATTGGATGCTGCGATGCAGGACCTCGAGCGCAGAGCTCTCGCAGTCAATGGTCGCATCCAAGCAAACAACACAATCTGGCAGATTATACTGGGAAAAGTCACTGATATGAACCCGGTGTCTGTCGAGTTTGAGCGTCGAAATGCTGGATGGGAGTACTCGGTATGCTTGATTTGGTTTGGTTTGAATGTAGAGACAGGTGGACAAACAAATGCTAAGATGATATCGATCCAGCTCGTTACAAGCGCATGGGCTACAGACTTCGTCACCAGCGTCTTCAGCACGATCCCAGACCTGATCAATCTGTACCAGTCCTACCCCTACGACGTCCTCCGCGCAGATCTCCTCCGCTACCTCCTGCTCTGGTACTTCGGCGGCTTCTACGCAGATCTAGACGTCTACCCAGCACGACCCATCAGATCCTGTCCATCTCTGGAACCTCTTTTCTCGCCTTCTCTTTCAACCCCAATCCCGGCATCATCCCTCAATGTCTCCTTCGTCGTAGGCATCGAACTCGACGAGCCCTACGCCTCTCCACAGACCATCAAACAATGGCACTGGACGCGAACCTACAGCTTTATACAATGGACTATGTATGCCCCGCGCAGATTCAGCCCGTTCCTCCGTAAAATCATCGTGCGGGTCCTCGCGCACACGAAACAGGACAACTCATTCGGCCTTCTATGGAGGTTGACAAGTACCTCTGACTCGGTCCTGTCCATCACGGGACCGGGCATCTTTACGGAATCCATCCTGGATCTGCTTTCGGAGTCCTTGCCGGATACGCACCCGTTGATCACAGCTTCCGTGGAGGCGGATAGGGAGATTGGTGATCTCGTCGTCACTTCATCTTCAGGTAATAACCAAACCCAGCCCCGTGTGACGTGGGCACCGTTCCATAGGCTTCAGGATCCGCTGTGGATAGATGCTTCGGAGGGTAGTGGGATGGGTGGGATAGGTATCTTGCCTGTTCATGTTTGGGGGAATGGACAGAGGCATAGCGGGGCGGAGAACTTTCAGAGTGTTCATGCCTGTGTTAATCACTATTTTAAGGGGACTTGGAAGAAGTGGTGGTGGCAGAAACTCTTTGATTGAGCATGAAGTACGGAATAATGAGTTTTAATATGTACCCATAGATCCATTCTATTTTACTATGTTAGGATACCCTTATTACCCATGTACAATCGCCCTTATGGCATCTATTTCCCAATCTTACATTGCCTACTATATCAAACTGTATTACATACTAACCTTAGAACGCCAGTAACTACTGAGAACCAGAACCAGCCCCATCAGGCTCCGCCTTAAACTCATCCTCATAAGCCCCAATAGATCCCTGCCGTCTAACGCGCTGCACCTGACTTTCAATATAATGGCTAACATGCTCATCGGCAAATTCAGACGCAGCATCACCAAACTCTCGTCGGCCGTACTGCTCGTCTTCGTCGAGAACAGTCTCAATGCCGTTAGGCGACAGTCCGAAGTCGCTGCGGTTGCCGATGGAGCGGCTGGTCGAGGAGTGGCGGATTCTGGGCGTCTCGGAGCCGATACTTTGTGGTCTTGTTGGGCGAGAGAAGATATCGTCGAAGTAGTGGGCTGCTGCTGTGAATGGGGATCTGGGGGTTTGGGGGGGGCGGCAGTTTAGACTATGATAGTTAGCATGAAAACACGCACCAAAAAAAAAGGAAGGAAAGAAAGGAAGAACATACCCCGTATCATGAATAACTTTGGCAATCAAGCCGGTCCAACCGCACTGGTGGGAGGCTCCAAGACCACGACCGGTGTCTCCGTCAAAGAACTCGTGAAACCAGAGGTAATCCTTCCAGTGCTCGTCGAAATCGAGGAGGTCTGCGCCATTATTAGCTGCTCTGCGACCTTCGTCGTTCCGAGCGAAGAGATGCTGCAGTCGGTGTTGGATTTCCTCCGCAATATTTCCTAGATGCATATAATCCCCCGAGCCAGTCGGACATTCAATCTGGAGCGAGTCCCCGTAGAACATGTAGAAGCGGAGCAAGGACTCGACGAGGAGGAAGTTCACACAGAGCCAGATCGGACCGCGCCAGTTACTGTTTCCTCCGAAGAGCCCGCTGTCTGAGTCGCCCGGGACGTAGCCCACCGTGAAGACTTGGCCGTTTACTTCCATGGAATAAGGGTGTTTGTCGTGGTACTTAGACATGGAGCGGATACCATGGTCGGCTAGGAACTCTGTTTCATCGAGCATCCTCTTCAGGATCTTGACGAGGCGCTCCTTGCTCACGAGGGCGAGAAGAAGTCTGTCGTCCTTCCCGCGTCGTTTCATGCTGGCAATGTTACGCTCCGCGACGTCTTGTTTATTTTCGATGAACCAATCCATGCGCCGCTTGAATGAAGGGAATCGGTTGATCAGTTCTGGCTCCAGCGTGAGTACGGCATAGAGAGGGATCAAGCCGACCAGGGATCTGACTGGAAGTTGCTGGATCCAGGGGCCGCCGTAGGAGATTGCATCGTAGTAGAAACTTTGTCTGTTAGCTATTCCAATTGAGAGAAGGGAGACATAGGGTTTCTCTTCCATACCCATCTTCTTCATTCCAGAGAGATTTCTCTATGTCTCCCTCTCTGAAAGTCATCGCGTCGCTAATAAGGATAAAATGCTCAAAGAATTTCGACGCAACTATACCAGCTATCAGTACAGAGTATATAGATCCTCGGAGACATCCAGTCCAACCCCAAAACTTACTGTCTTCGTATGTTCGTCGATACTTGGCCAATTCAAGTGCAATATTAAGCATGCTGATGCAGTAAAAAGCCATCCACCCAGTGCTGTCGGCCTGCTCCAAAACTCCTCCTGTAGGAAGCGGTTCAGATCGATTAAACAATCCAATATTATCCAACCCGAGGAAGCCCCCTTCAAAAACATTCTTGCCGTCGAAATCCTTCCGATTAACCCACCACGTGAAATTCAGCAATAGTTTCTGGAAGACACGTTCCAGGAAGTCGAGGTCTTGTCGGCCGTACATCTTCCGCTCGATCTTAAATGTCCTGAACACAGCCCAGGCGTGCACGGGCGGGTTGACATCGCTGAAATTCCATTCATAGGCCGGGAGCTGTCCGTTGGGATGCATGTACCATTCCCTCGTGAGAATGTCCAATTGTTTCTTCGCGAAATCAGGGTCAATCATGGCCAGAGGGATGCAATGGAATGCAGTATCCCATGCAGCAAAGAAAGGGTATTCCCAAGCGTCCGGCATTGACAGCACATCGTCAATATACAGATGTCGCCAATGCTGGTTGCGAACGTCCTTTCTCCCCGGGGGTGGAGGGATGGTGGCAGGATCACCATTCGCCCATTGGTCCCAGACAAAATGGTAGAACTGTTTTGTCCACAACATACCGGCAAATGCCTGTCTCTGGATGTTCCTCAGGTCATCGCTCACTGGAAGGGGGTTAATGCGATAATAGAAATCATCTGCTTCGGCTTTGCGTTGTTCGACTATATTATCAAGCAGCTCTTCATCGACGTATCGGTTCGGTTTCCGGGACAGCCTGAAGCGAACAACAGCGCATTCGCCTGGAGGAACGCCATCACCCTCGTCAAATGCATACCAGGCAGCGAATTTTGTGCCCTGGTTTTGCGGGTTGACGGCGTCTTTCTCTTCGTCAACAATGAAGCGATGAAACGCATCCTTTACGTACGGTTGTGGGTTCTTCGTGCCCCAGAGGACTTCATTGTTCGACTCGTTTTCCGTGAACAACATTCGGGGTAAGATATCCTCCTCACTTGTACCGACAGCCGGCGAAGGCGAGAGTTGCACATATCTATCACCTAGCTTCCAATGCTTCGATTTGGCAGTAAGAGGACCAACTTTTTCGATGGACGGCTTGCCAGGTGTGTCATAACCCCAGGCCCAGGTGTTCCTGAACCACACATGAGGGATGATATGCAGGGGGGCCGGTTCGGGTCCCCGATTATAAGCAATGACTCGGAATAGTAATTCCTCCTCATCATCATCCTCTTTGGCTGTTTCAATGAAGATATCCCAGTACCGGTTGTCGTCGAATACACCAGTGTCTAGAATCTGGTATTCGCGGTCTTTCCTCCCACGTCTGGCATTTTCATCCACAAGATCCTCGTAGGGGAATTTCCTCTGAGGATACTTGTAAAGATATTTCATGTACGAGTGCTAGAGTAAGAGGTGTGAGTAGTCCGGATGGCATGTTCGATTCCCAATGCAATGTATCTCTCACCGAAGGTGTATTGTCAACGTGAAAATGGGCCTCTTTAATGCTCTCTCCATGGTTTCCTTGAGGATTGGAGAGTCCAAACAGACGCTCCTTAAGAAAGTCACTATATTAAATTAGTGATATGAGTCGATAGAGCAAGCAAGGGAAGCAAGAAAGTTCCGATCAGGCATACTCTTTCTCGTTCCAAAAAGCAAATGCTATGTTCTGAAGGGAATGCGTGTCCGAGACACCAGCAATGCCATCTTCGCCCCAGCGAAAAACCCTGGATCGTGCATGATCATGCGAGAAGTCTGGAATAGATGATCAGTGTTCAGGGCCCCATATGCATCCATACTGGGCAGCAAGTTGCAACTAGACTTACAACTCCAGGCATCTCCATTCTCGCTGATTGATTAACTAGGTCAATAACATTACTCGGCTACATTGAAAATAAAGAGAAACTTACGAATAATCCTCTCGAACTGGATAATTGAACAACACGTCAGCCAGTTGCAAGCATTTTCAAGAACGATCCTGAAAAAAAAAGGAAATATCTCACCAGTTGCCCATTGTCTCTCTGCAACATAGGGCCCCCAGTGCTTCCAATATCTGGTACGTTCGCGATCTTCTTTCAAGCGCTTTTCCTCTTTGGTTAGGTATTCATGCTTATCGATGAGAACCATGGTTCGACCGAGCGGAGCAGAGGAGAATGGGGGTTTAATAATCAAGGAGACGATAAGAGAATGGGTGCTGGACACAGTGGACAGTGCAAGAGAGAAGAAGAGAAGAAGAGAAATACAAGTCTCGAGTTCCTCTGGATGAATGAAGGTTGAAGAGGGGCAAACGCGAAGATTGCCGTATCAGGGCTCGCAACCAGGTTTGGGAAGCCAACCGTACAACAATGCCACTTACGAACCGCCTCGTGGAGCGTGGAAGCGCGGAATCTATTAAATCTAGTATTGAGATGCGATCGACGAGAAAACTGGCTTTCTGACTCGCGCAAATCAGAGCCCGAAGAAGGTCCAGGCCGTGTGTTGTCGTGGACAGCTCAGAAAAAAATCGCCACTTACAGGATAGACGCAGAGCTTGTACATGTTTAGTCAGGGAATGATAATCAACATCAAGCATATTATGATAATTATTATTACAACGCGTACGCCCACAATTTCGGCCAGGTAGAACACAAAATGCGGCGGTTGCCAGAGACGCGCAACCGTCGCAGCGAAATAGACAGAGCCGACATCGTCCTGCGTGCGGGCCACGACGCTCAAAGAACCAGTCCCTACTCGCGAGTCCGTACACATAAGCTGGCATGGACGATCCTGGACTCACACGGCGGAGTCAGGCATGCATGCCATGGAAGTGGAATTTTTTCCGTGCTTTATCGTCTCCGTGGGCATTCCGGGGAGGTCCATTGGACATGGCTTCAGATGTGGATGAGACCGAGGAATCTTGCACGTTTGTCTTGCTGTTAGACTGCCACGAAGCGTGTACCGGTCTGTCATGATTGAAGTTATTGTCCTCACCAGAAGTTCTGTAATCCCGCTTGGAATCTTTCCTGTGCTCGGTAGCAGCCTGTTGCGCCCGCAGACGCTCTTCAGCTTCACGGATCCTCGCCTGCAGAGCCTCTAATTCGCGGCTTTGCATCATCACCATGTACTTTCTGGACAATCCTCGTCAGCAAGACCGGATCCCTTTCTCTTCCGAAGTTGGAGACGGATGGGTGTTGCATCTCTCTTTCCCAGGCGACAAGTATTTCAACAAAGTACATACTTCTGATCAACGGTTTGGCAGAGATGATCCACTTCGGAATCCATGTTAAAAAGACTATCTAGCTCAGAGGAAAATGCTTGTGCCATCATCCTGCCATCTTTCGTGTCAGCTCCCTTGGGTTGCAGGAAAGAATATAGACTGGGACGTCACGATGGGGGAGACGAACGACTGAGGCCGACGGCTAACTTGCCATTCCTGCTCTGTGTCCGACATGATTGTTTCTCGGGCTATAACCGACGTACGGGGGACGGGGGATACAATGGATGGGCTGGCAGTCTAGCACACTGTAGCTGAGGACAACGAAACAGGTTCGTCTGGTTGACGGCGGTAGAGAGAGGGGGGGAGGGTTACAGCGTCTTCCAACCGGGGGATAGGTGAAAAAAGAGGAATATTGGTACAGGGAATATGAATCGAAATCAGGACCAGCTGAGAACGCGAGCGAGTTATCGCGATGGAAAGGATTAAATCGGACCAAAAGGGTGGAATTGTTCGCAGACTCGAGGGTAGCAAATCGGGAGATGCGATCAGCAAATCCAGACAAGACAAGAAGGAGGCTGTTTGAGTGAAGCTGTAGGGAAGGAGGAATAGAGACGGAGACAGAGACAGAGACAGAGATCGTTTGAAATTGAAATGAAAGGGAGGGAACTCGATGTCTACGGAGGAGGGTGTGAAGATGATTAATAGCTACTGACAGACGAGACGAGTCGACACTCCACAGCGCTCAGAATATTTAATTATTAGGATAAATGAAGGTAATCAAATCGATCGATCAATCCCATTAATGAACCACGCGCCACACCGAGATCAGAGGCCGCCAGGGGAAGGAAAGGGGAGGAATAACACCCATCTTCAGGGAGTTATCAGGAGATAGTTTGATTAGCCTAGAACCTACGGCGCTGCAGCTCTGCCTCTGACAGGACGAGCGCGTCCGCCGTGGAACTGCCTTGAGACGGTTGGCGTTGATGGAGCAATGATCAGCATCCCTTCTGCCAGAGATTCATAGCTTCAGGCAGCGCATGCACGATGGAGGCTGTGATGGATATAGGCTGTCTCTCGTAGCCAGTTGCTAAAATGGGTTTGTCTACCGGGAATGAATGACTGTGGAAGAACGGCAGCAATGATGATCCCTGAATGCCTCAAACCCCACTGAACCACCAACAACCATCTCCACAGTGCTGAGTGAGCCATCCATACTCGCACTCAAAAGCCCCTCTCATCCTCCCATCTCATGGGTGCCAATCTCTGGATTCTCGTCTGGGTCGGGGAACCGCTGGACTACCCAAGATACCGACACGCCGCGATATACGTCGAATTTGACGACCGCGAAAACAGAAACAGAAACAACGGCACCCTATTCCACGTCATCGGCACACTGGGCCTCTTCGATTTTCGCGAGAACCCAGGCTATAATCCCGCAGGGGACTCGACCCTCCGCAAGAAGGTCGAGGTGGGACGTGTGCCGGACCAGGTGTCACCACCTACACTACGGTCCGTCCTTGCGGTCACCAATGTGCGGAATAGCAACCAGGACGCTGATTGGAACTGTCAAAACTGGGTGGGCGATGCGCTCCGGCGATTAGTTGGTCTGGGTTGGCTGAGTTCTGAGCAGATGGATGTCGCGCTTGATGCGATGGTGGACGCCTGTCTAGAGGCTGAGGATACGGAGTATTGAGGCGCCAGGCAGGCAGGTAGAGTAGTCGGTAGGCTGCCTCTAATTGGAATCATAAGACATCTTCGAATATTGCTATGGGCATTATGCAGTTTTGGTAAAATTCAGGTGAAGGTATTAATAATAAGCGACAAAACTTTTTAAGACGTTCCTAAGCAGATTATACAAGCTGCTCAATTGACCAAAGATTATCAAACGTCCATGCCGCCGGGTCTCCAAAATAAAACTCATCTGATGCCGGGTCTGTCTGCAGAAACGCCGCCTTTTTTTGAGTTAATACCGACAGTAGTGAACAATAATGACACAAGGTTGAAAGAGCCTCCTACCTGTGACATGCTTCCGTCCAGTAGCGGCAGCTCAGAAAACTGCATCTGATCTTCCATTGCATTCACCTAGAATGTGATGAGCAGGATATTCATTCCTAGCAAGCATAGAAGATGAGATGCCTTCTGTAACCTACCTTATTGAGATCAATCGAGAGAATGCCCTCCTTTGCTTTAAGGAAATCTTCCTGTGCTCCTAGTATGTGATAATACTGCCTGGAAACTCTAACAATCGCTTGCTGTTTCTACACCGTTGACTCTCGCGAGTGATAGTGTTGATCGAAGGAGGGCGCATGCTGCAAATATGTACCAGTAATGTGTATATCCCGTTCCATGTAGCGTGATCCTGACCTCTAGCATAGTAAGGGCGTCTTCGACATATTGAATGAATAGGCTACTATTCGAGCTAAGAACGAGATTGTCTGTTCGATGCATAAGCAAATATAAAATATGAGGTAGACAGTCAAAGACATACTTTGAATAGTAATGGAAGTATACAAATTATGACAGATAATTAGGGCTGCCCTGTAGCAGTCTTGTCGGAGAAGCAATGGCAATAGGTCGCCCGATTTGGTGAGCTGGGAATATTGGTCGAGGATACTAGGCAGCGTTGAGACAACCCATTCTTGACACTGCGTTTCGGGGGTTGTTGCTCTTCTGTCGTGCAAATGGAGTATGTAATAAGATCAAGAACTGTCGAAGCTAAAGGTCTAGCAGTGTTCTTGCCATTGCCGGCATGCCTTTCTGCCTTGGCTCTTGATTTTGATCAGCTTCAACTCGTGGAGGGAGCCTTTGAAGTTCTTTCATGATCATTTCCTCATAGTCCAGCACTTCCTCGTACTGCAAAGGAGAGCTCGGATCGTTCACGCGAGAATTCAGGGTAACTCGTAAGGAGAAGCTGGCACTCGAGATATGGAGAAACGAGCTTGATGTGTACTTTTCCCACGGCTTCGAAACCGGAGTACAGTACTGCCGCTCTCTGCTGGAAGGTCTCCATCATCAATGTTGAGGACCGTCTCATTGCCTGCGGGAATCATCGCGGACCCAGAAGGCATTCCCCTATCAATGGAAATAAGCAACTCCATCTCAGTGATTGTTGTCCACAATCTCCGCCTCATCTCCTTGTCAAAAAAAAAGTCACCTTTCCTGCAAGTAGAAATGGATCACGGAAAACCTGCAGACATGGCTTCTCTCAGAAGGATACCTGCTACCGTCCAAGTTCGTTTCTTCACAATATTCACCTGCTTTGCCAGGAGCAATAGACAACGGATCTGCCATATCGTCACGTAGATGTGCTTCTGGCTTTGACGCCCTAGCCACCATTCAGAGCACCTAACCGGAGACGAGACCAGACTTGAATGGTTCATACATGGGCAACGATGCTGGTCGGATTACTGCTGCCGTAGTACTGAGTTCTGAAGTTTTCGCCTCGGAAGACTGCTGTCTCTGGCGACGCAGAGTCCTGTTGTTTAGACGCCAGGAACTCCTCCACATCAACTTGCAAGGCAGGCCGTTCTCCATTAAGCTTGGAGGAAGAACCCATTTTAGCACCGTGCAGCTGCCAGGTTCCAGCATTTTGATCTCCCTCCAAGGTGCGCGGTCTGCGCTCTGTCGAAGTAAGCCCGCCCACGCGCGCTGCGGAGCCAGACCAGCCCACTGAAGGAACGAAGGGACTTCTTGTACCAGTATCCTGCTTAGACGCAGGCCTAGGATGTGATACAGGCTGCGCAGCTCGTCCGTCACAAAAACAACTGTCTGTTTGTCCAGCTTTTCGACAACGGCCGCATGCGGGTTGCACACGGTCACACCTCGCTTTACGGCGTTGGCAAGTGTAGCATGCGAGCGTCTTTCTCTTTCGTCTGGCAGTTTCGGACGCATCTCCGAAGGCAGATGCGGGAATATGATGCACGGATATCTGCAGAAGACATTCTCAGATATGGCCGATTGATAAAGGCGAAGACCGAGAGCTGCATATCAACGGTTTGCGATGCTCGGAGATCGCGGAGTTGGGCATCTTCTCCGAGGCGATCAGTTGCATAGAAAGTGTTACTCTTGGTGGTGAATTATTATACTGGGAAACTTATGTCTTCTGGCATATCCGAGAGGGATTGTTGATCTATTCAGGCTTATGACGTGCAATTTTTACAGAAATAGGGATGCGTTGGACTCGTAATCACTTCACGACCGCCATCAAAAAGCCGTCGTGGCCTTTCTTCCCAACAGTCTGCATCAGCACTGCATCGACTCTTTCATCCTCTACTACTTTCTCTATCAAGGGAACGATCCCCTTTTGCCTCAGGTCAGCACCCATGGTGTCTGTATAGAATAACGCCTGCACCGCATTACCCACGCAAATCACACTCCCCTTCCCCTTGGACAGATTCACGCGTAATCAAAATATTTCCACTTATTCATCCAGTCGGCATCAATAAACACAAAGTCGAATCTTTCTCTATCGCCCCGTTCAATCTCAGCTTCCACCTTTGGGAGGGCGTCCAAGGCAGCTCCCAGCACCACCTCCACTTCATCCGGGACCTTCACGCCAGCGAGTTGCAGGTTCTTGATCGCATTTTTGTGTCTATCGCTATCAATCTCAATGGTAGTGGCCTTCCCCTTTCTTCCTATGACTGCCTTGGAAACCAGATACTCGAGTAGCCGCCTGACGTGCCGATTTCTAGAACATTTCGGGCACTGCTCATGGTACCGAGCAGGGAGAAGAACTTCCCTTGAGTAGGGGTCAGGGCTATTTCACTCTCGACCGTATTTTTCATGCACGTGGACAAGCCCTGGTTTGGTGGGAATGAGGTGAGTCTCTGAGTAAGACTCTACCTTTGCAGCATACTTGACGTTTCCCAGTGACATCCTGGCTGCGATGGAGAGAAACCTATTATAGGACGGCTTGATGGAACGGTATGTTCCCTTTCTGATTGATAAATAAAGGCGATTCATTTGGGTTAGTTCAGAGGAGTTAAAAGGATAAAGCAAGAAGGATGTAGAAGGAATATATATGTGTTCATGTTGCTGTCTTATGGCATGTCCGACCCTCGGTTTCCAATGTCCACACCGAACACCAAGGCCGAGAGCTTGTCCCAACTCCGAGGACAAGGAAAAATCAAAGGACCCCGGAGATTGATGAATAAGGATCGTCGTTTGTCTTATCTGATGATGGCATCAATGGCCCATGTTGTAGTAAGAAGGTCAGTTTGTATTCTTGTTTGAAAGCACCCAATTCCAGCGCTGTACTCTGTATAACTGCGTACTAAACCCCATTTTCCTTTCAGCGTCATCCCTATTCTTGAAGATATTCTTACAGGAGACACACAGTCTCTTGGCGTTAAGCCAATTGCTCAAATGGGGAGCTACGTGCCTGCTTTGAGGGAGGACTGGTTGACATGCCATGCTCATCAGCAAGAACACTCCGTGCTGCTAGGTCTCTGTTAGTGAAAATGGCTTCATGGATGCCCTAAATATAGTTTGGCAATACACTGCCATAGCAATAGACTCAATAGACTGTTGCTGCATACCTAGTAGTTCCAAGTTTCATGGATCTCGAAAGCAGTTAGTTAGTTAGTTAGTTATTATTATTTAACGTCGCTTGGCGGTCACGTGGCGGGTGACCGCGGCCTCCCGAAGGGCAACCGGACGTGCCTCCCAAGCGTATACTATCTAAAAGGATCTAAGTACGTGCGCAACGATCTAAATACATGCTTAAAGGAGACAAATTTGAGCACTATGTGCTGTAGAGTTGGGGAAGTTCCCAGCACTGCCCTGGCTGGGGCTTCAAGCGGTAGAAAACCCTGTTTTGCCTCCCTATAGGTGAGAGGGGGAGCCAGTCCCTCTTTCCCAGGAAGATATGTGTTGACTGTACACTACTCTGTGTTTAGGTGGGCCCAGTTTGGGCATATATCCGTAAAGAAGGATGTGTTTTGCACGATGCGGCTGAATTCCTCAGCCCCGGCAGCAGTCCCTAGGAGCCAGTCAATGGTTTTTGCTGGCCCAGCTAGTGTGTGTTTCCATCTCTCCTTCCAGCGCTTCCTAGTATGTGGGCAGAAGAAGAAATGTACTGGGGTCTTTAGCTTCTTGCAGGAGCAGGTTGCTAGGTAGTCTGTGTGGTGGAAGCGTTCATGATATGCTGCGAAGTCCCCATGCCCAGTGCGGGCTGCAATGAGCCTGCCTAGTACCCAGCGTGGCAATTTATGTGATCTCGAAAGCAGTAGTGTTTCACGTGCCCGGGCCACAGCGGTTCGTCCTCACGTGACGCAACCCTTTGCGACGAGTGAAAAGAAGACGGAGACGAGCATCATCGAATTCTCCTCCATCAAAAGACATCCCTGACAGCCTGTTTCCATCAAAGCCAGCCTGCGCGTCGTTATCTATCCCTCTCTAAAATCCTAGCAGCACTATCTCTTCATCTGGTCCGGACTACCGAACTGCGCTCCGCTCTCCATTCCTCATTGTCAATGAACTAATTCATGGACCGTCTAGATGCGTACCTGGCCTCAGGCTCTCACTATTCCCCGGTAGCGTTTCCCATTTGCCCTCCACGAACGTCTTAGCCACCACTCTCCTCCGTCCACACAAAACTCAACCACCGACCGTCGCTCTCACTCTGGCTCCAATCACAGAATCGTCATACCTTGGTGGCCAAGGACACGAACGATGGGGGATGCCTCCGCTGTCGGCTTACACTCCGTTTGAATCACTGCTGTTTGTCCAATCCCTGGCTGCACTCGATTCGCGCCCGACCAGTTTTGCCTCCATATCCAACGTTTTGCGCAACAATCCGTTTATTCGCCAGAATGTCAGTTTCAATGCGGAGCGGCTCAGTCCCGAGGCATTGGAGGAGTTATACGCTGCACTAATGCGCGATGGCCTGGCAACCGATGGAGCCCATCGCGTGTCCAGTGTGGATCTTCATGGCCATCCTACAGATAGTCCGGAGTCTAACAGCCCTAAGAGGCGTAAAATCTCCAGTCCACGATCAGATGGATTGGCCGATGGTGTCTCTCATACGACATTTGTACCGAAACTGGTGTCACGTCTTTACGCTACGTACAAAGAGCTCGTTACAAGGGAGATTAGAAGCGAAGAAAAGAGATATGACGAGATCATACGTGAGATTGAACAGCTACAGCGGGAAGAGCGCGAAGTTCCTAGGCAAGACGCTGTGGAACCGCCTATTCAACAGGTTCCGGTCTCCGCTAGCCTAGCTGCAACGAAACTGGAATCAGCGCCAGAGCCGATGGATGTAGATGTCAGGGAAGACAAACCGGTTCCACAACCTACTAAGGAAATCGTCACACCTCCAGTAGGCCAAGTGCTAGGAGCGGGCGCCGGCGAACCTCAAGAAGAGAGAGGTAAAGAAATAAATGTGGCACAGCAACCTGCACATGCTGTTGGAGCATCACCGACGCAAGGTCTGAAGTACCCCGCTGCGCAACCTTTAGGGCTGCCGAACCAGGCTGCGGCTGTTCAACCATCTCATCCTATCTCTGTACCTTTCAATGGCAATGGCAATTTATCTTCGCAGCCCATTTCTGATCGCCAGCATACGCCCGCAAACAAGGAGACACCTAAGATATCGCCTGTCAACCAAGTGCAATCTCCCACGGTACCATATGCTGCTCCTTCACGAACCCTAACGGTTCCTCATCCGCAACCAGCACAAGTGTCTTCCAAAACCACCGCTCAGCCGTCAACGCCAAGAGGTAAGCATGCTCTCAAGGAAGGTCCATTGGCGGTCACTCCCGTCACAGCTCCTCTCTACCCTCATGGGCAGCCAAGTTTCCACCAGTGGAACTTGAACCAACCCCCTCAGGTACCATACCCTCAAACTTCTCCGTATCCGGCGACACCACAACCGAATAGACCTTTTCCCGGGCAGCCTTCCATTTCACCTTATCCCCCGCAAACCGCACAACCTCAGGTTGGGAGAGTGTATCCTGGCCAGTACCATCCTCCGATACTGCCTGCTACCCCTGTACAAGTACCTGGGGCTGTGCAACATCCACTTTCTGATGCCCAGCGATATGAAACACCGAGGGTAACTGGTCAGGCCATACCCGTCTTCGATTCGCGCGAACGACCATCGCAACCATTTACCCCCGTATCAGGTACTCTTACCCCGTGGAAGAAGCTCCCACGCCTGAGTATCCCAGAATCTCCTCGGTCCCCACCCAGACCACGACCTGAGGATATTAGTCCCATAAGTGAAAGGGCGCCATCGCCGATTGGAATTCCAGAAGTGACATCTGAGAAAGTCGAGGCTTGGAAGTGTCGTTCTGTGGAGCCCAAGGGGCGCAAGAGGAGCAGGGTGCGAAGTGCAAAAACTCCTGATGTGGACAGCAAGTCGACCGTGAATGTAAAGCCTGAAAAGCCCTCATCCCTCAGAAAAAGACGGGATGGCAGCACACCTTCCTCGAGATCCGTTGCGTCGCGTGATGGAAAGTCACCAGGCCCCGTCTCTCACGGCAGGATTAAGTATGAGGCCGTAAATCCAGAGGATAACGAACCTGAACCTCGAGTCGTGAGCCGTCGCAGAGGCCCCACAATTTCAGCACCTGCAGATGATCAGCCAGCAAGAGGGAGGCCCAAGCGCAAACGTGGAGCCAGCGAAGAACTAGAGGCCGAACACGTTCAGACCGAACCAAATCGCCCTGACGCATTGTGTGCACCTGGATACGTGCTATGTACACGCAATTTCCCTAGGACCGGTGCGCCCATCATGAACGACGTTGCGACTCACAAGCACGCGTCTATATTCACCAAGCCATTGACAGAACGAGACGCGCCTGGTTACCGTGACCTCATCTATCGGCCACAAGATATGAAATCGATTAAATCGGCCATCCATCATGGGAGTAAAGCGGTGGCTGCCGCAACTGAAGCAGCCAGTACACCAGTAACAGATGGTGAATCTCCTGCTCCATCCGCGGGTGCGACGCCCTCGAAAAATGCGGTGCTTATGCTCCAGAAGATGGAGGATATAATTCCGCCTAAGGGCATCGTCAACTCGTCACAGCTCGAAAAGGAATTGATACGCATGTTCGCTAATGCGGTCATGTTCAACCCCATTCCACAACGTGGATTTGGACCGGCATTCCCGATGACAGGTGACCATGGACCAGGGCGCCATTATTACCCCCAGGCGAGCCCGGAAGTGGAAGAAGGTGGCATCATCAAAGATACAGTGGAGATGTTTAATGATGTCGAAGAGGCAGTGACGAAATGGCGCGCCGCAGAACGCACTGCGGAAGAGCTGGCGAATAAAAGTATCGTTTCGATCAGAAAGGGAAGCGTTGGCGATCTCAACGCTGATAGTGCCGATGAAGTGAATGGATGATATGATGATTCTTGCTAGCCTGTCGCGCAATCGGGGTATTTTGTATGAATAATTCTAGGTTAGAAAAGAAGAAAACCATACAATTTAATGGCCATACAAGGGCGCAACAGCGACTGCCTTCCACCTTCCTATTGTTGAAATATTTACCAGGTAGGGCATATTTTGAGGAGATAAGCAGCGCCTGGAAGCCCTTGATTCCAACAAAAAAAAGAGACACCTCAAGCGGCACCGCGCAAGCTCTGTTCAGGACGTATTCTTCCCAGTCCCTCCTTTGCGTAAAAGTCCATCGGATACACTCCGCGATTCGCGGTCTCCCAGTCTTCTTTAATGCCTAGAGCAATTAACGCCTCGTAAGGCGTCAATAGGGGTCTTGGAAATGCATACCCCCAATCAATACTCAGCCGAGGACAAGCAATCTGCACCCAACATTCAACGTCCGCCATTGACGCAAGCTTCCCAGGAAAGATCTCACTGAGCAAGAGATTAACGAAGGGAATGTCACGATCACGCAAATAGTTCTCGATCATGGCCATGGTGTTTGGGTTCCCCTGCCTGCCCAGTGAACCAAGAATGATGCCCCATTTCCGAGCTTTTTTGGCGGAATTAATGGCGTCGCGGCGCAGAGAGTACATTTCATCATGGTCGTACGTCTCCCTGGACAATTTCCGGGAATATGGGTCATAGCGATATGCAGGAATGGAAGGATTGTGGATCATGGCAGACTCGAGATGGAAGCGGCCGTCGCCAAGATATAGTATAAGATCGACCTTCTGGTCTTTGTCGGCAAGATTGGGGGATGTGCATCCCAGGATTTCTCCCTTGGAAAGTGGCATTATTTGGGGAACAACGACATTGAAACCCTTCCGTTCGAGAACTGGTTTCAGGCCGTGCAGCGTTGCATTGAACTGGATTGTTCCAACCGTGGCGATCGTCTTGCCTGGTTGAAAATTTCGTTCCAGCGTAGCGAGCAAATGGGAGGTGTCGATGCTGATGTCCACGAATATATAAAGTGTCTTGATAGTTGTTACATCCACTGGAATAAGACAGCTATGTGCATAATGAACTAGAAGATCGCATCCTAATGCTCGTGCAGTATAATCGTCTATACAGCATGCTCCGTACGTCACGTCTCCCATTATCAGTGTCTCTGTGCCGGGACAGAACTGCGTCAGGATGTCGGAGATGGTAGTTGCAAAAATTAGAAGTCCCTCTGGAAACTGAAGAGCCACTCGCTTTGCACCTAGGGACCTTATTCTGTGGATCGTCTTGGGGACTTCGAAGGAATAGTTCCTCGGGAGCAGGTCTATGGCGGCTTGGATTTCGGGATCTTCGAGAACTTCGGGAGGGACTTGGTTGAGAGTTCGGGGGTTCCTTCTCGTCGGAGCTGTTCAGTTATATTAGATTTTTATTTCTTTGTCCAGCAAACGGTGAAAATATAAGTGGCTTACCTTTCTGGATAACTGTCGACTCGACATCTTTAGGGTCCGGACCTGACTCCTTCTGCGCCTGAGCAGTGCGTCGTCCAACAAATCTCTTTTTCGGTTGTCGCAAATGACTTGCAGACGGAGGAATAGAGGCGTGTTCTGCCATGTTTACTTGTCCAATGTATGGTTTGAGTTTATTGTGTCGCTTCACAGCAAGCTGCTTGATTGTTGCAGAGAACGAAGATAGCAGATAGAAATCTGCAGATGGTGGGGTCACCTGCCATTACTACTTCCGGGGTTTCTCCGCATTCCTTAGAGCTTCAGAGCTGCTTCGACTCTCCATGCTTCGTGCATCATTTACAAGGCTGTAACCGATCCTGCTCTTTCATTTTTCTGAAATTCAAATCGACCATCATGGCTCTTCGTCCTAGACTGCGTTTGTTCTCCATCCTACGACCTGCTGGAGTACAGCCTGTCCGCCATCTAGCTACAGAGTCGCGGTTAACTTCGGACCATGTCCGTATCGTCGAAGTAGGACCTCGAGACGGGTTGCAAAACGAGAAGAAGTCGATACCGTTGAAGACGAAGTTGGAGCTCATTGACAAACTTGCAAATACTGGAGTGACTACTATCGAGGCTGGTTCATTCGTTTCTTCGAAATGGGTACCACAGGTACGGAACCCCCAACCTTCACCCCTGGGGATATGCGTCGCAGGAGCCTGGATATTTTATGGGATCATTGTTCGTCTGAAAGTTGTTTCTCGAGCTTCTTAGATGGAAAGTACTGCCGACATCTTTGAGCGTCTTCTCCAGTCGCCACCGCAATCGGATCATGCCATTGCATACAACTACCTGGTTCCTAATATCAAGGGAATGGAAAACCTTGTCAAAGCTATGGGCGATGTAGGTATTTCAGCCGAGACTCCAGGGTCACCTTCGAAACCGGCCACGACAACGGAGATCTCGGTCTTTACGGCGGCAACCGAATCTTTCACTAAAGCAAATACCAACTGCACCATTGGGGAGTCGTTGGAGCGAATAAAGGCCATCGTGGAGCTGGCAAAGACAAAAAATATCAGGGTTCGAGGCTATGTATCTGTCGCATTAGGATGTCCTTATGAAGGCCCGGATGTCTCACCGTCCAAGGTCGCAGAGATCACCGCTTCCCTCCTCGAAATGGGCGCTGATGAGGTTTCCGTTGCCGATACAACAGGCATGGGAACCGCTCCCAGCACTCTGAAGCTGCTTCAGACCCTTCGAGCAGCAGGGATTGCTAGTACTGACCTTGCACTGCACTTCCATGATACATATGGCCAAGCACTGGTCAATACCATTGTGGGTCTGGAGCATGGCATAAGGATTTTTGATAGCAGTGTGGGTGGTCTTGGAGGTTGCCCTTACTCCAAGGGTGCAACAGGGAATGTCTCGACGGAGGATCTTGTTCACACCCTTCACAGTGTGGGGATGCGTACTGGTGTCAACCTGGAAGAGATGTCGAAGATTGGGTCTTGGATTAGTGGTGAGCTGGGCCGCGTCAATCAAAGCCGGGCTGGAAAAGCCACCCTTGCAAGACTCCAAGGGTAGGCAGTGAGCTTCCCTTTCACATAGTCGCAACTCCTCCCTGGTCAACCAGGGTACAAGACTGTACTTGTGGACTTTCTTGATGTTGATCTTATTGTTCATACTGCATGCTGCACCTTTCTATCCTCTACTCTTCTGTGAAAAAGCAACCAGGATTTATGAATAATGTCATTTGCATATAAACTGGAGTTAGACTTCCCACAAAACGTGTGGCCCGACATCCTTATGTATCCGAGGTATGATATGAGCATTTGCGCAACTAATATGGAACCCTTCCCGGTCCATTTCAGGAATCTCAACGAAACCTGAACCTAGATAATAACTAACGCCAAACTCTGCCAAGGGATTATCTTCATAATGAGTATACTCAATCCACCATCTTCTTTAAAAATCCGTAACCCGCCCCCCATAGCTCCAATCCCCCTCCGCACCCCAGCGTAAAGGCTCATTCTTCGGACCCCCAATCTCCCCAGTCTTCGGGTTCTTCTCCCCTTCGAATTCCGGCTTCAACCCAGGATTGAAATCACGATGAAGTCCCTCACTCTTGTTTTCGGACGCCTGGACCTGTGCATCTCCCTCCGAATTCGGGGACTGGTTGACCTTGGGGGTGCTAAAAGCGCCTGTAGATTCCCGTTGGAGTTTTTCAAAGATTTCTTGTTCTTCTTTTGGGAGTCTGTAGGGAGCGGGAGAGTTTGCGAAGGGTATTGAGGCTTGTTTATTGTCATATTTGTCGTCTGCTGCTCTACGGCTGGTGGTTGAGAGCGCTCGGAAGGGATGGATGATGAGGAATCGGGATGTGGTGGATGGGGTGGAAAGAAGTGTTCGGCGATATGCTAGGAAGGACGCCATTTTGAAGTCTCGGTTTCTCTTTCCCTCTCTTGAGATTGTCTTTGGGTCTGTAGGTAGCAAAGGGAGTATCGATAGTCGCGGAATGATGCTAGAGAGTATTAAAGTATTAATGAACGCAGCGGAGTGGCGGCCCGAAATTCGAGGGAATGGCTATTTGGATGGACTCTATGGAGCTAATTTTCCTGGTGACAGTGAAACCACGCCAACAAGAAATCGAATATGGGCTTGTAGCTCAGTGGTAGAGCGTTCCTTTCGCGTTAACCAACATAGGAAATGTCGGGGTTTCGATTACTCCCAAGTCCATTGCGCATTTCTCTTTTTTTTTAGTCCTCGTCAGCAATTTTTGTTAGGTGGACATTTATGTTTCTTTTTTTTTATGACTAATCCACGTGACTGTAACCTTATCGGGGAAGGTCACAGAGCGATATCGGATGATGTGTATAATAGACACACCTTGGGTATCGACTAAACCTTAACCTGAGTTAGTGTAGACAACAGTACAGTCATTGCCAGTCAAAGTTTACTAACGGATTAGTGTATCCACTTATAGACGACCGTGTTGCCGCCTATCGCCGCCTCTTCCCTGTTTATCATGTATGAGTCTTTTTCTTCCCCCCGTCATCTCTCTGGAAAATAGCTCGTTCTGCTTGCTGTCAGGGATCAATTGACAGTCTCATTTATTCTTTTATCTACTCTCATCCACCTTATCCCCCTACCATGGCAGCCCTGCGTGTGTCCTCGCGACGACTGCTTCTCGCAAGGAGCCCAGTCTCTAGATTCGAGTCATCTCTCCCAAGACGATTCGCTTCAACATCGCAGGCTCCTCAAGATGGGAAAGCAAAGGTATGTCATTGGAATCTGGTTCTAGTTTCGCTATTACTCTCGCTCTGAATTGCCCACTAATGGCTGTGCTTCAGAAAGACACCTCCTTTCCCAATCCTGATCCTTCAGCCGACTCCGTAACAGTGGCATTCATCAATGACCGCGCACCCTTTATGGTTCCTACATATGTTCGACCCGCTCCGACGATGCTCAAGGGGAAGGGATGCTATCTATGGGATATGGAGAATCACCGATATCTCGATTTGACTGCAGGTATTGCAGTCAACTCTCTGGGACATTGCGATCCAGAAATTTCCAAAATCATTTCTGAGCAGGTGTGTTCCTCTCCCTCTCTTGCCCTCTATTCCGCATTCATTGTTCTGACTCTCCTGTTTTCTTCTCGTCAGGCAGAGACCCTAATCCATGCCTCAAACCTATACCACAATGCATGGACCGGCGCCCTCAGCAAACTCCTCGTCACCGAGACATTGAAATCGGGAGCAATGCGCGACGCATCCCAAGTATTCATTTCGAACTCAGGAACAGAGGCCAACGAAGCCGCCATCAAGTTCGCCCGTAAAGTGGGTCGATCTCTAGATCCCTCCGGCGCAAAGCACGAGTTCGTCTCCTTCCACAATTCCTTCCACGGCCGCTCCATGGGCGCTCTCTCCGCCACCCCGAACCCTAAATACCAAACCCCCTTCTCGCCCATGGTCCCGGGTTTCAAATACGGCACGTACAACAACATCGAACAGCTCCAATCTCTTATCACAGAGAACACCTGCGGTGTCATCGTTGAGCCGATTCAGGGAGAGGGCGGAGTCAACACCGCCACTCCCGAGTTCCTCACGGCCCTCCGCAAACGCTGCGACGAAGTCAACGCAGTCCTCATCTTCGACGAAATCCAATGCGGTCTCTCCCGTACTGGCTCCTTCTGGGCACACGCCCATCCCTCCCTCGCCCCCGCCAACGGTGAACAAGTCGCTCACCCGGACATCATCACCACCGCCAAAGCCCTAGGAAACGGCATCCCCATCGGCGCAACCATCGTCTCCTCCAAAACTGTAGCCCCCTACATCAAAACGGGCGATCACGGAACTACATTCGGCGGAAACCCCCTCGCCTGTCGCGTGGCACATCATATCGTCGAACGCCTCGCTTCCCCCGAACTGCAAGCCGCTGTCGACGCTAGGTCCGCACAGTTTGTCTCCGGTTTCCAGGAGCTGCAGAAGAATTTCCCGGATACTATTGCTGAGATTCGTGGTAGGGGTCTTATCTTGGGTGTCCAGCTCTCCGATGCTGCCAAGTCCAAGGCTTCCGATTTGATCACTGCTGCTCGGGAGAGGGGGTTGTTGATCATCACGGCTGGTGATGGGTGCCTTCGCTTCGTTCCTCCTCTTACTATTACTGAGGATCAGGTGGAGACTGCGTTGGACATTTTGGGAAAGGCCTTCGAGGCTACTTTTGGAAAGCCCTGAGAACAGCTTTGTTACCGGCGAAGGAAATAAGAGGGGAGAAGAATATTTAGACGAATAAGGAAGGGGGCAAAGAAAAGGTCTAGGACTGATTTATATATCTTTTACGCTTTTACTTACTGCATGTTGGAAGACCTAGCTGTATAGATACACGTATACCACGATTCATTATAATTACCTTTTCGGTTCAAGTCTCTTCAACCTTCATAAACAGTATTCGTGTATATAAATAAATAACCATTTGTATCCATGCTCTCTCTAGCTTTGAAACCAGTCAATACTAATCACATTTCATGGTGTCCTTGCTCCCTCTCCAATCCCGTTTAAACCTCCTGCAAGTCCATTCATTCTCCTTCCTAGCAAATCCTCCTCACTAGGAAGACTGATAAGACTTCCTTTCCTCTTCCGGAATTCCATCTTTCTTCCTTCAGGTGTGGCAGTAGGAATGGCTACGCCTTCATCTTCGTCATCGGCAACATCACCACTACCATTTATCTCTGGTGAGCTTCGAAGTAAAGAAAGTCTTAAGGATTTCATCAGCTCGCGTCTGCGCCTTGCTTGCGCCCTGGGATGGTTGCAGTTTGTGTTATCTGTATTAGTAAAAGAAGGAGTATTTTCTTCTCGCTTTTCAGGGTCTTTGATTATTGCGCGATCAGAATTGGCTTCCCTTTCGGCCTCAGTTTTTTCAAGATAGCCCGCGCTTCCCTTCATGTCCATGCCAATAGCTCCGTCCTCATTCTGATTGACATCCTTGGAAGATAAAGGGGTCATCTTCCCAATACTCATTTCTAGAGGCCTGTCCTCATCTGCCGAGGATTCACCAGTTAGGCTTCGACTGTGATGGCGCGAGGTCTCATTTGTGAGTTCTGATTTGCTTCCGGATACTAATTTCGTTTCCCACTCAACATGACCATTGATGATACTGCCCTGGGACGATCGCAGAAGTAGAGCTGAGGTGGACTTTCTTGTTTCTGCCATAATGAACAGATCCTTTATCCAATTCGCGCAGCGATTGATATGCTTCCATGCATCAGGGAAGAAACCGGCCATTTGCAAAAATCCGTGGGAAATACCGGGAATCAATGACACTTCTACGTGGTCCTTTTCCTGGAAAACCTTTTGCGATTTCTCGAGGCCTAGTTCTTGTCTCTCTCGAAACTGGTGCAGTTTAGCTTGTCGCAGTCGGCCGGCGAAGATGACAGTATCATCCACAAGAGGATCTCGCTCTCCTGTCAAAAAATATGTCTTGGGAAACCTAGCCAGCAACGCTTCCGGGGCCAGGACAGGTGATAGAAGGAAGTCTGTGCTGAAATCTGGACGGTTGAACGGGCCGATGTACAGAATAATCATGGCTCTCATCATCTCAGAGGTCAAGATGCGGTCATTGGTGTACGCCATCACTGAGGAGACGGCCAGTCGAGTCTGGATCTGCCTCGGTTGATGCTCAGCCAGTGCAGCTGTTTGAGTGGTGAGGTCTTTTGATTTTGATTTCCTTGAAATGGCATCAGACGGCTCCCCCGCCAATTCGGGTATAACTCGATTTTGGAGGTCATCTAGTGCTTCGTCTGACGGACCAGGAGTGGTTGAGGGAGTAAGCTTGTAATAATACTCTCTCTTCTCATCGATGACTTTCTGGTTCATTTCCCGAGTGCCCCGGTCTTGGATCAAGGCCAATTGTTCTTCAGTCATCCAACTTTCCACCTTGACGTTCAATGCAGGGTAAGCCAAAACTAAGCCATCTGGCCGTGGAAGCCGCTCCTCGCCTTGCCACCTCCGTGTACCAGTACCCCCAGATTGCAGAACCATCAAAGTCAGGCCAACAGCGAGGTTTCCACCCGCACTATCTCCTGTGAGGACGATCCGCGGACGCGTATGCCCACTTAACCCAAGACAGCGACCCTGAGTAGCTACGATAGTATGGTAAACGTCAAAACATTCATTTAAAGCGTACGGATAGGGGTATTCGGGGGCCTTTTTGTAATCAAGGCTCAATATTGGCAGCTTTGTCTTGCCAGCCCAGGCAAGAAGTTTATCTTCGCTCGTCCGGGGATTCATGGCAACAAATCCGCCACCAGGAATATCCAAGATGATGCATGTCTGCTCCCGCAACACACTCAGCGGTCCGTCGAAATAAAGCCACGCAGCCACAGGATCCTTGTAAACCGACTGTCTAGGACGCGGAATCTTGATCGCGCGCGGAGCATATTTGGTGAGTCGTGGGCGCATCAGACCAGCAAGCACCCAAAGATATGGGCTCGTTGCCTTGTTCCATGATACTCGAAGGTGGTCCACCGTGAGTGTAGCTCGAAAACGATGAACTTTCTCGTCTGCTTGCTCCGCCGCAAACAGATAGTACACCGTGAATACCAATGAAGCTATGTCCCTTAGCCACTTGGGTTTTATTTTCATCGCAGTCCAGAAACCGGCATCCAGTGCAGTGGTGATCCATGTTGCACGGAAGAAGGAGCGCGAGTAGAGGTTGGCCAGAGGTTCTGGGCATTCGAGACCAACGATCTTAGCAAAATTCCGACTGAGATAGAGCCATAAAAAGACGATGACTGTCGTCCGCCAGACAGTCAATTTGCTGGAGAGCCGTGCAGAGAGCGTGCGAATAACTGGAGGGCCATGTCTATTGCCTCTATTCGGATGCAGAAGAAATGTCAGCGCTCTGCAGAAAGTAGAGGGGTTAGAGGAAAAATCTGTAATTCATCCTACCGCAGGAGATACGATGACCAAAACAACACTACTATGAAGACCTGAAGCTTGCGAAACTTGGTTGAGGGCCTCCCTAAGACGTGGTCTGCGGTAGATTGTTAACCATCACACCGTCCAGTCTAGGACAACTTGGAATCGAGAGCACTTGCACGCTCACATACCTATCATTTCCCACAAAAGAATCCAAAAAAGTAATGAATTCTCAATGATCTGTTGATATTGAAGTGGTCTCTGCCTGTCTCCGAATTGCAGGCACTTCCTTGGTCTTCAGGGCATGTACAAAGACAAAAACAAGTCTACATGTACAATTGACAGCAGGAAAAGAAGATAAAATACGGATTACATATACAGACAAGTGGGAGAGCCCATCACGGGCGATAGAAAAGATCAAGCGCGAGCGTGAAGGAGGGCAGGAGAGAAGCCCAGGAGACTGCCCTTTCCCGACAAGTCCGGGCGAATAATGAAAGCAAAACAGAGAGAAGAGCGGCTAATACAGCCAGCGAGAAAAGAGGTCATGCTGGTGATTCGCAGGCCAGAAGGCGAATGCCGTTTGGAAGGGCAGCGCAGCAGCAATAAAGAGTGTCGAATCAAGGGAGAAGCAAAACAGGACGGGAACGAAGCATGTGAAAGTCCCCGCCGCCATCAGCAACAGACAGCAAGGAATGCCCTGCGGAACCCAGTTCTACCCATTTTCAGCCAACTATATTCTTTATTAGACGACAGGCCTTGGCTTGCCTCAGTCTCACATGTCACAGCCCCATGACGTCGGTTCTGCAGGCCGATCAGTTGCTTTGCGGGAGCCTACAATACAGATCCGGCATGTGTGAGTGAAGTGCGAAGCCCGCTGCGTTGAAAAATATAGAACAATAAGATTCAAGAGAAGACATCTCGTCCGATAACATTATATCTTCCGACAGTAATCCCGGCCGTGTACATCCTGGTAATTACATAGCCAGACCTCAATGGCCATGCTGAGGAACCCAGCAATGCAGATACCACCCGAGTCGCTGACGGTCGTTGCTCCGAGCGAGAACTCCCGGTCCTCTTTCGGCACACGATCGCCAATTTCAGCAAAGGTGTTGACGTACACAAGCCCTCCTAGTAGCCCCTCCCAGAAGATAATCACAAAGATGATGTACACGTTCGGGATGAAGTTCAAGAGTGCATGCAGCATCAACAGGACTAGATTAATAACTTGCAGTAAAGACGGCAAGTAGAGATGATGCACCCGGATGAAGGGTGTCGATGAACGGGATATAAAGACGCCAAGTTGGTAGATGGCATTATACGCCGGGTAGAACGCGCGGAACTGGCTAAACGGTGACTCATTGAGCGGGAATAGGAGGTTCGGCGCCACCCCCTGGTTAATAGTATACTCCGCAATGTAGACGAGGAGCAAAGGAAGCATACTAACGGCCTGGTGAGCACAGTATCCAACATCAAACTCATGAACTGAGGGTACCTACAAAGGAAAGAAAAGCCCCCGAACACGCCGCAGATTCGCTTTGAAACTCTGCCACCCCAGAGTTCCATCGCCTGGGTGCGTGGACTTGCGATCTTCGTTTGAATGGCGGGAAGAACTAAGCAGTAAATCGTTTTCTTCATCAACCGCATTGAGATCCTCTCCACCGGTATCGCACTCTTCCACCAATCTATCCTCGATTCGCTCATATTCATTAATTACCGGCAAAAGGTTCCGCAGGGGCTCCCTGGGCAAGATGGCGAAGAAGCTCACTACCATAACGGCGGGCAAGCAAGCAGACGCCAAGATCGTAGTCTTGACGCTGAAACCCAGAGACGTAGTCGCAAGGGCATAGGCACCTGCTCCCACCAGCCCTGCTGCGCCAGTGCCGCTTCCCCAGGATGCCAAACTGAAAGGACCGTAGTAATGGGTTAGTCCCAAGAAGCTCAGCTCCCCACCTCCGCTGGACAAACTAGCCAAAATGATACCTGCGATCTTGCTCGTTATTGTACCACCTTGCGCGTACGATGGACTCGCAGCGATCAAAAGCATGCCAGCTGCGGAGAGCACGACGAATATCAGGATTCGGACGGGATACGGCACAACATGTATGAAGTACGGGGCGAAGAGCTTCGTCGTGAAAGAGGGTATGACATCTGCGAGGAGAACAACACCCTTTGGAACATCAGGGCCGACAAGATCGAGAGCGGCAGACAAGATAATAACATATAGGACATTATTTATCAGACCTACGAAAAGGGCGTAAAAGCGTTAGCCGTCGAAACAGCTGCGGTTCTAGGTCCACACAACCAGAACAACAACACCTACCAAATAGCCAGAACGAGATGCAAACCCTGAGATTAGCACCGCTAAACATAGATTTGACCCGCTGGTTAAAAAGGGCCCATGACGAAGATGGGGCCCCGGGAAGGGGTAGCATTGGGCGGACCCGGCCGTCTTCTGTTTCTGCTGTAGGCATAACAAGAGCACCGTCTGTTGGACAGTCAGAGAGAAAGGGTAGCTATAGGATTTACGGATCTGACTCTGAGATAAGATGCTTCATATTGCTGCTCTATATCATGAAGAGAGAAGCAATTGGCAGCCGGATTGCGCATTGCGAGGACGATGGAAGTTGCAATTTGGCGAGATACCAGACAGGTCACGTGTATGGGCTGGGCATCGTCCATCGCTCGAGTTGCACTTCAACCAACTTTTTATTCATCTTCTTGAAGCCTTGCAGATGCTAGGGATAGTCAACTGAGTTCTAAAAGCCAGTTATTCATTGGTCGTCTATTGAACCGGAGGCCTCTGTCTTAAGATGTCGGAATCATCCTCCCGTCAACATACTGGAGTATACCGCTCGAATGAGGTCGTCTACGGTAGTCTCCTTTATTCTGGCGACACTGGTGTGTTCCCTTAAGTTTGGATTTATTAATATTTTAATCAAACTGCCTCTGTCTAAAGAATTCTCTCCTTACGGCGCCCAGAAGAGGGGGCATTCTGATCTCGATGCCATTAAACACAACAAGACTGCATATCAATGCTTGTCCATTCATTATGCCATTCGCCAAGATACTCGCTTTGTATGCTGCTGGTTTATTCTCCATTTTTCAGCAATGCCCTATATTTGCCTGTCTTTTGTCGTTCATTGTCCGATGTTTTACAAGGTGCAAAGGAAATGCGGGTCCAAGACCATGAAGAGATATACGGGCATTCTCAAATTCGAGAAATATAAATACCATGCCCTGAACGTTGGAATTGGACTCATCATCCTCTTCTCATCCTTCTACATCCATCTTAACGTTTCCGTCTTGATCAGTCGTCGAGGCCCTCATCCCGTCTACCTCCTTTGCACAGCTCCCTTGCTAATCACTATTATCACTATTTGTTGGCATTGACCGAAAGCTCCAGAGAATTTACCGTATTATATATTTCAACAAAAAAGAAAAAAAGAAAAAAAGAAAAAAAGAAAAAGAAAAAACAAATTCCAAAATGCCTCACCATTGGTATGTACTACTTAACTCATATCGGGCTCATACAGAGCTATGACTAACCATGTAATTTAGTGACAAGTGCAAACAGATCGCCACCACAAACTGCCTGCGCCTCGGGCATGTCTTTCAATGTCTGTGTGGTCAGGCATTTTCTGCATACCACAAGGAGTGTCCGCATTGCGCCAATGCCCTCCAGAAGCGCCGGCAGCGAAAGGAAAAAGAGGCTCGTGAGAAGGCCCAGAAAGAGGATAAAAAGAGCCGTAGGGTATTGGCTTGGGGATAAAGTCCCTCGGTAATTTGTTGAAAAGTAAGTATTGCCAACCTGGGATACTGTACTAACCAAAGTCCTCTTTCCTCAGCCTCCTTTTACCTGGACTGCTGCTTTCTTACAGGTATACAGATCTCACCGAGTCCGTTTGTTGTGACGGGTAAGTGGTCCCAGTCTATAGTTCTTGCCTTTGCTAGTTTGCTTTTTTGTCAGTTCGCTGTCTTGAGGGGAGTTTTGGTTATCGCCATGTGAAGTCCCATAAATGTGGTGTTTTTGAGAAGGCTGTTTTAGACTTTGCTGTTTATTATCTTGCATAGTTACGGTGTTATACCACTGTCTTAGCAATGAATTAATCCTGATTCTTTTTTATCCATTGCCTATCTTTCCCATAAAGAATCACCCATCCTACCCAGTAGGTGTGCTGAACTCATTATTATCACAAGCCTGATCAGCACAAACTGTGGAGCAACCAACAGCCAACAGTCTATGACCAGTAAGACAGATAAGCACCTTAATTAGTAGTTG
This sequence comes from Monascus ruber, assembly GCA_002976275.1. Lineage (NCBI taxonomy): Eukaryota > Fungi > Ascomycota > Eurotiomycetes > Eurotiales > Aspergillaceae > Monascus > Monascus ruber. Next base: position 3,268,469 of record PSNO01000001.1, on the reverse strand, counting down.
GAACGTCCAGCCTGTTTCTTCCCTTCGCCCCTTCCAGGCCCTTAATAACCCCATCAACCCAGACGGTAGCGGGTACACTGACAAGAAATACCAACCGTACAAGGTAAACTGGCAAACAGAGCAAGCACCTCAATAGCATTCAATCCATTGTCCATTTGGCGACGTATGATAGGCAACGTAAAACCTTTTAAACAAGGAACCGTCTCTCAGGCAATAGGCACGATACACAGACTGTTCCAGGGGAAAGCAACGATGGAATTCCTCAGACATTGGGCTTGGAATGCCGCCGGGAAAGGAACGGTACCATTCATCCTGATCCCAGGTATTCACCACTGGGGGAAGACTAGAGGGCATAAGGACTGGTGTGATAGTTTCTACTCCGTTTTGTATGGTTTTGTCTGCATCAAACGACCTGATGTGATGGTACAAGGCGACCAGTGATTGGTGCCAAAGTTTCAAAACACGTCGGAAGGGGTCAAATTGGTAGATGAGGTCGGGGTATGTTTCAATGATGTGTATCATATAGTCCTCGTATCCGGATGAAGTGCCATTCTGACTGTCTGGGAACCATTTACTGAATCTCTCAAGACGTACCATGTTTGCTGTCCTTCCTCGACGACACATGGCTAGTTGCTGGTCGATCAAGATGAAATAACTGGCCGCACACCAGTGAGGATCCCGGGCTGCTGACTCTGGCGTAGTGTCTTGCAGGCTCGTCATACCAAGATTTCGAAACAGCTTCCTCGTGGTAAAGGTGAGTTTGGTCCAATCCAGTGCGTTCTTGAGCGTCATGGAATGAGCCTGGACTCTGAGCTGATGGACTTGGCTGCGCAGGATGCAAAATGGGACGAAGATCATATCATGGTCATATCCGGGCTGGGCAACTGAACCAGGGGAATACCAGTCCAGGCTCCTCTTCCCTTTCTTGTCATCATGCCAGTCCTTGTGTTCCATTTTCCGAAACCGGACAACCAAGCGTCGGACAATTGACTTGCTATTTCCGACGCACAGGGAGAATGCCATAACCTTTTGGAACAGCAAGATAAATTGGCCCGGGTCGATGGTATCAGGGGGGAAGAGGCTGACAACTGTATCGACCCTGTCGTACGGGAGGGTGTGAAAGCCTCTCAATTTCAAGTCCGATTCATCTCGCAATATCCACGCTGTACGTTCCTTGTAGAGCTTGGCTTTGGGGTGTTGGTAGTGGACTATCAGCCACGATCTGGGTATGTAAATCGGTGAGAAGTCGAAGTAAAGGACGAGGTTTGAGTACAAGTTGGCCGATATTTCTTCGTATAGCTGTCGACTGGCTCGAAGGATGCTGAGATCAGTTTTCTGGACGCGCGTAGAATCCGTGTCTGCACCATCTGGGAGAAATTGCTGCCAGATCTGCAGACGGATTTCTGGAGCAAGCCAAGCAAAAAGACCAAGACCTGGATTGTCTTTCATCAGGGCCAGCTGCGCTGGACGCTCCGATGGAGATACTACTCGATCCATGGACGGCTGAAGCATTCAGGAGATATCAGATACTGACATGATTCCTGCGAGATGGAAGATAGATCCACAGGATAGGCTGGGGCAAGGATGTCCTGTAATGAGGAGAAGGTGTCTTTATGGCAAAAGCCATCTTGTATTCACTCGTTGACCATATTGGGAAATTATCTCTCATTCACTGAGTCCACTTCTCCCAGCAAACACATTTCCAGGAGCTTGACCTGGCGGAAGCTCCCATTTATATCTCTACTGGATCAGTGCTTTGTTCCGGGTTATGGATGAACATATTATTGAATTAGATACGAGGCTTACCATTCTTATTGCGATCTAGGGCTTTCCTCCTGCATAAGGGTCGACGAGTTTGCGTCAACACCATTACGTACAGAGCATACATGCTTCAGAAAGGCATAGATAGCTCCTCAGTCGGAAATAAACCATCGGATTCCAAATGATAGTTGGTTACTATGTCGCAGTCTGCATCGGACGAGGAAGTTGTCGGGGAAGATGCGGGGAGAAGTTGAGAACGGACGATCGAAAATAAATTCGATCCTACAAATAACCTTCTTGCTCACGCCTGCTCATACTTTATACAACCCTCCAAAATGCGAACAAAAGAAGATGAAATCTCACCCTTCCAATCGATCCCATGGATCTCCAACCTCCTCCGCGATGACTCGTTCGAGACCATCGCGACTCCATCTCGGCAGCCCAAGCCGACAACCGAGGACAGCTTCTTCTCCAACACCCTGAACTCTCCCACCACCATCTCCGCATGTCTGACACAATACCGCAAGCCGCAATCCCCACAATCATCCTCCACAGCAAATGTAGAGGAACTCCGAACTTTTTGCACCCTCGGTCAGGACGTCAATGGGTACCCCGGAACATTGCATGGAGGGGTCGTGGCCGCCCTCTTGGACGAGATTATGGGTCTTTTAATCATGATTCGAGGTGAGGGGGGTGATGCCTCGACGCGTGATTCGAATTTGTCCCAGACACCTGTGACGGCGTATCTGAATATCCGCTTTTTGAGACCGATTGCGACTCCCGGGACGATTGTGGTTTCTGCGCAGTTGAAGGAGGCCATTGAGGATCGGAAATGGACGATTAAAGCTGCTATTCGCGATGAAAAGGGACGGGCCTTGGCTACAGGGGAATGTCTTTTTGTGAGAATTCGTTCGAGGCTTTAGATTACTGTAATAATCACACGAGTGCTTTATAGACGTTTCTCGTATGGATACATACTGAACCACTACAACTGTCAGATTAAATGCCGACGGAGATATAGTGTAACTCTATCAGTTCACAGGGGTGGATTAGGCTTAAAATAAGAGCCATGGGAGATAATTCCTTCTACAGGTTGGAAAGCCTCCCGATGTCTGATATCTCAAAGATAGATTCCTGTATGAGATTGGCAGCTTCCTTTGCCAAACCATAACTCAGAATATACCCATCACCAAATATCCCTATTTCATTGGTATGAAAATATGCAACCAAACTCGTGAGGCTGAAGAGATTCACCGTATGCTTGAACCACATTCTGTCCATCAACGTTCTCTTTTTTGACCGCGAGTCCTGCATCTCGTTGTGGTTGAATACCTGGTATATCTTGGATGACTTCTAGTTCAGACGCCTTGGCAGGAAAAATGTCGGGAGGATTCTCATGGGCTCGTCACAAAATCTAGCATGATTGGCACTATCAGCTTTACCGGTAAGTTTCCTGTGGTTTTGGGGTTCATGTGCGTATATCATTTTTGCTATCCTCATCAATATGCGTTCTCCTGGGAGCTTTGAATGTCTTAGCATCATGGCAGTTCCGTGTATATTCCAGGACGACCTACCTGGTCCCGTATTCTCGAATCTCGCCCAGGATGACCATGCCATTTAGATGAGGGATGATATAAGCATAATTGGAGGTATATCCTTTTCCATGGAGAATGTATATTCTGTCATATGGGCTCTTGATCAGCACTGCTGGCTTCGTATCTCAAGTACTTCCTGTCCCGCATATCTTTCAAGTAGCAGGATCATATCCAGTAGCATTAACCAGCACAAGTGTCTCATACCCTTCAGGTCAGCGAGTGATCAAACAACCAGAGAATGAATCTGACTCCCTGGTTTTTGAGCGCTTTCGAATCCAACTTATGAAGACCTGTGGTTGAAGAAAGACAGTTTTATCTGGGTTTCTCGTCAGCATCCCCATCCGCATAGCAATTATGCAATATTATTACTCACAGTTAATACCAAACGAAGCCCCGGGAGGGAGCTCACTTTTCGCGATCTCATGGAACTTATATGCCCAAGGTTAATTAATAGCGCAACGAACATCAGAAGTCTTGGGCTTTCGAGAGCATGTCACGATGGCCAAGGCGGTGATGCTGCATTCTATGGGCTCTTGCAGCGAGGTAGGACATGGCAACATGAACTTGCCCAGCGCTCATGATGGTGACTTTGGTCATTTGCCGTCTCCTTCCTGGATACAATACCTCGGGTGCTTCTCTGTGCGGACGAGTAATTAGTGGCAGCGATGGGACTTCGATATGAAGAATGAATCACCCACCTGGCACACGTCCTAGCTGACCACATGTGGAATAAGCGATGCTGAAGTTCTACCTCGGAATTATATACGGGATATCGCTCAGACTTCACTCCGTGCACCATACAAGCGGCATGGCCCTCTACGTTCTCGTCCAAATAATCTGCAGTGTCGTAAATGCCAGTACATTGATATCCTATAGGACATTTGTTTTGGTCCCCTTTCGTGAATCTGATCTAACAGCGGCTCGGGAATATGAGTCCATGCTGAGCAACAGGGCATGAGATCGATTTGGTTTTTGATATTGTAAAACCAGGACCTGTGAATTCCCTCTTCCGGCTAGTTTTGCCGTTTCTGGTATAGCCTCCTGATACACCGTACTGTAAACGCTGCCCGCCTGGCCTCCCAATATAAAAGCGCCCTCCCTCACTGTTCTGACTTCGTCTGCTCCCAAATCCTTTTCTCTCCTCAAACTCCCCTCCCATATTCTGCACTCACCCATATTCCTGGCCATTTGAATTCCGCCACCCCCTTTCCCTTTTTTTTTTTTTTTTTTTTCGGAAACTGCGGCTGCCCCCTCTCCCCTCCACTTCCGGTTTCCTTTTCATCGTTTACGTTGACCGGCATTTTGAGCTATTTCTGTCTGCCTCTTATTTTTAATGCAGTGAATCAATTCATATTCTCTGCTCCCGACGCTTTTATTCATAATCCATTTACTTGAGGTCTTGCTTTTCCGGACGCTCTTCATTAATGGTATCCGCCCTTTAGACTCCCTTATCAAAGGAAAGATATTGACTCCAGACTTGACAGACTCCCAAGGCTGATTACAGCTTACAATCGACCCCTTTCAGCGCCCGTCCTGTGTCGCACTTTCGCCCTAACCACGCCGATCCCATGTGCCGCGTATGCGGTTGGAACGCTCAGATGACAACGATTTAGCATCCGGGAGAAACAAATCCAATGGCATAAATGCCTCACCTGTGGCTTTGTTGGTTATTTTCGCCACAGACACCGGTGACATTCCCACAGAGGCAGTTCTGTAAAGTCTGGAACCAAACCTCACTGCCAAGTGATGAATGATTGGAGCTCTGTTGTCAAATCTCCGGTCTGCTGCGCCCCCATGACAAGCTACTGTGGAAAGGACAGTGCTACAAGAACAATCATTCGCCATCGCAGAGTTTCTTGGCAAATGACACTATGCTCTCGTGCTCTCGTGCTCTCATGACCATGACGCTGATTCCACACCTCACTTTGAGCAATACGGGCAATGTTTGGTTGATCCTGCCATTGACTGGGCATAGTGACTGTAGAACGACTGTGCCATAGTGGATTTTGGCACCAAAGTACACTTTGTCGTCTTACATCCATTCATGCTGTCCTTGTAATGTCGGAAGCATATCAGGTTTATCCTTGTCTGGACTGGTCGACATCCTGTTATATCTAAGAATTGGCATCAGTGTCCTCACCTGCGGGTGGTTCTGGATGGATCACAAACTACGCTGTGTTCCTGGTGCAGTGGTTCAGCAAATCAATAGACTGTCCTAAGTGCTTGTGCCTGTGATGAGGCTAACTGTGCTGCAATCACTGTGCAGAACTTGGATAAAATGTTATCACAACAATCAACTCAAGATAAATGATTCTGAGGTCAGTGCATAGATCCTGCGGACTATTTGTACAGAAACACCAAACCAATCAATTTCATTACATCAGTCCACTTCATCGGCAAATCAGTGGATGTTAATCCTTCTCTGCTCATACACACATTTGCCGCGTTCGTGCCTGGTTTTACTTTGTCGCCCATGCCAATGCTCCTATCCCCAGCACGTTCCGCTGCTGCTTGAGGGCATGCAGGTTCAAATTTAGATGGTAAATAATAGACTGGCTCCAAGTTAATATAGTCTATAGTCTATTTGACCCAGAGTGGACTTTAGGATTCTTTGATAATAATTCATTAAATTAGGTTACGGCCTCTATCAACTTGTGTTCCAAAGCGCCAGTCGTCGTAAATTAAATAAATATAGCTAACTATTAACTAGTAGTTTAATATCATTTAACTAGCGTTTTCATATAACTACGTTAATCAATAACATGAGTTCTATTCTTTTCCAATTGGTCAAATGAAATAACCCATCTGACCTAGTAATACAGAGACAAACCCAAACTCTTTCATCCCGACAAATACGATTGCTCAGAATCCAGTATACTGAACAGGAAAGCACCCCTAATGCAACTCTCAGCACCGCTACCCCTGAATCCATTGGGAAACCCGCTTATTGAACTACACAACGCTGCGTGTTGTTCAAACGCCTGGATAGCAAACCGCTTCATTGCTACCCATTCGCTGCGAAGCTCTTAGCTTACAGAGCTCTATCCTGCTCCGAATACGCCTCAGAGGGAACGCATCAACATCTGCTTACGCTTCCACAATGTCCGAATACGCTAAGGTCTCAATTATGCTGGCTAAGCCAGGCGATTGGTGGTTCTGGATCAAGCAAGTGGAAGGTATAGCTACTGCCCGAGACATCTGGACTTATGTGAATCCAGATGGAGATATGCCTGAGCCTCAGCCTCCTGCTCCACCTAGACCCCAAGATCTGGGAGCTGAAAACCTTCGTCAAATTCATGATTAAGGCATAATGGATCTTTGGAGGGAATACCAACGCCAGTATGACTTTGACCTCCGACGGCATGATAAAAGCCGCAAGGACTTCTTAGCCCTTCGCACCGCTATTCTTAAATCTATCCCTAGCAACCATAGATTGAGACTGGATTCAAACCCGTCTATCCGAGAGATCATTAGGACACTGCGTTCTAGTTTCCAGCAGTCTGTGCAATTCCGATTCCTGGAGCTAAACCAGAAGTACGAGCTTCTCAGAACGCCAAGCAAGAATAAGTCAGTTGAGAAGTGGTTTCAAGAGTGGATGGACTTTCTTACTGAAGCAAGGAATTGCCCTAATTACTCTGTTAACGAAATGCAAGCCTTGATTCATTTCCATGGCGCCATCCAACCGATCATGCCCATGTTCGCCGCAATTAGAGGTGCTGCGACTATCAACTGCTCCGAGGATCAGATAGATTTACCAAACGAGATCCACAAGTTCGAACAACAATACGCTATCCATAAGGCCCAATCCCCGAAGCCGCACAATGCATTCGGCATCTTCCAGGGTCACTCTGAAGGAAATGAAACATCAAACAGCAAGGCTCCTAAACGCGCTGATAAATGGACCAACTGCCTATGTGGCGCCAACCACCGCTTTACTGGCTGCTCATATGTGAATCCTGCCTCAAGACCTGCTGGATGGACTCCTAATCCAACTACGCAAGCCAAATTCAGTCAACCTAAGCATCCAGCGCTTCAGGCTGCTTTGGACCGTGCTCATCAAGAGATTGGTAATAACCATCTGCCTGCTCCTGCACCTGCTCCGCAAGAAGGACCGTCGCAAGGGAGAGTACATACATTAGCTCTCCATACCTCGCTTACTATTCCATCTTCACCCGTCTACGAGCTCCGAGACAGCTGGATCGCAGATACAGGCTCTTGATGCGCATGTTTGCAACAACCTGAGCCGTTTTCAACATCTAGAAGAAGCTAAGGGTGGAAGTGTGTTACGATTTGGAAACGCTATGACGCCAATCTTGGGCTTTGGGACTGTCCTGATTTATGGAAACACATCCTGAAGGCCATGTGACACTGAGACTGCAGGGCAGCAGGATGTTGCCTATGTGCCTGGTCTTCATACCAATTCTGTATCCATGTACAAGGCGAAACAAGCAGTAATCTATCTGAACGGTAGACTCAATTGTCTTGAGGATGGCCAGGGCCGGATTATTTGTCAGTTGCATTCAAAGCACGCCCAGGACGTGATTGAATACAACCCACGAAGCCTTGCTGATGAGGCTCCTACCACTGTAAACACCTTTACAACCGCCAAAGAAAGAAGTTCTAAGAGGTCAGAACTTCCTCCGCATTCAACTGCAGACGCTGAGCTATGGCATGCATGCTTAGCTCACGTAGGAACTGCTGCAGTTGATTACCTCACTGCTACTACTGAAGGGGTCTCATTACCTCCATGCTGTCATAAAAATGTCTCTGCAAAGTGCGAGACATGCAACTTCGCTAAATCACAACGCCAGATCTCAAGAAGGTCTATTCCGCCAGCAAATGCCCCATGGGAGAAAGTCTATTTTGACTTCTTCAGCAAACTGTTTACAACGGAGATCGCTTTTGTCTGCACTTTATATGCAGCGCCACTGGTTGGCATATAGCTGTCACTATGCCAAACAAAGATCAAGTTCGCCTAATCAGAGCCTTTAAGGGATTGATTCATTGGGCAAAGACACAACTCAACGCCAACGCCACAGTCAAGGTTTTCTTCTCCGATAATGATGCTTCTTTAGGCCTTGATGATGCTCTTTTTGCGCAAGATGAAGGGATTCAAATTCTTCACTCAGCCCGCTACGCTGATTCGCAGCATGGAAAGCCTGAGAGGGCTGGGGGAGGGGGGGGTGATTCCGTTATTTGCTTCCCCCTCCCAGCCAGTCGATGGCTGATGATAGCTCACCCGGTTACAAACGGCTCTTTCTGCAGGCAGAAGAGTGACAGAAGCAAGCTGAAGATGAGGAAAAACAAGAAAGAGAGCGCAACCAACAGATCTTTTTCATGAAATTCATGTACCATTGCCGCAGCCTACTCTACTACTCTCCCAAGCTTTGAAAGTCTCAACACCATCTCGCTCGACCACAGGAGCAATACCCTTCCCAAGGGTAAAAATCGCCCGACATGACTGCATCCATGGACAGATTGCATCTCTTAACAGCGAGCCATTTATAGCAGTGTCTGCAACTACCTACTGAAGAAGCCCAAGCATGATTATTCTCTCACTGATTTAACTTGAAGAGCTTGCTAGATGTTTCACACTTCGGCCCATCAGCTGTGAACAGGGTATTGAGACATGCAAGTGAATTGCCGTGGAAGACCATGTGCACAATATCATTTCAGAGCTGTGTAAGATCAGGGTTGCTCAAAAGGAGTTTCAGATTTCCCTATATCAACAAACAATCGATGAAATTTGATATTCTGAAAGACTCATCCATATACAAACTCCTCAAGCTCTTTAAATGCCTTCTCAAGGTCATCATTCACAATGATCTTGTCATGAACACTTTGCGTATCTGCATACTCAACTTCAGCCTTCGCTTGCACTAGTCTCTTCTGGATGTCCTCATCCTTCTCAGTGCCACGTCCTCGAAGACGCCTCTCGAGAGCCTCAAAGCTTGGCGGTTTGATGAAGATATAGCGGGCGTCAATGCTCGAGTTGGCCTTCATCTGTTTGACGCCATGCATTTCAATATCTAGCACAACAACTAACCCCTTGGCCATTTGGTCCGCAATTGTCTTTTTGCTCGTACCATAATGATTTCCACTGAACATTGCATGTTCGACAAAGGCCTCCTGGGAGATGAGGTCGCTAAATGTAGAGGGGGTGACAAAGAAGTAATTTCTTCCTTCGACTTCACCAATTAGCGGCTTGCGTGTTGTGTGAGACACAGTGAATGCAAACGTGTTGGGATATTCATCAAAAAGTTTTTGGACAAGTGTTCCTTTACCGACGCCTGATGGTCCAGAAATGACAATGGGCCTGCTATCCCGAGGTGCTGCAGAAGATTAGTCACCACCCTGGTCTTCAATAATTAGAAATGCGACATACTGGGCACCATTTTTTTTTTTTAGATCAGCTAATGCTCAATGTGAGTTGAGTATTCACAAGCTTTGAGTATCGTAAAAACTGGTGGTCAGATTGAAACTGCGTCCGATTCCAGAGGAAGGTGTGGGCGGTCAGGGATGCCAAGCCTGTTTCTATAAGTAGGTAGATACTCTCTTGGCAAATATAGTTACAGTGGGATGCAATAAGTGTCCGCACCCCCCTTTTGCCGCCTAATTGACCGCCTCAATCTCCGCCAACCTGCGTACTCTGTAGTAGACTAGTATTATGTATAGAGTAGTATGTATATTAGATGTATATTAGCGGCGATATAATAAGCGGTCAATATTGGCAAAAGAGGGGGGGGTGCGGACACTTATTGCATCCCACTGTAACTACAGTAGCTAGTTAACTACCCGTGCCAAGCGCACCTACACGTCTTTCCCCGTGTAGGTGCGCCGCATCCCAACACGACTTTCATCCCAACACGAAAAATTCTTACCTCTCCACTAAATCCACCACAACACCACCAAAATGGCAAATAAATATAAGGAAGAAGAAAAACGAATATTAGCAGCATGTGAGGCCTTCAAATCAAACCCAAAATCCAAATCTATTCCCAAATTGGCTGCTGAGTACGAAGTTTCTTACCAGCGACTCCTTCGCCGAATCCATGGAGGAAAATCACGATCAACTCGACCACCTACAAGGAAACGGCTTTTAGATGAGCAGGAAGAGGCAGTGAAGGGCTGGATAAAGCATCTGGATGATATTGGAACGCCCCCAACAGCAGAGATGATATATGGTTGTGCAAATTCTATACTACGAGACAACCCAGGCATTAATCCTCCACCTGAACTTGGGAAGACCTGGGCATATCAATTTATCAAACGCCTCCCTACTGAGTATAAATGGGTCAAACAGACCCCTGAAGAGCCAAATCGGATACATGCAGAAGATATTGGAGTTGTTCAGGACTTCTATTCAAAGCTGGAATCAACCATAAAGGTCAATAAGATTCAACCAAAGAACATCTACAATGCAGATGAAACTGGCTTTCAAATTGGCCAAGGGAAGAAGGAGAATGTTGTCTCAGCCTATCCAAACTGCTCAAAGGGACAGCCTAGCAAGTCTTCACGGGTATCAATTACCATAGGCTGAGCGAGTTGTGTATCATTGCTAATAATGTCCACAAGTCTATCGCGATTTCGCCGGTTCATATTGGCGATGGTTTTTTGACCCAAAGCAATAGCACATAATAAAAACAAGTGGGGACCGCTGTTTTCGAGCAAGCTGCATAAGAATTGCTTGTATATTTGGCGTTTTCGGGTTTTTTGCACTGTTCGCGAGATCGTAATGGCATTTGCAGTGCAACGCATCTCGTTCTCGCTGAGGCACCCAAGTAATGCTACTCTTTTAGCCCTTTCAGCAAGGACTTCCATAGCATCAATAGCATTGAGAGGCTTTTGTCGCCTAGGATATCGTTGTCTATCCATATTCAAGTAAAGTATCTGGAAAACTTGGATTGCTGGAAGGAGCGCCCAAGAAGTGGTGGAAGAAATGGTAGAAAAAGAGGTGGGAGAATTGGTGGAAGAACTGGTGGAAGAACTGGTGGGAGAACTGGTGGGGAGAAGTAGGAAGAAGGGGCAGTGGCAGAAGCAACAGGTGAGATAAGGTGAGGTCACGTGAGATCGTATAAGTCGCGATTGAGTTGAGGTGAGGCTGACGTAAATTACTATTGGATTATTTCATTAATAATATGCACAGATAATAGACCAATCTATCTCTACAAGGATGACGCCCAGCCTCAGCGCTTACGTTCGCTAGCTGATTGGCGAGGTTCGAGTCCGACACGGGCCAGAGAAGGCAAGCGCGGAAGAATATTAATCCTCCCACTCAACAAAGAATGATAACCTTTCCATTGAATCCAACTTTCGTCTTTCCATATATGCACGGGGAGGTCAGCAACGCCCATTCATTGCCACACAATCACATCTTTTACCATCCATGGACGACTCAATCCAACAGATCCGCAACCGCATCCTGGGCCAAATTCGAGAGGTCTTGTTCGAGTTGCCTGAAGATGATGTTACCGGAACGATGCGAATACTGGGTGTTACCCGAAATAGGATTCTTGATCCGAACGATTATTTAGAATCGATACGTCCATTTGCCTTGGAGGTGCAGGATAGCCTCCATGCGCGCCATGGGAATAACACGACTCGTTTGCTTGCGATCACGATTCACCCCGATAAACATTCCTATTTCGTCGTCGACCTCAACAATGCCGACTATGACTACCAAACCGCCCACGAATGCCAGACAATGCTACCGGTCTATGTCCTCCGCTTATCATCGAAAAGAAAACCCACGATTAGTCGACAAAGACCGCTGGATCCAGTAATCGCAGAGACTCTTCGGAAGCTGCACAATGACCATGGCCAGGACCCGCTCCCTTTGTTGGACAATTACTACGACAAGGATCGTTATTACGGCAATCCACGGAGCCTACAGCATTGATCTTGGCATATTAAAACTTGCAGCTGCCCGCGATTAAAAAATAAGACCTTGTTGTCATATAAAGCCACCATTAGTTTACCGGGGAGGATCAGGCGTGATTCGACAAGATATTGTTGCTAGATGGCGCACCGTATCAAATAGTTCGGCTCCTTCATCAACCACGAAGTAGGGTAAATCGCTCAAAGTGGGATAGATCGGTTGGGTTCGGCGCGAGCTCGACCAATAATCTGAGAACCCCTTGGCCCTTGGTCCTTTCACTCCATGTGCTCTGGTACCAGCATCTTAGGCTAACGCGAATCTGCCACGTCCGTCACACTGTTCCGGACTTGCCCAGCCACTCGAAAATACATTTGACATGTCTATTCGAATTTCAAATTAGCGCGCTTGGACCTCCAGGTCTTCGGGTTATATAGAGGGCCTCATCCCCCGTCTTGTCCCCTCATCTTCACTCCCGTACACTTTACATTCAGGAATAAAGCAAGGTTTGCCCGCACAGGTACCAATCGATTTTGAACTTACACTAATGCCCGTGGCAGATGTGTTCTTGGGTACAGGTTTTCTACACCGGTTGTGGATGCTTGGATGCTCCAAGAAAGCAGGGGCGCGCAAACGGGTGCAACGGAGAATGCACACCCACTACGCAGCAACCTAGGCAGGTAACCACGGTGGAAACTCAGCAAAGGTCGTGCAACATCCACATTCACCGACCGACACCGTCGAGCAGTGATGAGTCTATCTAAGAAACCGGGTCCAAGAGGGGCAGGTACGTTATCGTATCTTCGATATCGCGAGATTCAAGTTACTAAAGCATCCACTTATTACAGTATAGGCGATGAAAGCACTTCGCCCCTCTTCTTTACGGACAAGACAAATGGAAGTGAGAATCACCTGTTGATATCTAATGGTCGGAGTCTCATGCTGCATTCACCTTACGACTTGGAAACCTGCTGTATTTGCTATCTATCCCGTATAGCTTCATGAATTGCCTATTTGGATAATTCTTCTTATTGATCAGAACTAGGGGGGTAACGATAACGTACAAAAGTCTACGAGTCCTCTCTGTTGTAAAATCGTGAGAGGTTAAGATGCTAAGAAATGCTGGATGCGAATTGAACTAAAACAAAGATAAAAGTCGGTTCACTCTGGGGTCCCCACGTTAAAAGGAAGAACCAGGGAAACGTACGGTGGATCACAGTTACCAAAAACGTAGAATGACACGTAGAATAAAATGTAATTGGCTCTACAAGTGGGACACGACGAGTTTGTCTTGGCAGCTGCCCAACAACAACAACAAAATATATGCTTATGGACTGTCCATCTCAAGTTGTGGTTTGAGGATGTCTCTCCAAGAGATAAATGAGTTGCGCCAGCAACTAGAGAATGAGCGTCGACTACGCGAAGACACTGAACAGGAAACTCTTGTGGGCAGGGTCTTTCTTTAAGGCTGCCGAGCGGTCCCTTATTGAAATAATTTCGGTTAGTACACGGCAGTCCATTTCATATCACGAAAGTCAAGATCGCTGAACCAATACTGGACAAATAAGCAACCCTTCGCAGACCCCGCCGACGTTGTGTCCCGACTTCTTGCTGCACAGCTATTTCTCTGCCCGTCCAAGTGATAACGGGGCCCATTGAAGGGTATTGTACCATTCTCATGTACAGACAACGGCTGAACTGGACAGCCACTTTTGCATATTTTTCGGCGGCCCGGTAATCTGACCGCCACGTTTATTAGCAGACGTTGGTTGTAGTGGTCGAGGCCGCTTCAGCCATTTCACGTCCTCCAAGTCAATGACAACCAACCGGCCGCTCCGATTATCCCACAACATATTGCGCCACTCAGTATCGCCGTGGACAACCCCGTGTGATCGGAGCACGGCCAGAGCTTTGTCGCGCTCTTGCTGAAAGAAGCTAGAATTCTCATCGTTAATGATATGTTGAAGTCGCGTTCCAGACCAGCTCAGGATCATCATCTTTGTCATTAATTCACCATGGTACCAATATGTGACGCGTGGAGTAAAAGTCCCAAGACAGACGGGAATCTGCTGTCCCTGCAAACTTTGGAGTCGGCGGTAATTGTCTGCTTCCACTTGAAGGAGATTCTGTTTCTTCACAGTCGTAGCTTTAATGATCACGGTATATCCGCGTGAAAGGAGAGTGGCTTTTATGAGGTATCCTGTACGACCGCAGACGTGCAGCTGTTCGAACCCAAGCTCTCGATCTTGGGCAAGTTGACAATGAAGCTGGCTTGTGAACTCTTGCGGTCCCATAGTGTGTGTCTCACCACCGTGAAGTTTCCAATTGGGGCATTTTTTATCAAGAGGTTCTCGGTTGACCATGCCACGGATGCAGGCAATGGTGCAGTATGGTTGTGCAGAATGCCCATCACAACGAGAAGTGCGTTTGTTGTCCCGACCGCCTCGTGTCCTTTCGCTTCCCCTGGTTGATTGACGGTTGCCTTGGCCGCGGCTCGATCGGCTGCGCGATGCTGCTGCGGCAGATGGCGAATGTGATTCTTGATCACTGCCGCTGCCCTCAGTCGACGATTGCCTCGGCGTAGATACGCATGGTTGACAACGAGAGCGAGAGCGCGTGTTGTGTATTTTCGGATCTCGTTTCCAGTGCGAGGGCCGATAATTAGAGGCCGGCGGGTCCTTGCGGAGAGTTTCTGGAATTTGCCTCAACACGTCCAGATATTCAACCTCCCATGTAGTCAGTTTTTCATTTGCCACATCGTGCCATTCTTGAGTTGGAGCTTCTGCGGCCAGCGCTTGGAGGGTGAACGCAAGCACCTGACCGATAGCGGTCCGATGGAGGCGTAATTCATCGTCTGCCCGCACGTCTTGATTCGGAATAGACAAGAAGTACTGAACAACTGTGGCGTCATTCTTTGGGATACGGAGGAAAACAAAAGCCTCCCCTGTGCAGATGTAGCCGTATCGAACTCCACTGTCGATCATGTATGAGAATATTTGAGTGACCACGGCTGCGACGAGCCAGGTAGCATAAAATTCAAATGTGTCGCCTTCCTGGCCAATAACATCGTGATCCAGATCCATCTGGTGTAGGCCCGCCACTAATTCGGGGATTGTCACCTTGTGTGGTGCTTTGAACTCCACTGTATACACCGGTGTTTGTCGTTCATCCGCCACAAGGTGCAAGCAGAACTGGTCGGCACGCCGATTGCGTCTTCGTGCAGTGCCATCCCTTTTCTGTTTCTTTGCCGCACCTCTCCCCCTTCCTCTTCCTCTTCCATGCCTAGCGTTCGCCGGTCGTTGGGATGTCCGCACGCCCTGAAGACTCATTTGTTCCAGGCTGTTCTCTAGCGAAGTTTCCGATGCGTTTGCGCGATCATAGAACGTCACTCGACCTTGGATTCCAAACTCATGTCGAAGGGTTTCATCGTCTCGCAAAGCCTGAATGATCTTTTCGACAAAGTTATCTACCGTGTCTCGCTCAAAATTCCGAAGAGACGCTTCCGAATAGATCGGTCTGTTCTGGATATTCGTAGCGACATAATCGATTTGGGTATCAGAAGGGAATACTCGGCGCGAGGTAAAGGCAACGGCGCGGTCGATTTTGCTCCAGACTTGCTCTTGGAGCTGGGGAAAGTTAACCCAAGGGACTATACGCTTGGGGTAAAGTCGGTCCACCGGGTCGGTTGCGTCGCCCTGAGTCGTGAGGGTCGCATCTGTCTCGACTCGGATCGCTTGAGACAAAGAGTCGTGGCAGCGATCGAGAAGGCGAAACAGTGTGTTTGGTTGCAGTCGCCGTTCTGCTTCTTCTCGCGCTAGTCTCTCTTCCTCAAGCTGACGTCGTAGTTCGGCGATTGTTTCTTCCATTCCTTATCAAAAATGGTATTCAGCACCACAGCAAGTGATCCGCCGTTTGGGATGGGGAACAAACCATCAGGGGGTGGAAGGAGGAATTCGTGTTTGGATGTTTACCAGCTGACTCATCCTCGACTGGAGTAGATTGGTGCCTCAGGCACGAACACGCTGTCGCCTGACATCAGAGCCACTGTTTGACTAGGTTAACTAACTGACCCCTACGGTAACCTTCGGGGTCGCGCGTATTGCGCAATACGCGCGACCCCGAAGGTTACCGTAGGGGTCAGTTACGCAGTATAAGGACCAATCCTGACAAGATCCGGATGAAGTTGCGGAGTATGATTACGAGAAGGCAGTCCGCACTATTCAGAGGGACAACGCTTTGGCAATGGGCAAGGGCGTGCAAAATCGATACAGCATACAGAATGTACCTTGAAACCATTTTCTGGAGAATCATTCTCAAAGCTGCTGCCTGATCTGGTATTATCTGTCCATGCACTGCATTCCACACAAAAAGTGTCTGGTAGTATTTCACTTGTCTCGATATTACTAGTATGTCAGGGCCGAAGCCTGATTCCATGGACTGTCTGCGTATGGTTTTTGAAATGGGCTATACTCGACGGCACAAAGTCGACCTTTCTCATGCCACATATGCCGCAACGGCGAGTTCCGGTATCAAACGCGGCAAGCTCTTGCCGATGAATATTCTCCATATGATTCCATAGCTTATTGACTTTGCTCTTCCGCTTCTCGCGGTCGATAGGAGGTAGGCTCGTATTTGAGAGGCAGAACGGGCATTGTAATGGATCGTATTTCTCTGGGACAATCTCGGTTGATGGAGGCCTTCTTATAAACTGTGGTTCGATAGCTAATCCAAATTCTCGGGGATTTCCGCAGATAATGGTGGGGAAGCAACAGGAGATCGCCAGGCACAGTACAATTGCAATACTTTTATAATAGTACCATACATCCTATTTTATCCGTCAGAGTCAAAGTCATGGAACTGAGAGAAGCGCCTGAAAGCCTTTCCTTAGCTTGCCTTTTACCTCCAATGTTAGCCTGCCACTGCCTGCATCACTGATGATTTCCAGTGCATCATCATCATCTACCCGGGAAACTGTAGCCACTATCTTTCTCACGATCTCAAGTCGATGAACATCATCGTAAGCAGCTATAGCAACGGCTTCGAAGATATGAGATTTATTTACAAATCTCGAATCTCCTTCCCCATACAGCATTTCTTGCATCCTGCTGTTATACCTTTCACGATATCGCTCTAGTTCTTCCGGTGAATTCTCTTTTTCTTTGTTGACAGGGTAATAGTATATAATAGGGTCCCAGTCTCTTGTAATCCATCCAGGGAAACTGGAGAACCCAAGGAACCTTGGGGCGGTCCGGGCATTATCCCAATCAATGATTCCCGTAAGATTTCCTTCTTCGTCGATAATAACGTTTTGAGAGTCAAAGTCTGGAAGAGAGAGCACAAAGGTTTCGCGTTTGCTAGATGTCCCATCCGTAGATAAGGGTAACGATGAGATTATCATATCAAGGAGAGCCCGAGAACCAGTCGCAAATGGTGAAAGCTTCGTAGGGTCTCCGTAGTGCTTGACATGGTGTCTCAGGTAAGATTTGGAGGATTCAAAAGGTCCGAGCTCGTCCACTTTCAGATTCTGGCCATAATTACTATCACCGAAGACACCCTCATCCCATCTATAGCAGGGACCAATCCTTATTTCGCTGTCTGGCGTCCCGTCCTCGGACACCAGCGAGCCAATCATATTAAACTGAAGTTTCTGCAGCTGGGACATGGATCGTGCAAGACTATCCAAAATATTCAATCGCCTCTCCTCTACTGGCGTGGGCCCAGATTCGTCGAACCACTTTGAGCTCACAGAATACCCATTAATAAAGCTCATGAGAATATATGGTGCCTCGATTGGGTTCGAACTCGAAGGATCAAAAGTGTAGACTTCAGGAACTGGAATTGTTGTCTCCTTTCTGACCAAGCGCATGGTGAGAACTTGGGAAACAAGGGAGCGTTTAGCCGACTCGGTAAATCGACCGCCCCATCCTGTTGCTGGCACGCGGACGACGTATCTGAGTCCGTCGTCGAATTCAACTATATGGACCAGATTGTAAGACCCCCTTAGGCGGTTAATAACTTTTGCGGTCGCAAAACAATCCCTTGAGGACTTCCTTCGAATATCCCAAGCAAGAGAAATGAGGGATTGGTCGCTAATATATAGCAGAGGCCCGAACCGTTCCTCTAACTCGCTTTGCTCGTCTGTGGACGTGGACGACATGAGAAGTACAATATATTAAGGACGAAGTTCTGAATAAAGAGAGGGACAAGTTTCGAACTTTTCTCAGGGGGGGTGAGTTGACGGGAAACCACGTGAATGAATGGCACGAGCCCTATGAGTCATTCCTGAATCTGACTTCTGTTCCGCATAACCGACTCGCCCAAATTTTATGGCAGTTCAGCGTTTCGATGGCGTCTTAGTATGCATTGGCGTGTAGTCGTGTATTATGGTTGGTTGATTTCCTGAATCTTTTAATATATAGCCGCTGAGTCTAAGTCTTCTGACTTCTAACATATTATCTCTAAGCGCTTGATTCATTAAGCACTATTATTAGGCACAATGGATGATGGATATCTGATCCAATTCAAGAGGATCTTAAAGATGCCTGCTTCCTTGAAGAAGATCGCAAATTTTCTTACTATACTTTTGCTTGTTACTCTGTAGTCATACAAATCAGGATGCCTCATCATTGGTAAGGATATTATTCCCCTTGACTTTTACATCCATTTTCCTCATACAACACTCCAGCACTCTTTGCCAAAAGGCAGCTTCGACCAACTGTTATCGACGAGGCCATCTTACCAGATGTCCCACTTGCGGCGAGTCCTATCCACCAAGCCTCCATCGAGAATGTCCCTACTGTGCGAACGCTCGCGAAAAGAGAAGACAAAGGGAGGAAAAGGAGGATAAGGATAATAAAAAAGGCGGCAATAAAAAAGGAACGGCTGCTAGTCAGTCTAAGTGACAGGATGAAGGTATGACCGCAAGTACTTTCGCGAATACTTAAATCTGATATTTCTAAGTCAGATAATTTGCAGGGCTTATGGCAAGAGGACTTTCAATGCATTGTATATGAATTAATAGGGATGAGTTATATGTGCCTCTCACAGAATTGACAACAATTGAATCTGCATCATGCTATCCTTCCTGATCCCGTAACTGGAGACGATACCATTCATCTTCCGACACCGGCTCCTTCGCAGATCCAAGCTTGGCTTGGAACTGCAAGGTATTGGGCACTCCATCAGTTGATATCTTCTCTCCTAAGGTCTCTTGCGGACAATGTGCCATGCCGAAGGAGCCGTCGCTATGCCTGACTTGGAATAACATGCCGAGCGGTATATGCGAGTACCACATTATCCCGCCGTAAGATACAAAATCATCGTTTGTATATCTTAGGTGTGCTTCGGCTCCTTCAAGGACATCTGGCATATATTAACCAAAACGCTATATTACAAGAGCTGGGAATACCTACCAGAAGGACTTTGTGAGAGCATTTGTCGCGAAGTTTGATAGTGAATCATATAGGAGCTTCATTGCTCGTTGCCATCGTTTCGACTTGATTCACTATACTCTACAAAGCCAGGCTAATTCGGATCCATGTTCACAGCTGATTTCCTGTAGACTGCCGGTTCCCATTTTTCTATTCCTTTCACATTGACTCGAGGTTCTATCATTAGTCTCAAGTTTTCAGGCAACCACTTGATAGACTCGATACGCCACTTCTCTGATAGCAATTCCCTTATTCGCGGTAGGTGTCAGGTAGTACTTCACTGCATTCTTTTATCACCTAGCGTATTTACAGGGTCAGAACGTCAGGGCCGAAGCCTGATTCCATGCACTGTCTGCGTATGGTTTTTAAAATGGGCTATACTCGACGGTACAAAGTTGGCCTTTCTCATGCCACATATACCACAACGGCGAGTTCCGGTACCAAATGCGGCCAGCTCTTGCCGATGAATATTCTCCACATGATCCCATAGCTTATTGACTTTGCTCTTCCGCTTCTCGCGGTCGATAGGAGGTAGGCTCGTATTTGAGAGGCAGAACGGGCATTGTAATGGATCGTATTTCTCCGGGACAATATCGGTTGATGGAGGCTTTCTTATTAACTGCGGCTCAATAGTAATTGCTGCCGCTTGCCTTCCTCGGCGTGGGCTCTCCTTTCGATCCTGCCATTGCACCAGGAGACGGATATACTTCAACCGACGGAGATGTGCCTCTTCCTCTGTCTTCGGAGGAGCCGTGTAGCATAATAAATCCACTAATTCTCCACGCTCCGGGATATGATATCGGTGAGACGCTTGGGTTTTGCTCTCCTGGCGCCTCGGATCATTCGTATATTGTTGATTGAAGATGTCGGTATCGGTTCTCCGAAAATGTCTTCGTCGGTTTCTTGCTTTAGCCTTATCGCGAAGACCGGCGAGCGTGCGATTCAGCTCTGCATCCGCCCGCCTTTTTTGCTCGCCAAGTTTAGTGCCGGCTGCATCTTTCAGAGTACGATAGCCTCGTTTGTGGATCTCTGTAGTCAAACCACGGCAGATTTTTCTAAGGTGACGAACGTCAGGGTGGTTTGCGACCTTGCGAGACTGAACTTCCGTGAGGCCAAGCGGAGCCGTATTATCCGCGAGAAGGGTCGCCGACCTAAGCTCCCTCTGCACCATTTCGTTTGATGGTCGCTTATGGAATGCAGCTGCTGTATCAAAATCAACCACTTCATTAAGATAATATTTGACAGCATTAGACTCATGGTCAGCGACCTGGTCACGAACTGAGGATGGAGCGTTATCTGTCCCAGGGTAGTAGTTAGCTAGAGAGTTTGAGACCTGTGCAAAAAAGGACCTTACTGTTAATTGCATTAATACCGCCCCGCCGGAGCACTTTCTGAGTCAGGCTCTGTTCCTGGCCAGCCTTGATTCCGATCCTTTTAATAATGCGAGCCCAAGTCCTCGACTTGAGAGGCTGAGCAACGGAGGTTCGGTAGCCGTCCGATGTATGTTCAGGCTCACGAAAGATGGGAACGTCCAGCTTCTCCCTCTTGACTTTCAGTTGGATACCTTTCCGGTGCGACGGAATTGGCGCCGTATAGATATCCGCCACGTCTTTAATGGTTGCGTCGAAAATATTGTCATGTAAAGCCAGCGCCAAAAGCTGTGACAAGAGGTCAAATATTAGGTTATCTTCGTGTTCAACCACGAATCTCTTTCTAAGTTCATGTAAGTATCCGTAACCAAACTCAGAGCTATGACTTACATTCGAGGCTTTCGGTCTTCTCCTTTGGTATGGAGAAGGGTCACGAGGGCAGCTACGATGTTGCGACGTCCAGGTACTGGGTTGCGAACGCTATAGAATTCAACGTGACGCCAGAGTATGGTGCCGGTGTTTTCATTACCTTCCAGGTATCCGTCCTCTGTGACGCTAGAACAGTCTGACTGGTTATCAGCGTCACTCTCAATATCAGTGTCGGATTCGCTGCATGTGCCGTGTTGTGAGATTGCTTTGCCTAGCTCGCCAACCTCGCTATCCATGCTCGTCTCATAACCGGAATCGCTCAGATCTTCCTCGCTAGAGCTGTCAGACAGAAGTAGAGTGTCTTCGCCGTCAGCTGACTCCTCCCCTGGAGAAGGTAGTGGACTGCCATCTGGTTGACGGTTGACCGGATGTCTTGTATCGAACAGCGATACGGCCCGACAGGCCGAAATACTCGATAGATTGAGGCCCGCTAGGGGGTAGAGGCGCTGCTTCTCGTCGGCGAATACCGAATCACAGTGCACCAAGTGCGTGACAAGGAACTGCAAGAGGTCGTCTGAAGCTGCTGTTGGCTTCGGCATTGGGAGTGTGCGCAAGCCCATCCGCCTGCTAACAACATTCTTATACTGTTTCCATCTTTAGGTTATTCTGTGGTTGCTCCGTTAGATAAGTGGATCACTCACATTCCGGCAGTCTTTTTGCATACTCTCCTCCATATCCTTATGGTTCTTCAGGAAATAGAGCCTCTTCAGGGTCCTCCAATAGTTGGAGAGCGTACCATGGGCTTTAATAGAGCCCTTGAAGTTGGTTTCAATCCAATCGAACCAGCACTTGACATCCGCAGAGGTCATGGTTTTGAGCAGAGTATCGGGGTCCAGTCGAGCCTCGGAGCAGAACCTGTTAATAATGGGCATCAGCAGTGACCTTCATCGTAGAATACGCTTGCTCTGGCAATAAACTCTGCCGTTCCCATTTCCCTCGCACAGAAGCCGCTGAAATGTTGGTGTTTGGTGTATATTGTGGCAGTGTTGGCCCGCTTTCGAGATGTTGCTGTCGACGCCGAGCATAGTATAGGTAGGACTTTCGGCCATGGCCCTCTTGCAGTGTATATTTTCTGCGGGGAAGGCCTGAGTATGCCATGGTCTAAGGAGATCTCAATGCGAAAATGGATAGAGGAATAAAGTACGGATGTAGATGGGACAGGGGGAAGCGTGACGAGGGAGAGAATGAATGAAAAAAAGGTAGGTCGAGTAGGAGGTAGCGCTATTTATGTTCCAAAAACATTATAGTTGGGTAAGGATATTGGATAGCAGCCAGGCATATTATTCTCACTTCGCGTCCTGCTCGACAACCTTCGCTTACGAACTATGGCACCTCAGCGAGTAGTATAGTTGCTGAAGAGTGAGGACTGAAGACCCACTGCCGGTGGGTCTGGCTCGAGGACGTAACGCCGTTACAATGCCGCCGGTGTAATTTTGGCCACCGAAAGCGGTGTGTCGTAATTACCATACTAGGTTTAGCGTCCGGTGCCAGAGCTGCTGAGTACGGCCTCCATGGCTGCCGTTTTTGGCTACTCGGGCCCCCAAAGGTACATTCTGTATGTTCTTAGCTGATAAAGGTTCTTATAGATGGCAAGCTAGATACAGTGAGAGAAGGATTTCATTATTCAAGATAGATATATTGTCTACCAGGTAGTGCTCAATAAGGAGAAATATACAATTAACTTTATTTGCAGTCCAGCACCAATAGTTATAATGACTAATATCATCTTCAAATCTTGCATCTTAACCTAACTCTTAGAGTGCTTCTCAGCTGGAGCTATAAGTTATTGGCAAAGATTTATGAAGTTCATAGCCATATGGAGTGCACTTAACACACTGAAAGAGAGGAGTATTTAGTATTTCCAGCTTCTAATATAGGAGAAGAGACTAGTTATATTTCAATACTTGAAGTTGCTATATTAGTTCTGGTGTCAGTGTGGTATTGAGAAAAGCCCTATCATGGAAGGCATATAAAATAATTTGGTTGATTGGGCAGTATGCCAGCTGGTAATCTCTATGCATAAAAAATTTAGTTCTGAGAAGGACCATTAGTATTAGAAAAGATAAGTGTCCACAAGATGCAGATAGATAATGTCTTTACCTATTAATATCTTCTAGCTGCCCTTTGAGATTGCAAAACTCAATTATGGTATAAAGGATATTATATTTGCTATTTGGGTCTTTAAGATAAAATAACTTAATATCACAGTAGCAGACTGTGTCTAAGAGATCATTTAATAAAATATGTTTGGGGAGGTTGCTCTGGAAAGTCTGGGCCTATTTGTGTTTGCTAAGGGTTAACTTATCCACTGACATTCTCTGTGGAAGTAGCACACCTAGTCAAGTTCTAGTGACAGAGGACCAGAGCTGGATTATTGTAAATTAAATGAACATACTCTTATGACAGAAATATCTTGAATAGACCTAATGATAGTGGTAGGTGATTCAGAAGACATCTATGTCCAGTGTGTTCTTCTTCTTTGTACACCTGGGGATCTTGCACTCAGCAGGGAATATATGTTTAAGAAACTGTTGTCTATGTTAGTCTTACACTATCACAGACAAGAAGACCAATATACTTATTATATCTGTTTATAGACTTTGCTATTTACACAGCCCTAGGTGAACAGGCTAAAGTATTGACAAAGACATTGCCAATATTTATTATATGACTAAAGAAGTTTCTTCTGCAAGGTCTTGTACATCCAATCAAAGAAATTCATATAAATTGCTTGATCCTCTAAGAGTAGATACTCTATGTAGTCCTCATTTAATTGGACACAATATCTGTTAGTTTTATATTAATCCTGAATCATACCCAGTATATTCAATCAAAGAAGCTTATTTCTGCCAGTATTATTTGATAACAGTAAGACCTTCCAAAGTTTTAGGCTTAAAGTTTGGAGGAAGCTATCCAAGCTTGCAGAAATGTTTCAATCTGGCTTAAGTCTTTGCATAGAGAATGGGATTAGTCCAGTACTGGTGCTTGCTAGGCTGAGCAGGGGGCACAGGAGGGGGTGTCATCAAGATAGCCAGATCAGATTAGGGAGAGGGGACTGTTTTGATTTGTGTCACGATTGACCTAGGGATTGGAGAGTTGTCTTGTTGAGTGAAGGATGGGAAGATGGGAGGGAAAGAAAGACAAAGTAAGGGTAGGTAGCATTTTGTATGCTGTCTGACCAGGCTGATCAAAATTAGAGGGGGGCTATATCTGGCTGCAGATGAGGCCATTTTTGGTGTTGTAACAGGCCAGTGCCCAGTTAGGATCACGTGAGTCACGTGCGCAGCAAGTTATCTACGCGGACCGTCAAGCAGCACGTTCTTCCTCTCTTTGAAGCTTTTGGTAGATAGCATCTGGCATCGTTAGATTGAATCAAATCTTGCTTTAGCCCTTCACAGGTGTTGCATTGGTCATCAATTTGGAACATAGAGAAGGCTTGCTGAGGTTGAGCACGAGCATCACCGCAGGCTGGTGACTAAACAATTGCTTGGCGGGTGCAGAATAATGGTGTAGAGCACGTGGTGGGACGTTCAAGCGGCGGCTTGCCGTTGGGCATTACGGGTGGAAATGCGGCCGTAAACGGCCTCAGAGATAGTCATTTTCAGCATCATTTTCACAGGTCCTTACATTCTATGTGTAATAATACAAGGCCAACGGCTTTTGCATAGGTACTATTATCCGCTCTCGAAATTGGTTCATCAAGACATATCCTGACCAATAATCATCCAGTAAGGTCGCGTAGCTCAGTCGGTTAGAGCGTCACACTAATAATGTGAAGGTCGCGAGTTCGACCCTCGTCGTGACCAATTTTTTTTACTTTCTTTTATCTTTTTTTGCTTTTAAAGATACCATGTAAACATTCCATATACAATGGATGGTTTTTATCAGTCGTATCGTGTCAATATTCCACTCTATTGTTTTATTATGTTGAGATTTCATTTTCGCATGTCATGTTTTTCGCCGTTAGGTGTTCTTCGCTAAACGATGGAACTTTTTTGGGCCTATCCTTTTCAAAGTTCATGTTGGGAAACTGGCTTCATTGCGAATCTTACAGCGGTACAGTGCCTTGGATATTTATCTTTTGGCGTTGAATTGGTCTGTGATTCGCTGGGTTAATTCTGTTCTTTGCTATACGAGCCTGGTGGGTATAGTCAGTTTAAAAGAGTGTTGGTCCCCAACAGACTAGGAGGTATAGCTCAGGGCGCATCGGCAGGGTTGGTAGTTGTTACCAATGTCCTTGCAGATTCCCCAGTAGACCAACCAGGGTACTACGGTGTGAAATAGTAATGGTTGGCCAGACCGTTTACTATTTTGTGGTATAATGCTGACCTCCAAGGTCCTGGCGATTCTTGTGTTTATACAATATACCGCAAAGCTGCGTGTAGGGAGCGGGTAGTGTGGGAAATATATATTTCGACGCTCATAATTTCCAACCTAACCTAAGAAGATAACCATTTGCTGGCCTTCTAATTAATATGTCAGTTATGTAGGATGCAGATATATACGACACAGCATGATCCTTGTGGTAGACTTGGTAGCGGGTTATTACAGGTGGCAGAACATACCAAGCCAAGAGATACGCATACAGAAGGTCTTTTTTAGTGTATAAGATCTACAATATGTAAGAAGGTCGCGTAGCTCAGTCGGTTAGAGCGTCACACTAATAATGTGAAGGTCGCGAGTTCGACCCTCGTCGTGACCATCTTTTTTGGCATTTTGCCTTTTAGCTTCTGTCTGATATTTATTTTTTATTTTTATTACTATTTTTATTTATTCCCTCCCCCACTGTCCTGGTGTACCCAACAAGTCCCCGAAATGTCCTGCCGATTTTAATTGATCTTCCCGCTGCATCATATGCAGCGTCAACGGGATTCTTAGATGGGAATACGGGTTACATGAGCTAGAGCACCCTGGACCAGAGTAAGCATTGATATGGCTGCCAAGGCATTTATTTTAACCCGCAAAAGCTTTTTCTAGGAATGGGTATTACTTAGCCCAATATAGTCGTAACTTGCACTCGCATTTGTAAGCCAAACAAGGGAAGCACTGTGGAATGCCATACGATGTGTGCCCATTGAGTATTTTCTCATACAGGATTCATTGTGGCAATTCTTTCGTGCCAGACCTAGTGGGGACATGGAATGTTGGTGTATTGCTATCAGAGACATAAATAAGAACTTAATAGGATAACAAGATGCTTTTGAAAAGATACTAACTAGTTTCAGGCATGAGCACGTTGCAGCAGTAATCGCCGTGGTCTCTCCACGCAGCAGGTAGTCTGGGTTTCCCTGAACTGAATGATAATAAGAGATACATAGAGACTTTAATATATAGACACTTTGGAGACAGGGTAAATAAATCTTCCACCCCAAACCCGGGCAGATTTTGATTTGTCGTACCAGGAATGGATCTCTGGCTCCCGATAATCGCGCATGTTAAAACAGAGCTAGTTATTGACCTGGAAATGTCGCCAGCAGCGATTGCGCATGCTTTGTTGAAGGTGGGATGATTAATGGACACAAATCCACGGATTCCAGGCTCTTCCTCGTTCCCTTCCTTGGGGCTTCCATTTCAAAATGCAACCGCGGGCATGGAGTTCGGGTCTGCATGCAGATTTGCAGGTCGGACCTATTAATGCCTGCCATTAACCGGTGTTCTTTATTCATTACCTTCCCAGAGGCTTGTATTTCCTCCCGAGCCTGTAACACGGCTAGGTTCCTATGATACTGTTGCAATAAAGTGATTTCAGGAAGGGGGTTGAAGAAAACTGGCGGTAATATCTGAACTAGTGTCAGAGGGAGTCAGTGGCAGTAGACACATGGACATATGCTGGAATGCACCTGGTGAGATGAAGTTGACGGTGTGGTTTTTGGATATGTAATGTGGGTCCTTAAGGGCAGCCAAGGTGGCCTCTTGTTGGGTGTCATTTGTACGCCAAGGGGCAGTGCGCTGACCACTCGGACATGAGGGAATGAATGCAGGCGAAGGGAGACATGGCTGTGTAGAAAAACGACATTGAATAGAGGAGGGTGGACAACGATGGATTCTGCAGTACAAGTTGGTTGCTGGTTAAGCTCGCTCGTTGATAACTGCCTTGGTGAGATTTTAGGTGAAATACGTCCTATATAGGTCCATAGCCATCAGTGATGAAACCTCTCCTGCAGTCCAGCTATGCTGATTATAAAGGCCTCCAGAACAGAATCATCAATTGTCTGTCAAGCGTGTCAATCAATTCCACGCAGACCAAGCAAGGACCTTGCACGTAATATACGTGCCTCGATAGGTATTATGGTCCCTAGGTGCGGTGCAGATACTACCGATGCCGTATTTGCTTCCGTTCTCAATGGGTAAATTGAAGAGGGAGGAAAAAAAATTACCAAAAAAAGATGGTCACGACGAGGGTCGAACTCGCGACCTTCACATTATTAGTGTGACGCTCTAACCGACTGAGCTACGCGACCTTTCTTGTATGATATGTGATTCACAGCTTTGATATGAAAAGAAAAAGTACCGATATTAATTGGTGGAGAATTTGATTTGCACAGCTTCCCTCTTATTATTATCCCAGCAATCTCTATTGTTTTCGATTATACATATGGAATGGGATACCATCCTTCCCTCCTAAAAATGATGTAACTTATGATCTCTCTCGTCTCACTTGCTATGGTTATGTCCCCCATAAATGCTTGCTATAATTCAATATGCTCTCGTCTCGGGTCACTCATTTACCCTTGTGTCAATCAAAAGGTAAGCTTGAGTCTGTGATACTCACAAGGTTACTGGGCTTAAGATTACAGACCATGTCATTCAAGTCCTTTCCTAGATGACCACCGAAATCTCTGTACTGCTAAGATAATATGTTAGGCTGGCCCTCTAGGGCTAATGCATATCTCATGTCACCTACAAGAAGTACATGCTTGGATACGTATGAAATATGCAAAATTCTCACTAGTCCTGGTTATCTAATTGCTATTAAACTGTAATGTACTTGCAGTGCTTGTTAAGATGACATGGATACCGGTTGAAGTTATGGTTGACATTGTGTCTGGCGGGAGATGCCATGAAAACTATCTGTAATAATATTTTGCTTTTGTTCCCGGGCTTCTCGCACTTGTAGCAACAATAGACACATGCCGTGAAGGCTGTACCGGTTTGGCTCCCCCGGGCAAGATATACTTATTCTGTAGAACAGAACTTGTCATAAAAGGAGATAATGGATCTGAAGCGGTGATGCTCCGTACCTCCCTATACCCGTCGGAACTAAGGAATTTCAGGACATACAGCGCATACAGCGCCGAGAGTTAGGGTTATGCGTCCCCGATGAATCGCCGTTATTGATGATGGAGCATTGCTCGTATGCATCCTGTGAAGCTGGACCTTCACCATCGGGATGGTCGGGATCAGTCGGCCCGCAGAACCCGTTTCTACATCATTCTCAGAGAAACTCGGAGTTGTGGCTCACAGTAACAAGCCTTGAACAGGCGCACTCAGCTGCCCATGCTCCGAGATTCCCCCGACTGTGGAACTGAAGGCTGAGACGATGACCTCGTAAACTCGCTAACCTGGCGTTCTATGATTTCCGTTAACACATATCCCGAGTATATCCGTGGAACGTAGAGAGAAGGAAAGTCGGATAATGACAAATCTCGCACATACCTAGTTCACGAATGCGTTGTCTCAGGATCTGATTCTCTCGCGTCAGCATTGCGGCCTCTGCCTGGTAGAAAGCAGTCTCGTCCCTGCTACTACGTCTAGTTGAGGTCTCACTAGTGCCAGGAGCCCACTCATAGCCTTCCAGGCTGCGCGACAGTGGCCGCAGATTTGGTGAGCTCGTCAGGCTAGATGGCTGTGACGAGCGCCAGTTAGACAGAGATGAAGAGATCTGAGGAGATGCTCGAGCTGCCGGCGCAGGAAGAGGAGGTATTTGGGGCAGCGAGGTTAACTGTTCGGAGGGAGGGGTTTGCTCCTCCGGAACAGTCGTGCCTGACTCCAGAGGCTGCAGCTGTTGCAGCTGGAGTTGTTGGAGCTGCAACTGTTGACTGCGAATCGTCTGTAACAGCCGATTCTACTTCCCCGACCAGTCAGTCCATCACCACATATTGTGTGCAACTAACGTGCCTCCCGTGTAGGACATCAGACAACGGGATGCAATATATAATAATAATTAACAGATTAGAGCAAGTCATACCACTTGTGCTTCTTGTTCTTGTTCTAATTCCTGATGGAGCTCCCCCAATGACGGTGTACGATGATGGTGATGCGGATCACCAATCGCAGCAGGGGAGCCTCCAACACTAGAGGGACTGGCAGTGCGAATGGCATGGCCCACAGTCCCCAAGCGTTCGGGAGCCGGAACATGCCCGGGATCATTGGCAGACCGATGTTGCTCAGAGACAGAAAACCGAGCGGCGTGCGTTGAAGTAAGCGGAGACCGAGCCGAGGCATGTGGCGGCGGCGGCTGGTATTGTGGGGGATGGGGTTGGACTAGATCACCGAACGGGGGCTGACCATCCCGATTCCGGGAAGGGGAACACGAGGAAGGATTCTGGGGGGAAAGGGAGTTGAGATCAGGAGGCATGGGGGCTTCGTATAGCGTGCAGTCCGATGCTAGTATGAGTGTATGAGTGGTGGAGGAGGAGGAGGAAGACGGGGTGGCATCGGCCAAGTCCAGAGTATCACGGGGACTGCGACGGTTGCAGTAAAAATTACCGAACCGGCGACGACCCGGTAAAACGCCGGTATCGAACGCACGTGACATCCCGAAGCAGGAAATATCGGAATTTGCGGGCCATTGCAAGCCGCAACTGGCAACGCGTGGCCGACCGTGCGAAACTTTTGCCTGCGTTATTCGCTCTTCTCTCTCTTCTCTTCTCCACCGCGGTGCCCGTCTTCATCCCCCTGGGGTCGGGTTGCCATCCCCAAACCTCCCCAAAACCCCGAAATCCCCGTGGGATCGTCGCCCTTCAATGCGTTGTCCCCCGCCGATCACTTGTCATTCATGGGTATCGAGAGGCCTTAACTCGGAATTTATTTTCTGTGTGGGATGCACATACTGTCAGCCTCCATTCCAACTCTCCCGAGTTTCTTCGCGTATTCTTTCTCTTTTCCATTCCGATGGCAGATGGACCTATCACCACGTAACCTGGGGCGTTCGTCGGAACCGCTCCGTGCCGGCGAATTGAACGAGAGAGTCTCTGTTGCTCGACAAGCCTTCGGTACACACCAATCGCCAAGGGGCAAGGGTCATGAGAGGAACTGAAAACAAGATGGTACCTCGTCGTCTGAACTTTCTTGGCCTTGCTGCGTCTTGACTTCCCGATCCACCATAACCATGGTACCAAGACCGGCTTGTTCGGCTAAAATGCAATCCCACTCTTCTTATTCGACAGACCAAGGACAAGCAAATCATGAAAAAGGCAAATGGTTAGGAGCGAAAGAAGTTTCAAGAAGTCGCGCCTAGAAGGTTTTTGCTCTGTGGAGCGATAATTTTCAGTATTCCGCATAGTAAGCAAGAGGAGAAATTTCGCCTAACAACCGTTACAATGAACTCTACCATACATAAAACAGCAGACACATACATGCAAATACATTGGAATAATTCTCCTGTATCAGGACGGGGTAAAAAATAACCTGACGGCGATCGTCTGTGGAGCGAGAGCTCCTTGACGTCACAGGCCATCCGACAAACCTTAGCATGTCAAATCCGTGAGGTTGAGCCCAGCGCCCGACCGCTGATCGCAGTAGAATGAGATGCAGAATGCGTAGCAACATTGCCAGCGCAGTGAGCGCACAGTCCTACGGTGCACCCCCGTCTCTGGGCTGACCTCGAGGGATTGATTCTACGCGAACTCGCCTGTTTCTTCGAAGATCCAGACAACCATGCATAATAGGAATAATAATACAAATAATAAAAACTGGAACGATGATAAATCAAACACCATCCTTCTCCGGAGTGGAGAAGGATTGGCTCCAACTCGCGGAGGAAATCCTTCCTTCGCCACTACGCAACTAGTCTCTTCGAGCATCCATCGGATGACGGGCGTTTCCCTGGGTCTCTTCCCCCTTCATGCCTCATCTCGTCTTGCTACTGTCCATGTCGATTCCTGGGGTGCCATCATAGGGGTGAAACTGAGATCTTATAAGTCTTTCTTCTTTCGGCATGTGTGATCCGGTACCTCGCCAAGTTAGGTTCCAGATGTTGCCGAGACAGGAAGAACAGAAACCTACAGGGTACGATTCGGCATCCCGTAGGATTGCTGATTGGGCCTTTCCCACGGGGCAGCCCCGTGGGTGGCGCCAAAAATTTTCAATTTCGCTGCAAAGCCGGCATGGGGAAGAGGGATGATTCGGCGGACCGAGTGATATCACACTCTGGAGAGCGCAACCTGGAGTAGACAGCGAGGCTTGGAAATTGGCCATGGTACGATCCACTATTATTATTTGTTAATAAGTATTTACAGTGGTGGGGAAGGGAAGAAAACTGTGTCTACAGGGAGTATAAATAATAATGTCATTGACCATCACATCGTGGGG
The DNA here is from genome assembly GCA_002976275.1 of Monascus ruber. Taxonomy (NCBI): domain Eukaryota; kingdom Fungi; phylum Ascomycota; class Eurotiomycetes; order Eurotiales; family Aspergillaceae; genus Monascus; species Monascus ruber. Next base: position 3,236,476 of record PSNO01000001.1, on the reverse strand, counting down.
AAACAGACTTCCCCCCATAAAGCCTCGTTCTGGCAGGCCCTTTGGACATCTGCACATCTGGTCATCTGCGTTTCTGTCTGCTTCTGCTGCCGCAGCTGTCAACCCTTCCTTCCTATTTGGGTCTCTTTTACGCTAAGCCTCTTTCTGACAGGCAAGGCCCAGTGAATGTAGACAAGTGCCCTCCTTCCTGTTTTGTCAATCTGTCTACCTCTGGTTCTCTCTTCCCCCTCCTCCCCCTCCCCTCTGTCTCAAAACGCGTCTCTCTTCCTCCTCCTACCTCCTCGAGGAACTCAACCCATCTATCAACTGAAGAAAGGATATCATTCCTCACTGAAGCTGCCTTCCTCTTAATAACCTCCCATCTCTCTTCTTTTCCGTCCTGCTAAAGTAGGTTTGGCCCTTCCTCGATCTTTGTTGTGTCCTTTTGTCGCGTCTTCTCTGTGAAGCACTAAACTTGGATATCTATTACTAGTGAAAGAGTTCACTAACCTTCTTATTAGGACTGCAATCTAAGCTTGTGCACCAGCTTTCTTAGTCACAGTATACTTGTTTTTTTTTTTTTTTTTTTTTTTTTCATATGTGGTTCTGGTTATCAATTATTGTCAACTGAACCATGTACACCTCTTCAGCCTCCACACCTGTCAACCAGGACGAAAAGGTGCATGAATCTGAAGGATCATCTGGCACTCATGCTGAGGATGCACCAACCCATACGGAGAAGATCGACCTTCCCCACCCAACCCGTCATCCCCACTGGCAAACAGGACCAGAAGGCCTCGTGTCAGAAGAGGAAAATGCTGATGACCGAATTCTGATCACCGAGGAAGACTGCTACGACGAGCTGGGGTACTCGTTCCCTTCCTGGAAGAAGTGGCTGATTATCTCCATTATCTTCATCGTGCAGACATCTATGAACTTCAACACCAGTCTGTATTCGAATGCCATTGGCGGTATCTCAGAAGAATTCGGGGTCAGTAAGCAGGCCGCGCGATGTGGCGCCATGATTTTCTTAATTTTGTACGCCTTTGGTTGTGAGCTGTGGGCGCCTTGGAGTGAGGAACTTGGTCGCAAACCAATTCTTCAGCTCAGTCTGTTTCTAGTCAATATCTGGCAACTCCCTGTCGCCCTCGCACCTAACTTCGCGTCTATCATGGTTGGTCGTGCCCTGGGAGGTCTGTCCTCCGCTGGTGGCTCCGTCACGCTGGGTATGATTGCCGACATGTGGGAGCCCGAGGATCAGCAATATGCCGTGGCAGCTGTTGTCTTCTCGTCTGTGGGTGGCTCTGTCCTCGGTCCCGTTATCGGTGGCTTTTCTGAGGCTTTCCTGGATTGGCGCTGGAGTATCTGGATTCAACTTATCTTCGGGGGGTTTGCGCAGGTGGTACATCTCTTGTTCGTCCCCGAGACCAGAACTACAGTTTTGATGGATAAGATTGCCAAGAGAAGACGGAAATCTGGAGAGAACCCCAATCTCTACGGACCTAACGAATTAGTGCCGTTCAGTGAGCGATTCTCCATGCGTGAGGTTTTGATCACTTGGATTCGTCCCTTCAGGATGTTCCTGACCGAGCCTATCGTCATGACCCTCTCTCTGCTGAGTGGTTTCAGTGATGCCCTTATCTTCATGTTCATCCAGTCATTCTCCTTGGTGTATGGTCAATGGGGATTCAGTACCGTTGCTCTGGGTCTATCGTTCATTCCTATCCTTGTCGGTTATCTCATTGGCTGGTTCTCATGGTTCCCCATAATTAAACGCAATGCCGAGGAACGACGCCGAAAGCCGGATGATGAGAGAGCCCAGTATGAGTCCCGTCTTTGGTGGCTCCTGTACACGGCGCCGTGTTTGCCTCTTGGTTTGATCGGTTTCGCATGGACTAGCCTGCCTCAAACCCACTGGATAGGGTCCATGATATTTGCCGCCATCGTCGGTATTGCCAACTACGCTATCTATATGGCCACCATCGACTATATGATCTGTGCCTATGGTCCTTACTCCGCTTCGGCAACTGGTGGTAACGGATGGTCCAGAGACTTCCTGGCCGGTGTTCTTACCGTCCCGGCAACACCCTTCTTTGAAAGTGAGTGTGACATCCAATTCGTCAAGCGTTTTCCTTTTGTGGCGCTGTCAGACGGTACTGACTGTAAACTGTTAGACATCGGTGGCAAGTATCACCTTGAATACGCATCTACCATCTTGTGTAGGTCCCACCATTTCCCAGCCAACTCTGGGGTCCAAAACTGACAGTTTTCTGTTCCATAGTCTGCATCTCGTTCGTTCTTGTACTCGCTGTGTACGTCATTTACTGGTATGGACCTTCCCTCCGGAAGAGGTCGCCATTCGCCCAACAGCTTTCCGATGCACGGAAGGAAATAAACGCTCGACCTCAGATCTCTGCTCTTCAATCCTCGAGGGTTAGCTCGTATGCACGATCGCAGCAGAGCCTTCGTGTCCACCAGGCCTTTGGAAGCCGCCAAGGTAGCTACATCGCCTCTCGGGGGAACTCTAGGGTAAACTCTCGAGCCAACTCCCGAGTGAACTCGGCAAATAATTCACGGGCGAACTCGCGCCGGAACAGTCTCGAGACTGCCTAACCGGTCTATATCATGACTTGGAATTGCTGCTGAAAGGGTAGCCTAAGCCGAAGGAGATTTCGTGTACTAATTAATCCAACTGAAAGGAGAGTGAAGGCTGTATAGGCAGGTAGTTTGACGGAGACGTCGGCAATGGAATTCAGGAGCAGTTCTGCAACATAGTCATATATTGTAGACTATCAAACAGGCAATCATGTCAATACGCTTCGAAGCCGTTACGATCATCACGTCCTCAGATAGCTGCGCGCCCCGGATTCATTGACTCGGAATCTTTGCGAGCTCCTGTTTTGGCGGAGGCAGGGCGCCCCTTAGCATAGAAAAGAGATTTGGAAGTCCTTTGTCAAGCTCTTCTGTTGGACACAAAGCTTCCTTTGTTTGGGAGATACCGCGCCATGTTCGCCCTGCCCAAATATAGACATTACAGACCCAGCGGACTCCGGCCCTGTCTTCTCACGTGTAGTTAAGTCTCTTCTATGACTCACTCGCTGCCTGGCTGGTCTATTCCACATCCACAATTCCTAGTCGTATAGCGAATATAAATAGGCCGTAACGGTGGAAAGCACCATAGTTTACCTTTCAGGTTTCCACATCCATAACGCCCTATCCTGGAGAAACCTCGGCTACTACTGACACCGTTGAACAGCTTTCCTTTGCCCGAAACAGCAATGCACATGAGATAACCAGCAAGCTGCTACTATTCAGGGGAGGAAGTGCTAAGGTGAAAAAAATAACCTGTGCAATGGTCCGAAATCCTTTTCTTTCATGATAATGGGGCAAAGAGGCCCCGTTCTGCCAGTATAGACCATAAGGGAGATATCCCCGACTTGTGTTTTAATCCTATTGTAGCTCTTCGAGGTACGTCTTGTCTATTTGTCAGTATATAGCCTGACCTGTAGCCTGCCTGAGTGTCCAATCCAATCTATACCAGTTACTCGAACCATCTTTTAGTATTTAGGTTCCCTGCTTGGCCTCTCACTAGGGAGAGGCCAAGCTGATCGTCTCTCATCAGCCTGAACCTATCCTTTGAGGCACTAGTGATTTCATACTGAACCACTTTGTGGCCTATCCTGCAAGGATCGTTTATATCCAATCGGCATGCCTCCACGAAGGAATCGCTCTGTTTCGCCCAACGAGGAACTGGCGCCTCTCACATGCAACTGGCGAACTGCCAGCTTCGTAGAGACTAGAAATCCGAGTCTTATATGGCTCCAGATTTATGACTGGATGAAGCATTTTATAGTGGGAGACCGTGAGAAAGAACAAGGTAGTGTTATAAATATTGTACAGAGCAGTAGGGAAAGGATTCAGAGTCAATCACGCGTAGATAAAATCACACTAGTAGGCGGACCTAGCGGCGGTGAGGGGTGTCAGTCATCAAATTTAGTTATTGGAATATGATCGCTATCGCCTGCCGTAGGTTGCAGTGTGCTTATATGCCTAGAAGATAGTTCCAGCTGCGGATGTGGGAGAATGGGTAACAAGGCTAGTGCCGGTGGATAGATGGAATGCGCTTCCGGCACGATGAAGTAATGACGAGGTCTTCTGTTCCACAGATGGAGAGTACAAGTCATAATGCTTCCTTGCAGGGATATTACTGTAGATGGAAGAGTATCAGCCTTCACAGTTGCAGCGTCAAGATTCCAGTATATGAAGGATTGGTCTCTGTCGGCTCCCGTAGTCGTAGCCACCGCAATGTCAAGGCATTCGCGCAGTTGATATTTATTCCATTCTATTCCGAACCCTCCATTCCTGAGCGAATTGATACTTGTTCTGTGATCACCGCGGCAGACATGGCTCTACGTGTCCCGCATCGACTCTTCCCCGCTGCAGCTCCCAAGAGTATTATCACTCCCCGTGCCACGGCTGTCTCAGTGAACCAAATCCAAGGATTGCCCTCATTGCACTCGCCCGCATTGCGATTTCCTACCACTTGTGCCGCATCCCCCTTCTCTGCCGCATCTCTTCGTTTCTGTTGTTCTTGTTCTGGGTCTACACAGCAGCCCCAGACACGGCAGAAGCTGCAGTGGCAATCACTATCACAGTTGCAGTCACAGGCGCGGACACGGCTGGAATCACACCGGCGGACTATGGCGGCGACATCGACGTCAGCACCTGCATCTACCCCAACTGTCCCCACCGACGTTCCGATCAAATATGCAGAAGGGGAGGACGTGAGACAGTTATCATCTGAGGTGAAGGCGTTGGTTGACAATGGGTGGAGGATCGACGAAGAAGGGGTGGGGGTGAAGAAGGCGTTTTATTTCAAGGGATATTTCAAGGCTGTGGTATGAGTATGAAGTTTATTTTACGAAGAATTTTATTATTTTGGCACGGCTGATGAGGAAGGATAGAGTTTCGTCAATTTTGTTGCAGCGGAGAGTGCGGCGAAGAAGCATCATGCTGTTATGACCGTTGTGAGTTTCTTTGCTTCCTCCAGGCTCCTGATAAAGACTAACAACGAGTAGAGAATAGGGTCCGTCGATGTCTACTGGACAACACATCACCCGCGAGGCCTTACCCACAAGGACACATCCTTGGCGAGACACTGCGATAAGGGCGCAGAGCTGATGGGGTCAGTGGAAGAGGGACAGGGACAAAAATGCGGACCAGGACCTGGACGGGCATAGGCCGTGCGCGGTCAGTCTCCTAGGTTAATTGAGCTTGTTTGTGATTCTGCTGCGTGGGTTATGCAGTGCAGCAGCGGACAGCGGACAGCGTAGATGGCTTTGCGCGATTCACATGCTGGATCGAGTGCCTAGTCAGATTTTAGAGCGAGGTAAAAGTACCGGACAGCTTTTCATTGTGTTCCATGGATATTTTTAATGACCGGCTGGCCTCGATCAACGCAGACCCCTTTCGTATCGAGTATGATCGATGCACATCCCTGGTCCTGACTAGTGCAGTGGGGAGGCTCGGGCTGATGGACGCTCCTGTTGGCTCGCAGACGGTGGATGCGGGAAGGTGGAAAAAAAAAAAACGTAGGGGAATTCCGGAGATTCGAACATTCAACGGTTTTCCCATTCTGGACCTGGTTGTTGACAAGGCATGGCTGTTGATGTCGATGGTCTGGAGGAGCATGCAGTACAGCCTTCATCCACGACCAAGAGCAGACCACCACGCGCCAGTTTCAACGGGACATCAACAATCCTCATCATCATGAACCTATCTCAGCACGCGCCACCAGAGACGACACACAGACCGGTCGCTATGAGCTAAATCCAGATTATTCCCCACCGTTGCTGGCTTTGTGGACCGGGTTCCTGGATGCTGGGAGAGAGACGGGATAATCCACCAGCCCTGGTCTAGCCTGGACAATTAATATGAGCAATTCGGTGATTATCATCGACCAGATGGCCAATAATAATGCTACCGCAGAGTATCCTTTTGATGCCCAGGAGGTGATTGTAAAATTTGATACTCCTGAAACGAGTTTAGATCGATGTGCATGGCATGACTTCTTTCTGTGTGGCCATCGGCCTTCCTGTCTCTCTTTCCCTGCCATTCTCACACCCCTTTCTGCGTCTTGCATCTGTGGATACTCTTCGTATCTACTACGGAGTACTATTACTATAATTACCCTGCAGGGCAAAACAGGTTCCTGACGGCGTTCATCTTGATAGCCCGTTCCGTGCATACGTCCAGTTCCGTCCCCTACTTGTCCTTCCCCCTTTGTTGCCTCGTCATTGCATTGTGCATTGCATTCCCCTCGACAATGATAATAGATCTTTGTCTCTGCCGCTCCTTGTTCTGCTAGTTAATTCTTATTCTCACGGCTGACTGGTCTTCCAGACCCGTGTCTTCCCTCTCAACGCGTCTCACTGTCTGCATAATCTTGCTATGACGTGACGTGAACGTTTCTGTTTCTCTCACTCCTTACATTCTTGGTCCTTCCCCAAGTCCATGATCGGTTTCTCTGCTGAATATCTGTACTAGTCGGAAACTGGATAATTGCTAATTGATTCCCATCTCCTTGCATTGCCTTGCCTTGTCTTGTCTTGTCTGACTTTGTGGTCCAATGCTCTCGTTCCAACGCAAATTGCCCGAAGGGAAAAAGAACGGTTAAAGAAAAAAAAATATCACTGAGCTCGGATTAATACAGCCTTGCCAGGTGCTTTTTTAGAATGGCCTCAGCACCTTCGCCAGTCGTTCATGAGCGCAGAGGACGCCATCTGCCACTCATCCAGACCAACTTCAGTCGTCCAACTGCTCATCTGGATAAGATCCCTCGCCCCCGCCGCGCGCGGCCCCCGAATGATACCCCAACCGCCAATGGCAAAGTTGGCGAAAAGGACCAGGGTCCGCCGCCAGGACTGCAGACCAAGCGGCAGAGCTCGCGGACTGGCTTGCGCAGTTTCTTTGGGTTCGAGAAATCTCTCCGCAGGCCGAAGAGTGACAGCAAACTCACACAGGTGGATGAGATTGCGTCGCGGAAACCAGGACGGCCCGCCGGCCAGAGCACCGAAACGCCCTTATTATCACCAAGTACCTGTGCCACACCGAGGACGACTCTCTCTGCACCGTCGCCCGCCGCCTCTCCTCCCAATGGTGTCGGCCCGAATCGCACCCCCAAGACCCAGCCCAAGGCTCCTCGCAGGAGACCGGCTACCAATAAGCCACCGGAAGATAGATCTTACTGGAGACCACCGCCACTCTTCCAGGTCTATCCGCAAGCTATCAAGCATGGTTGTCTTCCGCTCCCGGCACCGGCATCTTTGGCGGAGTCCATTCTACGCATCAACAGTTCTGGACCCAAGGCTCCAACCAAGGATGCAGAGAATAACGACGGCAACCAGCTGCTGAATCCCGACTCTTTTGATTCCAATGGGGCTACTCCTCGAAAGAAGAGAGAGCCAAGGCATCAGCCTTCCTCGTCGTCCGGGAACTTGAACAAGATGGAATGGACGCAGAAGATCTACGTCCTGGCTACATCTGGTTACCTCCTCCAGTATGCTGGAGAGGGGAAATTCGACAGACCACCGGAGAAAATGATGAAGTTGGGTCCCAAGTCCGTTGCGTTTGCCAGTGATGCCATTCCTGGCAAACACTGGGTTCTACAGGTTACCCAGCACTTTGATGAAGAGGCTACTACTAGTACCGTGGCTGTGGACGGTGGTAGGCCTCTGTTCTCGCGGTTTGGCTTTCGCCCCCTGGGTCCACGTATGGCGCGGACCCTTCTTCTTGTCTTTGACAACCCCGAGGAGATGCATTCGTGGCTGGTAGCCGTGAGAGCGGAGATCGAAGCCCGAGGAGGCAAGAAATATGTCTCTGAATGGTTCACAGGAGAACACGAAGACAATGAGGAAGAAAAGGACATGGAGCGCCAGAATAATCGGAATATCCGGCGCCCAGTCAAGGGGGGCATAAACCAATTGTCAGAACTGCGTCGACGGTCTCAGCGAGGACCAATATTATGGGAGAATGGGGCTGGAGTGGACTATCAATCCCGCAGGGCTTCGTATCAATCCATAAATCGCCGATCTGTGATTTCTATTTCGGGTTCTACATCGGCAGCTCCATCTGAGGGGGAGCTACATGGTCCCGGAACACCTGCTGCTTCTCTCAAACGGTTTACTTCCGCCGGGGACAGCTCAAACTCGCTTTCCCCTACTGAAATCCCTAAAGCAGTTCAGCGGCAGGATATTCTAAATATTGCCAGTTCACAGGCATTTTCAACGCCTTCTTCGCCGGAGCGGAAGCCCGAGCCGGTGCACAAGTACTCCCAAGCAGCCCCTGCTACTGGAAATGGCTCGAAGTTGCCACGGCCGCCTTCATTTATACAAGAACCGACTGTACGATCCTCGTCTCCAGCTCCCAACTTTAGTGTTCCGTCCTTCAGCAAGAAATTCGCTACGAAGCCGGGGCAACCGGCTCCCGGCACACAGCTACCGCAGCCGCCAAGCACATATTCCTCGTCGACGAGAAAGACAATGCCAGTACCAGTGCCTTCGCGAACCAGTAGCATCCCCCACGCAGACCGGATGGATTATTCCTCCACCGTCGCCGCATTTCCTACCCCGCCTCAATCGCCAACCCCAAGGGTTGCCAGCCCCGTCCGATCCGACTCTAACGATAAGCTGTCATGCACCTCGCGCGAATCCTCCATCGGGAGACAGGTATCATCTTCGACATCGATAGATTCGATAGCAGAAATTGTCCAACGAAACGCCAATGCATCTGATGGCCCTGCTGAGGCTAAAGCCCAGCAGCCCCTCTCCCGTTTACCCCGGGCCAACGTATCAGCGGCTTCGATTTCACATCGAATCAGCATGACGAACATATCTTTGCCAGCAACTCAAGCAAGTGCATCTGCCCGTGGAGCTATCCAGCGCAAGAGAATCTCCTCTATACCCTACCAGAACGATCCCGTGTTATCGACCTTCACACCCTCATCCTTCTCTACATCGGTGATATCGCACCGAAAGAGCTTACCCGGACTGTCAATTGGACCTCCCACAGCGCCCCCTCCTAATTGTCCCTTACCGAAGATTCCTTCTCTCATGGACTCTGGTCCGGGGACATCATTGCCTAATGGGCGTCCTCCTTCCGCGAGATTTTATAAGTCTCCATCTTCCAGTGTGCAAGGGATTCGGAAGGACTCTACCGGGTCCATTGCATTTGACGGGAGTATAGGGGTTTCAGGGATTCGAAGACCGAGTATCCAGAGTGTGAATATGGTGAACGGGGCGTGATTAATTCTTTTCTAATATATATATGCATTTCTACATGTAATATACCCTCGCAGAAGTGTACACCTGCATACGCATACGTACGCTCTCACACTCGCTCTCACCATCCTCCAATTTTTAGCTCTTCATGTCAACTCACCTTCTTTCTACTTGATCCTATCCTACCCACACGCTCCATCAACATTTCTTCTGTCTTGACCCTCTGATACACCTGTGCCGTCATAATAGCCTCCTTGGAAAGGATCTTTTGGGGTTAGAAAAGTTAGGTATTTGTAAACGTGCGCAATCAAAATTCAATCATTTAATAATTTCATCCTCTATTCTTGGAAAGTTCTCAAGGTAGCAAAAAAGTCTACTTTGCCAATACTGTGTATCCGTATATGCCAAATTAAAAGAGAGATCAGGATCGCCGTATCTAATTATTATATAGACCAGTCTGGTGGATCCAGCGTCTATCCGGATTTCTATTTCTTCTTCTGACTTCATAATGCACGTCCAGTCTTGGCATGTTGACTGCCTAGATGCATTATTATTATTATTATTATTATCTTCCAACGACTCCCAACTTCATCATTCAACTCCATCTGATAAAGTATTGCCATCCCTTCAGATACTCAAAATCACATCTATCTATAGATTCCCATGCCACAACCCAGACGCATAACCCAGACACCATGCTGCGGAACATAAAGCAGAAATACGCCACCGTCACAGGCTCCGAGCCCGCCACACGGGACGGCGGCGGCGGTGGTGGTAATGGTCAAGACCTGGTGTCTATCCTTGATCGGTCGCAGCGGGCTGATTTGATTGTTCTTGTTACTCTTATTATAGAGTCGATGAGGGGGGTTATTGTTGATAATTTTCGGTTAGGGGTTTCCGAGTTGCAGGAGCATGTTGATGAAGTGTGTCAACATCAATATCGACACCAAGAGAAAGATGATGATGAAGATGAAGAGGGAATTCTAAGGAAAACGGAGCAGTCTGAAGATGTGCTAGTTCTGCAGCATTCAGAAGAGTCGGTTCCGGATTCCGCTATTAAGGGAGATGGTAGTTCTACTATTACTGCTTCTCGCACTTCTGCTGTTAACACACCCCATCCTACGGCAGCTCTTCTACGAGCAGAGGCGGATACACTCACCCATTTCGCGGATTGGACGGAATCCGTCCTTCTCCGGATCGGTAATGTCGTGAACAGCGACGCTGAGGAGCACAAGATGCAGCAAAAGCCTCAGACTGATGTAGGTTCAGAGGAAACGTTAACAACAACATCATTGAAGAAAAATGAAGAGACCCTTGCTGCTCTCCGTCGCATCTATCCTCCCTTGGAGACACCGCTTCTTCAGCTTCCCCACGCGAAAAGATTGCTTATTCTCCATTCGCTCCTTCTTCTGCTTTTGAGCCTGGAGCACTATAATGCATACTCGCGCGTATTTATGCTGCGTCTGACGTCGAGTTTGGGACTGAGCTTGAAGGACTTGAATGGCGATGAATCTAGAGTCGCTCGAGGCTTACTCGATGCCGCGGTGGCGCTCTCTGGGCGCGAACAGCAGCAGGCTAAGAAGAGTGATCCTTCGAGGAAGTGGAAAGTCGGAGTTGCGTCTGTGGCGGGGGCTGCTTTGATCGGGATCACAGGGGGACTTGCTGCTCCTCTCGTTGCTGCCGGGCTTGGAACGGTGCTGGGGGGCCTGGGGCTCGGTGCAACGGCCGCAGCTGGGTATCTGGGAGCGCTTGCTGGGAGCAGTGTAATTGTTGGTGGGCTCTTTGGGGCATACGGAGGCCGGATGACCGGTCGGATGATGGATAAATACGCTCGTGAGGTCGAGGATTTCGCCTTTGTTCCTATACGCGGTCGTCGTCAGAGAATTGAAAACGAGAGAGAAGCCGCTCAGCAGGACCATCGACTGCGCGTCACGATTGGCATCACCGGTTGGGTCACGGAGGAAGACAACTTTGTCATCCCATGGCGGGTTATTGGGGCTGACACGGAGGTTTTCGGTCTCCGCTGGGAACTGGAGGCGCTGATGAATCTTGGAAATTCCATCAGCGCCCTGGTGACTAGTGCAGCGTGGTCAGTTGCCGGGCGAGAGGTACTGTCGCGTACTATCTTCTCGACGCTGATGAGCGCCGTCATGCTCCCCCTGGGTCTTTTGAAAGTTGCCCATGTGGTCGATAATCCCTTCAGCGTAGCCAAGGCCCGAGCGGACAAGGCTGGACGAGTGCTCGCTGACGTACTGATCAACAAGGCACAGGGAGAACGCCCAGTGACTCTCATCGGCTACTCATTGGGTTCACGCGTCATCTACTCCTGTCTACAGAGCCTGGCCTCGCAACGAGCATATGGGCTAGTGGAATCTGCTATTTTAATGGGCTCCCCGACCCCGTCAGACACAGGCGACTGGCGCATGATGCGCAGCGTTGTCAGTGGACGACTGGTCAATGTTTTCTCCGAGAACGACGCGGTCCTTGCATTCCTGTACCGAACCAGCAGTCTCCAACTTGGCATTGCGGGTCTCCAGCCCATCCATGGCTTATCTGGGGTAGAGAATGTGAACGTGAGCGACCTGATTAGCGGCCACTTACGCTATCAGCATCTCATCGGGAAGATCCTCACCGTGATCGGGCTGGAGGATATCGATGTCCGGGAGGCGGCGCGTGAAGAAGCAGCGCTGGCAGCTCGGGATTACGAACAAGAGCAGGAACGAAGGCAGAATGAATGTCGGGCTGGGGTGGAGGGTCAGAAGCCTCCTAAGAGTATCAATGCGGAGACTAATATTGACAAAGCCATGGATGATGAAGGAGCTAGGCTCCAGAGACAAGTTGAAAGGAAGACACAAGAGCATCTTATGTACCGCAAGGTTGAGAAAATGGGATACGACTAGACATGACTGATTGTTATTACAGAATTCCTATAGGTGTTTCTGGAACTCTGCAGATACACATTAATGATAGATATCCCACTTCATCTACCAGAAATACATATGGGGTATAAAACATGGTATCATCAATAAATTAATAGTACAGACAAAGACAATTCAAGCAGCAGGTAACTCCATTAACAACTCACAGCAACTGCACAGGAAGCTCCTCATTTCCCTCGATAGCAGCAATTGATGAAAAGCATCCGCCTCCCACGGGAACAATTCTACCAATATACTGGAGCCAAGCGACCATAACACGGTGTTGAAAGTCCACACAATTACAAAAGTTCCCTGGAAAGCAACGCGCGGAACTTGCAGTATACGAGCATCTTTGCAAGATTAACTCAGCCCATCCAAACCAGGGATACATCCGCGAACTATGCGACAGTTTTGAGATCTCCTGCCCTCACCGTAATCATCAATGTCTGGTCCAGAAAACTGAGCATACTGGATATGCAAGGTTCAAATTGTACACCCCTCAGTGCGGCGCTCTTGAAGGAGGTATTGAAGCATCTTCCGAAAGCTTTGGACTTTCTTCACACAGAAGCTAATGTTATCCATACCAGTAAGTATCCTTTACAGAATCATGCAACAGAACATGTCTCACAGTATGGGGTTATATAGTCCTATGCGACTTTGGGGAGGCTAGGATTGGGAGAGTTCAAAAAAACCGGTCTTTTTGTCCAACTGCATATCTTCATGTTGACAACAAACAGACGGCTGCATTCTTTATGCAACAAACAAACCTGCAGATCTTTGTACTCATCAAGTATGATGCAGCTGGATATGAGAGACCGGTGAAAAGGGGATAAATAGATTTGCTTCTCTCTTCCTTTCTCTCTCTCCCTCTTTCCCTTTCCTCTCCCTACTGTCACATATATATATACATATTCTCCATCTTTGATTGCCTGCGTTGTTCAACCACCTCTCGACGGCCCTACTTGGTCACGTGCCATACGTGACCCTTATTTACATACTGTGATTGAGATTGATGAGGATATACTATTTCGGACAGGTGGATTATCTGATAATCCGGTCCCGGATGCGGAGTATGTATGTTCCGGGAAGAAGGATCAACATACGTATATCCTGGAGTGTAGGGAGGAAGCGCATCGTTTAGAGCTTCAAGATGTACTAGAGACAGCAGTATATCGATATAGAGCGTTCACCACGATCCTTACAAATCCTATGGTATCCTTTTAGTATCTGGTATCCAGACGTCGCACCCCTGATCCACATCAGAGATGATTGTCTGTCTGTTTGTTCTCTAGGCAGGCTATGCGGCTGCGAGGAGAAAAGGGCAAGATAGGGCGGTCTATACCGGCAGAACCTCATGTGGTGCCAACACATACCGCATTCGCGCGTCCATCGGTCCTTCCTTTCTCCTTTCATCTCTCATGCCTGCCAGGGTATTCGTTGGAATTAGTACTGAATAGCATGTGTTGAATCTTCTACATCTATTCGTAGTACTGGCCATCACGCCTTTTGCGTCCATCTTTCCTTCTCTTTTCTATACTATCCAGGTGGTTCCTGCCAATGATATAAAACCATGCATTTTGGTATCTGAGATCCTAGTGTGTCTGGTCTGCCTGGGCAGATAGGACAACCAAATGGAAGGTAAGGAACGCATATAGCAAAAGAGACGCGGTATAACTTCAATAAAGTGACTGACTGGCTCTGAAGGTGGTCCCGGAGTGACTTGATAATATTTATATTCCCAGACAACGTATTATTCGATATATACCACACCCACATAGCATGATCCATCTACGAAGACCTATCTCTTCTTTGATCAAGACCATCTCGCAACTTGTTCCGTGATCTACCAGACCCGATGAAGCTATCACAGTCTGACATGCTAGAGCAAAGACAATGAAACCCAAATCCTATCCCATCATCAATGAGAAGTCTGGCAAAGAAGTGGCCAAATCCTAGGACCAACCGGGTTCTTTCATTCTTTGCCACCATCTCGCGTCTAACTGTTGTCAGACACAATTGTATTCGTTGACTCAAAGAACATTGGCGTTGCTTTCTCTTCCATGCATATACACTGTCGATACCAGGACTATAAGGCTTCACTCAGACGCGCAGGTGGTGACCAAAGTCAAGGGTCTCACTAAGGAAGACCTGGCTAGTTGAAGATACGTTGAAGCAAAATAAACTAACACCAAAATCAACGCTGGTTATGGGCTGGGTTTACGCAAGGAATATAACCCCGACGAGATATAAGTGCGATATGGATATTCCAGAAAGGAAAAGAGACAAGCAGGGAGGGATTCGAACTATGTTGTGGTGGACTTTAAACACAGATGCGACGAAGCAGTTGAAATAGAGAACTGCACTTCAATTGGTGATGCAGATGCATCAATAAGAATTACCTCATTACGACAATGCGAATATCTAACTTACGAAATATGATTTACAACATCAGACAACTCTGCAAAAGCCATTGAAGACAAACTGGACTGGCTCTGGGTTCCGGTAGAATCTGTTCCAAATAACGTCCGGCACACCATTCGATATTCCATATGGCCCTGGCCTTTCTTAGTGTAGTGGATTCCTGCTTTGAGATTCCGTCTAAAATACCACGAAGGATCCAGGATCCATGGATCTCAGTGGAATTCACATTCTTCTTGCTCCCGCGCTGGACCCATGTAGAGTTATCTGATTGCTCAAGGACTGTGCGGATATTATTATATATGAAAATATAGAGTACCCCAATTGCAAGCTGGATAAGTTATAACCCTGAGTCAGCGGAACCACAGTACGGTAGCAAGATGAGACAAGGTAATCTGGCAGGAGACTACAGGCAAATAGGGAGTTCAGTTTGGACTGTACGTAACAGATTAACGTCCGGTAATATCCTTGAGTCAGTATGTAGATTAATTTATTTATTTACTACGTATTATAGATCCGTACTGACCGGATAACTATATTGCCACGGGGTCCACTGTACAGCCAACGTAGCCCTAATTATTAACTATTTAACGCTAGGGATATTTTTTTCTTGGTAAATGATCCTTGTTACGGAGTATTCGCCGAGTATTCACATTTCATGCATTATTGAAGCCATTATTTAGGTAGATCGAGAATTGGCCTGGATATTTTGAGCAATGGGTTCTCCAGAGTAACAATACATGCCTTTCTATATACATGCATAAATGAGATCCGGAAAGGGAGATAGATAGCATAGCCTGACATAAATATTTTTACTCCCTACTTTACTCCTTTATGTTCCCTGTGCAATGTGCGCCGGGACGTGTTAATAAAATATGTCAAGTTGTCGATCATTTTAACTGCATACGGAGATTATACCCGATTCTGATAACGGTCGTATATGCATCTAAGACATACAGTGAATTTTTTTTTTTCCCATTTATTTGTTTCTAGTCGGTTTCTGGCTGTTTCTAGTTATTCTACAATTATAGTATCATAAATCATCCATCATAAGCTCTAGCCTTAAGCTTGTCATCGTGAAGGATTTTTATATATTAGGTATAACCTGGTATATAACCATCAATATCATCAAGTCCCATGCCAAAGTATTAAAAAAGAGAGAGGCGAAAAGAGAGAGAAAAAAAAAAAAAAAGGAAATTAGATCATCGGAATCTACCCTTCCCGTCCTTAGGAAGGACTGGATCCGTCGACTCCACAGATACACTCTCGCAAGGCTCATGGGTGACTTCAATCGTCGTCTCTTGGTACACGCCGTAGCCGTGAAAATCCGCCAACTCAGTGTCGCGTATTCTAACAAAATCTTCCGTCGAACTCGAGTTCTCCCGGGGATATCGCGAGAATCCATGACGGATCCGAGACGCGATGGCGAGACCTTTTTTCCCGTCCGTCTCGGTCGTGGTGGTATTGGCGTTAATTCCTTTCCCAGCTGTGATGCTGATGCGAGTCCCAGTCTGGTACGGGTCATCGTTCGCCTCCACGTTGGGATTGTGGGCCGAATGCGGGTCCGTTACGCTCAAGTCCGTCTCGAGTAGCAAGTGTTTGCGAGTAAGGGTGTAGACGAGAACGTCCATGAAACCGGAAAATGCCATCAGGGAACCCGCCACGGCAAAGTAATTAAGGCTGGGGAAGGTTTTCCCCTCGGATGCCATGCGCCCAGCAGCAAGTGGGAGCGACAGCACCAGGTAGACAAGCGGGTAGATGAGCATGTATATGACGACGCGGTTGAGACGCTTCAGGGATGTGGCATTATTGCGCCGCACGGCTTTGGCGTTTGCCATTTTCCTACGGAGAAAGAAAAACATGACGGTGTAGAGAGTGACGGTGCCGAATTCAGCAATGAAAATCCAGATGTAGTGACACCAGAGGCGGGCGGATTCGTATTCTCGACCCATCCAGCACTGGATGATGGTTAGTAATCATACGAGCACTTTCCCGTGGAGACTGCCTACCCAGCCGGCTTCAGACACTATAAAGGCTCGACGATGGTACAAGCCCACTGGGATGATACCCAGGACGATGATAAAGGTCCACAGGCCTATGATGCAGGAGACGAACAGCCAATACGGCAGTTGTCGTCCTCGCATCACGCCCGCCCATGTGTGGATAGCGATCGCCAGGATAAACAGACCGCTACCGGGATCCGAGATCTGCACCCACCATCCTTGCATGATACAAGCGGCTGAATTGTATGTTGCCTTTTCCCGTGAAACCCAATACAGACATAGTGCGAACCCGAGGCCCTGCTGCAGGTCTGCCAGAAGAAGGTTGTAGATCAGGATGATGTACTGGTTGTGGGAGACGGGGTTTCGGTAGTATGATTTCCAGAAGAGAAATCGGTAGGTCAGGAAGAGAATGAGGGTGAAGGTCGCGACGACGGACAGGATGGCCATGACCCCGATGGAGACGAAGCCGCTTCTGATGGAGCCATGGACGTCCAAGTCCTTCAACTCGGGGTCGTAGGCTTCGGAGTGGCGAGGGACGAGGAGCCCATGAGAGGAACTTGAAGCATCGTTGCGATGGAGGTATATTAAAAGCAGCAGGCGGGCAAGAGAAGCCATGCTTCTTAGAAAATAATGACTTTTTGTCCCCTGGAGCCAGGAGCATGGAATTTCGAGTCTTATATAGAGACTAGACAGTTATTATCCCCAGAAAGGACTGGCCCAGTCCTGCCCCTTATAAACGAATGAAGATTGCATAACAAGAGTCTAGCGAATCGTCCATCGTTTTGCTCCAGCCAGCTGGTACAGCGGCCGTCAACAGGGTTGGCTGAGGCCCCGCAGCAGATGGGACATAAGTTTGGGCTAACTTCTTAAGCTTCCAGAAGGATTCATCTCCTGACTGTGAATTCTCTGTGAATTCAGATGCATACATGCTGTCTTCAAAGCTCTCGGAGCTGGCTCGGGGGACGCTGTAGATGCTAGACATCCTCTATCGATACTATTGCCCTGATCTTCGACATTAGTAGCGATCAAGTGCGACGTTGAAATAAATTAATGTATTAAACCGAAAATGACATTCCCGCACTGACAGAAAGTGAGGCTGCAAAGGCCGGCGGCAAAAGGGGAATCCGCATCCGCACCCGCACACAATCATGGATCATATCATTCTTATGTCTCCTGCATGACGCCGTTGCCAACTTTATTCGGGACTGCCAATGACTTTCTATCTGTCGCTCTCAAGACTGAGAAACGACTTGACCGCAACCCGAGGCAGTGTGCGGTTCTCAGAGTCTCGTGTCGCGGATGGAGTACGGAATCGGATAGCGTATTCGAAGGTCCCCCTCTCGGAGTCTCGGCTCCAGGAAGGTTGTCAATTTAATCTATTAAGCCTTGCCTGGATTGCGGGAGAAACGCTGATCTGTCTGGTGGAATTGACGGAGTAGATATCGTTGTGCTACTATTTCCATTCTGCTTTAGACACATCACTTTTAAGGAAAATGGACCAATTTGAAAAATTGAACAATGCAGGCCTAGCTTTTTCCCGGAAAGGAAAGGCCTAGGTCTTCTTTTCTTCTGCATGAAAGGAGTTGAAGTGCATGAATAGCTATCATGAGTTGCCACAGTAAAGGGAAGATCCTCTCCATAAAAAATTTCCCCAAGAAACGCCTGCTGTCTACTGACCGTAGGACCCAGCAAGACACCAGAGTCTGAATCCCAGACATTCAACAGTTCCACAGTCCTGGAGGGGAGAAGAGGGAAGTGAGGTTCTACAGGTATGACAACTATGAGGCAGAGCACACTGTCCTTGGGATTCTGATAATCCTAAGTCGTCTCTGACTAACCTGACGAGCTGCGAATCATGAATCGTACAGAGGATAAAAATGGAAATTCACCATTCTAATCACGCCACGAGACCAAGGACTATTCGGCCCTTCTGGGAATTCTTGTCAAAATGAATATTGTGTTGATCCATGAACATCAGTTCCGCCGGTCCCTTTCATGCAATAACAAGGCTCTCACCGGCGTCGAGGCAAAGAACAGAAATATACGCTGTCATGGAGGCCAAGCACCTTGTCCCTGTGGAAACTGGGCACCGGAGCGTGGATCCTAAGGTACGGACCGTGATCATGATGAACCCATTGAAGTAGAGGACGCAAACAAAAGACACTGCGTCTTTACAGTGCTCTTATACCCGGATCAGGGTTGAATTGCGACGACTTTTGGGACAGGCCGTTATGATATCACAGCACCGCCATGGGGTTTCCCTGACCATAGCGGAATAAAAAGTCCCCAGAAAGAAAGCACTGATTCAGGCAAAATTCAGTTCCGAAACCTAAATTGCTACGAGCACTGGACATCTTTCCAGCCTAGAACGTCCGAGACGTGCCCCATTATGGATCCTGCATGCAATACGTGGCGCTGCTGACAACGGTGACATGCCAATAATTGAATATGGGGTTCCGACGGAGAATAGAGGGTCAGTTAACCGTTAGGGGCACTCCTAATACACCCTGTTTCCAAAAAAGGTACTCAAGTCCCTCCGTCCCCGATGGACTGACCTGGCAAAATCCCGCAGAGCCCGACCGCCTATGTGATGATCAGTGCGTGCATACTAATCATGAACTATCGAAACCAAAGCAAATAGATGCACCTAGAACGTGCTGCAATGGAGATGATGGCAAGATATTCCATTCTGGGGAATGCTTGGTTTGCTTGGTTGTAAAGATGACTGACCAGCTCTTCGGGTAAAAAGGGATGAGCGAGTAAGATAACGAGACAGCATCTATAATCATCAAGGCAA
This sequence comes from Monascus ruber, assembly GCA_002976275.1. Lineage (NCBI taxonomy): Eukaryota > Fungi > Ascomycota > Eurotiomycetes > Eurotiales > Aspergillaceae > Monascus > Monascus ruber. The sequence continues at coordinate 3,217,083 of PSNO01000001.1, read as the reverse complement.
TAACTGCGCCAGTAGATTGATCTTCGCAGCCAGCAGAATACCGCGTCTGTAGGTTAAGAAAGGGACATATGTCAAGCGGTGGACGGCTTACGCCGCGATTACATAGATTGTTGGTCAGAACTGGAAGTTGAGTCTCGAACCTGATGCCCTTTTTCAGGAACAGAGCAGGATACAACTTTGCATAGCGATGAAGCAGGGGAAGAATAAGGAGCCCTGGACGATTGATTTAGCGAGGCAAACAGTTGTTGTACATACGGAGCAAAAGGTATCAGCAATTGAAGCTGGAGGTGAGATTACCTGGTCCTATTCGTAGCATTCAACAGCAGTGATGCTGACAGTCAATCAGACACGGATAGAAACCAAGCAAATCAAGGACAGAATGATGACGAAAGTTGGAAGAGACCAGGAACAGAAGAAGAACAGGTTGCATCGTGGACGCACCGCGCTTATATAATGCATTAGATAAGCGTCTAAAAAAAGGCAGCCCTGAGTAAGCCCAAACCCTAACTACGAATACTCCAGTGTACAGACTACATACTCATAGTAATACTAATTAGTACAGTGTACACTGTACAATTATCAATGTACGGGGAAATATAAATAGGTCTGCAGATAAAAAGCGCCAAGAATCACTACGTCAGGCCGAGAACAGCGGTATGCAGCCAGCATGCGGTTGTTGATCCACCTGCGACCTGCCCCAAGAAACATGGCCAGTGATCTTCTGCAAGACTGCAAGTCGCTGATCAGTTTCCCTCTTGGAAGAGTAAGAGGGATACAGCCGGCATCTTGTTATCCTGTACGTGCTGTGTTTTTGTCTCTTGATGGTTTTCCCCTCTGTGTGCAGTCCGCATCTGCGCGGCGCGGACTGCAGTACATATGACCATGGGATAAATAGCATGCAGGTAGGGCTCAACTTGTCTCACCAAGCCTCATAGGATGGGAAGACTTGGAGTTCAAGGGCCCTCATTGATCCGGTTTCTGGATACACGGGAACCCATCCTCTGGGCCTACCTGTGGTTGGCGCAGTTGCTGTCGAAAGCTGTCTGTTGATTATTTATTACATCTGCTATGACCCGTTCATAGAAGCCGTGAGATACCGGTTTCTGCTTGAAGTGGAGATGTCTGATTGCTTTTCTCAAGTCTGAGAGGTGGAATGCAGATGCTATGATGCTGCAGAAGGGCTCACTCGATGTTTGCTGTCTTAGTTCTGCTCTGCCTCATCTCACCACCCGCCATGATCTTACTTTTACTCTCGTCAGATGTGCTAATAATAGCATAGGGAATGGGGATAATTCTTGGGATTGTATGATCAGACTCAGAATGGAGAAGCAACCGAGGCATATCGAAGACGGGGTATATCAAGAGCAGACAATCTCCCTTCAAGATGAGATAAATTAGGACCAAGCAAGAAAGCAAGCAAGGAATCAAACAAACCTCAAAGCCAACCCAATTAAACAAATCATTCCTAAACACATACCTCAATTGACCCAGCAAAGATGAAGGCCTCATTCCTCCTCTCTCTTATCCCCTTCACTGCTCTCTCCGGAGCATCCGCCATTCCCGACACCAGCAAACGCCAGGCGCAAACCGTTTCCGTCTCCTGGGACAATAACTACGACGTTGCCTCCAGCTCGACGAACATCGTCGCCTGCGGTGCGAGCCTCTCCTCGAAATATCCTACACTCGGTGCCTTCCCCAGCTTCCCCAACCTCGGAGGTGCCCTGACCATCCCTGACGGCACCAGCTCGAACTGCGGGAAATGCTACCAGCTCTCCTACTCCTCAGGCACTATCCAGGGCTCCGTCACTATTACTGCTATTGATACCTCGACTAGTGGTTTCAACATCGGCTTGACTGCTATGAATACCTTGACTGATGGCAATGCAGAGCGGCTGGGTCGTGTCGAGGCTACCTACGTCGAGGTTGACTGCGGGTATTAAGTTTTCAACCCTGAAGTGGGGATGTTCGGATAGATCCGTGGAGAATCAAATACGAGGTGCAGATGCTATGGGGATAACAAGGTTTTTATTATTTAATGTTGGATTTCGGGGTTATTATCAACATCTTGTTTTTTTTCCCCTCGATCCTGTCGCATATACACGGCGGAATGTCGCTCCTTGATAATGTCTACTGCACTGTGGAAAAGTTCGTTCCTTACTGCATTGACGACCTTCAGAAATACGAAAATGTTCTACTCTTAAGGTTCATGGTGATGATTCATCCCAGAGCATATACAAAAAGGCAAAATCTATATACAGCCAAGGCCAATCATGACAGTACCCCCAGCATCTCTTCCACTCTTCCAAACTTCTCTCGTAGCTTGCCTTTCTGCTTCCCCCGCTCCCGCTCCGCTGCATCGATCAAGGCCCAGTCTCTCCAGTTCGTTGGATGGAGGCCTCTTCTCTCAGCCTCAGGCCGTACGCCTTCCCACCCAAGACCGCTGCTCTGGCCAGGTGCGTTCAGCAGCGAAGGCGAAGCTTGATCAGCCCCTTGGGCTTTGTATTTTGCCAAATCAGCGGCAATGGTATCCGCAGTGCTGAATGCGTCTGTCATCGTAGACGCAATAACCCCAGTTGGTCCCCGCTTGACCCACCCGGCACAGTACAGACCTGGAAGATAGGAAAGTAGCGAACCGTCAGGAAGTTTGCTTCCACTACCTGTCCTAGCTGGTCCGGTAACTCGTCCAAACCCGTCGTTTGGAATCACCCCTCGTCTGGAATCGAATTGGATCCCTAAATCCTCCATCCCTGGCAGGGGCAGCGACTTGTACCCAACGCTACGGAATAGTATGTTGGCCGGGATATCAGCTTGTTCCTGCTCACCGTTGGCCAGGTATTTCGGCATGATAGTCGAAGTATGCTTAAATGGATCGGATGGATCCAGTTCGTTTCGGGAAAACTTCACGTAGGACAGGCGCTGGGGATCTGTTGTGCTCCAGTGGAAAGATGTTGGGGACAAGAGAAAGTCCAGGGACCAAGATTTCGTTGTTGCACCTGGGTCATTTGTTGAACCCTTGGCGAGAAGCTGGATCAATCGCTTCTGAGCTCGAGGGAGAGACGAAATAACCGACTCCGGCGGGAAGAGTTCCCGCGGGACCGAATCGAATGAGACCGATGGAAGCTTCAGTAACTCACGGACTTCCTTGATAGTAAACGCAGCCTATTGTATTTGAAAAGTTAACTTCCCGTTTTCTTTTCATCGATCAACTCGCCCAATTTGCAAACCTACCTGCAAGGGCCCCCGACGGCCGATGACTCTGACCCGCTTGACCTTACTCTTGGCCAGAGTTTCGATCGCGTAATCCGTTATATCAGTTTTACGCAGAGCATCAACATCTGTCAATAGAATCCGGGCTACATCAAGGGCCACGTTGCCCTGTCCGATCACCACGGCCTCTTCTCCAGCAGTGAGGTCCGGGGCGAGGTCGCGATGCTCCGGCAAACCATTGTACCACCCTACAAATTCCCGAGCCGAGTAGATCCCTCTAGAGACTGTCTCCCCGGGGATGCCGAGTACTTTGTCTTTTGATGCGCCGTAGGTGAAGAGAATAACGTCATAGTGTGGCCTGAGAGTCTGCAGAGGGAGGGTGTTGCCAATGTCGACGTTTCCAATGAAATTGAAACGAGGCGAGCCCGCAACTTCGGTAAATTTCTCCTCACAGTTCTGGAAACAGATAGTCGTATGTCTGTCAGCGCTGAAGTTGATGCGACAATTGGAGGCCTCATACCTTGACTTCCGGATGATCGGGCGCGACGCCGTACCTCACCAGTCCGAACGGCACAGGTAGTTTCTCATACATGTCAACCACTGCATATTCAACCTTCGTAAGCAGACGATAAGCTGTATAGAACCCAGCTGGTCCCGATCCCACAACGGCAACCCGGAATGGCCGATTATTCTGGATGGCTTGACTGTTATGCCTCCGCTGTGCAGTGAGGTGCGAAACCCACAAACCGCCACCATTGCGGGGACATGTTCTCGCATGACGAACAGAGCATCGTGAGCGGATATACGGTATCTGTCTGAGATTCATTGTTCCCTCTCGTTCGTTCTGCGATGAGAACTCGATGACTCTGAATCGGCGATGACGATAATGACACGTGACTATATCGCGACGTTGCCGGGTCGACTATCGCTTCAGCCTCAGTTCAACATGGGACGGTCAACAATGTCCGTTCTCATTGGAATGCCAGTCCCTTTCCCTCCAGTCTGTCTCCGCTGCTGCTCTTCCCGTCTCTACCGTGACGTTTCCATGGTTCTGTACCTTTGACTTTCTCCGTGCCAGTGCTAGGCGTCGTCACCGAGGGCATCCCCACGCCGTTCGCATGTCAAGCTCTCCTGTCAATCGCTAAGCAGAGTTCTGAGTCTCCTAACGCAGCAATCATGGGAACGTCACCCCCATTCCTTTATGACCGTCCCTCCACCTATTCATTCTACGGGCCAATGGAACGTCCTTTCAACCCAAAGGTCGTCACACAAGCGAGCTGGACTCGCGAGAAGCCGAAGCCCAAGCCAAATGGACCGTTGCTTTATGTCGATCGCTCGGTATGTACTTGCTACCTCCCTCACCAATGAGGTGTCAGCGCGCTGATTGAATCTTCAGTATCTTTCGGATAGCAAATCCAAATGGACCCCAATGAGTCCGAGAACGAAAGGAAGGGTGAAGTATGCACGGTTGACACAGCTCATCTTCCGAGTGCTGGCTCTGCTCGGGGCTCTGGGATCTTTGTTTTGTGGCATTGTCATTAAGAATGCCTCAACTGTTGTCATATGGATTATGAGGATTGTGGTAGGTTTCCCCGGTTGGTATGAGGGAAGACGGGGAAGATAACTCTAATCGCTGTATCGTCTAGCCCGCTGTTGCAATTCTGCATACAATTTACGGCGTCTACCATCTTTCTCGTTCCCCAGTCACCAGACCAGCTGCTTCCCAAGCTAGCTACATGCTGTTTGCTTCTGCACTTGATGCAGCTTTTACACCTTTCTACGCATTTATTGCTTTCGTCGGCTACCAACAATATACCCAGAATTTGTATCATTGGGACTCGTTTTTTGCGAATGCTGAAACGACCCATCAGGTTGCCCAGGTTGCCTTTATTTGCAGCGTCGTAAATGCCGGATTACATGGACTCTCTCTCATCCTTGCAATATTCTTAGCAGTTATCTTCCGTCAGATTTCGAGACTGCCGCCTGACATGAACCCTCTGGAGGACAATCTGACAGCTCGCCCGCACAAGAGAACCAAATCTGAAATTGCCGAAAAGCACACTAGTCAATCGTCCATGGACTCTACCGACCCATTGATAGGACCACCGCGCACCATCCCTTTTATGCACACAAGGACAAATTCCTCCGGCACTGAACCAAGAAAGTCAGAAGAAACGCGGAAGTCACGAGTTACAGTGGCTTCGAACCACTTGTCCCATGCCGTGAATTCAAGTCTAGAAATGCCTGCAGAGGAACAACCGAACGAGTCGTGTTCCCATGTGCCACAAATATCAGCAGACAGTAACTACGTACCAGCCCGTCCACTCGAAGCAATGTTTCCCAATTCTTTGGAGCACGAGACACGACCTGATATTCCTGATAGGGATGCATGCTTGAGTCCTGATTCAGAAAACTGGGTTATCTATCCGTCTCGGTCACCTTCACCTGTGAATGTCGTCACGAGTGAGAATGTCGCTCGTCGCGACCCGTCTTCTACATATAGCAGGAGCAATACAACGGCCTCTACTGCGAGCAGTATGAGAGATTGGCTTACATCGGCCCAGAGATATGGTAACACAAGTACTCGTGGAGGATACACGTCACTCACTACCACGCACGAGGATTATGGAAATGATGAGATCGACGATATCTCGCGGCAGACTACATTGTACGATGACATTGAGCAGGACCTGGGAGAGCGTCATTTTGGCGCATTCCCTGATGATAGTCAGCACGAAGACAGATCTACACTTTCATTTAACCCGCTTGCCATGAACCCGCCCACTCCACAACCTCCCACGCTGCAACTGCCAACAGATGAAGCCTCCTACCATGACACTCCAAGCAGACGCCGCATCGCCCTCAGCGACATCCCCAACGTTCCCAACAATCAGCCACTGTCAATTCCTCCACTTAACAGTATCGAAAAGAAAGCGCGGTTCTACGGACAACCCCAGGAGAATATCATGGGACAAGCTGCCAATATCGAAGACGAGCCCCGTGCCCTCGAAGTAGGCAAACGAAGAAATAGACTCGCCAAAAGAGCATCTGGCAAGCCTAGCACCTATAATGCTCTCAGCCAAGATGATGACGAGAATACCGAAAACATGCCAGTCAATCCTTCCACGATTGAAGGTGACCGCAAGGGCCGCGTCGTGAGCAACTCCGGTGCCGATATCGGGTCATCATCGACGCCGTATGGAAGCTACATTTCTGGCCTTGGGGTGGGAAGAAGACGTGATGTCAGTGGGAAAATAGCCGAAGAAGGCAGAAGTGGCTCTAAACTGGCTTTTAACAACAGTAATGGACAGCCCGCATCCATTCGAGCTGCTGGATGGGCACGCTTTGCTGGGTTATGAAAATGATTTTGAAAAAAGAACGAACAAAAATTTGAAATAAAAATTTAAGAAGGAAAAAAAAATAATATTTAAGGAGTTTTTGACGATGTGGGATGGATTAAATGATTGGATGAATGGCCTCTTGACATTTTTTTCTATGTTTGAGCTCCGTTTCCGATTTCTTTCATGCTTCTTCTTAGGTCCTCACCAGTTGGCGATGTGTATGGATATAGTGGGCATTTTGTCTTTTGCTTTTGTTGCTATCTCGCGTGTTATTTTCCGTTCAACCGCTTGAGTTGTCCAGCAAGGTACTTCAGTAGTCAGTAGACTAATGAGTTAGATGAATGGAATGCATTTACGAGTCTGTGACAATGGAATTCGAGTTATTTGCCCTGTATGACCTATTCATCACGGTAATCAAATGGTCTGTTAATTGGTTACATTAGAAGACTTCGAACATATATTCTACCATCTAAATTATCCAGATTTCTAGCACGAATTCAATAACCAAAAAGTGGGCCAAAAGGAGTAGATATCTGATCAAGACGGAACTCCCTCGTAGTCCCAGCCCCTGATTACTCTCTTCCGTTTTCGCGAATTTCTCCGGTTGGCATTGCATTTGACGAACAGGGTTAAGGCCGTGATGATACAAATAATGATACTAGCCACGGCGGCTACCACGACGGTTTTCCGTTCGAGTTCTTTAGAATCGACATTGTACGGGCAGGAAGCGTCCAGGCCCTCGGTTATCCAGCAAGAGAGAACATCTCGACAGTTATAGTTCAGCCATACTTCACGCTTCGTCGCATTATCAGAGGATGGATCTATAGTGTCCGTTGAGTGTGAAAGTAAATGATGGTACAGATACATGTTCTCCAGACCAGTTCGCGGGATTGAGAATGAGCTGTTGTCAGGACACGAATCTGAAGCATCAGAGAAAGAGACCTGCTTGCCAGATAACGTCCAAGCGAAAGGCATATCGTCAATCCGGCATGCAACCAAACGCTTCTCGTCGCAGTTCGCCGCACGCCAATGGCCTGTCAACGACATGTCCATGAGTGCACAGCGGTGGGTTTCCGATTCCGAGTTCTTGCCAGATACGTTTGCACCTCCAGGTTCTCCCACAGCCCAACTCCATGTGGCGGCACGAGATATGTTACCGTACCAATCCAAGGCATTATCTGCTGTTGTGTTGAGTAATGTACTGTTGAAAGTTGGGGACAGCCCACATGCAGTTGAATTGCGAACCAGATGCGACAATAACCCTAAAGTCTGGGAGATATTCGAACTGCCTGAGTAGGGTATGGGTCTATATTCAGCCCATGAAGAGTTAACGTCGGAAACTTCAGAAGCACCGGGTTGATACAAACATCCAGACTGTAACCCGCTATCCGTGGTAGAGACTTGTATGTTGGAAGTTAGATAACCTGGCGAGAACAGCACGTCATCGCTGGTCGGATCGTAATCTTGCAGTTGAGGATCTATAGATCCGTATCCAACTAGCAGACGCCGTTGACTGGCATATTGAACGTACTTGGAACACGGCCAACCGTCTGGGGTGATGTGGTTGCCATCATCATCTTTATGAATTGTGAAGTACTCTGTGGCAGGTCTATACTTATCCGGCACTTTAAACCAAGACTTGTCCAAATTGCCCCGATCTTCCGCAAGATCAGAGCGAGTATAAATGTAGGTGCCAAGTGCATCAGATATCAAGGAGCCAAGGGATTCTGAAGATGTCGGTGATTGTGTTCCAGTAACCACCGAAGCCGGCTGGTCAGGAGAAGATGCATTTGCCGCTACATGAAGATTGAAAATGACGTAAGTCATGTGCACATCTAAATCAGAGGTGCTCTGCTGAAAGTAGTCACCAAAGATGTCGAAAAAGTTAGATAATCCGAGACTGTCTGTACATAAAGAAGCATCTTGCTGATGGACAGATGGCCCAGATGAGCTTGCGTTGGAAGTGCTTTTCCTGGCGCCGGAAGGACCAGTGCGACTGGTGTCACTCGAAGGAATAGCTACAGGGCAAAAGGTCCATTGTCGCCGTTCCAAAGACCAGTAGAGATCAACCAGGAATCGACGATATCCAGTAGCGAGTAAATTAGATACGCAGTTTGTAGCGGAGTCTTCCGCAAATATTCGATTGCCAAAACAAGCGGTCGTCACAGACACCCCAGGTACGGTAACGAAATTAATCGGAACCTGATCAGCGACATCTCTCTCACTCTAATAAGAAGATGACAAGTTAGCACAGGATATCTGATGGTGAAATAAGGTCACTTAGGTAGACAACTAGACGCACAAGCAAAACCGTTGCCCACGTAGGATTCTCATGGAAGCTATCTGGATCATAGTTTGGGGACATAGAGTCGGGTTAAAGATAATAGAATCATCTATGTTGGTAGACGCATCATAAAGATAAGTGATCCTGTTGGCAGATCATTTGCAAGAGAGAGGGAGAGAGAGGATGGTTGAAGATGAATTAGTTGCAGCTGTCGAGGATCTGCGGACTTGCGACGAGGAACCTTGCCGTTTTGGGACAACTGATCTGGCCACTTTCACTTCTACTCTTTACTTTCACCAGGCTCTTCCACCCAACGCAAATTACATTTCTCTGCTGGTTTCTTCTTCTTTGTTCTTTATTTATTTTTGTCTGTCATCCTTGGTGCTGTACATATATACTTCTCACCAGAATGGCGGCCCCCAGTCCTCAGCAGATCGCTGCCATTCAGCAACATATCGCAGCAGAAGCCGCCAAGCGAGGACTCACTCCTGAAGAATTTGCCAAGCAACAAAGAGAACAACTGGCAGCAGATGCTGCAAAAGCCGGACTGACGACTGAACAATATGTTGCACAGCTGAGAATGCGAGCCGTAGCAGCACAACAGGCCCAACGACAGGCCCAAGGCCAAGCGCAGCAACAACCTGCACAGCAACAAACTACAACACAAGTTCCTGTGAATGCATCAAATCCTCCTAATCCAAAGGCTATTGCAGTAGCGAAATTTTTGCATTCCCAGGATCTGAAGACTAGGACTTGTATATTGGATGGACAGAGAAAGGACCTATTCAAAGGTGCCCATTGCTATCCCCGTGCGCATGCGGCATTGGTCTTTTCAGCTTTCTGACTATCTCCGCAGTAAAACGTGCTATACGAGCTCTTGAGTCTCCTGCCTACGCAAAAGCTGCAAAGAAAAACCCCTTGCTTCCACCGGTAACGGACCGCGCATCAGCGGAGAACGTCTTCAAGCTCCTCCCGCTCTCTCTCCTCGCGTTACGGGTTTCGAAGGTTGACCCGCACGCTGGCCACAACCATGCTAAACCGAAGAATCGTGTCAAGGGACTTTGGACTGTCAAGATCGAACAACATCAGGACACGGATCCCATGGTACACTATGTCTGGCTTTACGAGGGATCCCAGTGGAAGCAGAAACTTATGGCAGGCGCGGTCGTTGCGGCGATTTTTGCCGTTGTCCTGTTCCCTTTGTGGCCCAGAATGCTCAGACAAGGAGTCTGGTACCTGAGTGTTGGCATGCTGGGTCTCCTGGGGTTGTTCTTCGCTATGTCTATCTTCCGTCTCATCCTATTTTGCGTCACCGTATTCGTCGTACCTCCGGGACTTTGGCTCTTCCCCAATCTGTTTGAGGACGTCGGATTCGTTGACAGCTTTAAACCATTGTGGGGATGGCAAGAGGTATGTTACGATATGATTTTCTCGATGGATAAGCGGCTTATTGTTTTTGCAGAGCAAGAAAAAGAAGAAGTCCAAGAAAGCCAAGGGCGATACATCTCAGTCTCCTTCTCAGGGCACTGCAGCGGACACTGCTTCATCGGCACCCAAGTCTATGGGCGATATCAAACGCGATTTAACCCCTCGAGTTGAGGAAGTCCAGGAATAAATGATCTCTCTTATGTTCCTTATGGCCCCTGCAAAATTATTTTCCGGCTTGTTTCGAACTGCCTTCCGTCCAGGTCTTGACGGTGCAGGGATGGTTATGTATCAGTATTCTTTTCTGCCATGGGCTATCCTATTTACACTGGATTATGGCCCCAAGGAAATGGGATTCTCTTATAGTACTTTACATGTACAAATGAGGGAGGTTGATTTTCCCGATATGACCTTAAAGGGTTTAATTGACCCCAATAGTCACCAATCTATCCTCACTTCTCGATTATCGGCCCTTCCCGTTTTAGAAACCCGTATTGAAAGCACGAGTTCCCTAGCTGCCAATAGTGAGTTGCCCGAAGGTATATGGAGCCAGCGGGCTTTCGTCAGGGGTATACCTGCGATTCTAGGTAGCTCAATGCCATTGAACCTAGAAAGAAAAATGAAATTCTAGTTCAAAACCAGAACAGAAACGTAGAGCCGTATCTTTCGTTCCATTAAACGAGGTAAGCTGGAAAGGAAGTGCAGTTCATTATATGATCCGAACCAAAATGGCAAGCTTTGGCCCAAAAACATGCAGCATTGTAACCCAAATTGGTATGTACTAGTACGGCCGTTTCGGATTCGACCCTAGAAAAGCGTTGGTGACGTAGAGGGGGATAGAAATTGACTTTCCCCCAATCCAGAGAGGAGGATATCAATTGCCCGACTCGACGACAAAGAACCTTCCCTTCGTTTTCGATGCGTAACCCATAGCATTGCCATCCCAGGCATCACCATCTGGATGCTCATTCTTCTCCGCCTGAATGCGCTGTACCATCTTTCGCCGTCCAATAACCCGCTCTTTGGACATAGCCTCTTTGAGGCGATCCAATCCGATTGTGTTCTCCTTCACTGCCTCCGGCGTTTCGTCGCGGATACTTTGAAGCGGCTCTACCCCACTGGCATCAACGCGCTGGATTTCTTTCACAAAGTGGATCTGTGACTCGAGAGTGTCAATCATGGCCCTTTCTTCTTCTTTGCTTGCAGGCTGTGGAAGAGCGGACAGACGGAGGAGATGGTGGAGCTGCTCGGGCGTGACTGCTGGTGGCGATTTCGTGGTTTCGTCGGGGAGTAAAGATCTGACGGACCAACTGGGTTTTGAAAGAATGGCTTTTATGTCCGTGATGTCCGCAATGTCGGATTTCGAGGAAGAATAGAACCGATAGTGCTGTGCCAAGCGTCGAATGTGTAATGCTGGCCGCGAAAGCTGGCGCGGACTGATGCGCAGACAAGCCATTGCCATCCAATAAATAGCTCGGGAGGGGAAATCTATAGCTTGTATTATCAAAATACTACTGGAAGTAATGAGCAGATGTCTCCTTAGAGGAGTAGAGGTTGAGCATGCATCCCCATCTGGAAGATCAACAATAGAATGATGAATGATGGTTTTACGCGGAGAAGGACGCCTCTCCACCGCCCTGGCATCATCCATCGCTGCTGACCTCACTTCCGGCATTCGTCTGCTTCCCTATCCCACTTTTTTATTTTGGTCCTTTCCTACGAAGTTTACTCTTTTACTGCCCATCCTTTACGTTGCAAGATAATATACCCGCTGCAGTTTTCGTCATGGGCCAAGACCCCCGGGTTCTACTCCAGAAAGTCAGTCCTACCCCTCACCCCGCTGGCCACCACTCAATGAGAATACTCTCGAACTGACGCTCTATACATCTATTAGGCCGACAAAGCGTTAAGCGGTGCATCTAGTGGCTTCAGCTTTTTCGGTGGACGTGCAGAGAAATATGAAAATGCGGCAGATCTATATACACAGGCTGCAAACGCCTTTAGAGTCCAGAAAATGAGTACGTTTAGACATACATGACGGAATGCTTTTAAATCGAGTCGAGGACATATGTTATTGATACTTCTTGTATTTATCAGACAAGGAAGCCGGATTAGCATTTGAAAAGGCTGCTACCATCCAAAGTCAGAACCTCAACGAACCCGATGACGCTGCCAACACATTGAACGAAGCATTCAAGGTGTACCGCAAATCCGATCCCGAGGATGCCGTCCGGGTGCTCTCCAGTGCAATCCAACACTATGTATTGAAAGGAAATCTTAGACGTGCCGCGACTCAACAGCAATATTTGGCGGAAGTATATGAGGTGGAACTAGGTGATATGAAGCGGGCTCTCGATGCGTACGAAAAGGCTGCAGACTGGTTTGAGGGAGATAATGCCGAAGCGTATGCATTTACCATCCCCGCCCTCTCTCTGTGTCTTTCTTGGTTGCATATTGCGGAATTATTTCTTTTTTGCTGACTGCTTTTCTTCTCTGTGACTACTAGTCTCGCAAACAAGCATTATCTCAAAGTAGCCGATTTGGCCGCTCTCGAAGGCGATTATTACAAGGCAATCCAGCACTATGAGAGAATAGGACGCTCTTCGATCAACAATAATTTGATGAAGTGGTCCGTGAAAGATTATTTCTTGAAAGCCGGCATCTGTCATCTAGCCACGAAAGTATGCGACTTCTTTTCTGTTCAGACCCTCTGGTAACAAAGCTAAATTAACTCGTCAACTCCCAGGATCTCGTCGCTACAAACCGCGCGCTCGAAAGTTATCGAGACATCGATCCGACCTTCGCCTCTACTAGGGAACACCAGCTCCTGATCGACCTGGTCCAGACCGTTGAGCAGGGTGACCAGGAGGCCTTCGCCGATAGACTCTTCCAGTATGACCAACTCAGCAAGCTGGATAAGTGGAAAACCACTATACTATTGCGCATCAAAAACAATATTGAAGAGGCAGTGGAGGATTTCTCATAAGGCCTACCTCAATTGCGATTTGGAAATTCTTTCTTGTCTTGGAGCCTCGGTTCTTTTTCTGATTCACTATGGTAACGTGAGGGATTAGAGATCTCCCGCTGTCGCTCGGTATTTCCATGGATGGTAGTTATCGTGCTAAATTCCCCCCACTATGCTCTCTTTTTAGATATTATGCACCTGTTCATATCGGTGTCTCGTCTCTTACACATTAACGAAGACACGAAAATGATAATTGATTACCCAGTGATTTGCTTCACTATAGCCCTTTGAATTTGCATAGATTACGTAGTCAATAATGGTATCTGAGAGGAAGACAGATGTGAATCATAACTCGTTGAAGACATAAGCTACCCTCTTCCGTCTACATAAAGATCTTGTTTCGAATGCTTTTCGACATATCAAACAGATTCAATAACAAAAAGATAATTTTGTAGATAAGATGGAAATTCCATAAATCCATGCAAGTGGTATCGTATCATAAGATTCTCCCCAACGACAGACGATTTCCAAGACCTAATGCCACAACACAAAAGCAAGAGAACGGCACGCCGATAGCGTCAAGAATATAAGAAAGCCATCTTCTCGCTCAAGCAGCGACAAGATCTTCCAATAACCTCGCCTTCCGAGGAAAGACCCGTTTATACAAACTGATCCCCACGGTATCCTGGGGATTAAGCTTGCCATCGAACGTAGCCTTGAAGTAACCATGCGTGCCGAGACTTTCCTTGATATATCCACTGCGACCGCGCTTGGTCCACAATTGAAGGGCCTTGAACCAGTTGACATCCTCGGCATTGAAGAACATGTACCGGATCGTGACAACCTTCTTGTGGATTTTGAACGGGTGGCCTGTGAGAATCACACGCTTTGCAACAACCCGAGAATGATCGGGTGCGACGACAGTGCCAGTTCCGATCAGTTCTAGTCGACTCTGAGTCGGTTGATTATCAGTTGAGTCGAGAATTTCAGGGTCCTGGATGGGTTGGTTCTTGAAGACTAGGACCGGTACGGCGCCCCATGTCAGAGGGCCAATCCATGTTGCGATGGTGCTGCGGCCTGGGTGCAGGAAGCGGTTGAATTTGTGGACGTTGTTAGGGGTAACGTCGTCGGCGGAGAAGAGTGGGTTGACGACGAAACGCCGCGGGCCACATTGGACAATGAGTTCTTCCTTTGATTTCAAGGGTTCTTCGACATTGGAAGTCAAAGACATGCTAACGTTCACGACGGTGTGTTTGTGCTCATGTCGAAGGAGCGAGAAGAGCGATAGAGGCTGTGGACGACTACGCATGGATGATGGTACGGCCCGGAGATGGACGTCAACACGAGCCCCAGGGCTAGCACCGCCGACTAGGGCTTCCCGGATGGCTTTGCTCTTGGAGCCCTTGTAATCAGCAAACTGGAGGAGCCGACGCCAATCCTCTGGTTCATGGGGTCGATCCTCTGATGTCTCCCAACTGCTTGTTTTGAAGTTCTTCAGTCCCCTATATCGCGCCAGTCGTTCTCTTGCAAGCACGTTAGGATGTAGTTCAATTTCGTCAGGGAATTCAAGGTCATCGCTCGCTTCCTTCCTGCGGCTAGCCCGATATTCTTCTAGTTGCTGCGCCTCGTCTTCAGGAGATGGATCAAGGAACATTTCCGACTGTGGATACTCGGAAGGTCCAGCTTCCGTCATGGCATCCCGGTTGTCTGGGAATATCCCATCTTCGGGAGCTCCGCTAGTATCCATTTCAATATCCTCTTCTTCACCCGCGTCCATGAGATCGGATCCCGAGTCGGAAACGTCATCCAGATACCAAGCTGCCTGATACTCCGAAGTTCCCTTAGGTAGCCTCTTCGGTTTTGGTAGCGCGTAAGAGCCATCTTCATCTTCATCTGAGAAGTAGTGATGGTCGTCAAGGAGAACACCTTTTCGTTCCGTTTCAGGAATGGAAACCATATCGTCGTCCATTTCAATCTCCTCCGGGGAAACCGTTGCCGTATCGTCGCGATCGGCCGTTGGAGAATCCAGAACTTTGGGAGATTCAGTATCGTCCACTTTCATGGCATCGTCACGCTTGCTGCGTGCATTGGGTAGCGGCGCAGCGGTGATGCAGTCGATCTGGAAATCGCCCCAACCAGGGATATGTGCTATACGGTCGGCCTTCAAGCCCTTTCCGCGAACGACGCCGGTTAGGACAACATCATCAACCACATCAGAGCCAGACTCTGGCCACTGGATGTTCTCGATAAGCATCCAGCTGCGGTCGTCGCGCCAATGTATTCCCTTGGGTGCTGCCGTGCAAATGGATCGAACGACATTTGATGATTCCTGTCTGGAATCGAGAGAAAGAACCTTTTCGACCGTCGGGAAGAAGTGATTGATGAAGGATTTCAGAGAAGCTGCTACCTGGGATCGCTTCTTCGGGGGATCGACCTTGTTGAGGTTCTGATACCAACCAAGGACCACCGTCAGTCATACTTATCTGAAAAAGATTCAAGATTCTGGAAATTATAGCATACCTGAACAACAGCAAGGACATTAGAGATACCCTGACTCTCAATCGATTTCAGTAACAGTTCTCCCTCCTCCTCCACCTCTGTTTCGGCAGACAGCACGAGTACAACGAAATCCGCAACTCGACACACATCTAGCGCATTAACCAGGTCATATTTTGTGGGGATGTACATCAAATTTTGGCGGAAACGGTCAATCCGAACACGCGAGGCACCCTCGAAGGTGAGATCGTCAGCAATATCAACACTCTCATTCAAGGAGCGGATTGCGGAGGGGACATGAATGTCTGCGGAGAGCGGTACGATGGCAACATGACGCGGGGCACCGTTTTGGCCGGAGAAGATGCTAACGGTCTGAGCTCTGCTCTGTTGCTTCAATTGCTGTCTTTGACGAGCCTGGTTCCTCCGATCGAGTTTTGATTTGAGCTGCTGATGAGGCGTCTTACGGGTGCCCCTCTCGTGTTCGACTTTGCCTGTGATTGTCACAAATTAACCATACATCCAGACCCAGAGCGGTACCCGAAATAAGCACCGTCTTAAGTACCTTTGGCTTTGTCTTTCAATGTACTCTTGGAGGCATGTCTGCTCTTGAAAGGCTTGTGTGTGGTCTTGGTGGTCGAACGGTGGTGGTGAACCGTCTGGGTGATGGGCGCCATATTGGCACCGCTGGACCCTTTGAAACGGAAGGGAAGAGAGGCCAGCGTTGTTTCTTCCCTATAAATCTCAAGGAATGAAATATGATGCGAACTATGCAGGATTGAATGTCAAGAACTTGTAAATGTTCTGCTCCGGAACTCTGATAGGGAAAAGATTAAAAAAAAAGTAGATTGTGGATAAGCGAGCGTCGGAAATCTTGGCATGAATTTTGCTTGGGTCCGCGCCAGAGTTGTCTCTCGTCTGGCTTCTCTTCTTCCAGAACAGCTTGTTGCCTCTTGTCTTTTATATTTTCTTATTTCCACTAGCCCGCTCTTCATATAAAAAGTCTGTTTAATCCAGCTCTCTACCGTGCAGACGCGCCGAATCGCACAGGATGGCCGAACCAGCACCAACACAGGTCGTCGCGAGGCCGATGCATGCCGGCAACGTCGCAAATCGTGGAGAAAAAAAGAGACTTGCAGAAGCACAGAAGAAGTACGGGCGTGGTGGTCCTATTAGGACGCATACTGTGAAGGACAAGAAGCTACGACATAATCTGAAAACCCTCGAATCGAAGTACAAGGCGGCCGCTCTCAAGGCAAAAGATGCGGAGATCCTTCTCGAACATGAAGCGGGCTTCCTTGAACCCGAAGGGGAGCTGGAAAGAACATATAAAGTTCGACAGGATGAAATTCAGCAGAATGTTGGTATCGAGACGGCGAAGAAGGGATTCGAGCTGAAACTGGAGGAGCTAGGCCCGTATCGGGCTGATTATACAAGGAACGGTCGGAGCTTGCTCCTAGCAGGGCGAAAGGGTCATATAGCAACCATGGATTGGCGGAAGGGAAAGCTGGGCTGTGAAATCCAACTGGGAGAGACCGTCAGAGATGCGAGGTGGTTGCATAACGATCAGTACTTTGCCGTTGCGCAGAAGAAATATGTTTACATCTACGACCAGAACGGTGTGGAGTTGCATTGTCTCAGCAAGCACGTTGAGCCTCTATATCTCGAGTTTCTTCCTTATCACTTCTTGCTTGCAAGTGCTGTAAGTGGCCTCCCTTCAAAGAAGATGAAAATCTTCCATGTTTCGCTGACATCCTAGCGCAGCAAATGAGCGGCCACCTCAAATATACAGATACATCGACCGGCCAGATGGTGGCCGAATTGCCCACTCGTCTTGGTTGCCCAACGTCCCTCTGTCAGAACCCGTGGAATGCCATTCTCCACGTTGGACATCAAAACGGAACCGTTACACTATGGTCACCAAACTCCCAGACGGCTCTCGTGAAAGCCCTTGTCCACCGCGGTCCCGTGCGGTCACTTGCGGTCGACAAATCAGGCCGTTACATGGTCTCCACAGGACAAGATCTGAAGATGAACGTGTGGGATGTTCGAATGTTTAGGGAAGTGCACTCGTACTCGTGTTTCCAGCCCGGGTCCTCTGTTGCGATCAGCGACCGAGGTCTTACGGCAGTCGGCTGGGGCACTCAAGTCAGCGTGTGGCGGGGTCTCTTCGACGCCGCCCTCGCAGACCAAGGCAAGGTCAAAAGTCCTTATATGGCCTGGGGTGGTGATGGACATCGTATCGAGAACCTCCGTTGGTGCCCCTATGAAGATGTCTTGGGGGTGACCCACGACAAGGGCTTCTCTAGCATCCTTGTTCCTGGAGCGGGAGAACCCAATTTCGACGCTCTAGAAGCGAACCCGTATGAAAACACGAAACAACGCCAAGAGGCCGAAGTCAAGGCGCTGTTGAACAAGCTGCAACCAGAAATGATCTCGCTGGACCCTGACTTTGTGGGCCGGCTGGATACGATCAGCGACAAGAAGCGCCAGGAGGAGCGCGACCTTGACAGAAAACCCGAAGATCCGATGGAGAAGTTGAAAAACCGCGGTCGTGGTCGCAACAGCGCGCTGCGGAAGTACCTTCGGAAGAAAGGCAGAGGCAATGTTATTGACGAGAAACGGCTGAGGGCCGAAGCTCTCCGGAAAGAGCGTGCGTCCCGGACAAAGGAAAGACTTCAACACGAACGGGAAGAACTGGGCCCTGCATTGGGCCGGTTTGCCAAGAAAGAAATGTGATGTGGTCGTTGCTGTTTTCTCATATTTCTCCCGTTCTCCATGGAGGAGAAAGCCAAAAGAAAAGTTGTCCAGATACCCTTTGTCTAAAATGTTTATTTGCTCTGCATTTCGAGGCGTTGGTATTCAGTCACTACTCAAGCTACTGTGTATTATTATAGGAAGGGGTTTGAAAAATCGTCGTGTCTGCAATGAATATATAGACCTTATTATTACGAAAAGTGGACAACAAAAAGGAGAAATTAAACCAACTCTATACGCACGGAAATATCTACATAGGATGCAAGCCTAAGTTATTCCTCAACACTCCCTGATCCCCTTGGTGCACCCTCCTTCCATCTCTGCAAGCTGGCCTCATAAGCACCACTGGCCTTCCAAGCACTCAGAATCAAATCCACAATACTATCCACCCCCTTCTTATTATCCTTGACGACGGCGAAAACTGTCGGACCCCCCTCTCTCATCTTCGCCGCATCGCGTTCCATAACACTCAAATCCGCACCCACAGCCTCCGCAAGATCAATCTTGTTCACAACCAACAGGTCGGAGCCTGTGATCCCCGGACCACCCTTGCGAGGCACCTTATCCCCGCCCGCGACATCAATAACGTAGATGATGAAATCAGCCAGCTCGCGAGAATAGTTCGCGGCGAGGTTATCGCCCCCCGACTCGATGAGGAGGAGGTCCGTCTGGTATTGTTTCTGGAGGGATTGGAGAGCGAGAAGGTTTGCGGAGATATCTTCGCGGACAGCAGCGTGCGGACAGCCACCTGTTTCGATGGCGCGGATTCGAGATGGAGAGAGGGCTTTATGTCTGGTTAGGAATTCTGCGTCTTCTCTGTTTTGTTTTCGGATTAAATTAGCCATCCATATTAATCGACCGTCTCGCGCAAACATATTCCTTACCTCGTGAAGATATCATTTGTAACGGCTGCGATGTTGTATTCGTCACGTAGCTTCAGACACAACGCAAGCATGAGAGCTGTCTTTCCGGACCCGACTGGTCTATTTTGTATTTGTATATATTCTCAGTCCACGATGGACCATCCGAGAGGAAAGTTCGATTTGAAAGGATGACTTTACCCTCCGATTCCAATAGTAAATGCACGGTCTTTCCAGTCCCGGCCTTCAATCAATGGCAACTCCCGGTTTAAATATGAACCTGGTCCATCTAGGATCTCATGCGAGTGACCATGTCCTCCGAACGGATCATCATGGGAATGGGTGTGGCCTAGCTCGTTGCCGTGGGAGTGGGAGTGTGTATGTGACATATTGTGAGAAATTAAAATGCGCAAAGAAGTACACAGCTGCAGAATGGATGCGAGCTTTGCTCTACTGGATATGCGAAGTGGTGGAAGATTGACGGCGGGGTTAAATAGCCAAGTTTCTTATCGCGGGGCTCGAGCAGAACGCATATAATTTTAACTAGTAATAACATCACGGTAGTATCACAATTCTATCAAGACTTACTGCACCAGAATGACACGTCAAAAAAGATGATGGTATATGACAGGATGTGGCACATTCAAACAACAAACAACAGAACGCACGACAGTTAAACCCTGCAAAAGACAAGTCAAGCAATGTTACTCTACCCCATTGGGAATCAAGGAAGCGGAGAAAATAAAAACGAAATCATTTCCAGGAAAAAAGAAAGCATGACAAAACCAAACGCCAAACACGTCTTCTGCTGTTTAATACATGGATATCAATGGTGGGCTGATCGAAATCGGACCAGCCCTCTGTAAGTGAGCGTCCCTTGTCGAAACTCAACAGTGAGATGCCGGGGGTATCGGCTCCTGTAGAATAGGTTGAGATCCTGACCGTATCCCATGCCACAAAAGCGCGGAGTGGGACGTATCTTCCAGGATGAATCGCAGGCAATGGTCGATGGGACATTAAGCGAGATAAATTGGTCTTAAGGCACCTTCTTTCGGCATCGGTTCCTTGTTCCCAAAGAAAAGGTGAAAAAGACAGGCAAATGGACGAGACGAACCGCAACGGGAATATAAAATAAAAGCAGAAACCATATAATAAAATCGGTATCAACAGATACAAAGGCAACATGGGCTAGCTGGAGCCACCTTCCAGCAAGCACTCCAGGAAAATAAGCAATGCGGAACGATACGAAAACGGCACATATCGATCGCGCTTCAACGGCATAATCACTGCGACGTTATAAAGAGATAATAAGCGGAGAAAAGCACGAGCAAAGAACCTTCCGATATATCCAATGGAAGAAAAAACCTCAAATCCAGAAGAAAAGCCTCGAAGCCCCATAATACGCCTGTTCCCTGTCTTGGTATGAAAAGGATCCGGGAAAGCAAGAACGCCAGAAACGCGGGGAAAAGCGAAAAGAAGTCATTCGTTCCTTTTGGCCGATTTCAAGCGGTGCCCTTTTGTCTTTTACCGCCCGTTCTAGGACTAGCCTTAACTTTGGGTGCAGCAGCTCCATTCATCTCTGCATTGCCGTTGCCCTCGTCGCCTTCCATCTTAATAGTACTAGCGCGACGCCGTTTATTAGTGGTGACATGAGGACTCGTAACTGGGTTTGCACCCTGAGTCCCAGTCATATTTGACGGATTTTGTTGGACCATAATTGGGGCAGCGAGGTGACCTGGGGCTGGACTAGCGTGCGCCGAGCCACCGATATGGGGCGACCCTTGTACACCAGGCAGGCCCAGATGAGCTACAGCAGGAGAACCAAATTGAGGGGGGCCATTCATATTGGGTCCTCGCGGCATCTGGTTTTGCATTTGCATGGCTTGATTCATAGGGCTCGGTACGAATCCGACATTGGGACCTTGCGTTTGGAGGGCGTTGACAAGGTGTCGTAGTGCTTCTGGGGGTGATAGTTGGGGATGCTGTTGTGAATATTGAAACAGCATCTGCATCTGTGAGATCGTCTCGGTCACCTGGAGGAGAAATAAGCATGTGGGGTAATCTGGCACCGTGAAGGACAGTAGATTCTTACCTCCAGGAAACCCATAACTGCAGTGGGAACGCCATCAGCTGTCACCATAGATTCAGGTACAGATATAGAGGGTGGGTTTTGTTGTAGCTTCTGCTGAGCTCGTTTTCCCGTACCCTTGACCACCTTAGGGCTCTGCTTCTGGTCCGGGCTTTCTGCTGCCTGTAACATGTTTCTGGGAATATATTCATTGTGCTCCATGACAACGACGTCAAGCATTTCGATTTTGTTGCTTGTATCAAAATAGGCTCGTAGTGAGCCCTTGGAGAAAAGCTGAGAGTTCTTATGTTAGCGAGTCCGGGGTGAATCAGGTAGGGTGAAAGCGACGAACATGGCAATTATTTGTAAACCAATAGACGAAAGATGTTCTTCCGCTTTCCACAATGTGGCCACCATTGAGTGAATCCCTCTCTCGTGCCCCCTCTACAATCATCTGGATACGCCGGATGCCGCTAGTAAATTGGGTTAAATAGTACCGTGCCAGAGCCGGTGTCGATATTTCAAATTGTTTCGAGCCGGATTGGTGATTGTAAACGCCTTGCCGTAAAACGCCATTGGGAGAATAAAACTTTTCGACGAAAGAGTTCCAATAAGATAGATCCTCAGCTTCCCCTCGGCTCTGTAAAACATTAGTAGTCTGCGAAACGCACATTCCTTATGAAGGACTGGGAAAGCCTACAATAAAATTGCCTAGATGTTCTGCGTAGGCATTGAGACACAAAATCGATGCTCCCTTCATAGCCATTCTCTGTTGCATCATCAAAGCAGCAGGATTTTGATGTTGCTGGGCCCTCATTTGAGCCTCCTGAGCGCTCATTTGTTGTTGGTGCTGCTGATTCTGCTGTTGACCTTGATGCTGGGGTTGTTGGGACTGAGGTTGAGATTGACCCTGTAGTAACTGTGGCTGTTGTGGTTGCGACTGCGGCTGCTGGTGCTGGTGCTGGTGCTGGTGCTGATGTTGTTGTTGCTGCTGTTGTTGTTGGGCGGCTTGCGGAGCTTGCGGAAGGTGCGGCTGTTGCAAGTTGGGGGTCAGGTGCGGTTGAGGTGTGCCAACTTGCTGTTGCTGAGGCTGGGACGAAGGTGGTTGCTGTAACTGATTTGACTGCTGTTGCGGTGTATTTCCCCCTTGCGGTGGCGGTCCAGGTTGAGGTTGCGGGGTTACGCTATGAGCTTCATGTGCATTCTGGGATTGTACTGCCGCACGTTGCGGAGTGTGCTGGCCCGGTTGGCCTGCAGCATTGGGCTGCTGAACAGGCTGTACTTGCGGTACAGGTTGCACTTGCTGTGCCTGATGTGCTTGTTGCGCTTGTTGCGCCTGAGCCTGAGCTTGCTGCATAGCAAAAAGCTGCTGTTGTTGTTGGTGCTGCTGTTGAATACTCTGCGCCTGTCCATGGGGCATTTGTTGAAGGTGCATCATCGGCCGCATACCCGGGTTAGCCTGCATGGCAATTTGCGCTGCATTTAACCCTTGACCGCCATTGGGCAATGAAACAGGAATACCATGCTGCTGAGCCGCTTGTTGTTGGAACATCATACGTTGCTTAAGGAATTGTTGCTGTTGGTGTTGTTGGAGAAGCTGGGGATTGTTGGCAACTATGATAATGAATGCGCGTCAGTAACATGTCCCATTCATAGAATCTGCATTTTGGCTATGTTCCGCGTGATTGGATACGTGCATGATCCTATGTTATCAAAATCTTTGAATAGGCGCAGTAGACATGAAAGCAGGGTGGAAAACGATAAAGAAAGCGATGATAGGGGAGAGAGCATGAATAACATACAGGTCTGCGCGAACTGCGGTTGTTGGAATAGATGGGCTTGCGCGGGACCCAAATGCGAAAGGGCATGCGCGTTTGCCATAGGGCCACCAGGACCAGTAGTTCCAGCTCCCGGGGGCATTCCTAACATGGGGCCTGCCTGGCTGACATGGGGCCCTCCTGGTGCAGACACGCCAGGATGCATTTGCTGAACCATTCCTCCTCCGGGAGGTGCAGCATTTGGATGATGGCCAGGACCCATCGGATGCGGAGGCAGGCCGGGGTGCTGTGGGATGCCTTGAGGGGCAGGGAACGGCTGCTGGGCCATCATCATCGCTATGTTCTATCTAAAGCCTCCGACGACGGGACGCGAACCAGGTGTTTCTAAAGCAAAGGGGTGTTGGAGATGGGATCGGGCGTCGTCGAGAAGCGCGCTGGACGTGGAGCAGGTTCGGAGCGGGAGCCCAAGGCGCCGAGATCGCAGCAGCAGGCAGCTAAGCCCGCGTCGATATGATCCAGAGCCCGCGAGGGTTGAAGCATGAATCGATCCTGGCCTAATCTCCTGCAGCGGCCAGGTCGGTCGACTTCGACTTCTGGATATTAATTAGGTGGCGGGTGTTCAAGGCTCGGAGCGCGGAAGAGAAAGTTAATCGGAGAAGGATTGAGGTGGAATCTAGGAGGACGGGAGGCTGTGGGTTGTTGAGGGGCCCGACGAAGGGAGGCGTGTTGGCGATCGCCAGTCAATCGAACAAACAGACTTCGCGCCGGCAACCAGGACGAACACACCGCGGAAATGGGATCAGAATCGAGAAGGATGCAAGCAGAACCGATGAGACGAAACTGACAGGTATGATGAGGGATGTCGGGGCAGTCTGGGCTGGCGAAGAGTCCTCGCGAGAATGAGGCTTTTCGTCTTTCGTCGTGAAGTCGGACGGGCAGCACGCGCTAGCCTGTTCTGGAAATTATCACGTGAGCTTTTTTTTTTTTTCTCTTCCTTCCCTTCGCTTCTTCTTCTCTTTTCTTTTCTTCTCTTCCCCTACTGTGGTTCTCTATGCCACTGCTACTGCGACTATCCAACAATGCTTGGATCTCATGCAGTCTATGTATATGTCGCATCTGCACGTCAATATCGTCTATAAAGGTCAGTACGTTGTTCCCTTTTTTCAGTCAATACATTCTCTCGAAGATGACAACCCTTTTTTTTCTTCTTTACCTTCTGAATCGCCCTTGAAGAGATAATCCGGACCTTCCCTTTTCCCGGTTGGTCTGCTACTTGCCAGTATACTTTGTCTGAGAGAATATCTTGAACCATTTAGTAGCTCTGTCGTTTGGGTTTACAGAATGTCGACTGACTTTTCTCTTCAGTTTGCACACAGGATTAGTTACCTAGCGAGAAATACTCGGATACGAGTTGCAATACTCCGTACTTAGCTTTCAATAATGCAAATCGTTTTTCTGACACTCACACCCTACGCTCCATTCTATAAGCAGTACTGTTATCGACAACCGTAGGAATATACATCGTAGGCATTTGAGTATTCCACGAGGCCTATCCAGTACCTCATGTAGCTAGAGCTGTCGCCTGTAATGCCTTCTGGGCATGCTTCATGGCCTCGTCAATTGCGAACAGAACGCTGCAGAACTGCGCTCTAGGCCGCTGCGGTCTGCTGGATACTCCTTAGTCATCAAGTCCCAAACAGGAAAGCCAACAGGGCATTGACTTGATCTGACAAAATAATAATCGCAGCATATACTACGCCACTCCTACCACCTCTTCGCACGATACTTAATCTACCGGCTGATGCGTACGGGCTCTCCTCCTCGCATCGGCAGCTCCTGCATTCGCTAATCCAGGTGGCAGCGTTTGCCCCGGATGTATCATTCAATGCCACGACGGTTGCTTTTGTCCTCAGCACGGCCTTGTCGTTTCATCGCCCGCCGCCGTTATCCTCCAGCTGCAGTTGGCTTCTCGCGCCAATTCCATATTTCGCGAACATGGCTCTCATCTGTACCACCTGACCCGCATGGTACGCCAGATTCCCCGTCCGGAATCTTTACTAATGACGCCTCGCCGTTTAATGCGGAGGAACGTCTACCAGAGCATGTTCCGCCAAATAGGACACCGACCGCCGAAGGAGAGGCAAAAAAGGAACATGGCCCCTATGGCTCAGGTGTGCGCAGGGCAATGAGGAATAGACGGCCATCAAGGAACTGGACTCCTCCAACTGCTACCATTCCGGATTGGTTTCACGAGCGGAATACAATCGTCAACAGCGATGGGCAGCGTATTGTGCCGCTGCAACAGGTTAGGATAGATCATTCACAGATAGGCCTGGATCAAGCCGCGGAGGAGGGATTGGCATATGGTGCGGGCTCTGATGGGGGAGAGCAACCTGGGTCTGGCGAACAACCTGAGTCGGAACATCGGTATGCACTAACGGAAGCCGTATGGGAGGAATTGCGCGCATCCGTCAAAGCCGGGTTGAGACTACCGCCTTCAAAGTATGCGAATGAACCTTCGGCTCTGAAGTCACACCTTGTCCTTCATTACCCGGGGAATGATGGTATTCTGTTTCTTGATGCCGTCGTCAAGCGGCTGGCAAACGAGCTCGGGCTGGATATAGTGACACTCAATGCGCAGGACATCACTCAGCTGTGTAGTGAGCAAGACCTGGCGGATAATGGCATGTCTTCATCCATCAGATCTTTGAGCTACGAAGTGTATCGGCCTTCGTTGCCCGCCACATTGCAGGAGTTTGATGACAGTATCGGGGAGGGAGAAGATGATGCCGATGTAATAGATACGCGAAACGTTCGGTCTGAAGTCAGTACCCCAAAATTCATCACGATCGAAAGTTCTCGAGATCTAGGCGAAGTGTCGCTTCCGACTTGGCTCGGCTTGAGGTCCCTGGTATCCTCCGTCGGCACAAACGGCTCTACCGGAAGGGGCACGAGCAACAGGGTAGAGCATAGTTGGCTTCGACTTGTCAATGAGCTTATTTCGTCCTCCGGCAAAAAGTCGAAGCTGCCTTCAAGAAGGGAGGAATCGTCTGCAGAAGCCCAGTTAACCGGAACCCGGAAGACTGGACAAGCCCGGGATCTCATAATACAGGTTCAAGACTACAGAGATATTCAAGCGACACGCGAAGGTTCCAAGTTCATTTCTTTACTGCAGCAAGCCATTCAAAGCCGGAGGCAAGAAGGCTCGCGGGTGCTATTGATTGGGACAGTTGCAAGGGAAATAAATACTCTCACATCCCAGGATGCCTCATTAGACGACGATTTCTCCAAAACACTCATCATCACGCCTGCTGCGGGATTGCGTGTAGCAGAGGCTTTTGTGGAAGATCGAAAGCGGCGTACGATGGATATCAACATTCGACATCTACAGAATATGCTGCGTACTCGACTCAGTGAGCAGTCTTCGGCCATCGACGAAAATATTCTCACCAGCCGTGATTGGCCTCTCAGCACATCCTTAGTGAAGGAATCCGGACTTGACGAGCGGTATTGGTCATATAATCAGATCCACTGGGTTGCCACTCTGGCGCTGGGATGCGCAGAGCCGGAGGAACGGCTTGGTTTCGCTCATATCCAGCACGGGATTGAGGTGATGCAGAGGGCGGATAGCATCAAGAATAGTTGGCTGCAGGAAACGTCCCCCAAGGCTCAAGCCTCGGAGATGGGGAACGACAGAGAGCGATTACTCAAGTCGTTGCGCAAGACATGCAATACACACGAAAAGAAACTCTTGAATGGAGTTGTCGACGCCAAGAGCATCCATACGACTTTTGCCGATGTCCATGTAGCTCCCGAGACCATCGAAACCTTGAAGACGCTCACTACCCTTTCACTCATTCGCCCCGAGGCTTTCACATACGGTGTGCTGGCTCGAGACAAGATTCCCGGCCTACTTCTCTACGGACCGCCCGGTACTGGTAAGACTCTTCTCGCGAAAGCGGTAGCGCACGAGAGTGGTGCAACCGTACTCGAAGTCAGCGGATCGGAGGTCTATGATATGTATGTTGGCGAAGGGGAGAAGAATGTCAAAGCCATCTTTACGTTGGCCAAAAAGCTCAGTCCATGTGTCGTGTTCATTGATGAAGCGGATGCCATTTTCTGTTCACGGACAGGAGCAAGCAACCGCACGTCACATCGCGAACTCATCAACCAATTCCTTCGGGAATGGGATGGTATGAACAACCTGTCTGCCTTCATAATGGTGGCCACCAACAGACCGTTCGATCTTGATGACGCTGTTCTCCGACGCCTCCCCAGAAGACTTCTCGTGGATCTGCCAACTGAACAGGACCGCTTAGCTATCCTCAAGATCCACTTGAAAGACGAGAATCTCGATGCTTCTGTCGATCTGCCCGAGCTAAGTCGTCGCACACCTTTCTATTCCGGCTCCGACCTAAAGAACCTGTGCGTCGCGGCTGCATTGGCATGCGTGCGTCAGGAAAACGACTTGGCGGCGCAGCACCAAGGAGAAGAACCATACAAGTATCCATCCAAGCGCACTCTGACTTGGGAGCACTTTGAGCGCGGTATGGAAGAGATTAGTGCGTCGATTAGCGAGGACATGGCGTCACTGTCAGCCATCCGGAAATTCGATGAACAGTATGGAGATCGCAAAGGTCGGCGCAAGAGGGGACCTGGATGGGGATTCGCACCGTCCAATGCTGTCAGCCCTAGCGCAGATACGGTGCGTGTACGAACTTGAGGCCTTTATTTGGTTTTATTTTTTGGGTGATGATTGCATTGTATTTTGTTTTCTCTCTTGATATCTCTATAGAGTCTGGAATGGGTTAGTAATGGGACAACCTGGTGTAACATTAGCGGTATATGGGTAGGTAGACTTGCACTGAGGTATATTATTGTATCCTAGTTTCTTTCTTTTCCTTTTTATTCCCTTTTTTATATATACCGGCCGTATCGGATGGACGGGCTTCGTGGCGTTGCGCAATGCAGTGTATACATACATCCATCTCCTGCCGTCTTGGCTTCGGACCGTCTTCGATAAATACATCATCGAATAATTAATGCCATGGCCTGATCCTGGTATATTTGGTTCTTTTTTCCAGCGGAAGCATCCACCAAAACGAGGATTGGCGCATGTAATATGGATAGCAGAACCGATGATGGCAGACTTTGACTTCGTCATCGCTGGCCACAACCACCGGAATTCCAGACCACTCCACCACACATACCCCTTCCCCTCCTCTTCGTCCTCCTTTTGTCCTCCAGCTCCTCTCCTGATTCCTCCGCCATCATAATAATCCCAGGAAAGATAAAGCGAAAGCATAGCATCCCCAAAAATATGCCACCGTCATCTTCCCTCGATGCACGCGACGCAGCTATCAAGCAGGCAAAACGCTACCTCCGCGACGCTGTCCGAAACGACTGGTCTTTTGAAAATGATACATTCCAGTCGCATCCACTTTCAGCTCTGGGGCCGCAGGATGTCCGCGAATGGCGGCAGAGAGAATGCGATAGTTCGTCGTCAGAGTTGGAAGCGCATGGTGCTTCCGTGACGGTGGAGGGGATCAGTGTCCAGAATCATGCCTCCGGTCGTGATAGTGCTATCGCCGAGTCGGAAATGGGGTTGTCGCCCGCGGAGAAGAAAGAAAAACGGCGAAGGGAAAGGGAGGAGGAAATAACGTGGAACAAGGGGCTGAAAATTTGGACTGCAAGACGGGATGCATGGACTGGTGCTCTAAGCCGGCGGGATATTTACAAGGGCGGGGATAAGGATGAGGATGAGGAGTCGTCCCAGCTTGAGCGTTCCAAGGAAGATCAGAAAAATGGATCTGAGCAGCAGCAGCATGACGTCGCGTGCGTATCGGCGCCCAGTACTCCTACGTCTCCTTCATCAAGCAACCCACACTACGACAACCTGACGACCAGGACGGAGACACAGCTGTCAATCTCCGAAAAGGGCCATGAGCCAGAAAAGCGATCCACGGACACAGGCATCACAGAGCCAGAGCCCTCTTCGTCTACGGCTTCAGCATTCAAAACCCAGGATTCAAATTCACATCCAACCTCCCCAGAGAATGAGCTCCTTATCCCCATCGCCCCTCCCATACTCCCTACCGATCATCCCATCCGAGCATCAATAAACCCCTCCCTCTACCCTTCTATTTACAGCAAGGTCGTCGTCCAGGGCCTCACGCCCACAGTCCCCATCAACCTCTCCGACATGACCCATGCCTTGGTCCAGGGCTGGAAAGTTGACGGGCAGTGGCCTCCCCGTTCAACACCCATGCCTGCTCCTTCTCTGGGGATTCGTCGCGATCGAAATCGAGGACTAAACATCACAACCACTGTTACTGCCACCACCACATCCCCCAAGTCTTCTACACCGTTCAATACCGGCGCTGGCGCCGGGAATGACGTCCCCTCATCTCCAGAAAGCAAGAAACGATCCACTGTCGCTAGCGCCGTGAAGAAGGTTCTCCATTTTTCGGGCCTTCATCGCCGGAATCCAAGTCATGGGAATGCAAATGTTAATCATCGTACTGAACAGCAGGCCAGCATCCCTGTTGTTGAAGAGGGGGGTCATTTATGATATGATGTTTTGTTCTTTTCTTTTCTTTCTCGTCATGATACTATCCATCTCTGGGAAAGATGAATCTAATGAGACGACGCCCGTCTGGGTCAGTGATGATGGCAAATGCTGATGAATTCATACATAATGCAATCAGTCGAATTGTCTGATACGGTGTTGTTTATTTATTATTACTCACAGCCAGACATGCAGACTCAATTTTTTCACTGAGCCTCTTTTTTTCTTTCCTTTTTCTTTTTCCTGGACTGTGACTGAATTGTTTCTTGTTGCTGCAAGGAGTACGAGGGATCTGATATGGAATCTAGGTCGGAAATGGGGGATGTCCAATGCATTATCGTTCATAGCATGTGTATTTTTATATCATGACTGGTTTTCGCCATTATACTTCATGGAAGCGCTCTTTTCAGGTATCTCTGAGCATCTCTCTTCGCGGATTCCCACCGACATAGATGCAGCACAGACCCTGAAAACCATCATAGGAAAAAGAGTATGTCCTGCTTCAGTAATTACTCCATCAATCATCCTCACGAACGAACCCCAGATCCTCCACCGTAGCCAAAAAGACCCCAACACTATTCTTAAAATCTGTCTCAGGAGAACCCTCCAGCCTTAAAGCAAAGGATGGATCAATCTCAACCTCCTGCGGCTGATGACAACCACGTCGAGTAAAGTAGTATTTGTCTTCATGCCTTGACCAGTTCTCATGCACATATGCCTGCAGTTCACGGGACGCGAGATGACGAGCTTCCTGGAAGAAAGCAGGGGCTGTACCTGTTCTCGTGTCCAATTTGAAGAAAGCATCCGAATGTTGGGCCAAAGAGAAGTTCTCACATTTGGCTTCCGTGAATTTGATTCCCAGCTGTGACATGGTGAACAGGGCAAATTGTTGGAAAGCCTGAATTTGTGAAATGACTCTCTGGCCTACATTGGCGATTCGATCGATATAGTCAATTACAGGCAAGGCGCATGTCATCATTTCCATGAAAGACGAGGCAATGAGTAGTACCGTAGGCTCTTTGAGCAAACCTGAATCATCCGTGATGAAGTGTAGGGCTTGATAAATTGCTTGGAAGATCGAATAGATGATGTTCGTGACGGATTGGACGCAGCTCGGGTCCGTCGTATCCATGTTGAAAAGCAAGTCCTTGAAAGCAAGAGAGATAGTCTGCAGAATAGGCCGGCTTAATATCCATGCTGCTGCACTTCTGAACGTCGTTTCGACGTATGCCGGGAATATGCATTGCAGAAAGGTGGCACGCAAAGTTGGTCGGCTCGGGTTCCCACCTTCATAGGTGTCTGCCATGGACGCGCACAGTTGGTCAACGAGATAAACTTGCTGGCCGTCAATGGCAGCTCGTTCTGAAACACCCTGAATGAAAATTATTAAGGTTCTCACAACCTTCTCCACGCATAACTTGGGCTCGTAGCTCTTCAATCTGGCCACTATGTATGTGGGGTCAGTCGAGGGGAGAGGGAACGTCGTAGGATCTGTGAAAAACGGATCGATGGGAACTATGTCCCTGGCATGCTGCTGCAAGAATCCAACTACACACTGAACAAAATCAACATATGCTCCTTGCGCAGTCTCGGCGGGACCGCCCAGTTCCTGGTAGTTTGCCTTCATTGATCGCATCAGTCTCTCAACAAATTCCTTATACTCTTGTTTCATTCTTAGGAATTCACGAAGCCCTTCCGCATCTTCGATCTCTTCAAGATGTTTGCGCATATTGGACAGAAGAGACGAAATAAGTGATAGCCTACGCTGGCTGAGATCCTGCAGAGAGACGGTGATGCGCCCGCTCCTCCGATCTCTCAAGAAAGGGAGGTCTTTGAAAAGCGGGTTTTCGGGATCATGGTTCAACAGCGCTTCTGTTAAAACGTGTTGGAATTTCAACATTGAGGACCTTTCCACCAAGGAAGATATCCACATGCACAGCACCTGAGCTTTACATTCAGACAGGAAACCAGCATCCCTGCCAATGCAACTAGCAAGAAACTGCGGTGTAAATTTCCTCGTCTGTACGGTTCCTCGAAGCATTAACCAGGAATTTGCATCATAGTCGCTAACATAGCTATCCCAGTACCGAAGACCATGCTTAACAAGAACATGCGCAACGGAAGTCCAGCAATCCACAGCCCCCAGCAGAATCGCATCATCTGGGCAATGGTCCTCACCGAAGCAATCAGAGACAAGACGAGAGATAGCAGGATGGAACACCTTCTCGATATGATCAACTCCTGGACTTGAGAGTGACGGTTCGTTGCCATATATCGCTTCAATAGCGCTCCAATCTCCATATTCTTGACTATCTTCATCTATTAAAACTTGGGCCCCTGGGGAAGCAGAAGAACTATCTTTCTCAAGGTAGGATAATATGATCTGCAGCGCCTCCAGAACAACATTATTGAGTCGAGCAATTTTCGGGTTGAACAGCCCTAAGACTGCCTTGATGGGCAGCTTAGAAACCAGTATCCGGGCATGCTCCAAATTTGGGGCCAATTGGATTGCGGTTTTCAATCCCTCTAGGGCAGTATTCAGTAGAGACTCGATCTGCCTCTGATTTTGAGAAATTGTACTCTCAATCATCTTGCGGGAGAACAGACTGTCTATATTGCTTTGAGTCTCAACCTCAGTCCGGGCAAGGGAATGCTGTTTCAGTAGCTCGACCATAAAATAGCCGTGCCAATCAGCGAACGGATCCAACTCAGAAACATTCTCTCCTGTTGACAACTTGAATCGGACAAGTCTTGACCATGACCGTAAGCTTATGTTGCATGTTTCCCGATGAGAGGAAGCAGGATGCACAAGATTCCTTATTGCCTCAAGCCGAGGCCGGCATGCTTCGGGAACGGCCCAGTAAAGGGTACAAAGAAGATCATGGTGATTCCTCAGTGCGTCTAGATCCTCATGTCGAAGGGGCTTTTCTTTAGGATAAACCCGACCATGGTTTGGCAGAAGACGCCAGGCAAAGTTTCGGATTTTCTTTTCGTTATAGGTCTTAGACAGAAAACGTAATCCGCTTCCCACTATTTTCAGAAAAATATGGAAGCATGGCTCCCCCGGTCTGGTCTCCAGGGATGGTTCACGATCAAGTTCCTCAAGGAAGACTGGCGAGCCGAACGCCTCTTCATGGTTGAGGTTGTAGAGGCCGTTCTTGGCAAAAAAGTCGAACAGTGTTTCCAAAATAAACTTGCAGTCCCTCCAGCCCCAGCAATTAACAAGATTAAAACATCTATAGAAAAGTGCCCGGCAGTAGTTATTAAAGGAAATAGGCTGCCTGGAAGGATTGGCGTTGTAACTGTCCAGCACCGGGCACAGAAGTCGCTTAACAGTCGACCAGTTGTCATGACGCTCCCGAAACCGCGATCCAATCCTGGTTATTCCAAACTGATCTATTTCATTGAGAGGCAGAGTTGAAAAAATTCCATGCCATCCATTTTCCAGGCGCAGCACATCCGTCGGGCTGGTCAGATAGCCAGTATAGTCTGAGATGGTATCGGCAATAGACGCTTCGAAATATACCTTCAATTCATCTGTGCTGTGAAGTACATGGCGGGCGACCACGTATGCTTCCACAGAGAAATTGCTAGCATGAATGCCCACCTCGCGGTGTTTGGGGTGCTTATTATCTTCGAGGAACTGTTGAATATCCTTCAGTCCTGCTTGGCTCACAACATGTCCAATTAGTTGTCTGGAAGTGACCTTGATGGCCTCCAACGCTTCACTTGCAATGGCTAAGTTGACAAGATCATATGATGCAATTTGACGGGCCTGGTTTGAAAAGATGAGGTTATAGCAAGCAATCTTCACGAAGCACCCTCTATTGTCTCCAGCATTTGGGGCATATTCCGTCAAGCGCTCTTTCAGCCCCCAAACGAGGCCCAGGACCCTTTCCACAAATCCTATTCTGTCCACATGATCAATGAAGTATAAGGTATGGGTAACGTATTTGATCAACGACTCATATATAGTGCATGCTTGGCGAACATGAATATCAGGATTTGCTTGCATTGAAGTGTGTGAGCTCTTTTCAACGCAATCGGCTATCACTTCGAAAGCCATGCCCAGTTCTGACGACACGGCATCATTCCATGAGCCCCAGCGCAGACTTAGGTCCCTAACCTCAATAATTGAGACTCCTGCATTCTTATCCAGATCACGAGCGAGAACGTCAAGGGAACGCGCAAATTCGCCACTTCCTACAAATGTAGACTCATGAAAGAATGTACCAGCACGCAGGGGAACGATTTTGAAGTCATGAGTATACGAAAGTTGAAATGAAGTCAACTCTCTTGGTCGATGATCAGGACGTGCGCTTTCCGATTGTGCAAATGAGGAAGGCTCTGAATCTCGATGAGATGAGATCTCCAACGCCTGCTCATAATTGGCCACGTCTGCGTTTAGATCTAGTCGCTTAGGTGGGCGCTTCCTCAATTTCCGAGTCTGCGATTCTGCTTGGGTCCTAGCGGCGTTGTTTGATTCGCGGGATCCGTTGATTGAGGTTGCTGGCCAGCTGGATGCAACCTCCAGAGGAATATTGTCTGACAGGAACCGATCAAGGGTTAGGCTGTAGTTATGTCGTTGAAACCCCTTTGGACGACAGTAATCTTGGTTAAGCAATGATAGTGATTGTTTAAACAAGGATGGTAATGCGATGCTGGTTCCACCGATATCGCCTACCTCCGGCTCTGCAGATCGAAGGACGTTCCTTTTCAAAGAAGAGACGGCAAAGTTTCTACGGATGACCCATTTGTTTCCTCGTTGCTCGTGATGCACATGTGGTGTTCTGTCAGTAACACTGACTCTCGCAATTTGAGTTTGGGCAGGAATGTCCAGGTGTGAGGCTACTTTTCTGTTGATATCTTTATCTGCTGGTAAAGGGGGCACAGAATCTCGAGGGGCATTTGCACCTGATTCCTGAGGGTCGATACTTTCGGACACATCTTGTGTGTTCGTTGAAAGATCTATCAGCGGCTGACGCACCCCAGGCGTGGGGCGCGCGTCTGCAGGTTTTGCCTGGAGAATTGCACCCCTTCGCCAT
Organism: Monascus ruber; assembly: GCA_002976275.1. Lineage (NCBI taxonomy): Eukaryota > Fungi > Ascomycota > Eurotiomycetes > Eurotiales > Aspergillaceae > Monascus > Monascus ruber. The sequence continues at coordinate 3,182,292 of PSNO01000001.1, read as the reverse complement.
TCGCGCAAAGACGCATTCGCATCTTCTGTATCTCTTTTTGAGGAAAGACTAACGAACTTGCGAGTAGGGCTATGTCTCCCTCTGTCCCGACGAGATCGTGCCTTTCGCGCGGCAATTCTGATGAATTGCGGCTGCTCCTGTCGAGGCTTTTCAGCAACATCCGGAGCATCCAGTATACCAAGACCAGGTGGCTTAGGAGATGACCATCTCGGCTTCCATCCTCCACGCGTAGAGTCGGTGATCCTAGATTGCCGTTTCATGCGGGGTCGCTTCCAGGGTCCTGCGACGCTAGTCCCGTGTTTTTGAGGCTTTCGTCGTTTTACTCCCTGTCTTTCTCCGCTGAGCGACGTCGTGCCCCTAGGGACAGGCGGGAACATGTTATCAATACGATTATCTTCCGGAATATCGTCGTCCAGCGCTTCATCGTGAAATGGTTCATCAAACCGGACCGCCGTGGTCAATTCTCTCTGCCAGTCTCTTTTGGAAATAGCATCATCTGTGCCATCCTCTTCCTCTTGGCTATCATTATCAAAATCAAGAAGGCGTGTTTGGGTGTGCCGTCTGGGACTTTGCAACGCCCTGGAATTGGTTTTTGTTATCTTCCTGGCAACTCCCTTAACATTCTCCGGCCTATGCGGAAATGCTGTGTCACGATTCCGTTGGCTAGACTTTGTGCGTTTCACTTGTTGTTTTAAGTCAAGTCGGAGCCACGAGGCTGGAAGAACTCCCTTTATCCTACGTTGTAATTGCTTAAGGATGGCCTCTGAACCACCTGGCTCATCCTCTGCGTCGAGGCTCGGCTCCGACTCCGATGATGTGGAATCAACAACAATAGGGTCCTGACCATCTTGTGCATCTGACAAATCCATACTTTGCAACTCATCAACATTCTCGGTATTTTCGACTTTCGGCGTGGGTTCCGTAATAGGCGTAGTCATTGCCGGTGGCGTGAAGCCACGAGGGAATCGGAATCCAGAGAAATGCGTACTTTGGGTTGAGGAGGAACTGCCCCGTCGATTTGGGGTAGGAGGGATATCCCAAATTGAGTCATTTTCAACTTCCTCTGGAGATGCTGTGTGGGTAATAACCACAGGATGTCTGGGTGAATGCTCCCATTGCTGGCCGTTTCCATTGTCCTCTTGGTAAAGCAATTTTCGTCTCTTTGCCCTAGGAACACGAGCTGCAGTGGGATTGTATGCTGGCAGAGTGTCTTGTCCCGTCTGACGTCTAGGAGTAAGGTGACGCTGCCTTTGTCTAATTACTGTTCGGACCGGGGGAGAAGAAGGTGGAAACTGGAAGTCCATCACGGAACTGCTCGGAGGGGAATTAACAGCATTAACGGATTCTTGCCCTTCGCTGTCATCCGCCAGTGTACGCGTCCCGTCGGGTAGACGCTTAAAGACTTGCACTGGTTTCACCCCCCCGGCCTGCATAAGACGTCGATATCGGGCGTCTTCGAGGAGATACGGGTGCAATTGGATGGGATTGCGCTCTCTCAGGGATCTCCGCATTGGTTGATCTAATTCTCGTAGTATATCCTCGTCGACTTCCAGTGGAGGAAGCAGTTTTTCCAGATCATTATTGGAACGTTGTACCGCTGCTTTGTCACCATATGGACTTGAACGTAAAAGATCAAGAGATGAAGGTGGAGATGATAGAGGAGACGAGTCACCATTAGCACCCAGCAACTCTTTACGGGAGTTGCCTCCTTCACATGTTGGCACGGAATCGTTCGATATGTGATGATTAAGTTGGAGAACGTCAGGAGAAGAACTTGGAAATTCGAATATGTCAATCGGTTGTTTCGCCAGAGGTGTCGAGGGCAGGTTCGCATCCGGAATAGGGGGCAAGTCAGGAGATGTTGAAGGATGTCCTGCACCATCTGTATGAGTAGCATGGGCTTCTGGCTTTTCTTCCTCGTCCACAATATTCCTCTGTGGCTTCACTGTGTTTCCACGGTGATCTTGGCCTGCCTCCTTGTCACTTAAATTGTACTTGTCGACGTCATGACCACTTTTGACAACAGATCGTTTAGAAACGACACCTCCCAGACGATCCGAATTATCATTCTCAGAAGAAACTACCCCATCCTTCTGCCCACCGTCTTTCGAAGCCTCGGTACTATCTCCCACAGACGCTCCTTCGCCGCCATCACCAGGCGCCAGATGGTCTTCAGTCCGATCGTCCTTACTAGATCTCTTTGAATTCTGGCTATCGAACACATCCTCCTCGTCTGAGTCCGGTACAAATCCTCGCTCCCGCCATGGTTCCATTGGTGCCGTAGGTGCTGATGGCCCATTTCATGTTCTTCTTTTTAAGAGTGCATGACTTCACTTGGCTGTAGCAAAGGGACTCGTCAACAAATATGTTAGAAACCATCAATAAGATACACGAGAAGACGCGTAGATAATATGTTAGATGGATCAGATTTGAAGCCAGTTGCAGTTGGACATTATCTGCTTGGAAGTCGAACGCGTCAGAATCCGTATCACGTGGGAAGACGCGGCGCAGGCCAAATGCCGTGCTTATGTAACCACGATAATCTGTAGAGGCGGCCATCATCAGCGCATCACGGCGACGATGAAGTACACCCTTGACTATTCTTCATAAGGACGAGTAGATCGATTTCCTCTCGAGTACCCGGTCACTGTAATTGTGCAATTGACCCGAGATAGCGTGCTGTGTTCCTGCTTTCACCAACCAAACATGAGTCGCAATTTCATCGCGCCGGCTTTGGCTCTCGTATCTGGTGTTTTCGTAGGTAAGTCAAGGAGCTTTTCTGTCTTTCCCATACATATTATCTATTCCACCAAAATACCTAGCTGTCTAACATTTACCTATAATTCCAACAAGGATACTACACATTCCAACCCGCATTACGAGACTATGCCGAAAAATCAAGCCACCCGCCGTACGTTCATCCTTCTCTACTCCAAAACCTGGACGTCTAATATATGCCCTTGGAAAATACAGCGTGCTCCAGGAGTCCCAAAAAGAACATATGGATAAACATGTGGAAAGAAAAGACCAGCCCCTTTCTCCGGGCCCCGTCACTGTCGTCGATCCCGTAGCTCCATCTTCAAGCTCGTGGAGTCAGAGACTTGGGACGTCCGGCAACCGGACTTCCAGTAGTGATGCAGCTAATCAGACGAAATAGCTAGTATCAGAGCTCATTAGTGAGGATTCCAGAGAAGTTGAGGGTTGATGGAGAACTTGGGTCTACTTTTTCCTGGTTAGATGGCAACCGAAAGAGATTGAGGGAGCCGCGAACACTTGAATATTAACCTTGTTCAATGCTATCGGTGGGTTGGCTGTTTGAATCGACAAGACAGACCTTCAATGCCAGGAGAATTAGCTTGCGACCTGGTTCGTGTGTTCATTATATCTCCCTGAAGCCACAGATTTGCTGAAGTGTATCTGGCGTCGGAGCTGCGTGTGTCAAATGATGAGTTCATTATTGCACTACTTCGGGAAATTCGACTAGATAGCATCACTTATATGCACTTCTGCCTCCACCAAAACTGCTTATGCATGGATGGGCTTACTTTCCATCTCCCAGGTCCTGTCATTATATAGGCCACTATATAAAATGAAGTTTCTAGAACCACGTTGACTTTCCCCTTCTGGATGCCCGTGCTTTCATGAAGGCGCTCAGAGAAGTTCAGTTCAGTTCAGTTATTATTTAACGTCGCTTGGCGGTCACGTGGCGGGTGACCGCGGCCTCCCAAGCGTATACTATCTAAAAGGATCTAAATACGTGCTCAACAATCTAAATACATGCTTAAAGGAGACAAATTTGAGCACTACTTGCTGTAGATTTGGGGAAGCACCCAGCGCTACCCTGGCTGGGGCTTCAAGCGGTAGAAACCTGTTTTACCTCCCTCTAGGTGGGAGGGGGAGCCAATCCCTCTGTCCCAGGAAGATATGCGCTGACTGTACACTACTCCATGTTTAGGTGGGCCCAATTTGGGCATATATCCGTAAAGAAGGATGTGTTTTGCATAATGCGACTGAATTCAGCCCCAGCAGCAGTCCCTAGGAGCTAGTTGATGATTTTTGCCAGCCCAGCTAGTGTGTGTTTCCATCTCTCCTTCCAGCACTTCCTGGTGTGTGGACAGAAGAAGAAATGTACCGTAATGGGGGGCGTACGTGCGTTGTTCCCTGCGACAGGAACCGGGTTGTGATCGAGGGATCTCAGGAAGGGATATACTAAAATGATGCCGGTATACCACACGGCGCTGAATGATCTAGTAGGAAAACGATATAACAAAAGGAACTCAACGACGACGGAGCCTCGCTCCTATACGACGATAACGATACTAATGAAGCAACCTTGAAATCAAAAGAATGCTCTATTTCCGCAACTATCTGGGAGGAAGCCCTCTTTAAGTACTCTTCGGCCACAGGCTCCACCATACATTCGTATGCCGGAGGCCGCGGCTCAACGCCGTTCCTGAATGGGAAATGTAAGAGATCCGGGAATTCGTAGTGCCCCCGGCACAGTGGTTAGGCTAAAGAGTTGATATCTTGGGTATGTTTTGCCATATTAGTCTAGGGTTCTTGGACCAAGATGATGTCTGCTTTGTAGGATAGTAGTAGGTTCTAGGAGGGGCTACCCTTCCCTACATTGGCCTGTATGATTTTCATAGTTCTTCTGGGGAGGTCTGACTAGCAAGCTCTTAGGTGAGCTGCCTTGATGGCTGGTCCAAGGTCTGGTTTAGGGTGAGTAGGCATGCAGGTTTTGTAACGGGCCAGAGCCCGTCTGGGATCACGTGCAACCACGTGCCCAGCAGTCTATCTATGTTGGAGGGTGATGTGGATCAGGGGTGCGGCGTCTGGATACCAGATACTAAAAGGATACTGTAGGATTTATAGGGATCGTGGTGAACGCTCTATATCGATATACTGCTGTCTCTAGTACATCTTGAAGCTAAAAACGATGCGCTTCCTCTTGCTTGCTTATTACACCTTGTGTTGTCCCAACATCCGTATGTTGGTCCTTCCTCCGGAACATACATACTCCGTATCCCGGACCGGATTATCAGATAATCCACCTGTCCGAAATAGTATATCCTCATCAGTTTCAGATCATCAGACATGTGATCTGATATTAGTTTAGCATTTTTGTCCCCAAAGAGGATATGAAAAAAAAAATTGTGAAACTTTCACAGCTGTAGGGTTGGCTCTCTGTTTTGAATAGTCATCTTGTGTTGAATCCATTGAGAATAACAGCACCATAGCAGTAACCAATGTCTCCTAAATTATAGAACCTGTGAAAAATGCAGAGAGTAGATTCTGAAGACATGCAAGCTTATCAGAAGGTTGCCTCATGCCGCACACAAGGACACTATAGGCTTGTATAACGGGCCAGAGCCCCTGAATCCTGGAAATGGCCTCTCGCATTTCCCTCCCTTGCACCCACCTGGTTATTTGTACTTTAAATTCATCTCATATAAAAACCACCATCTCATTAAGATGCAGATGAGGCTTTTGACTATAAAGAGGTTGAATCATAACTGGGGTGAGACTTCGTGGCTGTCCACCTTTATTTGAGGCGCCTTCACACATGCAGCCCTAGGAAGTCCAGGAGCGAAAGGAGCCTCCAGTTTGAGATAAAATGGTTCGTGTAACTTTTTTCTGAATATCTCTATAACTGTGGACATAATTTAACAGTATTACCAACTTTTGACAACACTGAAAGCTGAATTTCTCAACGCTTCCCCTTGAAGCACCAGAACGGAAAGATAAGGCTTTGAATGCGTATAGAAATTCCAAGATATGTGAGCCCATACTGGCTGTTCCAGATTCTGACCTCTCTCCCTAAAATTGAAGCACTCATGTTGGATTCTACAGCATTGAACATTAAATTAATTATGAAGAATCAGACTGTAGTAGTGCAAAAAGTGTATTCGGTTGAATTGTTCGCATGGCCCTGAAATGCACTATAGCAAAATCTATTGCTCTCTTTACGAGGTAATAATCTTTCCAGTCCCAGCCTTCTCTGCCTCATTATTCAGAGCGTCAATCTCTGCCTGGACGTACGGAATTCCTGTCTGCAATCTTTTCTCATGTATCATCTGCTCGATTTCGCCCGGATAATATATTCTCTCCACACCAGCCATCCTTTCTGACCCGACAACTCGTTGATAGAGATAATCCATCCGGTTCTTGAAATCCTCAAGATCTATGAACAGATCTGGTTTCAAAGCAATCAGAAAATGTCCCACGTCTGCTGGCCGCGACGGATCGTACGGATTGGTTACATGCCCGGCAAATGCAGAACCAGACAACACTCCGGAGAAGACATCCATCATGATAGCAAGGGCCGACCCCTTCGGGCCACCCATGGGAAGCATGACACCTTTGAGTGCTTTCTCTGGATTTTCAGTAGGCTTCCCTTCAGCATCCAGAGCCCAGTCTGGGGGGATCTTCTCCCCACGGCGAGCGGCTTTATATATCTTCCCCCTCGCAGCGATGGACGGTGCCATGTCCAAAATAAATGGCCTTTCACGTCCAGCTGGAGCTCCACATGCAATAGGTGACACGCCCATGAGTTTCTCCTTCCCGCCCCAGACCGGCAGGGCAGGAGATGAGTTCGTAAACACCAGACTCATCATCCCGGCATCCAATGCCTGTTGGACGACCCACGCAGACATACCGAAATGATTCGAGTGTTTCACTGATACAAAGCCAATTCCAAATTCCTGAGCCATTTCAATAGCACGCGCCATCCCCTTATGCGCCGCTACGAACCCGAACCCGTTCTTGCCATCGACTTGCGCGACGACGGGGGTGATCTGAGTTATCGTCGGGATTGCTGCTGCATCCAGCACACCTTGTCGGATTCTCTCCATATAAGATGGAATACGGTTGATTCCGTGGGTGTCTACGCCTCGTAGATCGGCGAGGACTAGACTATTGGCCACGATTGAAGCATGGTCCGGTGGAGTGCCATTGGCTGTTAATATGGATTCTGTGAAGCTCTTTGCATTGGAAGAGGTGACATATAATCTTTCCTTTGACTGTTCCATTGATTTCGATGCTTTAGAAGGTTGTGGATGTTACTCCGTAACTGGGGACGTTGCTTATTTAAGTTCAACCCCGCATGCTCCCCTCATCTATGAAGATCTGGATCATCTAAATCATCACATTGACTTAAACTAAGAATGGAATTGAGAAAACAATACAAAACACAAAAGCCTGGATAAACAAGATATGATATCGCGATGTTGCCTTGTTAAGCTACCCTCCGATCAACTAATGTATATATGTCAGGGATATATCTTGGAATTTCTAGAATCAAATTGACTTTCCCCTTCTAGATGCCCATACTTTCATGAGGGCGCTCCTCTGAGCGCTCACTGAGTATTTTGCATCACAGATGAACACTCACCTGAGCACTCATGGCCTACTGGAAGAGGGAGGAGAAAAAGGCCCAGCAAGCTACTCAGTGAGCTGAGTATGCTGAGCAACAATCAAAGCAACGCCGGCCACCAAGGTGTAGTAATTGTGGTGAGAATGGGCATAATATATTAAAATGCCCGAAGAAAGATTGTATTTAATTTATATAGGAATATATAAAGGATTAGGCTAATAAAAGCTTCAAAATTGTTGGTGGTTGATGATTTCAGAATTTCTGCCCAGCTCGGTGATTGACTATGTTGTGTATTTCAGGGGAAGAAGGGCTGAACGAGGCGGTATCGGCTACACGCACGTAGCCTACTAAGAAGGGGATGCCTTTGCTACTGGTCCCGGACCTGGAATGAATCTATGCCCTACACGAAGCCTTCAACGTGCTCCGTTGTATGCCGCTCAACTCATTGAGGATTCATTACTATCTAAAAAGGGGTTCTCCCGAAGTTGGCCCTATCGGACCACTAGTATCACGTGGTCGTACATATTTGTATCATCAACATTCAACACCCTTGTGAAACTCGATAGGAAGGAAATGGTGTTGCGGATGACGAAAGCCAATGATGCTGCCTGAGGGTTGTGTTGGTGGTGCTTGGGCGAAAAGTGCGGCAGCCTTTCAGCAAAACAAAATGCTCACGGAGATGATTTTCTGTCTATTCTCTAGGCAGGCTGAGGGGGCAAGCGAGGGCGGTCAGAACCAGCAGATCCTCACGTTTATGGTGGTCATATCAGCCGGAGACCCTGTTCTGCCATGATATCGGGGGCGCTATGCCCGAGACTTTAGCTGTGAGGATTTGAATATAAAATTCATTTTCGTACTAAATACACTAAGGATTCCTTGGGAGGAAGAACAAGAGAGACAAACGGATTGTGCCCTTCCAGGCTGAACGATGTCGAGGTCAGGCGATCTGAGCAAAGGCTTCGGTAGAAGGTCTACCTATTCTGTTGATGGCATATGCCGTAACCGTCGCTGTAGTAATGCAATGTACAAACAATAAGAACGTGTTGATTTGTAGCTGTAGAGTATATACCAGTGAATGTGAATATTCACCGCAAAATTGCTTCATAGAATCATATGTGAGAGAATTGCTGTTCAGTGAATCAGTAGACCAGAAGGAACCATGAGTGTTTGGAGTCGATAACAATTCGAGGAATACTAGTAGGTATATATACATGAGAAAGAAGAACCTCGAGAATACAATTGATCTCCCCTTGCAAAAAAAAAAAAAAAAAAAAAAAAAAAAAAAAAAAAGAGAGAGAGAGAGAGAGCATTCAATAGATGTCTGACCACTGCATGACATGTAAGTGGTGGATGGCGCTTAAATGCATATCATACACAACTTAGCTACTGGAATCGAATACAGGATAAAACACACTTTTTCCAGCAGTATAAGGAGAGACCCAAGAATCAGATTGGAAAGCGCGTTGTTCCAGTAGAATTCGTGGTAATGGAACTTTGAAGACAGGAGTTTGAGGAGTTTGAAGGTTCATGTTTACCCCAATGTGGCTAGCTAATTTTTACTTTAACATGTGACTTTTGATTAGTCAGCCCGATCTCCTCAGTTCGCCTTTTGAAAGACTTCAAAACTTCTCCATGCGACGCATCCATCATCAGTGAGCCACATACTCATCGACTTTCGTTGCATCAAGCCGGATGTAGTTCTTGCTGCCCCTTCTGCGGGATTTTCTGGTGTCTCAACTTACATCGCAAATCCAATTTCGCTGCCATAATGTCTGACGGTAAGTCTGTTTACGTGTATCATCAGTCGAACTAGCCACTTACCATATATAGCCGACTTTGAAGCTGTTCGGAAGCTCCAAGCCGAGCGCAATGCCGCTGCAGCTGGGAAAAAAGGTTCAAAGACCTTTGATGCGTCTAACCAACGCACTGACGTTTCGACAAAGGCTTCCCTCACCGAAAACTTCGATACGACCCTGTATGACCGTGACGGTGCGGATAAGTTTGCTGGCTACAGCACTTCGATCGCAGTTGATGGCGAAGATGAAGAGATGGAGGATGCGGATGGAGGACATCGTCTTGTCGGACAGTATACCGCAACAAGAGCCCAGATAGACGAGATGGCCCATGGTAATGGTGTCGAAGAAGAGGATATACTCCTTGGACGCGAGAAAGCGGCAAGGATTGCAGACCGTGAGACTGACTATCAGAAGCGGCGGTTCAACCGCAGACCTTTGACGCCGACTAGGGCCGACCCCTTCGCCGCGAATGCCCATGCGAATGTGGAAGCCGAAGGCCAGACTTATCGTGAAGTTATGGCCCTCCGCGAGCTTGAGAAAGAGGAAGAACGTGTGAGAAAACTCATTGAAGAGAAACAGGCTCGTGGAGCAAACGGTGTCGAGCATCACGAAGCTACCTTACAGTTGGAGGAAAGCGACAAGGAAAATGCCGAGTCGGGAGCTACCGTTACGGTTGCGACCAGCCGCAAGAGGAAACAGAGGTGGGACGTTTCTTCTGAGCCCACCCCTTCACCTGCTGCCACTGAAGTTTCTCAGCCTACCGAGACAAAACCTAAGAGGTCCCGTTGGGATCAAACTCCCGCTCCAGCGCCTCCAGTGGAAGCCCCAAAACGTCGTTCGAGATGGGATCAAGCGCCTGCCCTTGGGGCAGCTACGCCTGTCGGCAATGTTGGCCTCGCAACTCCCATGCATCCTTCTCAAGTAGGTGCGCCTGTAATGCCAACTAGCTTTGGGACTGATATCTCAAACCGCAATGCCCCCTTGACGGACGAGGAACTTGATATGATGCTCCCTTCGGAAGGCTACAAGATTCTCGAGCCTCCTCCGGGCTATGCTCCAATCCGAACTCCTGCAAGGAAGCTCATGGCAACTCCAGCTCCTGTTTCCACTTCCGCTGGAGTAGGCGGATTCATGATGCAAGAACCCGAGAGCGCTCGCGTTCTTGGAAAACAGCTCCCGACTGATATCCCGGGAGTTGGTGATCTTCAGTTTTTTAAACCGGAAGACATGGCTTATTTTGGCAAGTTGATGGACGGGGGCGATGAAAGCGTGATGTCTGTCGAAGAGTTGAAAGAGAGGAAAATCATGAGACTGCTCTTGAAAGTCAAGAACGGCACACCACCCATGAGAAAGACGGCTCTGCGTCAACTCACTGATAATGCGCGGCAATTTGGAGCGGGGGCCCTCTTCAATCAGATCCTTCCCCTACTTATGGAAAAATCGCTCGAGGATCAGGAGCGCCACTTGCTGGTCAAGGTTATCGACCGTGTGCTTTATAAGCTTGACGACCTCGTTCGGCCTTATGTTCATAAAATTCTTGTTGTCATTGAGCCTTTGCTCATTGACCAGGACTATTACGCCCGTGTCGAAGGTCGTGAGATAATCTCCAACCTTGCTAAGGCAGCTGGTCTTGCTACCATGATCAGTACGATGCGGCCGGATATTGACCACGTTGATGAGTATGTCCGAAACACCACCGCTCGAGCCTTTGCCGTGGTTGCCTCGGCACTTGGTATTCCAGCTCTACTACCTTTCCTCCGTGCTGTCTGTCGCAGCAAGAAGTCTTGGCAAGCAAGACATACTGGGGTTAAGATTGTCCAGCAGATACCCATTCTAATGGGTTGCGCTATCCTTCCTCATCTCAAAGGCCTGGTCGATTGCATTTCCGACAACCTCAGTGATGAGCAGGCAAAGGTAAGGACTGTCACGGCCTTGGCCGTGGCAGCGTTAGCCGAAGCTGCTAATCCGTATGGTATTGAAAGCTTTGATGAAATTCTCAACCCTCTTTGGACCGGGGCCCGAAAGCAGCGAGGCAAGGGTCTTGCTGCGTTCCTTAAGGCAGTGGGCTACATTATTCCTCTTATGGATGAAGAATATGCCAATTACTATACAAGCCAGATTATGGAGATCCTGCTCAGGGAGTTTTCATCCCCTGATGAGGAGATGAAGAAGGTCGTCCTCAAAGTGGTATCACAATGTGCTAGTACAGACGGGGTGACAGCTAGTTATCTCAAGGAACACGTCCTTTCTGATTTCTTTAAGAGCTTCTGGGTGCGGCGGATGGCCCTCGACAGAAGGAATTACCGCCAAGTCGTGGACACTACTGTCGACCTAGGACAAAAAGTAGGAGTGGGCGAGATTTTGGAACGCATTGTAAACAACTTGAAAGATGAAAGTGAACCTTACCGGAAGATGACGGTGGAAACTGTGGAGAAGCTGGTGGCGGCTCTGGGAGCGGCGGATATCTCAGAAAGATTGGAGGAACGACTGATCGACGGCGTTCTTTATGCCTTCCAAGAGCAAAGCATTGAAGACATTGTCATCTTGAACGGGTTCGGTACTGTGGTGAATGCACTTGGTACACGATGCAAGCCATACCTTCCGCAGATCGTCAGTACCATCCTATGGAGACTGAACAATAAATCGGCCACTGTCCGTCAGCAGGCTGCGGACCTCATCTCGCGCATTGCCATGGTTATGAAACAATGCGGCGAAGATGCACTCATGGGAAAACTTGGTATTGTCCTTTATGAATATCTGGGTGAAGAATACCCCGAGGTGCTCGGATCCATTCTGGGTGCGTTACGGTCCATTGTCACTGTGGTCGGTATTAACCAGATGCAACCACCGATCCGAGACCTTCTCCCTCGTCTTACTCCCATCCTCCGCAATCGTCATGAGAAGGTGCAAGAGAACACTATCGACCTAGTCGGCCGTATCGCTGATCGTGGTCCCGAGTCAGTCAACGCTCGAGAGTGGATGCGTATCTGCTTTGAACTTCTAGATATGCTCAAGGCCCATAAGAAGGGCATTCGCCGGGCTGCCAATAACACGTTCGGTTTCATTGCTAAGGCTATTGGACCGCAAGATGTTTTGGCAACATTGCTCAACAACCTCCGCGTGCAAGAACGTCAATCCCGTGTGTGCACCGCAGTTGCCATTGGTATCGTGGCTGAAACTTGTGCGCCTTTCACCGTTCTTCCGGCTCTGATGAATGAATACCGCGTTCCGGAGCTCAACGTGCAGAACGGTGTCTTGAAGGCCATGTCATTCTTGTTTGAATACATTGGCGAGATGGCTAAGGACTACGTCTATGCTGTCACGCCGCTCCTCGAGGATGCGCTTATCGATCGGGACCAAGTTCACCGCCAAACGGCAGCCAGCGTCGTTAAGCATATCGCCCTTGGCGTCGTTGGTCTTGGATGCGAAGACGCAATGATCCATCTTTTGAACCTCGTATTCCCCAACATCTTCGAGACAAGCCCTCATGTCATCGATCGTGTGATCGAAGCCATTGATGCGATTCGCATGGCTGTCGGCACAGGAGTGGTGATGAACTACGTCTGGGCAGGACTGTTCCATCCGGCTCGCAAGGTCCGGACCCCATATTGGCGGCTGTACAATGATGCCTACGTACACAATGCGGACGCCATGGTGCCGTATTATCCCGACCTGGAGGATGATGGGCTGGCTAGACTGGAGCTGGCGATTGTACTTTGATAAGTCTTTCTGCGGGTTTTCTCTATTCTACTTGTCTAATTGTTCTTATTTCTGACGCGGTGTTGTTGATCTTGGGCGTAGGGGTTATAGCTGTATTCTGTATCTATTACTGGCCTCTTGTAGCAAAGGTCAAATGGAATATACTTCTCATGGATTACAGCGTACACAACTAATAAATACGGAGGATTTGCTCAGTAATCAAAACGAGTCTTAGATTGGTCGTGAAATGTGCCTGTCCCAAGGTCTGTCTTGGTAAACCGTCGCGGCGTCCGGCAAGCCACTAATATCTGCCAAGACTAAACCCGGACACGAACAAGCGACGGAAATGAAGAATCAGAAAAACAGAACGGCAAATAATCAAAGATTGTTTACCCTTGATTATTTGCAAGGAATTCAATCGCAACAGCTTGCTGTTAAACTGCGTCCGCAGGGTTGTCGAGATGACCTCATCAAGGCTTTTCCGAATCGGGCCTTAGCTCATCTTTCCTGCCGTTGTCAACCTCGCACATCCCGTCTGGAGGATCTGCTCAACACTACACCCGTGTTAACGACGAGATCGTCTTCTGCGCTGATCGTTCTCCGGTACCTGGCATGGATCTTCAATAAGTTTTTGTTCCATGCTCTCGGGTCCTGCCAGTCTACGCCACTAATTGATTAATCTAGGGAATGTTTGGAATGTTGACGACATCACTAGAGCAACGAGGCATCCTATCGCTGAATAATTGATACGACAACTCGACGACCGGGAGATTGTATTATTACGTCTTGATTCGCCTTTGCAAAAAAAAAAAAAAAAAAGATGTAGAGAGAAAAGAGAGACTACCTGATTCAAGGACCGAGTGTTGTCTTTACATCCCCGAAAACTCCCGAGCCCTATAACATTGTCATGGGTATAACAGCTATTACTCAATATTCAGGGTCACCATCACCCGACGGGGTGAGCAAGAAATTCATTCTTGCTGCGTCAGATGATTTTTGCAGTGAGCTGTTGTTCAGTTACATACCCAGAGGGTTTGATTGATTGCTGCAGCCATTACTCATGTATTGAGGAAATGAGACAGATAACAACCAGCCAGGTAGCCCGACCGACGTGCATTGCTTCCTTGCTTGCTCAAGAAAGGTTCTTTGGCCACCTTAATATCGAGACAATTTCTGCTTACGCCAAGCATCGCTAGTGCGATCTTGAATAATATACTGTTTATTGACTCCGAAGATAGGAGGCCCGGAAAAAAAAAAAAAGGAAAAAAGAGGGATCTCGAGGCTTTCGAAGGCTCTCGCACTGCAGCATGCACATGCGGCAGGTCAAAATGACTAATAATGCGTGCATCAAGTCAGATTGCAGATTGCATCTCGCAGGTTGAAGAACTTGGAAGCATCCTGCCAAGAACCGGATTGGCTTTTCAGGAGACAGCCATTGATCTCAACGCTGACGAGTCGTTCATGGTCTCTCTCGAGTCTCGAGTCTCCGTGAAGCCGTGAGTTTGAACAGTCAGGGAACAAACTGTATGCCGAGAGTAATCCGAATGCTGTCCAGCGTAACCGTGCGTTGGATGGAGAGCATTGTCTCCTGAATCATTCGATCTGGATAGAGTCCAGGTTGCTATGAGTACTATGAGGGATTATTATACTAGCTAACCAATGGGAATAGAAAGGAACTGACTGCCCTGAAGCAATTCCCGCACCACAGTGCCGGGGCATATGCTGGGGACTTGGAGCGCTCTGCGCGGCAGACGTTCAGATCTAGAAGAGCCGCACGTTGATTATTGGAGCAGTACATTGTCAATGCTATGAACACTATGTATCACACGTTCGGGGACTCCTCGCTCAAGCGGGATTCTCGATACTCGGCGTCCATGCAGAGGCAAACGGAGTGATCCCGGCAGTTGGCGTACACCTATCCACCTATGATGCCGCGCATGGATGCTGCCAGGAGGCAGTCAGGTTATCAGCTCAGTGCGATCGTCAAGGGGGGATTAATATGCAGCAAGTCTGGCTCGCAGTGTGGCAGTGTTTGCTGGGCAGGAGTCCAGAGTGCTGCTACGCTGGATGCAGCCTAGGTACCGTCCTCGGCACAGTGACACGTGCACAAGCAATGCCCAAGCATGACGGGTGAGAAGTGCGGACAGCGTGCTGATTGGCCAGACGTCCAACGGGACGCGTCAGCAGTTAGAATTGGGTTAGTCACGTGTGGGGATAGTGGGGCGAAATTTAGCGTATTACTATTCTAACTGCGGGAGCTAGCCTGATGCGGAAGCAATGTCTTGCCTGAGGTTCCGTTCGTATTGTCCATGCTGTATTAGCACTGTATTTAATATTACTAGCCCTCCTTATGCAGTGGCAAATCTCGGCATCACTGAAACAGTAACGCTCATGACAGTAATTCATACGAGCTCAATCTGGCCATGCCGTCTTCACATGGCGAGGGACCCTTCCAAGACCCATTTACCGGTTCTGTTTTATCTATCCTTCTGAAGAGCCACATAGATTTATATTTATATATATAATTATATATTTAATACTGTTCCTTGGCATTAGCTATCCCTGACCGCTTGCTTCTCAGCTCCTCCTGACTAGAGCAATTTACAGCTGTACGGCGATATTAAATATTAAATTCCCACTGTCAACAGATATCTATCTTAATTTAATATACATATTATATGATATGATAACTATAGGTCTGCAATTAATAATTATATTATTCATACTAGTTATTCATCGCCCTGTCCAGTGCCCACAACTCCATGGAATACCTAGCTGAAACTGGCTAATTGGGATTTACACAAAGATCTACAGGGCCACCCTACCTTATACAGGAACCATCCATTGCAATTGGCGATTTACACAATTAAGCAAAAGATTTTCCAATTTAAGCTAGGTCCGATCACCTGGGCATCATCCTTTTCTTTCCCTTTATTTTTTAATAATAATATCTAAGTACGGAGCTTTTTGATACATGTGCAGTTCAGCACCGTCGATGTGGTTGATGGTCGTTCAGTTGTTGCAGATCCGGGTTCTGGCAGGGAGATCATCGCTGCTTGATTGAACGACAGTTTTTCTACAGTGAGCTAGCTAGATACAAATGTATATATTATAACCGTGAATTTATAGATAGAATCAATTACCCCAATGTCAGGGCTGGATAATATCTCGATTTGGAAAATTTCCTGTTTTGTCACTAACGCTCTTAAATAGCGTACCATGTCTGTAGAGTCCTCCGTATTGCTGAGCAATGATACTTCCATCCCGTCTGAGTCCCATGAAAACCAAAAAGAAAAGCAACGGATCGAGCATTTGCCGGGAACGGAATAGTTGACGATAACTCGAGACATGGACGCGTGGAAGTTCTTGTCCCGTCCCTTTCCTCGTTATTCATTATTCGTCCGTATGATATTTAAGATCCTTTGGTCGGATTAAGTATCCTTTCTACGAAGTACAGTGTACGCCATGCAGGCTTTCAATAGTGGAAATATTTAAAATGTACCTAAGTAGAGGGTAAGGTTCCTGTCACTTCCGCTAGGACAAGAAGAGAAAAAACAGGTTTTTCTTTTTCTTCCCGTCTTAATAATCTTTCGGCAGGAATAATAAATAACGGATGAACGGGATTATCGGAAGTCTTCCATTTCTCCACCCCGTGACACTTTATGTATCCTCAGGCCATTCATTTTCATTGTTGTTGTTGTTGTCCCAAAGTATCTGCATGGTAAGGTTTGCTAAGTTTTGGTAAATGCAATGCACCCGTTGTTCGTTTTCCTGGCATAGCATATGCCACTATCGAGTCAGTGTCCACAAGCATGTCTGAAGATTGACAATCATTCGTCCCTGACAATCATTTAGTACCTAATATCATATCATACCGGTCATTTCTCCAGACTGCGGTATGGTTATGGTTATGGTTCTAACCGTCCATGGTCCAGTGAACCGGGGGACTGGAAAAAATGGGGTGTGCGGAGTACAGGATGAGGACTGTATAGTTAGGTATACACCACCCGACAACACCACCATTCTATAATCATCCTCCGTAATAGCCACTCACTTAAGGAGGGAAAGGATATGGTTCTAAAATAAATTAAGCCATGTGGCGTGTAAAATGTCCGAATCAGGAAATTTTCATTTTTGCCGCAGTCTGTATATGCTTATACCACGGACAACACGCAACACTGAACAGTGGTAAATTGTATAATGTGATTCCACATGCAGGAGGGAGTTGGATGGGGGAAAGACACAATACACAGCAGTCGGGCGCTATTTAGCTTGGTAAGCGCAACGCCACTTTGCTGACTTTGGGAATGATGATGCTTCTGGTGTGTCTGTGTGTTCCAGTTGGAACAGTATTGATAAATGATAATAAATGATTAGTATGTACGGAGTAAAGCGTATTTTTACCTATTGTCCCTGACTGCGAGGTACTTAGTACTTGGTACGCAGTACTACCTAAGTAGGTATAGACGATACAGAGAACTGTATTGTAAAAAACCAGCATGATGCCGCTATGACATCAGAGGACATAGTATATTCACGTGACTAAAACAGGGCGAAAGGAGAAGGGCAAAAGCAAAAAGAAAAGGCGGGAAACTCTAGTGGCAGACATCATTTTCCACGGGGAATGGCCGAAATAACGACCATGATCGGCGCTATGATGGTACGGAGTTTCGTCGTTGTACTTTGGGCAAGAGCAAAATAACATTACCGAGGTGCAGGTTGAGAAACAGTTCAACGCCAAACCGCAATGACTTAATCTCGCAATGGCTTATGTCCTGTGTGGATTCAAGCCAGTTGCATCCCCCCTATAAAGCCTCCTATGTCGGTATTCCGTCATCGCTGCTACTTCATTAATGGGGTTTTATGATGATGATGATGTTGTTGTTGTTGAGCCCTGAGGATCCGAGCACCAGGATGAAGCAGATTAGGTTTCGAGAGTTAGTAGTTACAGTGCACACACAGTTCACACAGTTAGGTTGTTTGACTCCGTGTTTAACAGCTGTAAGTGTTGTGGAGTGGGTGAGGGTATGAGGTAACAGTGATGATGGAGGCTTGCAAATAATAGAGATAAAACCCCCTTCTGCATGAATCATGGGCAAGGGTGTTGGTAACATGATGCATTCAATGCAATGCAGACAAGATGCAGCAGTCTTACATAGGCACTACACATATAATAGCACTGTACAGAGTACATAATCCTACACTGTAACCATGAACTATAAGGCTGAATCTTGAGCATCACCAAACCAGCAAACACCTCGTATTCACGCAGCCATGAGGTTACGAACGTAGACAGGGGGGGTGTAGCCCATGCCTTATCGATCAGGAGCTACTAAGAATACTAATCATTATTGACCCATGACTCCATCGAGCTACTGCGTACCCAATACGCCCGACGGGTGTCGTATAAATTGTGCTTGCGCAAGTGCCAAGAGAGGTCCCACCAGCTCAAGCTTTAAGGATGAGTCCTTTGCATCTACAGGCAGCGCAAGAACAAGAAAAGGAGAAAAGGTTAAATGTAGGTGGCGTACTTTCTTTTTTCTTTATCTTTTTTTTATTTTCTTTTTTACAATTCCTGCTTATATTGTTTATTATCATTATCATTATCATTTTTTTTTTCAAGTTTTTATTTAAATATCAAATAATATAGATGTATCGAGGATGACTGATAATATGCAACGAGGAGTACGTACCCCTTTTGCAAAGGGAGCCATAGAGAAGGCGGCGATGCAATTAGGCTTTTAGGCTCTTTGGCATTTGCACACCTTTTGACCCCGATCACGGCACTCCGCGTGTGACGGAGACGCCGAAAAGGCAAGGCCGTAATACGGTTACTAGCCCGTACAGTAAGGATTAGGATAAGGATCAAGGGTAGCCCCACTAGCTTGAAACACGTCCATGGAGGATCCTGGCTTAGCGCCTGGTTAGCGCAGACTTAGTGCATCTGCGGCTGGCGGTGGCGTCCAATAAGGCAAGTGGTTCCGCAGATAGAGGGAAGCCCATGATAACATGCACCAGCCCCTTTTGGGATGTCCTCCACCGCTCTTCGATCCTTTGCTTGGTACGCACGCAGTAATCCTAGTATCTCGTAGTACCTACTAAAGTTCTCAGGGGCTTTTCGATGCGTACTGTGGCAGTCGGTGGGGCAATAATTCGCTCTGAATCCGGTCAGCAGAACAAATATCACCTGAAGATGAAAAATAAATGGGCCCGTGGGGAACGGCCAATGCCAACGCCCAAACCCAAAAGGCAGTCAGCCTCCCAAGACATCTGGTTGGGCTGCAGAGAGGATCTGCCAGCGTCTCAGAACGGCACGTCATCAGTGTTATTACAGTATTTAAAAATATATATATAATACATAGAAAATAAATCAAATAATAATATATAAATAAAAAAATATGTAATTGCCAAGAGCCCCATTCTGTCCCTGCCGTCACCGTATCGGCTGTCTGTCCACTCCGCGACTGACATCCCGTATTTTTCTTCTTAAGCTACGCCGATCCCCAATTCCCCAGACTGCCCTCTCTCTCTCTCTTCTTCCTCTTCTCTTCTCTTCTCGCATTCTCGTCCTGCCTTCATCTCCGTCCGATGATCGATTCTCTCTTCCGCTTCACCTCGCGTCCTGTTCCTATCTCTTACCATCCAGTCTGAGTTCTTTTCTGCTTCCTGCAAATCCTTCTCTATGACCACGGTCATCGAAAACCAGAACCGTCAATACGGCGGCATGGCCTTCGACAATGTCTACCACCATAACATCCCCCATCATAATCCTCACTTCACAGATCCGTGGACTGCTGCTCACACATCCGCACACACGTCCTCTTCCATCTACGCAACCTCCATCAGCTCCAACCAGCTGGCCATGAACCCCGTCAAGCACGAAGAAGTCTCGCGACCGACCGCTATGTCCATGCCGTACCCCAGCATCTCCGTGTCCGCGCCGTCTTTGGTTCCGGGTGCCAGCTACCCAACCACCGGTTACGAGAGTCCCGAAGTCATGGGTATGCCGCACGGCATCCCTCGAACCACCTTTGAACAAGCTCCCGCCTATCCGGCCTCGTCCATCGCCAATTTCCCTCCAAGCTACGCACCACTGAACTACTCGCAGTCCCTGCCCCCTCAATCGCAGGAGGCCCGTCGGATGTCCAATCCGTAAGCATTCCTACTCACCCGCTCTCGGCCTCCTTTCCCCCCCTCCCTCTTCCTGCTTCCCTGCATCGCGCGCACCGAAAGGATCAAACAAGGAAGCAAAAAAAGGGCCCAACTGACACAATGTTCCTGTAGCGATGCTCGAGCTAGTCAACCACAAGCTCCATCAGCCCCGACATTTGGTGATGCACTGGATGCGAGTCGGGGCATGGTCGCTCTGAGCCAGGACCTGACTCCTCGAAACCTCTATCCCCGCAATTCTCAGGGTTCCGCCGATTCGTATGGCTTCCCGTCTGCTCACTCCTCCGCTTCATCTGCATCCTCGGGGGCAAGCTACCCTTACTACAGCGCTTCAGTGGGTTCTGTGGAATCTTCCGTGACGGATTACAGCTCTGCGTCTGAATCCTACGACAATCTCACTTCAAGGACTCTACCACGTCCACCAAGCCTTCTGGCTGCCAGTGCCCCTCCAGCGCCACAGGCCATGATGACTCAGTTCAGTTCGAAGATGCCATCCAACACGCAAAAGAAGCACAAATGCAAGGTGTGCGACAAGCGGTTTACGCGTCCTTCGTCTTTGCAAACGCACATGTATAGCCACACGGGTGAAAAACGTAAGTCTTTCAACAACAACAACCATGACGACCTCTTGTCGTAGTGCGAGACGCTAACAGGTTCGCGATCACAGCATTCAAATGCGAAGTAGAAGGTTGCGGCCGTCATTTCTCAGTTGTATCCAATTTACGCCGACACCAGAAAGTCCACAAGACCGGCCGGGAAAATGCCTCTGGTGAGGACGAATAATTTACGTTATCAAGCCAATGGCATAATACGTTTCGATTTTCTTTCCTTTTCACTTTTTTTTTTGTTGTTTTTCATCGGGTTTCTCACCTACTCCTTGCCTTTGATTCGGTCGCACGTTCGTTTTATTGCTGTTGTCGTTCTGTTCGGATGGTCGATTCAGGATATTCACCGATACTCCCGGAAGGGCGCACATTTGGTGCTTTATTACATACGATCCGATTTCTTTTCCCTCCTCCCCCCCCTTGCTCGGCTTCGTGTTCTTGTACAACAGTTTCCGTGTTTTCTCCCGTTTTTAACCTTTTTTTTTTTTTCTTCTTCTTTCTTCTTTGTTGATTGGGCAGAGGAGTTGATACCCAACCGGTTTTTGTCACGGATGCACTGCGAGGGTTAAAAAGGGGATTTCCTATTGATCCTTTCCTTATAATTATTAACGACTACATATAGAGGGGGCCGGTTGTTTTATTTGTTTTCTGCATATTCGTTCGCTGATTCAAGGGATCCCCTTTCTTATTTGGCTTTTCCTGCCTTGTTTTGTGGAATATATTTTCAACATACATGCTTGTCTGTCTGTCTATCTGTTTAATGATGTTCTGTTATTATTGTCGGATACCATCTGGGTTGTTATTTTATAAGTGCGGGTTGTGTTGTGTTTTCTGACTGATTGTGGCATGCATTTATTTTTATTTTGTGGAAAAATCTTCAACGAGTGTCTCCGCCTTTTATGGTTCTTGTTGGCAGTTATCCATCTTCAATTTCATTTCCATCTTTTTTTCTTGTTTTCTCTTCTGGTTCTGGGAAAGATATGGGAGCGGCCAACATAGAATGGACTAACATAACATTAACATATCATATACATTGTGTATAATTTGTGGTGTCTGAAGTTCTGAAGTTTGAACAGGCTCAGAGACCCGGAAAATGGACCTCGAAACTGTCGCTACCTTCATTTATTATATTATATAATGCTTATACAAAATGAATCAAGCATGAAAATTAATTTTAATCGCTGTAGACATCAGTGTTCTAACTTCCCCGTAATAATGGATGGAATTATTGATGCTGACAAACATGAAGGATGATGCCCACAGACGGGCATCCATTTTCCTATTCGGGATATTCGACTCGGAACCTTAGTTTACTAGTTTTACTACCGTCTACCATATATACTCCATGCCAAGCCAAGACGTTCATCTCACGCGAGCGTTATTTAACTGCCTATCGAGAACTAAGTGAGTCTATCATAGTCCAATATTTGTCAGAGAAAAAAAAAAGAATTCTCCTGCATATTCCGTTCGGAGAATACAGTGGGTTAATGGCATGAAGGATGAAATACTACCGAGACAGCACTAATAGTGTGATATTATTAAAGCTGTTCTTATTATCTTATGGTTAAGAGAGTCCTCCTGTCACTAGTGACTGTGACCGTGCATATGTATGTTAGATCCACGACCATCACACCGGAAATGAGAGGCCTTTTCTTATATAACTTTCAATGGCAAATGACTTCCAGGTTTGCCTTCATTTTCATGTTGACATCCTATGTTTTGCCCATTACATCTTAGACATGAATTATCCTGTGTACACAGTGCATATCATATCCAAACTACGACCTGAATGAAGTTGCAGAGACAGTCATCACAACAGTGAATGTAACATTCTCCAAACTAAATACCATTCTTGCCGGTCCCATTTTCAATGATTCATAGCCCAAGATAAATCCATTCAAAGCACCATACCCATGCCAACTCCCATAATGCCAGAATAATCAACCACGAAATATGTTCCAGGAGATAGATGAAAGGACAAAGATGAGTAAATGCAAGCATGCATAATAGATGCTGTTTTCAATGAAAAGAATATGATAGGAGGTATGGTGAATGACAACACCAAATGCAATGCTTTAGTACATATCGTACCTCAAGTTCAGCTCCTTCCGAATGTCCAGCTTCGGAAGAAACGGTGCAGGATGGAATTAACTCGTCCTGATATGACTGGAGGTTTACGGTGCAAATCCCTTTTCATCCTCGCTGTCACTGTCGTCCATCTGGTCCAGTAAGCGGTCTATCTCGTCGCCAGCCTGGGCTTCGAGATTGGGCAATGACATGCTGGAATTGCTCTTCCTTGCCCAGTTTCCCTGCGACTGCTCACTTTGTGAACTTTGTTGTGTCTGACTACCTATCGCATTCGACCAGGTCTCCGTTGAACCGTTGGTGTTGATGCGCATAGCGCCCCGGTCCTGGCAACTAGGATGACACCTGGAATTTCCCGGACTGGACATGAAGAGTAATGTCTCAATTGCATCTTGCTCCATCAAAGCATTTTGAGAACGGGAACGTCGCTTGTAATCCGTATTGTTTTTTGCCCCAGACTGAAATACAGGATCTGGAGACGGTCCAAGAAGCGGCGTCTCGGGAACCAAAGATGCCAGGTTCGATACGCTAAATTCTTGTTGAGAATAATAACGTCTATGGCGGGGACTCGGATTATACGTCCGTGAGGTGTGCAATGGCTCATTAGGGTTAGGACGCCGATGCCGATAACACTGCTCACTGGATGTGGTGGTATTCGGTGGTGGTACTAGCTTAGACATCTGTAGCAGACCCGTAGGTGAACTGCGGGAAGGACGAAGTGTCCATTGCGGGTTGGAATAAGACGAAGAAATGCGTGGAGATACCCGTACCGAGCCATTATGAAGCTGAGGATGGGATGTAGGTGAGCCTGGCGCAGACACACTAACACCCCCCAATGAGTCATTACTATGGCTCATTAGTCGTGGGCTCGCCCCTTCTATAGCCCCGGAGTTTGATGTCTTCCTCGGAACTTCTATCGGGGAAGAAGAACTTTGCATTAATGGCAACGGGTTTTTACCATGAAGCCCGCGGGACTGCCAGCTTTTCTCTACCTGAGCGGCGGCATACGACAATCGCGCGCGCAGATGTACGGACAGCTGGATCGAGAAAATCAGCAATCTTAATTATAGAAACAACCAGCCTACAAAGGATCAAATTCACCTCTGCAATCCTGTTTCCCTGATACGCCGAATCGACAGTCCGCGAACGGTGCCTCCCAACGACGTGAGGTGTTACAACAGGGGATGAAGGGGACTTTATATCGCCAGCAGCAGTTCTTTTCTGACCCGAGACCAATCCGATGTAAGCTTCCGGATTCCATTGGGGAGGCCTCAAAGGGCGAGGTGTGGACGGGGAGCCATCTTTTTGGACGTCCAGATCGATTCGTTGATTATCACTTAAATTGGCATTGCCCGCCTTTGTAGAACTCGTAGAGGGAGGTGGCTCGCGCGGTAACGATCCAGAATTGCAGTACACCTGCGAGATTTCCTGTACCTGTGACGTCGACGCGGTTTCTGAAGAGACAGACACCCTTGTCAGTGGCGATAACGATTGCACCTCCGATACTTTATCGCTTCGTGAAAGATCGCTGCTATTCTGTGCCGAACCACCTGTATAGTCTTCCTCCCTTGTCAAGTCACTTCCATTGAGATCTGTCACGGGGACAAGTTTCATCGGCATTAAGGATCTCGAGCCTGAACAGTGGCGCGCAGACGGGTTCTGATCCTGACGCCCCTGTCCCTGTTGACGTCCATTTTCTAGCGCGATTGTGGTTAGGGTAGGCGATGCAGGAACGGGAACCTGCGCAATGTTATGTGGCTGCGATGGCAGCTGTTCTCCACCATTATTAACCGGTCCCGAATGCGACACTTCGCGTTCCGACGGGATCCTGCTGAATGTCGTATTCATAATCCTTGCGAGGTTGTGGGGGGCACGGGGGCTACTAATTGACGCCGGCCCAGCGTGATGCCGCTTTGATTCCACCTGCCTGTGCGGTGTGAAGAGAGCGTATGCCGTGGGGCAACGCTGTAAGGACTCTTAAATGTTCTCTGCTTCGCAATCGCGTGCGACGTGATAATAATAAAGCGGGCGAAACCGCCAGAATCAGTCAGCAACCGCTATCTCCACACGGCGGCGAGACCACGGTGGAGTTGTGGACATGGATATTGCAATAGGTCGTCTCACAGGGTACAGAATTAGCCTGGCATGGACCGGAAAGATGAGACGGAGAGGGAACGCAGAGAAAAGGAAGGCTTGGAGCTTGTCTTTGGACATGATTGCGTCTCAACCTTGTCCGTTGCGAAACCGACGCGTCCGCAGCGCGATCACGTGTATCTCTTGCCTGAATAACGGGGCCGCAATCAGGCATCCGTTCCTTCGTCGAGACGCGCAAGAATATACAACTTTTGAATTCGCATATGCTATCATTATAACAGAAACAGATAGACTTTCTTTCATATTGGTATCCGGATATAGCAACAAAGAGGCGGCCTGGGTTAATGTCATGCGCGCCACAATGAGCAGAAACTCAACGCCATCTAGATGCAACAGGCCATAGACAAGTCTGTACAAGCACAGAACACTTAATATAGTAGTAGCAATTATAATAATCACTTTCTTTTCTTCCCACCTCCGCCGCTCTCGCCATCAGAGTTCTTCCGTTTCTTGCCCTCCCGTCTCCAGAACTCGTCACGCTCCCTCTTCTCCCGCTCCGCCTTCTTCTCCAGACCCTCTGCAACTTTGGCACGGTAAACTTGTCTTCGTTCCTCCTGCTTAGCTGCTCTCTTAGCAAGCTTCTCATTGCGCATCGTCGTGAGCTTCTGCATGAGATCCCGCGCCTTCTTCTCCTCCCCTCCGAGGACGACGGCTCGTTTCTGGAGATACGTCTGCTCCTTGCGGGGTCGCATCTGTGTAATCTGGGATTTGAAGGGAAGTTCCGCAGCCAGCTGTCGTGGTACGCGGAGAGGATTGAAGTGCCGTGTAGGTCGTTCAATGGTGTGATATGCAGAGTCCTTGTTCTTGGGCGTGGGGATACCTTCTGCGCGGCGCACTTCGCCGGTAAGTCGCATTCCTTGCCATCCGCTGTCACCGGAATTGCCATCCTCCATATCCAGGAGATTTGTCACAGGGTTATAGAAGCGGTGAGGTTTGATAGGATACCAAGCTCTGAGGAACACAATGTCACTCATGAGGATCTTATCTTCAAAGGTTGCACGGAAGCAACCCTCAGGCTTGCTTAGAGCCCGCTTGATCTGTCCCCGTATACCGGACACAGTTCGAATGCCAGCACCTTCGAACTTGGCAACTTCAAGGGAAGAGTTGAACATGTTCTTGATGAACGCTGTATTCTTGAAGATCTTGTAAGGGAAACCAGTTAGTTTCAGCTTCTTCACGATCTCCGTATGCTCGTCTACACTGAGAACAACACCCGTTGCGGCAATCCGGAAACCGGGATTCTTGTTGGAAAAGGACTGAACGCAACAGAAACCAGTGTTGGGTGCGACGAGAGGGCCGTAAAAGGTACCAAAACAATGCATATGTTCTGGAGTATATTTTAGCAGCCGGTTTCTTGTCCGACTGTCTGAGGTGCTATAGATGGGCAGGGTCTGGAAGCGACGCCAACCTAGGGAGAAGATGAGAGGGTCGTTGGTCTTCAGGATCTTCTTATGCCAACGATGTCTCTTTATCCGAATCTGCACGAAGCCAAACCGGTCTTCAGTCGGAGCCAAGCCGCCGATGATGACGGGGAAGCGAGGATTGAATTTGGCGACAAATTCGTAAGGTACTTTTTCCAGAACAACACGAGCGTAGGTACCAGCTCTGTACCCTTCTGCCCTTGTCCTAGAGATAGGGTCAAGGGTATCGAATTCAGCCCGGTTGATATCTAACTGCTTTTGCATTTTGGCCTTTTGCAGCTCGTACCACTGGTCTTCGCCGAATTCTTCGCCCGCTTCTCCAGCCTGGCGTGAGCCATCCTTTGCATTTGCGAACCCTTCCCTATCTTCTTCTTCGAAACGCAGCCTTAATTCCTCCTTTTTCTTTGCGTTGCGCTCGCGCTCAGCCTCCAAATCCAATTCTCCCTCTTCGCCGTCTTCCTCACCTTCGCCCTCTTCATCCTCTTCATCCTCATCCTCATCTTCTTGCACACCGTTGAACGCTTCTCCAGTTTCTAGATCCTCGAACTCGCCGTCGCCTTCATCATTGTCGTCGCCAGAGAAGGCGCCGTCAAGATCCGAGTCATCTGCATCGCTATCACCACCTCCTGATAGCTTGGCGGTGACAAAGCGACGTCTCAAAGATTCGATCATCTCTTCGTCTCGCCACTTCTTCTCCAGTTCATCATAGTCATAATCCGGAACGGCACGATAGTCATGTTCGCTCTCCTTCTCGGCATTAGTCTTCTTGAAGAAGTCATCTTCTTCATCGTCCGCTTCTTCGGACTCCATATCTTGCTCCTCATCCTCATCTCCGCGCCATCTTCGAACAACATCAACTGGTGAAATAGACTCGTCGTACATCATCCGAGACAAATCCGTAATGCGGAATGCTGGACGCTTTCCATGTAAAGCTCGGGCGTTGGCCAGCATGTTGTCCTTCCACCGGAGCGCCCCATCATCTTCATCTTCATCAATGTCGTCGTCGTCCTCCACGCCCTCATCATCCTCTGGACCACTCTCTAACTCCTGATCCTCCGCCGATGAGATGGATCCAAGATCGGAATCACTATCCGCAAATGCGAATTCTCCATTCTCCTTATGGGTATCTCCGTTCTGTCTTGCCTTGAATCTTTCCTCAAAGTCGGCTGGAGCAGATACATCGGCTTCTTCATCCTCGTCCTGATCGGATTCTTCTTCTTCGCTTCCGTTCTCATCATCGGATAAGCCCTGATATTCTTGATCACCATCCGCAATCCTCACTCTGCGCCTCTGTTTCCTGCCCTCAGCACCATCTCCATCGTCTGCATTATTTATGGCCTCTGCGCCGTGGAACAGACGAACACCAGTGTCAACTTCGCCTAGAAGCTTCCGTTCTCCCTGTAAGCCGACAACCAACTGCTCCCCGAGACCACGTTCTTCACCATCGTCGTTCTCGTCCTTGTTGAAAGTAGAAGTCTTAATATCAACATAGACGGCATCCTTGTCGACTAAGACACCACCGACATCTGACATTGGGGCGAATAGTAGTTTCTGTTTCTCTCCTAACCTGCGTCTACCAGCACTACCAGTTGCTTTGGCAATCTGCTGGTCCATGTAGGGGGTAGGGCACGGATCAGGAAGAGCCTCGATGCCAGAGACCGTGAGGTCACCCACACCAGGAACATGAACCCGCGCTCCTTGCGCAGGGAAGTTCGTGCCTCGTAGATATCCATAGAGGGCCACTGTCCGATCACACTTGGGGTTCTCTTCGATTTGAGTAGGTGGCGTAATATCCAAAAATCTGTCTGCAAGAGCATACGGGTGGGAGTTACGCCAGATCAGAGGGCGTGGATTTTTCATGATGGACAGAAAGCGCGATAGGTTGTGCACCTCACGGTCGGGATACCGTCCATTGATGACACCTGAAAGGTAGAAAAGCTTTGCGCCTTGGTACAGCTCGCTCCAAAATCGGTGCTTTAGTCGCTTTTTTGCTGCACGCAGGGTGCTTTGCTTTCTAAATAGATCCAGGTGTGTCAGGATACCGAATACGTTTCCCGGCATGCCACTCGAGGCTAGCGCGTTCAAGAACTCCATTGTCTCCATTTCGAAGCCATAGTTTCCATCTATCATAAGGAGAACAATGTCTGCGATTTTTGAGACATCGATCATGCTCGCAAGGGAGTCGGAAGGACATTCAAGAAATGTAAGTCGTCGCCGTTTCGACGTGACGACGGTCAAGGGACCCTTCGGTGTGCTGAGTGTCTGCTTTGTGTATCGCCGAATTAACGATTTTATAAGAGTCGTCTTTCCAACCTGTAGAAAGGACAGAGAATTGTTAGGTCTCTTTTCTTTTTTTGCTGTGTAGGAGAGCTATCACGTCGCCATGAGGGAATAGAGAAAACATACTCCTGGAGGTCCAACAACGGCAACCACAAGCGGAGGAGCCTCCTCTGGAAGGCGATCGATGAGAGGCACATGCAATCGCTTTTCCTTAACCTGAACAAGCAATACTGATCAGAATCCTGGGGTCATGCACCACAATGGTGGATTCGGGACAGTATGAAACATACATCGTGAGATCGGGCCGCCTGCCTTTTCAACTTCCCTGGATTTGAAAAAGCAAAAGCTTTTGGATTCGGGCCTTTCAAGATACAAAGAGACGGTACATCAGCATTTTCAATTCAGATTGAATGTTTTTGAACGACTAATTTCACTTACCATCATACTTTTTCTTCTCCTTGGACGGCCTATGCGCCCGGTTTGTCTGTTGCTCCATTTTAGGGAACAGAGAAGCAAGGCCTCTTCGAGACAGCCTCTCCTTCTAAAAAGGATGATTTGGCAGCGAAATCCGATCCTGCTGCTGTTCGCGTATGGCGATCTTGTTTCGGTCAAAAATTATAATAATTTCCTTTTCCCCTCGGAGCGGAGTTTCTAAATTGCCGATAAAAACATTTTGGGTTTAGCGTGACTTTCCTATTCAGGGACGATTCCCTTATCAGGGCAGAAGATAAGGGCCGGCCCTAAACGATTAATTAATATGCCGGCCCGAAGGAGTCGTCCTTGGAATGTCTCCGAAATTTGGATTTAGATTTGAATTAAGTAAAGGTTTCAAGACAGGTCCAGTCCCCCGAGCCGACGTACATACTAGGTACTTGATTATCCTATCTATCCTAGAAGATAATTTCCAGGTGTCATGAAATCTAAGCGGGGTAGAAAGGAGGAAGAACTCCGTACTTCGGCATGCATTTCCGACAATAAATAGCCTCAGTCCCATCCATGAATTGAGTCTTTTTCTCCTCACGCACGTTACTGAGGAAGCGTTCCATCGACTTCTGTGGCTGTTATCGTTATAATTCAAACATAGATCCTATTATGTCTACCCCACGACGGCCTCCCCCCGCATATACGGCACCACCAGACTCAAATGTCCAAGCTACGTCCCAGCTTTACAGATCAATTTCGGAAACAGCTTCGGACCCCTCTGCTCGAGTGTTAGAATCGTCTTTTACGATCCGTCCATGCTCCGGTCAGGCATGGGTGGTTCCAGCTGGACATGTCTGCCGATTGACTACGCCCAAGGGACCCCAGGTTGGTGACTTCAACATTTGGAACGCGAACAATCCTCGCGAGCGTCTCTGGGCTGCTCGCACCCGTCAAATCCATGCCTCTCACGTCTCTGTCAGTGACAGGTTGTGGTCGAACCTGCCCTACCTGCGACCTCTCATCACCATTACTGGTGACTCTCTCGGCGGTGGGCAGTTACATGAGGTTCTGGGACCAGACGGGAAGAGGAGAAAGGAGGTCGAATTCGGAACGACACAGTGGGGTGGACGTGTTCACGACCTTCTCGGCACCAGATGTGACCCTTATGTTAATCTGGTGATGGGTGGAGAGCCATTCGACTTTCACTGCCACTCGAACCTTACGCGGGCAGTGGCATCTTTTGGATTGACAGAACTGGATGTCCATGATGTTCTGAACGTGTTCCAGGTAACGGGATTGGATGAGGAGGGAAAGTACTTCATGGAAACATCGCCAGCCAAGCCAGGAGAGTATTTTGAATTCTTTGCCGAGGTTGACGTGCTCTGTGCATTGTCTGCGTGTCCAGGCGGTGTGTATACCCTACTAAATGGAGGCTAACGCTGTAGAGTTGTTATTGATACTAATGTCATTTTTTTCTTAGGTGACCTTTCCAACTGGGGCTGGGAGGATAAGGAAGCAGACATGGGTGCGACTAGGCGCCCTCTCGGTGTCGAAGTGTACCGGTTAGCAGATCCCAAGGTTCTGGAAGGATGGAAACAACCTGAAAGTCCCAAATACACGGGAATGCATGGGCTGAGGCTACCACCTCGAGACACGTCTGATGGCTATGTTGGGCTATAGTGTAGAACATACTGCAGGTATTATCTGATCATGCCATGAGCAAAGGAATCACAGCAAGCAGCGGTCAATATCTCCACGTGACTGACCCCGCCCCCACCTTCCCATCCTGTCAGCATGTGTTGATCCTACGTAGAGTAATAGTTATATAGGCTGGCTGCTGCGACTGCAGCACCCCTACCTCGCAAAGGAATACCTTTGACACTGTAATCAGGACGGTCAGTTGCTGCCATACTACTATCTTAGTAATTTCTTAGCTACGAAAAGAGTGTGATGACCTGCATGCTGGGATTGCGATCTGCATAGACGGTGCGTCATGGCTGAAGAATGAGGATGCCTGAGCCATGGCATATCACGGGATCAGCAGGGCGGCATGGCGTCAGTCTACAATGGACAGTAGGCAGTTTTACAATGCGACAGAACCCCTCCCATCCTAGCATTGATAATCCATATAAATATATTGCCCATTTGCAACGCTGTCATCTACCGTGCCATTCCGTTATCAGCTCGCTAGCTAGTACAAATAGCTTCTGTCATTTCATTGAGTCACCCATAGTCCTACCTTAAGTACCTTGATACTGCAAACCCCACCCATTTGATTCACCCTCCCTGCTTACGCCCTAGCAACGTCTCTTTCTTCCTTCATCCATCTTCGTCAGCATACCTTGAATTTCTACCATCTCACTCGTCTCCTGTCACCATTCGCCGCTACTTTCCTGTCTATTTCAGGAATCTTCGTTGCTTCGAAGCTCCATTATCCGTCAGACCACGCAAGATGCCTCTCTTTAATGTTCGTCTTGCATAACTATCTTCCTCTTGACAACTGCATTCCAGGTTTAACGGTGTTTGTTCTAGGTCACCCTAAAGGCAGATGCTCCTGCTGCAGAGCTTGAAAAGTGTGCCACTTCATCCTCGCTGTTGATAGGATGATAGACTGCTAACCCTCTCTTCTTCATCTAGAGCCAAGGAACAAGCCAAGGCCAACGGAGGAACAATCAGGCATGAATATACTCTAATCAAGGGGTTTACGTAAGTGATTCTGCTTTATTGTTTTTGCGCATCCTGTGCATCTCTCTTCCCAGCTGCTCTCCCCTCGTTTTGATACTTTCCCTTTGTTGCTTAGTGTCAGCTTCCAGCTTCTATGTCAAGTGCCTAGCTGACTGGTCTCGGAACTTAGTGTTGAATACCCAGAAAACCATGCCGGTGTTCTCGAGACGAACGAACACGTCCATGTGGAGCAAGATGGCGAGGTCAGAACGCAGTGAACAAGAACGCCCGCGGATTTTCTAGTCATCCGTGTAGAAACGCTGCATAATATGACGTTGGATCAGCGGAATGAACTTCTGCTGGAGTGGAATCCAGATGGGTTGAGGACACACGAGGGTTATTTATGTTTGTATTCATGAATCACGATAAGGTTATTTTCTTTTTCTGCACTATGAGTCATGCCACTTGAAATAGCTGGATGTTCAGATTGGCCTACGAGTCAATGCTAGCAATATAGCGAATTTCAAGGTCAGACTATACCAACCAAATACCGTCTCTTCTATTCTACAAAGCATATGTCATTCTCATGATTTTTGAATACCTATTTGGAATATTGGACATCTTGCATATTCAAGCAACGAGATAATTATTACCAAAACAGGTATAAAGAAGCTAAACCTTAGCGTAAGCCGTAAACCAAGTGCCACAAGCCAACTATTGGCCTTGGATATTGCCAGTCGTCTTCATATCTGTCTGGTTCTTTTTTATTTTATTTTTTATTTTTTATTTTTTTTGGTTTATGCTCTTTCCTTTTCCTAGTACCGTGCCAGTGACCACGGGTTGCTCTCTCTCATCTAAGTGGCTTCCTCTCGGTTAGGCGGATGCTCTCACCGGCTGCTGTGTCACGCAGGCCCTGTCAAAATTTAGTACTATTATCAGTCAACGTAAGTGACTACTATCTACTTACAAATGTGCATGAGGGAGGGACCGACAATGGTATCGATGAATGTGAATTGGACAACAGAAGACAATTGGGAGTAAGTTGACCAAAGGCTTCGACTATCTCAACTTTGAACTCGGGCAGAAGGGACATCAGCGTATCTTTGAAAATTTAGAAAGCCTCATTTGTGGGCCCAGCGACCGAAAGGTTTCACAAGAACTTCCTGCATGTCATTCGGAGGCGTTATGTTGAGCCGTTGAATAAGTGGGAAATTCGCAGACTTCCTTCTAAAACGCAAGGCAATCGACCAACCATTTCCGCCTAGGTATCTTATAGTAGCGTGAGGCGCCCCGGGAGGCTTCTCGTGCTGGATTTGTTCGAGGAGCTTGTCAACTGTCATAAGGGGCGCCCCAGACTGATATAGACTCATCGCAGCCTTGGCCAAGCGTTGTGAAAAGCTGATGTATCCAGGACTCCTGGGCCAAGCTTTCTCGTTCCTCACACACGTAGCGATAACTTGACTCACTCTACCATGTTTTTCGCGAGTTACTGGGGTAAAGCAACAATCGAGAAATCCCAATGTATCGACAATGTCTAATGCCTCGTCATCAGAGAAGAATGCGGCTTCAATGAACTTCCATTAAATATCCTGCCTTCCGTTTGCCTACTGAAACTTTAGAAGCGTTGTACCATGGTCGATGTGCGCAGTTATCAGAAGCGAAGGAAGCTGATTCTATCCCCTGGATGAACCGAGCGCTTCAAAAATGGCGTACCTAAGAGTACAAGCAGGAAATTAATCATGATCACTCCTTTGTAATTTTATGACGGTAACAGTGACACCAAAGATGTCCTTCAGACAGTTCCTTAAGGAATCGGTGTCCAGCTTTGCATCGGTGTCATCGTTCCTCGAAGACTAGGACGGCATGCATAGAGCCATAAGTCGCTCCTCAAAACGAATTTTTGGAGTTCTTCTTTGAGCATTTTTGATAGCCCCAGGAGGCGGTTGAACGGTCATACTATTGTCTACATGTATGTAGAGTTCAATCAGCGGCAACATTTAGATCATGGTCAAAAAGCACCAAGTCGAAAAAGAAAGAGTAGTTGGCAGTATAACTTACCCTCTATAAGACAAAGTCCTTTTATGGTGAGAGAAGGGAAGAGAGAAAGGAACAGGAGAAAAATCTCTGTAAATAGACTTAATTGATGGGGAAACTAAGGTGAAGAAAGAGCAGGGATCGAGGAGAAGGAAGCAGGGCAGGGCAGGGCAGACACAGGAGTTTTGTACTGTACACTCTCGCTTATTTCTGCGCTAGCGTTGGGCGAGGCTTGAATTCAAACTCCTTTCCAGTTCTCCTACCATTTGTATGGGAGACCGGAAGTATATATTGCTAGTAGATGTCAGTACGGAGGTTCATGTGGGTCTGTTACCTTAGTTCCTGAAGTATTGGCCAATTAAATAAATACAGCTCGGTGTTCCGAAGCTTGGCATAACGCGACCTGTTGGTCACGTGGAAACCGCACCTGTTTTTATTTCACCACTTGCAGTTGACATGGCTGATGCAATGTCGCCTAGAATTCTGCCGAAAAAGATTTGTGAGTTAAAGGACAGTGTACTTGGATTAGTCAAGTACCTTAATCCAGCGTTGGATGCTACAACCTGAAAGGAGCGATCGGTGTTAAGCAGCCGTACCGGTCATGTTGGAGAGTGGCTTCGGCCTCATTGTTGTCTAACAATAATAAGATGCCGGATCCTTCACGGTTTCTGAAAATTGCAGATTCTGGGCTGTGGGATATATCGGCAGGCTTGGAAAAATTCATTTCATTTACTTTACCCCAAGAAGGCTGTACACAGTGATTACATGGCAGCTGTGTTTTCCTTTGATAGCAAGCTTGTGGCTCTCAACACCTTGAGTATAAGTGTAGCACTCCTAAGTGTGAAAACAGGAGGGTTCCCTCTCGACCAGAAGCTGGCAGCCTTTTCAAATGCTCGCACTCCCATGAGACAATTCAGCTGTTAGATATGTTAATTTTAAGGACATGTATCATCTGTAAAGTGACAACGTTCTCACCTGATGATGCGCTGATTGCATCTGGGTCTTCGTAAGGTACGGCCAGTCTGGAATAGCAATATACATTCGAAGGTCATTCAAGAGGCATAGCAATAATATCTTCCTCAACAGTAGGCTAGTGGCCTCCGGATCCTACGACTGCACAGTTCGCCTCTGGGATGTGGCATTATCCTAGTCGCCTGATGGAACGTCATTGGCATCAGCTTCTAAAATATAGGCTAGGTTTTGGATACGAGACCATGGCATTCAAACAGCTGATTCATTGGAAGAAATTCCAGTGTATAGTATAGGCACATACAACAAAAGATAGACCAAACAGTCAGCGGTGAACCTCGGGAAATGCCGATTACCCCTCACCGCCTTGTTGCCTGACTATCATGTCATGCCATTGAAGTTATCCTTCCATGAGTCAAATATCCATGTTCTCTCGCACAAGAACAAGCTCTTGCTGATGGTAGACTGCGAGCAGAATGGACGTAATCTACTATGGCTATACCAAGAACTCTCCAGGTCACATCTATGAGGTGTAGACCGCAGTACAATGTGGCCCTGCCATGCAAATCCTTCAGCTGCACACGCCATTCTTCAACGACGACGACCTTACCGAAACATAGCTGGTCACTTCATCCATCAAGTGCAGATATAGCTAACGATGAAGTTGCACGGCTTGCAGCTAGTCGTCGAAAGCCCCTGACGCTTGCGGATTTACTCAAGTGAGTTGGTGGTGATTCCTCTTAACGGAGTCTCTGTTGACGCTGGCTCTTGTTTATCTAGGCACGGGCGTCCTCCATTGTCCAAGGACTCACTTCTTGCTTCTGCAAATTTTACCCTTTCCCTTCTTCCTGCTAGATTAGCTTCTCGAATCCAAGCGCTCCGAAACCTTCCGTTTATTGTCGTGTCGAATCCGCACGTCTCGAAGATATACGGCAATTACCTACATTCCTTGTCAACCCTTCTCCCGTACCAGAAGAGACAGATTACAAATTTGGAAGAGGAGGAACAATTCTCAAAAGTGTTGGCGGATCTGGTTCATACCCACACGAACACCATCCCCATACTTGCGCGCGGATTCCTCGAGTGCAGGAAATACATCAGCCCAGCGGAGGTGACTCAATTTTTGGACACACATTTACGAGCAAGGATTGGTACTAGGTTGATAGCCGAACAGCACCTGGCGCTTCATTTTTCTTCGCAACCGGTCTGTGACAAAGACGGAAGCGTGGCAGTCAATGAGCCAGCTCCATCCAACTACGTTGGTGTAATTGACACGGCCTTGCAGCCGGCTCGTATTATCAAGATATGCGAAGACTTTGTTGGGGAGATCTGCGAGCTGAAATATGGTGTCCGTCCGCGAGTACGAATCGGTGGTCAGACTGACGCCACGTTCGCGCACGTTCCGGTGCATATCGAATATATAATTACAGAACTGCTGAAGAACTCTTTTCGAGCGGTGGTCGAGTCCGGAAATGACTACGATCCCATCGAGGTGACTATTGCGGCAGCTCCAGATGTACCGGGCAACCATGTATGGGAGTTTTTCGACCAGCCCCAAGGCACTCAAACCGGATCAAATGATACAGACGTCGGTTTCCAGATCCACAATGAGAACGGGACGACGGAATCGACCGGGGACTCTCTCCGCTACTCGACGCCTTCCTCGCAGAGTATTACGATCAGAATCCGAGACCGAGGTGGTGGGATCCCGCCGGAGATATTGCCACATATATGGTCGTATAGTTTTACTACGTTTTCCGAAGACCACTTGTCGAATTCCGAGAACAATTATATTGATGCTTTGAACGCCATTTCAGCCAGCGGTGGGCAGCTGAGCAGCATCGCGGGCCTGGGGTACGGCCTTCCGCTGAGCAGAGCTTATGCGGAGTATTTCGGAGGTAGTATCGTTGTGCAGAGTCTTTGGGGCTGGGGCACGGATGTGTATTTGACCCTACAAGGAGTTGGAAAGATCGAGTAATTATTTAATGTTGGCTATCGAGCTATTGAACCTCATGCCTGTTCACATTCATCCTTGCTATTCATTACCGGCAGATTTGGCATGGAGCTAATATATTAATACTGCGCGCGCACAATGTGTATGTACGTATCTTATGGACCTATACTACAGCACAATATTATACCATTTTGCCCACCAAACTCGTAGATGATGGAATATATCCAAGAAACCACCGAATCCCGAGAGAATTAAGTACCCCACAACTGGCCCCGCATCGGCCTTTGCCCCGATAAGTATTAAGAAGACGGGTCATTTCATCGGCAGGTAATAGTGATACTTTTCTAGGTTCTCTTAAATAGCCGGGCTACACACTTCTTGGAGGCTTTAGGGCTTATTCTGCCACAGTTTACTCTGCTATTTACCTAATTTCCTATTAATCAATTGCCTTCATCGATCTTGAAAATGTATGTACTGGGATATACTATCTATCGCCGCGATTAGACACATTTATCCAGGTACCTATCGAGGGTTAATCATCGTCATTCAACAGGGTCTATACCGCATCTTTCGCCTTCTTCGAGGCTCTCTGGGA
The DNA here is from genome assembly GCA_002976275.1 of Monascus ruber. Lineage (NCBI taxonomy): Eukaryota > Fungi > Ascomycota > Eurotiomycetes > Eurotiales > Aspergillaceae > Monascus > Monascus ruber. The sequence goes on along the minus strand of PSNO01000001.1, from coordinate 3,145,068 downwards.
GGTTTGTAAATCTTTCTTGAATATTCAGTTACAATGCAATGCATTTTTTGTGTCTGATATAACTAACCGGTGCATACCGCTAGGGGGGAGTCACCCATGTCTTCGTCAATCTGGGATCTGACCATCCCTCCATCCTGGAGGCCATGGCAAAGGGTCAAAAGGAGAAGAAGAAGGATGAGTTTCCCCAGATTATTACTTGTCCGAATGAGGTGTGTACATACCGTTCAACAGATGGATGCATCCCATGCTTTGGAAAGTGGATCGTCAGACTAACATTTTACCCCTTACGGCAGATGGTTGCGCTCTCCATGGCGGACGGCTATGCCAGACTCACGGGGAAACCGCAGTGCGTGATTGTGCACGTCGATGTTGGTACGCAGGGCCTTGCGGCGGCCGTGCATAACGCCTCATGTGGTCGGGCGCCGGTTTTGATCTTTGCGGGTTTATCGCCCTTCACGATTGAAGGGGAAATGCGCGGTTCGCGGACAGAATACATCCATTGGATCCAGGATGTACCGGACCAGAAACAGATTGTTGCACAGTACTGTCGGTATACGGGTGAAATAAAGTCGGGGAAGAATGTGAAACAGATGGTTAATCGCGCGCTTCAGTTTGCGACTAGTGACCCTAAGGGACCGGTGTATCTGGTTGGTGCGAGGGAGATCATGGAAGAGGACATTGAACCGTACAAACTCAACCAGAGCGTCTGGAGGCCCGTGTCGCCTGCCGCTTTGCCGTCTGAGGGTGTTGAGTTGATTGCGTCGGAGCTTGTTGCGGCTAAAGAACCATTGTTCATCACAGGCTATTCTGGTCGAGAGGTACAGGCTGTGAAAGAACTGGTTACCCTGGCAGATTTGATTACTGGACTCCGTGTCTTGGACACCGGTGGCAGTGACATGTGCTTCCCTGCAGACCACCCGGCGTGGTTAGGGCTGCGTTATGGTTCTCATGAGGCTGTCGAGACCGCCGATTTTATTCTGGTCGTCGACTGTGACGTTCCCTGGATACCGACGCAGGGCAAGCCTTCCGAATCGGCTAAAGTCATCCATATTGATGTCGACCCGCTCAAGCAACAGATTCCCGTCTTCTACATTCCCTCCATCGCGACTTTCCGAGCAGATTCGGCGACCGCACTGAAGCAGATCAACGAGTACATCTCGTCGAGCCAGTCATTGAAGCAGATTGCCACTTCCAAGGAGTTTGCATTCCGCGCTGAACGTCGTAAGGAGGACTACAACAAGAGACGGCAAGGCATTGCTGACCTTGCCATCACACCCTCCGGAGGCGACCGGGCCTTTCTCAACGTATCGTACCTCATGTCGCAGGTCCGAAAATGGTGTCCTGCAGATACCATCTGGGCCATTGAAGCCGTCACCCTGACGCATTTCGTCGCAGATCAGATAGCCGCTACACTGCCCAAATCTTTCATCAACTGCGGCGGCGGTGGGCTGGGATGGTCCGGCGGCGGTGCACTCGGCATTAAACTTGCATCGGACGCTGAAAACGGCGGCCCTGGCAAGGGGAAATTCGTGTGTCAGGTCGTAGGTGACGGGACCTACCTCTTCTCCGTGCCTGGTTCCGTGTACTGGATATCGCGCCGGTACAAGATCCCGGTGTTGACCATTGTCTTGAATAACAAGGGGTGGAACGCGCCGCGACGCAGTATGCTACTGGTGCATCCCTCTGGATATGGCTCGCAGGCTAGTAATGAGGAGCTCAATATTTCTTTTGCCCCGACCCCGGATTATGCGGGTATAGCTAAGGCTGCTGCTGGGGGAGAGTTGTGGGCGGGTTGCGCAGGAACTGTTGGGGAACTGAGCAAGCTGTTGTCTGAGGCGATCCAGAGCGTAGTAAGTGGGAAGGGGGCTGTCTTGGAGGTGCAGCTTGACGGTACAGATGGGAAGTATGTACGTAGGTAGAGTGAGGCCTCCATGTACTATGTAGTATGTACTATGCTGTAGAGACTGCGGATGACAGTCCCTGCAGGGAAATTACAGCCGATGTCGGCAGTAGCCGGCATTAGCCTTATCTATGCGCGTCTCCAACCCCGAGTATCGCATTATTTTTATGATAGATGATAGTTGTTCTATGATAGTTGTTCCTGTCAACAGGACACTGTCGACAATGGATGGCCCCAATGTATGCTAGAAGTGTGTAAAGAGTATTCATTATTCGCATAGAAGCATGTTCAGTTATTCAGCTCTGTCCTGGGGCCACTCGATCACCGGACTGCGTAGCCACGCCCTTGTTTTGACAAGCGTGCGGAGGGATTGCAAAGATAAGATTGCATGCGTTGACGGAAGAAGCCAGGAAGATGGATAGATCAAAATAGATGACTCACCCGGGATACGATTACATAGTTAGTGTCACTGTATGTCTCATTTAAACGGCTGGCCCGCTTCTTGCGGACTTCTTTCTTTCTCTCCTCTCCGTTCCCGCACACAAGGAACCGGGAACAGTGGAAGGGACCCAGGAACGCTTTCTCCCAGCAGTTTTCACCTGGACTCGTAAAGCCACCACCAAAGAAACAGAACAGACTGCGGGCTTCTCGTACGTGCTCCTCATCTTCGCCTCTTCGCCCCCCCCCAAACCCACTTTGACGTAGTGGGGTTGGCCTCTGCCGACAAAGTTTGCCCATCTCGGAGTTAGAACTTAAGGTACCTTTTCTTACTGACTCGCACGCTGCAGAGAACGCAGATCCCTCGAGCATTTTCTCCTCCGTGAGCAGTCAATTTCAGCAAGGCCAACAAGGCTCGCACCCGTATACTTATCATCGCCAAAATGAGCCCCCCCGCACCTCTGGATGTTGATCTCAGAGGGGACTCCGACACCTCCTCGGTCCCATTCCCGGATCCCTTGACGGTTGACAGCGTCCTCCCGTTGAGGGCCAAGGCGCCTAAAATCCCTCTCGGTGTTGCAGCGGCTTCGTCCAGTGACATGTTTAAGAGCCCGGTACGTTGGATTGGATGTGACACGTTGCCCTGCACTCTCGTTGCACTTGTGCGGCGGACGCTGTACAACAGACCACAGGGCTGATGCTGTGTTTCTTGTTGAACTAGGCTACGCATTCCAAACCCAAGGCCAAACGCTGGGACCGTAAGTTTCCCCGGATCCTGCTGAATTACCCGGCAGTATTGTGTGGATAGCTCTTCTTTAGCTAACTCATACCGACGCAGATCGTATTTCCCTCGAAAGTAAATCTCGGAAGGTTCGGAGCAATTGGAATAGTCTCCCGCCAGATTCTACAAGATGCTAAATGTTTGTTGTTCTCTAGGCCTCGTCGCTCAAGGGCGCTGCTCGCTTTTTGAAGAACCCTGGTATGATCTCATTGGGTGGCGGTCTTCCATCTCCCGAGTATTTCCCGTTCGAGGAGCTTGATATCAAGGTTCCCACACCGCCTGGCTTCTCCCCGGAAGCTGTCAAAGAGTCGGGAGCCACATTGAAGTCTACTAAATCTGATATCAGGGAAGGGAAGAGTGTCTACGGTCAGTTACATTCGAACCATTGAGAAGCAACATATATGCTCATGAGTTTCTTAGATCTCGAAATTGCTCTCAACTATGGTCAGGCGACAGGCTCTGCTCCATTGCTTCGCTTCGTCACAGAGCATACGGAGGTGAGTTGGATACGATTGGAGTGTCGGATGTCTTCTGTTAACATGGATTAGATCATCCACAACCCGCCATACGCAGATTGGCAATGCTGCTTGACTCCTGGCAGTACGCTTTCCTGGGATAACGCCCTGCGGTTGTTCTGCGAGAGAGGCGACTACATTCTGATGGAAGAATATACTTTTGCAAGCGCTGTCGAGACTGCGCTGCCGTTGGGAATCAAGGCCCAACCTGTGAGAATCGATGAACAGGGTCTCCTCCCAGAGTCTCTGGACGAAATCCTGACTAATTGGGATGAATCGGTCAAACGTGCCCGCAAGCCTTTCCTACTTTACACTATCCCTACCGGCCAGAATCCCACCGGTGCTACCCAATCAGCCGAGCGTCGTAGAGAGGTGTACAAGGTTGCACAGAAGCACGACGTTTACATTATCGAAGATGAGCCCTACTACTTCCTGCAGATGCAGCCGTACGCAGGAGCAGATGGCAAGGCAACCCCGCCGCCTGCATCCCACGATGAATTCATCAAGTCCCTCGTTCCTTCATACCTGAGCCTGGATGTAGACGGTCGTGTCTGTCGTTTTGAGTCTTTCTCCAAGGTCGTCGCTCCTGGAACCAGAACCGGCTGGATCGTCGCCTCGGAACAGATCATTGAGCGCTTCGTCAGGCATTTTGAAACCTCTGTCCAGAACCCTAGTGGTATCTCACAGCTTGCTCTCTATAAGCTTCTGGATGAACACTGGGGCCACTCCGGCTATCTGGACTGGTTGATTAATCTGCGTCTGCAGTACACGAAGCGCAGGGATATCATGCTGAAGGCCTGCGAGAAGTTCCTTCCCCGGGAAATTGCCAGCTGGGCTCCTCCTGCTGCAGGGATGTTTGTAAGTTACATTCTATTTCATTTCTCCCTCTTAAATTCAAAAGTATGAAAGAAAGAAGATGCTAACAAATAATCAGCACTGGATTGAAGTCGATTGGCGCAAACACCCCAAGGCCTCCAGCGGAGCCTACGAGGCAATTGAAGAGGAGATATTCCAAGCTGCGATCGACAAGGGTGTTCTGGTCTCCCGCGGGAGCTGGTTCAACATCAGCGAATCACAGGCGGATCCAAAGATGTTCTTCCGTGCCACCTTTGCGGCTGCTTCGGAAGAGAAGATCCAGGAAGCTATATCTAGATTCGCGGACGCTTTGCGCGCGCAGTTTTGTCTCTGATTTCCGCAAGTTTTTGTTTCTGCAAAAGGACATCTTTTCCCGGATGGGTGATTGTGGGAGGCCCTCGTATATATAGTTGATTTGACATAAGATTACTACTCCCGTACATAGCTGCTAGATTACAGACACAGCATGTGAACTTACGCTAGGAAACTGTTTCCTGTTTCTTGTTTCTTTACTATCAACATGTATACTTTTCGCTATTTCTAATTGACACGAACTTGAATAATTAGGCATTTCTGCAAGGTTGTTCTCAGATCGGCAGTAACGTGATCTAACCCGGATTATGGACGCAACTTTAATCTGACGTCGTAGCTTGGTTTCGGAGGTTTTATCGAGGTATCGGCGACGACCACGACGACGACGACGAAGCAGACGAGACCCGAATACGTTCCTGTATATTGCACAGTTCATATATTGTTCCTTTAAAGTACCCACGTTATGCATATTTGTCCTTGATTTCTGGTTGAGTTGTCTTTTTCTTCAAGAAAAAATTTTTTTCTTCCCCAGCTCATTTGGGGAATGTTTTCTTCCGATATTTCTTGTTGGTAGATAATCATTGTAAGTTGAACCCGATTTCTCCTTACATTTCATCTGCTCCATCAGCTCCTGTCGAGGTGCTGCTGCTGTTGCTGGGGATTTCTTTTTCTTCAGACGAGTTGTCGGGTTCTCCGTGCAACCCAGTGTGAACATGGCCCGCTTCCTTTCCCTGGGCTAGATGCGACTGGCGACCGGCGAATGGCGTATAGCTTGCTTCTTTGCCATATACATTCCATAATCCAGTTTCATAACGTGTATTTGCCAATATCTCCTGCTTTTGGCTTCCGCTGCCATATTCGTTTTGCTCATATCCCTCCATTTATCCGTCCACCCCGTGTTCAAATTGAGTCTGAGCTGATTGTAAACCTGTAGATTGTGGATACATCCCCAATCGGCTCTCTTGAACATTGTCTGTACAGTGTAACTGCCAGAGACACAGTACTCAGACTCATATTAGCAGGTGACTTCCTTTTGAGCCTGGATTCCCCAGGGACAGCTCTGGCTTCTCACGTAACAGGTATATCACCGTCACACCCATTCACATTAGGACCCATCTGTGTTCTACATCCAGCCAGTCACAGCAGCCAGTCACAGCAGCCAGCACCCTGCTAGCATCACTGCGCTAGTTTAGCACCCGTGTTTAGCGTGATTCGTACCAACACTCCTGAGCTGGCTGTCCAGACAACACTCAAACAGAACTTCCCATTTATTTCAACACTGCTGAAGGGAGCATCTTGCAGCACGAGGACTAAACGACATGGGTGTGTAATTTTCGGCAAGCAGAGTCGTAGTTTCCGTCCTTTTGCCTGCTTCTGCCGGGTCAACCGCGACACGGCGCCGTGTAAAACCATTCCTCGAGATCCCCGAGCCCGATGGAAGAGGCTCTGCTTTGAGGAATCGACATCGAGTCTCCAGCAGTGTGATCTAGACGGGGCTCTCCTGTCTCTATCCAACACACACACACACACACACACACGCGCGCGCAATAAATTCATGTAAGTTTTGGAAAAACATTTCCTCCCCTTCCCTTCTCTTCTCTCCTGGTCTGGAATCAACAATGAGAGTGATGGCACTCGTGCCATTCTCTGTTTCCTTACTTTTGTTTTCTTTCCTCTTTCGTTGTTCCTTTCCCGTCATCTCCCGCAATTTGAGTTCACTAGCTGTCTTGTTTTAACCCAAGGTGCCAAAATGGATGGTTGCGTACCGCGGCTGCATGGACGCAAACCTGCTTTTGGGTTTGAACTTCCCCTATTACCTTTCAGACCTTGCGAGAAATATGTACTGATGTTCATTGATTACTTCAGTGGGCCTTCTCAACGAAGACTCGCCAGCGAGCCGTGGGCTAGCCCCAATCTAGCGGGGCTGAACGGTAGTCAACCTCGCTCTCTTGGCCAGAGAAGTATCTCTGAGAGCACATCTCGATATCTTGAACTGGGATCCAAGCAGGTCGGGGCAGAGGCTTCGTTAGATCTTCTCCCAGAGCCTATCAATTGGCGCGTCCAGGAGGCTGCTCTCTCGGTTGACGACGCGTCTCTGAGAGATAACACCCCTGGTTCAGACCGTAAAGTCTTTATATGCAGGTAAGTCTCTGTATTCAACGCGTATATCAACTTTGGGGAGATGTAACTGACCTGGTTGGGGTATTAGTGTTTGTAGACGGGCTGAGATCGTAAGACGAAACACTCGGCTGTCTCCACAAGATCAAGAGGAGGAGCTTCCAGTTTCTGAAAGACATCTTTCAGGTAGTTCTTGGGGTCGTGCTACCCAAGAGTTAGAAAGTTATCTTGCTGAAATAACCAACCATCCCGTTTCGGTCCCTTACCCTGAGGAGGAGGATTGCCCATACGACTATTCAGACGAGCTTCCCGCTGCTTTTGATTTCTTGCAGGAACCTCTTAACTTCCCCGGCGAATTGCTCAGGGACAACAGATTAGGTGCAGACGCCGCGTCGTGTTATCTGAACTCTGTCTCTGACGGGGGACGAAGAGTGACCTGGTGCAACGATTGTCAGGAACCCCCTATTACTCCTCTCAGACGAGGAGACTCGTCTATATACTCCCATCCAAAGAGGGACGAACAAGAATTACAGCTGAACGATAGGTATTTTGAGAGTTTCGGTGGAAATTGCGCATCAGAGAGTGAGTGGTCTCAGATCCCCATTGAGCGCCCTGATGGCTGTCCTGAACTGGCGCTCCCGCGCAACATCGCGCCATCCGAAATCCACCTCCCTCCCCCTTCTGCCCCCCCTCACATCTCCCTGCAACATCACACTTCGTGTCCCGTTCCATCTCCTGCCCCCCCACTCCTTAGCCCCCGCCGGCACCATTCTAACACCTACACTGGACTGGGCCCTAAAAAAGAACGCAGGAGCAGGTCCCTTAGGATCGCTTCTGGCGGTATAGCCTCTGTCATAAAGAATATCTTTCATGATAATCTTATCAACTCGTTCAAGCGGAGCGCAGGTAGTGGTGACTTGGTGCCCTTCAACCCTGCTGACATAGCGCACAATTTCAGGTTCGAAGCAGTACCACGCCGGAAGAATACGTCTCGATCTAAATCCAGAAAGTACCCCAGGAGGCTCTATTCTTCGGATCAGATCCATTTGAGACAGTCAGGATTCCCCATAGAGCATTGGCTGGAACCCGGTTCTGACAGCGATCCAGGTACTCGTGAGGAACCCACTTCTTCCGTTTCCGTGGAGACCCCGACGACCCCCGTCGTTCCCCCCAACCATCCCCCCTATTTACGTTTTATCCCCTCTGTCTTATACGACCGGCAATCTTCTCTTGGGGCCGCTGATCCGAGTGTTCCTCGAGACGAGGTTCCAGCTCCCCAGGCGAGTCGAAGTCGACCCATGTTCCCGACCACTTCTCGAGAGATCCCCCCTTCAGCTATCGATGAGGATTGCGATAGCGACGCCATGAACTCCGATCGCGCCTCTGGGCTTCTCAACCCTGCGACGGCCATGGCCGCCGTCACCAGACACAAGGCAGAAGCAATAAAGCTAGCCAAGGAGCAAGGTTCCGCGGTTAGGGAAATGTGTCGTCGCAGCAAGATAGACCCCCCCCCTTACGAGTTTGAAGAACTTATCGGAAAGGGCGCGTATGGCCGTGTTTACAAAGGCCGCCAGCTTTCGACACGCCAGCTTGTAGCGATCAAAGTCATGGACATTGACGCTATCGACTACAAGGCCCTGCGTGATTTCAGGGATGAATCTATCAAGGATTTCGTCCATGAAACAAAGGTCCTGACACAGGTCAAGGACGCCGGTGCGAAGAATGTCAATGAATTGATTGAAGCCATTTCTATTCATACGCAGCTTTGGCTGGTTTGCGAGTATTGTCCTGGTGGAAGTGTTAGAACTTTGGTGGGCCTCCTTGCCTTCCCTTTGACCCTCTCTACTCCCCTTCTCAGAGTTACATTGTCTTTCACGCTACGCTCTCTGTTTTAGACGTGTTGACCTGCTGACAACGACCTCCTCCAGATGCGCGCTACGGGAGACAGACTCGAAGAGAGGTTTATCATACCAATCGCGCGCGAACTAGCTGAGGGTCTACGCGCTATCCACGCTGCTGGTGTTATTCACCGAGATGTCAAGGGTAAGGACTCCCTTGCATTGCCTTCTGGATTCGAAGACGGGGCAATACTAATCTATCCTCAACAGCTGCAAATATCCTCATTCATGAAGAAGGAAGGTTGCAGATCTGCGACTTTGGCGTTGCTGGTGTTCTGCAATCCCAATTGGATAAACGGTCGACATGGATTGGGACTCCCCACTGGATGCCTCCCGAGATGTTTTCCACTCGCGGTGAAGCCCATCATTACGGCAGCGAGGTATGTCGAAGAAGCTTCTTTCACTGCCGTTTTAAGGACGCGCTAACGGGTTTAGGTCGATGTTTGGGCATATGGATGTACCCTATTCGAATTTGCTACTGGCAGCCCGCCGAACTCAAACCTCCGTGAGCGAATGCAGATCGGTAGACAGCTTTCTCGGACTACTCCGAAGCTCGACGGTGAATCGTACAGCCAAGCGTTAAAAGACATGGTGACTTATACGCTTGACTCCAACCCAGCTAGTCGGCCAGCAATGGTCGATATCCTAAGTCACCCATACATCGCTGGGTCTGAACAGGAGTATCCTACTTCCTCACTCAGCGAGCTTGTCCGCATCTATTACCAGTGGTCTCAAGCCGGTGGGCAGCGAGTGTCTCTCTTCCACCCTGGAGGTGCAGTGGCCGCCCAGTTGCCGAGCTTAGACGATGCGTTTAGCGAAGACTGGAGCTTCAGTACTACAGATAACTTTGAGCGAAGGTATTCCGTTCTTGACCTTGATCAACTGGCTGCATCTCTCGCCGAGCTAGAGGCAGAACTCGATTCTACCCATGATAACACTCAAACTGCCGATGATGAGCCTGTTGGACTCTCTCGGCCTGCTGAACCGGTTGAAACTGCCCATGTCGAGTCTGATTCCGATACAGAGATGACTCCTGAACAGCGCGCAAATTTCGAGGAACGCGTCAGGAGGGGTGCAGAAGCGTTGGCTGGGCTCTTTGATGAGAGCAAACCCAGCTACAATTATGTGACGAAAAACGATTTCGTGCCGATTGAGCAGAGACAAGGGTATTCTGATCTCCCTCTTCGCAGTGTAACTGACAGGTCATCTGTTACGTCCACTTTCATTGACATCGACATTGGCGCCTTTGATTCTGCGCACTATGCCGCTGGGTCAGCATCCACACAGCCATTCCAACTTGTGGATGCGGACACCATCCGTGCAACCCGGTCCAGCGGCCGCACGAATCGTAACTCAAACGAGGAGCGTTCCAGCTCTTCACTTGCCTCGTCTTTTGAACCGGAACACGACATCGACTCGCAGGACGTCGTCTATGAGACCCCAAGTGGCCCTCGCCCTCCGACTATGGAGTGGAGTTTCCCTGCTTTTATGCAGCCTCCAGGCGAGGAGAATGCTGAAACTGAAAGTGAGCCATCGCAACCGACTCAGGGGATAGAGACCTATCAGAGCGATAAACGTGCCACTATGGAGTGGACGTTCCCCGTCATGTCGGAAGACAGTGGCGTCAGTGATGCCGATAAAAGTAATTTCAGTACTCTTAGAGCACCTATTGCTCCGGAGTTCCAGGAGTCAACCTTTAGACCTCATGAGGACATCGGAGAACCCGGTGACTCACGCCCGTCCACCGCTGGATCTGGGTCTATAGCCTCGGGGGCGGAGTACGACCCTTTCCGCTATGACCAGCCCCAGACACCTCCTGGCAACAGGACCTTCAACAATATGACAGACACTCCGGAATCAACAGGACCTGGCAGCTATGAGCAGTCTCCGATTATTCTCGATGGACCAGGCCCGGATGAAGAAGACAGCAATGTCATGGAGACGCACCCCGCTTCTGAAACGCCCGAACTGTTCCCAACTGCCATTCCGGCGAACGGTCGTCTTGAGGTCGTCCACAGTGATCGCTCTCCTTCTCTGTCTGTTTCTATGGAACAACATGCCAACGTTCCCAGCGCTTTGCCAACTGCCAGACGTCAGGTGCAGCCAACTGCTCCCAAGACTGACAGAGATCTCAGCAGTGCTAAGAATGGTATGGAGCCAATTGAGTTCCCCAACCTGATTCCTCCTAGCTTGGAGAGCTTGATGGAAAGCGCAGATGTCAGTATAATGACGGCTGAACTGGACAGACTTCTCGGAGACTTTCTGGGTGCTCTGTCCGCGACCGGTGATGCACTGTCTCGTGTCAAGATCGGACCTGAGAACCCGACTTAATGATGACTCTACTTTATTCGAATTCACAAGCTTTTATTTTTATTATTATTATTATTATTATTTTTCTTTCTGTTTTTTCTTTGCAGATGGGCATGATGGGAGAATATGGATGACTTGACTGGATCCAGTGCTTTGAATACGGATCATCTTTACGCTGTGCGTGGAATGTTTCGTCGGATATTTAACAGCATTAAACCTAATGGCTATTGTCTTAGTTCGAGTTGTCCGTCTTCTTCTCTTCTAGCTCGTTTTGTAACCCCCCAGTTTTCAGTTTCGGTTTCGTGCAATATGCTCACTTTACGAGTGGTGATTTTTACGATCTGTTACGGCCATCCTTTGATTTCCCTGCTCCTTCTTCCTATTCCAAAAAGAAGAAGAAAAAAAAAAAAGGAAAAGAAAAGAAAAAAGTGCCGTACTACGACCAGCTGTCATTTTCAATACTCTTTATGTGCTTAGGCATTGCCGGCTTCTTTTTCTTATTTGTTGCCATTATGACAGTCTCGCGATTGCGATGAATGAAACTACTGATCTAGGAGTTAGTTATTAGGTAGTTGAAAAGGAAAAATGGAAAAAGGATAGGCTCTAGATGTCACTGATTGATGTAGTATTAGTAGTTAGTAGTTACACCCCATCACTCCATGATGGTAAAAATCCCCAGCAAGCCCAGATGATCCGTAACCCACATCTCCTCCCCGTCCTCTTCATCCTCTTCATCCTCTTCATCCTCTTCATCATCGTTCTCATACTTGGGATACTCAACCCATACCTTCAAACCACCGCCCACCCTCACCAACTCCTCCGCTCTAATCCCCCCACAAAACAACATCTTGTCCATACGACTACACCCGAACTTCTTCTGCAGTTGTTCGGAAACCTGTTGACCCCACGTAAAACTCTCTTCAGTGCCGTCCTTACCACCCAAAATGAGGAATGTGTCTTCCAGTCCGCATTCAACCGGTGCCGTGAGATCTTCTGGAGCAAAAGCGTTGAGGTCGCCTGCTAGTATTGCAGCGTGCGGTTTGGAGGTATATTGTTCGTATGATTCAGTATCACTGCTACCGTCCCAGTTCCGGTTCCAGCCATGCATGAATTCAGAAGCGAGCTTCAGCTGTCCCGGTCGACGAGGCGGGATGGATGTGAGACTTTCGAGGTGGGTGTTGCAGAGTCTTAGTAATAGTGCTTTCGTTTTGCGCACATCTTCATCTTCACTTCCATGATGAAGATCAATATCAACGAATAATCCATCTCTATTCATCCTCGAACATCCATAATGTACACGGAATACCCTTTGCACGATCAGTCGCTTCTCGACTAATGTCGTGGTCCCGTAGGATGAACCCATCCAATGCGCACCGTCTAGATCGGTTATGTAGAACCTATCGCGAACCCACGGCGCTGCCTGGATGAGATTTAGGTCAGATGTCTTCATTTCCTGAAGGAATATAACTGATGGAATTGTATATGTATCCCTATTTGTTTGATCCTCTTCACTGACGCCCTTGTTGATGGGGGCTTGCTGGGATGACTCCGACGGTAGCAGTTCGAAAAGGTATTCCAATGCAGCACGCATTCGTTGCGATTTGGCGGGTTGCTGGAAGTCAATGTTCCATGTTATCAGTCTTATTTTGTAAGAGGTTGTTTCTTGTTGTTTATTCTTGAGTTTGTGTTCGTGCTTGGGGGCTGTTATTGGGGGTGGGTTGGTAACGATCACTTCTTCCCATTCCCTGCTGGTGTGGTTGAAGTGGTAGAATGGCTGCGGGGTTAGGATATCCTTGTTTGGGGAGTTTATCCTAGTCCACGACATGTTCTTTCCTACTAGACTTCCTCTTCTCGTGCTGTTGGTAGAGAGATCTGGATAAGCACTTGCGTTGGTGATAATGGATTAGACGATGTAGGTGGAGGACGTCAGCAGCTACCTAAATTATCACCACCATCTCACGGAAAACAAGAGACCTTACTCTCTGAGATCACAACGTCTTTTGCTAAATGTGCACCCTCAATCGCTCGAGGCCGAGATCACAGCTAGACAACCTGTTGTTGGGTTAAAATATCTACCGAGGGTTTCTCACATCGACTCCTTTAATACAGACTGAAGCTGGTTAGGTAGATTGTAGGCCATCCATACTACTGGTTTCAATGAGATCATGTATGGAATAAAAGAGGACAGATGTTTGATGTTAACGTACTACTTGATATCTTTCGAAGCTGCCCGAGCCCAAACCTGAAAATGCTGAGTGCAACAGGGTTGGGAAGTTCCCTCTCGATGCAGTGGGGATTCCCTCTATTATATCCTGCAACGCGTCTCCATCGAGTTAACCCCCAACACGTCTATCTTGAGACTTCATAGCCTTCAACTTCTCTTCTATCTTTACTTTCTATTAGCCTATTCATACAGGCCTATTCATACTGATATCGACATTAGACGCGAATCAGTCCCAGTCTCCTTGCAATGGCTGATGCTTTCAACTAGAATCCATCAGAATATCCAACTATCAACATGCCTACGCGCTCACAGAGGTTGTTGGCAACCTCTTTGGTCTTCGAGTCTTCATCGCCTCCAAGAACAACAGCCCAATGGAAGCGTGTACTCTCCGGGGTCAAGCTGCTCTATATCCAGCGTCAATATAAGCAATGTGCTGCACGTTGTGCTGAAATCCTTCAGACTGCAAGAGAACCAGTAAGTATAGTATCCTAGTCACAATTCTTCAGATAGAGCACACACACACACACAGAGAGAGAGGGAGATTAACAGACCGGGTCTAATAGATTCATCCCGTCCATAAGACCTTCCTCTATTTTTACAGTGCCATGTCCTATGAGATTCTTGGTCGATCAGCTCATAACTATTCCAGCAATAAGATCCCATACCTTCAGCAGGCGTTGGACTATTTCATGACCTGCAATGAGGTTTTATCGTTCGCCCTTCCTGCCTCAGAGACCGCCCGGGCTGCTTCTCACGACGAGAGCCCTCCTTCGATGGGAGACGTTTCTTCTCTGTCCGGGTCGTCTGGAACCCCATCCTCTGTGGGGAGTCTTGTGCATAGCATTACACGTATCATTGAGAAGTCGATCGACAGCCCTGGAGAAGACCCTTTCGTTTCTGACCACGACGAAGTCCCAACCACTCCTACCCCTGCATCTTTCCAAGTTGCAATGTACTCAGATGATGATAAGGAGAATGTGGCACCTGGCCTCATGCCGCCTCCGCTTCGGATTCGAAAATCGTCCGGGGATCTTGCGTTGGCCGTGGCAGGCTGCCGAGTTGACAGTGATATTGTGAAAGTGAAACCTACAAAAAGTGGTATTCCTTCTCGTGGTCAGCAAAGGACTCGCCGACCTCCGCCGCTCCCTCTCCAAATAATCCCTGCACGGGAAAGAAGAAAGAAGAAAGCATTGGTGATGGCAAGCAGAGAAGAAGAACATTGCACACCGTCTAGCTGCTCTTCTTCCAAGACGGTGATTGTTCATCGGGATAAGTGCATGCCCACCCCAGTGACACCTATCTGTCCACCAACGAGCAGGCATTATAACAACAGCATCTGCGCTCTGCTGTCACAAGTCAAGTCGAACATCTTAGCGATATACTCCCTGATTGATGATGTGACAGAGGCACAGCGCATCCGCAGAGCCTGTAAGATCCGACGTTCAGCCTCGTTCTGGAGTTTCAGCCCAGCGAAAGACGACTCGCGCACTCAACAAGGCCGGAATGGTACATCCTCCCATTCCGGATCGGATGCCATGGGGATTGAAAATAAAGAGCAACGGATTGCACGGTTGCGTGCTGATGGTTGGAAAACAGTTGGGTTGAAATCCGGAAGGCGTGGTTGGAAGGGGGTTGAGTACTATCGCGCTTACTGTGAGTCTGTTTTGAACGAGTTGTATTTGGATACCTAAATGAAGGTGTTTGGAATCAACCCCTCACTTGGATATCCCCGGCCTTTGTTTCCTTCATTTTGGAGTGTGTTCGAGTGAAACGAGGAGAGAGAAATGTTGAAAGCAATCTAATTAATAGTGAAATGCTGGCTTGTTCGGTTCTCTCCCGACAATGAACAGTATCCACCGAAAGAACTCCACTACATTTTGAATGTTAATAGGGAAACTCCCATAGTGCATTGGCTCCCTCATATAAGCCATCCTTTTGCAGCCTCAATGGTGGCTGATCTCGGTTCGTTTACCCAGCTGCGATGCACCGCCGCAACACTCAATTAGACTTTTAGATAATACTAATAATAATATATTAAATAGATAGGGTCAAATTGCTGGACAATCCCCGCTCTGCTCCCCCCTGTGGCTGTGCTGTATCTCGTCTTACGCGGAGTCGAGATCTCGACAACGCACCCTCACGCCAATAAATAATATATCTGCCTGTGTTGCTGTTGCTCTTCTGCCTTCCGTCCTGACTATTACATCTGCTGTCAGCCACTGAAATTGTTGTCGACGCAGAAAAAAACAATTGGCAGCTTCGGCTCTGCACTTTAGTATCAGGTAAGGCTGGCTTGGCTGCATTCAGCTGCTGTCTCTGGTCAGCCTGAAAAAGCGCTGTGCTCCCCCCTTTATCGCAGCACATTTTTCTGGACGTCTTTGATGTTAATTGATCTCTCTGCAGAATTGAAACCCATCTATCTAGCTATTGCCGAAATACCTTTCTTGGAACACTTCGTTCTCACCTTCCCCTTCACCTATACCCCGCGCGCCCCCTTCGCATCCTCCATTGCGGGGTCATCCTCGCCTGTGTGGCCTTTTTTTTTATTTAAACTATTATTATATTTATTTTCATTCGAAAATTGCGAGGCACTAGGACTACCTTTCCTAGTCCCTCACAGACACCATGAGTTGTGAGTTGAAGAATTTCCCTTTTTCTTTGTTGGACGACTATTCTCTCGATCGAGAGTAATTGGCTTTCTTCCTATTACTGCGTGCTGGAGCGATAGCTCTTTTCAGACCCTGAATTCGCAATGGACCTGGTCACTGTCCTTTGCGCCCTTCTGAGCCAAGCCGCAAGCGTCTGGTTTTACGGTCCGAGGAATTCTTGCGTTGACTGTATTGATCCCCGGCTGACTGCTTGTTTTCTCTTCCTCTAGTCGTAACTATGATAAATAAGCTGTCTGGACAGCCGCCAAGCTACGAAAAGAAGTACGGATTCGCTGTTCCTTCCATTCCCCTCCTCTGCTTTCATCTCCGCGTGAGACGGTTACATAGCCCTTGCTCATCGTGTATAGAGCATTATACAAGTTCGGAAAGACTCTGGGTGCCGGCACGTATGGTATCGTCCGCGAAGCGGACAGCGCTTCCGGAAAGGTTGCTGTCAAGATTATTTTGAAGAAAAACGTCAGAGGCAACGAGCAGATGGTCTACGATGAACTCGAGTTACTGCAGGCCCTCAATCACCCACACATCGTTCACTTTGTTGATTGGTTCGAGTCCAAGGTTCGCTTTGCTTGTGAAGTGTGGCAGTTTCACCCATTCTTGTTTTCTGATGCATGTTCTCGATTAGGATAAATTCTACATTGTCACCCAGCTAGCAACCGGCGGCGAGTTGTTCGACAGAATCTGTGAATATGGCAAGTTCACAGAGAAGGATGCGTCTCAGACCATCCGTCAGGTGCTCGATGCTGTCAATTATCTGCACGAGCGAAATATTGTGCACCGAGGTTTGCCCCCATCCTGTTCCCGTATCATTCCTTTGGCGGAGCATAGACCGCTGACCTGAATGGTGTTCGAAAGACCTCAAACCGGAAAACCTTCTCTATCTCACCCCATCCTTCGATTCTCCCCTCGTATTGGCAGATTTCGGTATTGCCAAGATGTTGGAGAGCCCCTCTGAAGTCCTCACCAGCATGGCTGGATCGTTTGGCTACGCAGCACCAGAGGTGATGCTCAGACAAGGCCACGGCAAGGCTGTCGACCTATGGTCCCTGGGTGTTATCACGTACACCTTGTTATGTGGATATTCACCATTTCGTTCAGAATCCGTGTCGGATTTGATTGAAGAGTGCCGAAGTGGACGCATTATTTTCCATGAACGCTACTGGAAGGGAGTCTCCAAGGATGCCAAGGACTTCATCCTTGAACTCCTTCAGCCGGACCCGGCAAAGCGCCCCACTTCTGAAGTTGCCCTGAAGCATCCTTGGCTGAAGGGTGAGTCCGCTAGCGACCGTGACTTGCTGCCTGAGATCAGAGCCTACACTGCCAGGGCTCGTCTCAGGCGCGGTATTGAGATTGTTAAGCTTGCAAATCGCATTGAGGCGCTCAAAATGCAAGAGGACGATGACGATATTCCTAGCACGGAAGAACTGGGAACTGGGTCAGAGAAGGCCGATGCCACAGCAGCTGAATCCAAGGCGACGGAGGATGTCCCGGAAGCGACCAAGAGGCCAAGTTTGAGCAAAGTTGCTCGTGGGGATATCTTCCGGGAGGTTGTTCTGGCCAAAGTGAGAGAGATGAAAGACAACGAGGAACGGGAGAAACTCGAGCGGGAAGCTCGAGAAAGGGCTGAGAAGGCCACTTCTACTCCTTCGTGATCATCGTCTTGGGCTTTCCGGGGTTTAGTTTTACAATCTTTTGTTTATACCTGTTCCTCTCCTGTTCCTTTCTCTTTTCCATGCTCTATTCATATTTCTGCTTCCGCATTTTGCTGGGCTACAGCCCATGGCTTATTTAATTCCCCTGGGCAATCGAAATCAGATTTTACTGGATATTTAGCTAGAGATTTGGTTTGACTGCTGCTTTCTTCGCTTTGTTCACGTTGATCTCTATTCGCTTCCGATTAGCACCCCTTTTCACTGTATGTACATCCTTGTCACTCTCTCTGCGACTGTACCTAGTGGTCACCAGTACAAGAAGAGATCATGAGAGCGACTGCAGCTGAAGAAGAACCTGCCGAGTAATAGCATGCGCGCGTTGTTCGTGGGGATGTATGCAACACGTGACCAGGACAGCCAGGTGACCGCATCATGCACAACTGTTCGTCCATCGCTGGAGGGACTTAAATAGCACCACTCCCTCCGCTTCATACTCCCGCATCCTCAGTAGCCTTTATAGATCGTTCAGTGTCCCCTCCTCTACAGGTTTTTCTTTTTACTTCCTTCCAGTGTTTCCCATTAAGTCCTTTGAAGGCCTCTCCGTCCACCAGCAGACTGGTCACCCCACCTTCTAAAACGTCATACATGAACTTGCCCGCCTTCGTTACATAGCGCCGTTCTTTGCCTCTATTCACTCCCATCAAGATTGGAATAGGATCAAAATGTTCGCGGGAAAGCGTCTGAGCAAGGTATTTATATATATACATGCTTCTATCATGTGCCATTTACTCTGTAATTATTTGGATATGAGACTGACATGACTATTCTGCGCAATGAAGGAGCTCCAGAAGGTAATTATTACCAATTAAATCCCTCGTCGCATTGTCCTACAAGATGTCTCTTTTTCACTCAGAGTCTTCATTTTTGACAAGTTTTTCTACCTTCAAGAGGTGTTCGATGGATCCGTGATCCGACAATACCGGGAGAGAGTGAAAGTAGCTGATTGGTGTCCATTTTGGCTTGTCTCTGGCAGATGCACGAACATCTTCCACCGGGAATCGCAATTGTCACGGCGGAGAATTTCGAAGAGTGGCAGATGGATATCAAGGTGTTGGACGACAATCCTCTCTACAAGGGAGAGACCTATCGGCTTAAGTTCACATTCTCGAGCAAATACCCCATCGGTCAGTGTTCTTTTTCTGGAGGTGACTATAATCAACTACATTTGAATTATTCTCTGATAATGTCTTGATTACAGAACCGCCAGAAGTCCAATTCATAGAATGCCCCGCAGCCTCCGAATCCCCGCGCCCAATCCCGATCCATCCGCACATCTACAGCAACGGTATCATCTGTCTAGACCTATTAAGCTCCGCAGGCTGGTCACCGATCCAGACGGTTGAAAGCGTCTGCATGAGCATTCAGAGCATGCTGACAGCCAATAGCCGGAACGAGCGACCCCCAGGCGATAAAGAATTCGTATCGTACAATCGCCGACGGCCCCGGGATATCAATTTCTTCTACGATGATGACAATGTATAATGGCCTGGAGCTCTTCTTTGTATATATAATATATTTTTCCTTTTGCCAAAGAGAGAAAGAAAAAGAGAAAGAAAAAACAAGGATGACTTACTGTACGGCCTGTTCACGTTTTGCATCTGCGCTGGCGCCAATTTGTCATGGATGTGGGAGTTCATTGGGGGGAAGTTTCATATTTGTGCTTTTGGGAAGTGCCTGTTTGAAGAGTGAGGGACATTCTATTTTTATTCTTATGATTAACAGGTTTCTTCTCCCTTTGCTTCGTCATTCTTACTCGGTCAATTGGGCTGGCTTCTTTTTTTTTTTTTTTTGGATAGTTTACCTATTCATTATATTGTCTACTTGCAGACAGACCATTCTCTTTTACACTTTTCTATTCCATGGAAGGTGCCCATTGATAGTCTTGCGCCTAGCGTACAGTTATTCCATTATATTCCTGTGCAGAGCGCATTGCACTGTTGGAGGATGATCAATCCTCCCAAGTACCAGCATTGTCAAATAATGTTAATAAGTAAAAATTAAAAGTCTTGCATTGCATCCACCCCCTTACTTAGAAGCAACTTCTATTCATGCTACCATTGAACACGTCTGTACATAGTACAAAATATGACTAGCAAAGAGACAAAAAACACAAGGAAGAGGGAAAGGAAAAAGACAGAGATGGTATGTAATCAAGGATAAAGAAGAAAGCAATGTAGGCAGGTTAGGTTAGGTTAGGTATTGGAAAACGCCATCAGTAGGGAAAACAGGTGTGGTACAGGCATGGCTTAAGGTCCACTGCTTTGGACCCATTCATTTGGTTAACACTGCACGCGGCTAAGGTTTTCTGGTTTATTTAGTTTTTTATGGATCCTGGGGTTTGTTTTTGTTTCTTTCTTCATTTCATTTGATTGCAGTTTTGTCATTGTTCCTGACAAGAATGCACATCCATATCATAGTATTTACCGATCAACTTCGCCGAACACGAGATCCATTGTACCTAAGAGAAGAAAGTTAGCCTGGCTTTCTAATACTAAAGCTTTGCTGGAATAGCAAGGGGGGAAGCCTACCAATAATTGCGACAGCGTCTGCCAGAAGATGACCACGAGCAACTTGGTCGAAACCACCCAAGTGAGCAAATCCAGGAGCACGGATCTTGCACCGGTAGGGTCTCTCACTTCCATCACTGACCAGGAACACACCCATCTCACCCTTGGGAGCCTCGATGGCACTGT
This sequence comes from Monascus ruber, assembly GCA_002976275.1. Lineage (NCBI taxonomy): Eukaryota > Fungi > Ascomycota > Eurotiomycetes > Eurotiales > Aspergillaceae > Monascus > Monascus ruber. The sequence continues at coordinate 3,124,646 of PSNO01000001.1, read as the reverse complement.
AAGTTTCACCGGGAGGAACAGCATAGCCCTTGGTAAAGAGAAGGAAGTGGTGGATCAGGGCCTCCATGTTCTCCTTCATGGATGCCCGAGGAGGCGGCATGATCTTATAATCCTCGACACGAACAGGGCCGGCTGGCATCTGGTTCAGGCATTGATGGATGATGCGAAGAGACTGGCGGAACTCCTCCATACGGCAGAGGTAACGGTCGTAGCAGTCACCGTTGACACCCACTGGCACGTCGAATTCGACCTTGTCATAGGCATCGTAGGGCTGTGACTTGCGAATATCCCATGGGACACCAGAGCCACGAAGCATAACACCAGTGAAGCTCATGTTCAGCGCATCAGCAGCCTTGACGACACCAACACCCTGGGTTCTGGCCTTCCAGATGCGGTTATCTGTGAGCAATTCCTCCGTCTCATCAATTCGGTCACCGAATTGCGTGGCCCACTGGTAAATATCGTCAAGGAGACCAAGAGGAAGGTCCTGGGACACACCACCAGGGCGAACATAGGCAGCATGGAGACGCGCACCAGAAACTCGTTCGTAAAATTCCTGTTCGCAAGTAAAACAAAAACCTCTGTGTCAGCCGTGCCCAATTACTCATGCTAATCATTATTTGGCAAAGCGCGTACCATCAACTTCTCTCGTTCTTCGAAACCCCACAAAAAAGGAGTCAGAGCACCAACGTCCATAGCATGGGATAAAACGGACATGAGGTGGTTGAGAATTCGAGTGATTTCGCCAAACATGGTTCGGATGTACTTAGCCCGCTCTGGGATCTCAATGTTCAGGAGCTTCTCCACGGCCAGAGAATAGCATTGCTCGTTCGTCATCATGGAGACGTAGTCCAATCGGTCGAAGTAAGGCAGAGCCTGCATATACGTCTTGTACTCGATCAACTTCTCGGTACCCCGGTGAAGCAGTCCCACATGAGGATCCGCACGGACAATTTCCTCTCCATTGAGTTCCAAAATCAATCGCAACACTCCGTGGGCAGCAGGATGCTGAGGACCAAAGTTGACGGTATAATGGCGGATTTTGCGGTTCACACCCTCAACCTCGGACTCGAGCCCAGCGGCAGTTTCGGTAGCCGTAGATGCTTGGAATGCCGCATCAGCGGGGATGAGTCTTGTGGCCTGATAGCTGGTAGACTCAGCATGACGTGGAAGAGAGGTTGCTATCGAGCGGGATCTGAGGATGGGGGTATTTCTCGAAAAAGCCGAGTGCCGGAGACAAAGCCTCTTGGGCGCATTGCCGGCGAGGCGGGTGAATGAGACAGCCATGCGGAACAACGAAGAGAAGGACACGGGGGGAGCAGTGACTGACTGTCCTCAAGCAGGACGCATTCAATTGGGAGGAGAAGCAACGCCGGGGTCGCGGACAGGAAGAGGTTCAGCCAGCGATTCATCGTTTCCGTGTTTAGTCACGTGATACTACCGGCGGGAGCGCTGGTCATCAGATCCCCTCTGGTTGGCTGTGGGGCCCGTCTATAGCCAAGATGAACTAACAGCAAAGGCAGCTAAAAGAGGATTAGTGTGGTTGTCGTTCTGCGGTTGCTCTTGACTAGCGCGTTTTGGAATAAGCAGCACCTTGTCTCCGCCTGGAAGCATGAAAAAAATACTGCCGGCCCAGCCAAATTCAAGAAATTACTGCTATCAAACTGCATGTCCTTCCCCCGCTACAGCCTACAAAAATGGCGCCCCTTATCCCGTCGCAGGAAGAGCTAGAACGCAGAAGAGTGCGTATATCTTGGCCTTGATTATTAGCTGCCATTACTGACTCTTCCTGTTTCTGTACTCCTAGATTGTCGGTATCAATGCAGAGACAGTAACGGATATTTCTGCCACTGATTTCCCAGGCCACTGGCCCGGTGAATCCCATGAATGGGCAGTAGAAAAGTTCAAAAGGGTGTGTTGCTTGTTCTGCGCTGAATCAGACATTTCGATCCTTTTTCTTACTCTTTGCGCATCAACAGGATTTCCGCGTCGAATTCCACCGTAACGAACGATTCGAAGCGTCGTTCTCCTTGATTGGTGTCGATGCAGCGATTGCGAATGCCTTCCGTCGTATTCTCATAGCTGAGGTCCCTACGCTTGCCATCGAATTCGTTTTCGTACACAACAACACTTCTGTGATCCAGGACGAGGTTCTCGCCCAACGACTAGGCTTGATCCCTCTCAAGGGTTCCGTAGAAGGTCTTAACTGGATGCGTTGGTTTAAAAAATCGACGGACGAAGAGCCAGGGTCCGACTCAAGCGATTTCAACACCGTTGTCCTCCGCCTGGACGTGGAATGTACCAAGAACCCTAACGCTGCGCCCGGAGAAGATGATCCCAGGAAACTCTACGACCATGCGCACGTATACGCAAAGGATATCACGTTCCATCCTGTTGGACGTCAGGAGCATTTTTTCAAGGGCGATGATGCCATTCAGCCCGTTAATCCGGATATCCTCGTCGCCAAGCTTCGTCCGGGGCAGAAAATAGAGATGGAACTTCACTGTATCAAGGGCATTGGGGCTGATCACGCAAAGTTTTCCCCAGTGGCCACTGCAACCTATAGACTCTTGCCCGACATTAAAATTCTTCGTCCCATTCTCGGCGAGGACGCGAAGAAATTTGCCAAATGCTTCCCCAAGGGTGTGATCGGTCTGAAGACGGTCACAAAGGAAGAAGCCGCGCAGAAGGGAAGCGGCTATGAGGGCTACGCTGGCGAGACGAAGGCAGTGGTGATTGATCCTTTCAAGGACACTGTCAGCAGAGAATGCTTGAGACACGACGAGTTCAAGGACAAGGTTAAACTGGGACGAGTGCGGGATCATTTCATTTTCAATGTGGAAAGCACAGGCCAGTTTGAAAGTGATGTGCTCTTCCTGGAAAGTGTCAAGGTGCTGAAACTGAAATGTGCAAGGTGGAAGAGAGGCTTGACCGACCTCATGCGGTAATATTCTGAGTCCTTACATATCTATGCATCGCTGGCGTTGGTTGTCTTTTTTCCATCTTATGTACTTCTACGCAAAATTTTGGCCAGAGACTTTCTTTTTCTATTTTAAATACCGGGAGTTGGGACTGGGAAACCGCGATAGAACTCTATGAATGCGAAATTTGGTTTCTATAATACTTGGTTCCTTGCTGAAAATAGCCCGTAGTTTAGAAATCATTCAGTCATGGCACTGGCATTGATGAGAGAGCACTCATTTAAACACCAACTTGAAGCGGAAATCAATCGTATACGCAGGATCGCTGACGGCAATTTCTTGTCCATCTTCCACAAGATCCTTGATCTTAAGCTTCAAGTTAGGCCTCGTGTGCTCTTCCAGCTGAGGTGGGAAACGCTGATATAATGTCTTTTCTTCAGTGCGCATGCTAGGCTTCCTCAACTGTGCCTCAGCTCGCTCCCCAAGATTCTCGATGAACAACTCCAGAGTAGCATTTGGATCTACTAAGATTGTCCGCGTGAGGGTACCACACACAGGACAGTCTGATTTTTTCTCTGCTTCGAAGGTGTATGTGTAAACACCTTCTTCACCAGCATACATCATGTAATTCTCCAAGTAAGGGTTGCAAGACGTTGCAATCTTCAGCGCCTCAGAGGTCGTGGAAGCCGCAATGACAGCGTTAGTGGAAGCAATAGCCGGTATAATGTTCTTCACCACACCTTGTGCCATCTGAAATGTGATACCATGGATATGGAATTGATCCGCTCTTTCGAGGGCTTTTTGGTAAATCCAAGAGATATGTTCTAGGTTGTCACTGTCGAAAAGCTCATCTTTGCGCTGTTCCGGCCACGCAATCTGATGTGCCCATTCGATACAATGCTGGGGTTGTCGTGGAATAGTTGCAATAGTGCAAAGAGGTACAGCAGGTCGAGGAGCATGCATATCAAGCTGACATTCAATGCACGACGAAAGTGTCGGCAAAATAACACGTGCTTGACCCTTGAAACCTATTTCCTTTATATCAGTATGACTATTGCTACTAACTTGGGAGGGAATATTTGTATATACCTTCCGTTCCACCATCGATCAGGGGCTTAAGGCTTTCAGGATCTTCGGGATCAACCATCCCAATGAGTGTTGAGTTGATCCACCGACGGGCCTCGATACTATCCAGACCGCATACGATAATCTTAAATTGCATGTAATAATCTTCATCCTTATCCTGGATCTTGCCCACATACGGAGTAATCTTTACTCCTTTGACTCGTTTCTCCACAAAGGCAGCAGCGACCTCTGCTTTGGGCTTTCCAATGTCAGATTGGCGAAATAGGAACTGTCTGTTGAGGTTTGAGATATCAATAGTGTCTGTTCATAGATCTTGTTAGATGAACTCAGCCTTTTCCAGAGCGGTAGGCTTACCCATATCAATTACATGAATGTCTTTGAAGCCTGAAAGGGCGAGGTTCTTCAAAATCTCGCATCCTAGTCCTCCTGCACCGCTAGATCACGTTAGCATATTCCTCATTCGAAAGAGAGACTTCCCAGACGAACATTACCCTAAAATCCAAGTCAGCAATAATGTCAGCAGTGAGATAGTGGCTTCCCTTGTCGTATCCTTACAAGATCTTCGATGATTCCAGGGCATCGATGGTCTCTGGGCCAGGAACCCAATCTTCATCACTGAAAGGCCCAGGTCTGCTCAGTAGCTTATATAGATTTGCCCTACAGTTTGTCAGTCCCAGCGGCAAAGATAGCGGGGATTTGGGTGCTTCTTACCATCGAGCCGTCGCCGCCCCTGCACCCGCCATTGTCAGGTAGATCGTCTCCGCAATGATCGACTGAGAGCTGCACTTTTATGATATAGTGATGGGAAGAACCGTGGATGCTCAATGAGTCTGTACAGCTCCAGGAGATACGTAAAGCCCAGCAATGAGCAAGACACTACCTCGATGTTAAGATGCTAATAGATACAGAGTGGTCGAAGACCGGAGATGTTCCCGAGGCGCGATTACTCGAGAATTGCACGTGACCTTCGAGTCTTCAACATGCGTTTTTACCAGACGGTGAACTCTTTCATGGCACACTTGAGCAAATGCTGATACCAACTATCAGTTCAGAATGGATGGACTGCTTACAGCTGTGAAAACCGTTACGCAGGATTCCAGAATATCTCTTGAACCCGCAGGGGAGTCTCGTCTTCCGACTGAGCGAAAGACTCAGGCCGAGCATGACATCGCTTCTCCAGAGCATATTCTAAGTGCTCTAAAATCGAAGCCAGATCACGAGCGGCTTTTTGAAATACTGGCCATATTGGACCCTGAGAGTGAAAAAGCGAAAATCAAAGATTTTAACATCAAGGTCCCTTCCCCAATAACGGCTCAAATCCTACAAGTCTTAGCCAGCACGACGATCCCTGATCACTGGAGCAGCACGCTGAACGCAAGCTCCAAGGGGACTGGGACAAGGTACAAAGCAAGAGATGCATTATTGAGAAGCCTCAGTAGCGTTGCTGGTCTCAACTCTTTAGTGGCGCAGTTACGTTCCTTGATTGTCGCCTCTCGCTCAACATCTCGACAACTCCAAAGTTCTGGTAGCAAGCTTCACATTCAAACACTACTCTCGGTTCTTTCTGCTCTGTTAAAACCTGGCAATTTTATTTCACGACTATACACGGATATGTTGGCCATTTGTGATAATGACACACAAAAGCAAATCACTTGGAGGGAACTAATTTCCCTCGTTGCTGCTAGTAGAGTCCTCTCGACTGCAGCAGAAGCACTTACATCAATCAGAGAGCCAAACTATTTAAGCTCAATTTCATGGATTGGAGAAGGCTTTCATTATGCGTCCTGGCTGGGCGGTAACATTTGTCATATGGCTTCACAAATCGATGTGCATAATGAGCTTGACTGGAAGTCAGCTGCGCTTCTAGCAGGAAGAGCTTTAAGTCTTGGATATGCAGGTAATGACTGTCAAATGCTGCTGTGTTAACGAAAATACTGAACTTCATTTCCAGATCAATTAGTAAGGGAGATCTATACTGGGCTCCTCGTCGACCACGTTCTCCCTGAAAGATTTAGCTTGCTTCTGGACCATCTGAGGCCAACGGAACAGCTAGCAGTACTGGAGGCCATCTTCCGTGATATTGAAAAGAAGCATTTCTCGGAAGAACTTTCTGGAGTACAAGAAGACACTGCGAGCGAAAAAATAAATGACATTGCAGCATTATGCGCTAATGTTATTGGTAACAGACCATATTTGGAAGCCCGTGTTTTAGATTGGCTTTCAAAAGGCCAAGGCGGTTCCATTAACACAGCTGGGTTACAAAGAGCGATATTGGCTGCCTTTTCGCCTCACAAGGGTAAGCTGGATAAGAGAATCTGTGGGACGTAATAGGCTAACATTAGGAGGATAGATGTATTGACTTCTCTGCTTACAAAGTGTCTTGAACAATTTGGGGACAAGTTTTACATCAAGCACGCGCCTATCCGGGCTCAGAATGGTTCGTACGGCATACTATCCTAATCAAACTTCTACTAACACGATTTAGCGAATGCGCAAATTGTCCTCCTATCTGCAGGTTATGTCCACAGGCTTGATGCCGCTTTTGTAGAACAGATAGGACGCTCGAGTATCTTCCTCAACTCCATTTCGAACCGCTTGGCAGCAGCCTCCTCCAGATCTCGGTTTCTTGGAATGGCTGTGGGAATGGCGCTATCCCAGCTGACAGAGCCACCGGGAAAAGCCATGAGATTTGATCACGAAGAAATGGAGAGTGATGAGGCGGTTTGGTATATGAGCCTTGTCAGAGTGAAAGATACTGTCGGCTCGTTGGAGTCTATTGCTTCGAAAACGAAGACAACGAAGAGCTTGCCAAAGTCAAGAAACGGCGCAGAATCTGCGTCGACTTCTCGCCCTCGAGGCCGAAATAACCCACAATCTGTCAAAATTGTTTCCATAGAGGAAATGGATAGCGAGGAGGGCGAAGAGGACGACCTGATTCCTTATGAGAAGCCCGATGCTGACCCTTCAGATTCCGAGGATGACCCGACTTTGATCCAGCGCGGAAAGCCGACAGCGCCTGTGTAAGTATTTATTGATGAATGCTCTGCTGGCACGACTAACAATAGGGCTAGGTACATTCGTGACCTTGTATCATATCTTAGCGATCCCGATAATACAGACCGATATGAACTAGGTGTCATCAGCGCTCCTGCTTTGATTCGACGTAAAACCGGGTTTGGCACAGAAATCGCTGAATATGCAGAAGACCTGGCACTCTCTCTTATCGGTTTACAGGAGAAGAGTGGCATTTCAAACTTCCACGAGCTTAAATTGCAGAGCATGGTTGCGCTCATTGTCGCCCAACCGTTGAAAATTGGAAGATGGTTCTCGGGAATGTTCTTCGATGGGGATATTTCTCAGTCTCAACGATCGGCTATTCTCACAGCCCTTGGTCTCAGTGTTCGTGAATTGGCTGGGTACGGAAAGGAAGATGCACAGAATCTTGGACTTCCGACTATACCGGACACTTCTTTTCCGTCAAAGAAGTTATCACCGAATCTGGAAACGATGTATCTGGCAGACGACTCCCCAATTGCAAGCCTGACCAGGCAGATCTCCCAGGCATCTCTTCAGCCTCTGGTAACTAATGCAGCAGATACTCTTTCTGGACCCAATGCGCTCAAAGTGCGAACATTCTCCTCACGCATGGAAGTCGAGAAGAGACGCCAACAGCGGGAGGCGCAGAGGCAGAAATCAACTTTGAAAGATCGCTATAAGGTGCTGTCAGAGGGCTTCTTTTACCCATTAAAGGGCCGATTTGAGATCATGATGATGCAGTACTCATCGTAAGTTTTTCCCATCAACTCTGTTTCTTATCATCATGACATGACATTCATGCCAATATGCGACAAATCTACCTTACAAAAGAATCATGTAACTGACGATAATTACCAGATCAACGGCACCCTCGTACAATCCCTTTTTAATGCCTCATTTATTCTGTCTCTTCTTCCAAACCCTGACCCTCATCCTCTCTACCATGGGCCCACACAACCCCTTTCTCCCCTCTTACACACAAGAAACACTCACCCTTCTCCTTTCTGTCCACTCAAACCCAGTCGCAAGTGAACCTACCGTCCTCCCTTCTCTCCTCTCTCTCTTCCTGGTCGTGGTGGATCTGAACGTGGAATCAGGCTCTTCTGGCGAAGAACGGCTCGTGACGGACTTTGCAACACAAGTGGTAGAGCTACGCGAGTGGGCCAATGAGATGTTTAATCGAATCCCTGCAGCTACAGGGGCTCCAAATGATGCCAAAGATGATCCCCAGGAGCAGGCGAGAGTTTTCGCGGCAGGAGTCATTGTGAAGCTCGGTGAGGTCATGGAGAGGTACCAGGGACGGTTAATGGGTGTCAATGTTGGATTCAAGTATTGACTGTATCTTCCTTGAAGGAAGTGACTGCTAAGAATTAGACTATGCAAATCATCCATATATATGTCACTATATAAAATGGACTTTCCCCGTCTGGATGCCCATGCTTTCATGAGGGCGCTCAGAGGAGTGCTCACTTAGAATTTCATTTTGCTGCTTCACTGCCTTTTCTGGCTGTACATGATGCTGAAAACGGCAGCATTCCAGCAACTGTCATCTGCCACGCTCCTGCAACTTTCGCCCGCGCACCCACTCACCAACTTAATGTAACATCTTTAGGCCACAACACCATTTGCTTCGTCCCTAATTTCAGAAGGGTACCAAAAATGGCCTCCTCAGTGACCCACCAGCTGAGGGCTAGCTGGCACCTAGCTGCCATGATTAAAAAGTCCAGTCACTCCCAACTCCTGCCTATTCACCCTTTGTTTCCATCCAGTTGACACCCAAGTTGTTGGGATCAACTCCTTTATTCTTCACTGTTCTTCCTCTTTTGCAAGTTTGCCACTACCTTAAGCCTTTCAACCACTTTATCTTAACAGTTTTTGTAAGCCTTCAGCTGTACCTTATTGAAGATGGATCAATATGAGGCCCCCCTCCTTCAGCAAAAGCACAAGTGTATCTGCTGACGCTGACAACAACCAAATATTTCAACCCAACTCTGAAACTAACCTAATACAATCAGAATGTCCTCCTCCAGGGCCTCAAGCAGCCAAAAAACTAGGTGAGAAGCCTAGCAGAGACAAAAATATTTCATCTGTGGAGCTGCTTCATTAGACCTGTTATGAAGACTCAGCTGATAATATGGATAAGGATCTCTCCAAGGTGCTGGAGGATTATGGCAAGTTAAGAAGTACTAAAAAACTCAAATTCTATCTGAAGGTGTGCCGGGGACACTCCCCTATCTTCTATTTTCTTATTTTAGATACTGCTGGGCTACGGCCTCCGCCATACTTAGGTATGGTGGAGTCCGTGGCAGAAGGATACTTAAGGCGAGCCTCCTCCTAGGTGATCAGGCATACTTTTCGTTTTCAAGTTTGCTTCACTAGTATCGCTATCATCATCGTAGTGCAACTCGGCTCCATCATCGCTGCGTTCTTCCCTTTGTTATTTTGTTTGTTCTCTTTACTAAATCGTTCTGCTCTGCATTGCATCGCGGCATCGTTTCAGTACATCCAACCCACAACCCGGTTCCTTTCGCAGGGAACAACGCACGTACGCCTCCTTTACAGTATTCGTGCTTCTTCTTTACAAATTTCAGGTTGCCTCAAGTATTTTATTTATGAGCGAGGCAAGGACTGAAACTGCAAGGGGGACGAATACCATGAGTGGGATAAATAAAAATTAAGCACTCAAGCATCATATTCTCATAAATACATCTGTGAAAGCTAACATTAAGATAAATAATTGGCCCATGAAAGCGTCTGCATATTGTTATCCATTGCTTTCCCATCCCAATCAAAGACAGGCCCCATCTTAGTTTATTTTCCTTGTCAACCAGTTTATAAAATAATGGTGAACAGCTCTGTTGTGCAAATGCCCCCTCATGCTGGAAGACTTCTCTGTCAAAGGTACAGAGTGATTTGCGTCTCAGTCCAGTTCCAGAATTGCAGTGCGATTCCAGTGCCATTATCGGCCTCTTGTCTTGGTTGCGTTGAGCGTCTCCTTAAAGACTTCCCAGGATTTTCCCCATGGGGCGACTGTAGTTTGTTTTGTTTTGTTTTTGCAATTATTCATTTTCTGAGCATGGGACATAAATAACGCATGGAAGAACTTACCAAAATTTCCAGACTCCTCCAGAGTAATCTGTGGTGAAAAGCCTACGAAGAGGGTCGTGTAAGCCCCATAGTGAGGCAGATACGGGAGTCTTATGAAAGATGCAAGTCACTATGGCGCCTTGGGTGCGCCAAAAGTTTGAGTCCAGATTGCCAGGCTTCAGGGTACTGATACAACGCCATCAGCCTTGTAGCGAGTGGCAAACCCAGTGACATGTAGGTAATTGCCCAACTTGCTGACACAGTACTGTTCAAAGGCTCCCATCTTTTCAATATTGGTTAAGTTCTCAATGTAGCCCTTGGGAACAATGGCTTCAGCAGCAGAGGATGAGACCCAGACCACGCGGATGGAGTTGGGTGGTGAGGTTTTAGCAGTTGAGACAAGTGTTGGAGGTTAGATGCTTGGTGAATGCAAATGTTCCAATACAATTTACACCAAGCTGCAGCTCATAGCCCTGTTGCGTCTTGCTGCCTTTTGGGTGATGCCTGTCAAGGTGCGGATTTCAGGAGATCAGGAAATAGAGATAGGTTGAAAGAACACACCAATATCAAGATATGAAAGAGCCATGTGTAGCTTGGTAGGTGTGACAATAGGGGCTGTCACAACTGTTAGTATCCTTAAATCGGGATCATTGTCCTACTGATGTAAAGGGGAGCGTACGTGCGTTGTTCCCTGTGATCGAGGGATCTCAGGGATGGACACTGAACGATCTAGTAAGAAGACGATATAACAAAAGAAGAAACACAACGACAGAGCCTCCGCTCCTATACGACGACAACGATACTAGTGAAGCAGCTTCGAAACCAAAAGAATGCTCTATTTCTAGTAACTATCAGGGAGGAAACCCTCCTTGAGTACTCTCCGGTCACGGACTCCACCATACATTAGTATGTCGTGAGGCCGCGGCCCTGCGACGTTCTAAGATAGGAAATATGAAGAATCTAGGGTTCTGCAGTGCCCCTGGCACACTGGTACCTTGCAAATTAGATATGTCAGCTTCAGCTATGCTTGGGAATATATGGGCTCTATTACTAAGCTCTTATTCACTAACTATAAGAGACTTATATACGATTCCTGTTCGGTGGGTAAACTTTTAAGATGAGGCCTAGTCTATCCATGGACGTTTGTATATCTAATCACTCAACTACTATTGGAGAATATGTCGGCTCTGTCGCCGTATTGAAAGTTGAATATTTGAGGGACAGTTTCTAAGGGTCATTTTTTAATGTAAATTATAAGTGTGGTATAAAGGGCCAGCGTCTTGAGTTGGCCAAGCTAGTATCCTGGCGGGTTGATGTATATCTTTTACTCCTTAATGCCATAGTTAACTAGTTACCATTGCTGAGCCAATTCATAATTGAGCGGCGACTCTGAGAGGCTAGTTTATTGACATTGGAACCAGTAGTGCGTCGCTACAGACATGATTGACTTTTTCAGCCGGTGCATTTGACGTACTTGGATCCTGAGATTATGGCAAACTTGTCAAGCATTCTACTGTTTATGTCGATTACCCACGGATGCTAGTACATATGAATGATTTGATGAGAAGAAGCTCCCAATAATACGGTAAAATACAGTGGCTTATCTACTCTAGCAGTGAATGCCGTTCGAGCTCAGGCAAGACCCATTTGACCATCCACTCCGACTGTAGGACTTCTTTGGCTGTCGGCCGATCCTGTGGTTGGAATGCCAACATCCTACGCATCAAATCCAGGATGGCAGCTTTCTCCTCCTTTCCAAACTCGCCTACTCCACGCTTCTGTCGATATCCCTGTATATTCTCCTCGAATGCCTTGTCAATTGATGGCCACACGTACCGGCCCTTTTTTGGATGTCCATTACTATCAAAGAATTGACTTCGCTCTTCCCAGAGCTCCCACCATTTTAAGGGCATAGACCCTAACACATCAATCTGCTGGGAAGCTAATTCATCGGCAGTAGTAAATTCGCTGCTGAAAATAGCCTTCATACCAAGGATCTCCCAGATTGCTATGGCCAGGCTCCAGATATCCGCTGAATACGAAAGAGGGGCCTGTGGTTCAAACCGGGTTTCTGGGGGCCGCATTGGTAGTGGTGTGTTGCAGTCTTCTCCTTTGCGAATTTCCAAGTCTGGGGCAAATGCCTCACCAAAGTCGCCCAGAAGCACGCGCGCGTCTGATAGTAAAAATTCCTCTGCCTTTTTACCAAGGTATAATGGTAGCACCGCTTTTGATGGAATATTTGGCGGAAGCGGTTTCCCATCACAGCGTGTGATAGGGATGGTCTCAGGCTCTCCATATTGTTCATATAGCTGATCAACCGACAGATGATCAAAACTGGACGGAAGTTTGACCAGGACATTACGGAGGTGGATATCTAAACAACGGTAGCCCAACTGTCAGCCGTGTAGATTCAGAATTCTAATCACCACATCAACAAACCTCCATGAGCATAGCCTCGTGAATGCATATACGCAATAGCTAGGGTGAGGCCCCCTGATAGCGCCCGCGTAACTTGAAGAGGAAACAGGCGACTATATGACACTTCCCTGAGATTACATCGCGCAGGAGCCACAGTGTAACATGTATGTTTTCCATTAGGGCCATTCAGCTCAAATTCATCCAAAGGTAGGGGAATAGCACTACGCCCTGGATATACGGGCATAGATGATGGTGATCGCATGGAAAGAGCTCGCAGGATATTAGTCTCCTGCAGAGCTGAATTCGCTATGCCGACCTTAACAGCAACATAGCGCTCCAGACAAGTGTCCCGAGCAAGCCATACGGTCGAATAGCCTCCGAAACCTAGTTTGTCAACAATGCGGTATCGCCCGTGAAGAATATCTCCAATCATGATAGGATGATAGCCTCCGGGCTTGTACTTTTCAAGCGATTCCGTACCATCGATCCAGTTGTACTCAACCTCATGGTTCTTTCCATCTTCTTCAGCGCACGGCATTGCTGTCGATGAAGAAAATGCGAAGCCAAGTCGCGTGAACGACGCAGACTCGAACTTCCAAAAGCGAGGGTTGGGTGGGGGTCGCAATGATGAAGGTAATGTTTTGCGGATTGCACGTGATTGAAAACTAGAAATATTTGGGGGTCTTATTCTGGGGCAGAACGCCATGATAAGCAGTCGTAGTGACCGCTACTTGATGTCGGTCCAGACGGGAAAGTGCAGAGGAGAAAGCGGAACGACCAAGACTCAATCGGGTGTGTTCCACCTAGCTAGTGAACCCCATACTTAGCTTCCTTCGCCACTCGGCACTGCCCACAAAACAATGAGCATGAGCATCTTATGTCACCAATAAACTGCCCCACTTCCTGGATTTCATAACCTACCAACCCTTGTGAAGTATCCTACGACTTCACCTGGTGAATTCCTGTTGGTGCTACCTGCAGCTTGCGTCCCATGAATACAATACAATTTTACTCCGCGATATATGGAATGAATTTAAGGGTTTCGTGTTGACTGATGGATCCTCGCGTTCATCCAATTAACGTCAGCCTTGTGCTAAACCGTCAAACACATGTCCCATATTTTCCCTCTTCATTCCATTTTCTTCTCTTTAAACAGAAAAAAAAAATAAAAAATAAAAATAAAAAATAAAAAATAAAAAAAAGTAACAAGAAGGAAAGAAGAAAACATTCATTGCACCATAGCATTCATATGTTCATGTCACCTAGCTCTTAGTTCTGCTCAGGCAAGTGCGAGTAACCGATAGGACTATCATGATATTCTTCGAGCTCTTCCGATGGCCAAACAACCTTTCCAGATTTCTGTCCGCCTCGAGGAGTTTTGTCCTGCTTCTCTGGGCTATGGGTTGCCTCTTTGAGAACGAAATCCTCCTTTCCATTAGTGTATCCATGGGATGCTACATGGAACTCTCGCTCATCCTGGTCGTCGGCTTTGAAGGCGAAGGTACCATGCCAGCCTTTGGGGTCTTTAGCATGCTTGCCGTTGACGGTGGTTGTATCGTGCATGTCAGAACTGATTCAACATATAGTTAGAAATAGTAAAATCGCATTGCAGGAGCCACAGAAACCTGAGACTTTTTTTCACAGACATACAATATCAAATGGAGGAAGAACCAATACTAACCGAATAAGAATGGCTTTAGGGGCCAGTTTTTGGTCCCGCGCAGTCGCATACGCCAACGCTATCAGTTTGCGTTTCCGATCTGGACTGATTGTGTTACCAGCGTAGAAAAAGTATCTGATGAAGTTTACGCCCCCTTTAGCAGCCATGGTTTCAGAGTAAAAATAAATTAGGGGGAAACGGCTCTTCCGCTTCAGTCGGGTCCAGATATTTCTAAAGTAATTCAAATGATTGGTACGATGAAGAGAAGGTCATCATACTCTTCTTGTATGAAATAGACCCTAGAAAAAGGTGGCTTCTTCACCAATGACTGCTCGGCACTCGTCCTATACGCCGATGAGTAGTTAACATCCCTCTCATTCGTGGATATGTCGGTTCAAAGTATGACACGACAAGACATGATCATCAGTACCCTGATGGAATTATTGCGACTTCGATATTACATTAGCCAATAAGCTCAAGAAATGGCGGGCTAACAAGGAGAAACCAGAAAATTCGAGCCAAACTACGTTGGCTTTGTGTCAACAATTTAGGCTCACATACCGCGGACAAGATAACCCTATTTCTACTAAAACAATCTTTTGACTGGACGGACTTGACATATCGGCAAATTAGCGAGAAAAGGTCAACGCCGACAATGATGGAATATTGATGAATACTGCAACTATCACCTGCCGCCACCAACACATTCCTCAGGCAGCATCATGGCTTTTGTCCTCCGTAACACCATTTCCTTCCTATCGAGTTTCACAAGGGCGTTGAATATTGAAAATGACCTCCTCAGCACCCCCCAGCTGAGGGCTAGCTGGCACCTAGCTGCCATGGTTAAAAGCCCAGTCACTCCCAACGCATCACTCAAAGTTTTGTTTCCATCTGGTTGACACCCACCAAGTCATCAGGATCAGCTCTTCCTTCATTCTTCACTGCTCTTTTCTATTTTGCAACAACCTCTTCTCTGGCAGACTCCTCAATTTCTTCAACACGGTTCTCAATCGCTGGGGTTTGCTCTGCTGCGTAACCCTCCCTGACTTGCATAAGATGGAAGTGGAACTCTGTCATCTGTGCCAGAAGTCCATTATCCTGCTGGTATAATCGCCAGGCGTGCAACTCCCTGTCCTCAACTGGCTGCTGTTCCCCCTCCAGCCTGCAAACCTTCTCTGCATTTTGAATGTCTGTTGCCACCGTTCGGTAGTACCGGCTTTCAACACTTTTACATGCTCCTTGGATCCAATGTAGAGTGCACTAGTGGCTGCAGTTTCTTATAGTTACCCAGGAATGAGTCCAAGATATCTTCCGGCAGGTTGCTGCATATGCATAGTGTTTTGCAAGGAGGTGAAGGGTGCCAGTAATCTCTGAGCCTCTGCTCTGGTGGTCCTCTGGAATCCTCTTATGGTGCCTTGGCACAGGGGTCCATGGTGGCGTTATTTGGTTCTGGGTCTTGCCCTTGCCTCCAGAGTCTCCCATCATCTCATGGTGTCTTCTTCCAATGCTTTCTGGCGGTTGAGAACAAGCTTCGGCGAGGTAACGGTTACCAAATAGGTAATCTGGAGAATAGGGAGAGGAAAAGATTAGGGAGGGGGATCCCCCTCTCCCTGCATACTTCCCAGCTTCTCCCATTCACCTCTCCAGCATTTTCACTGGTCCCAACAGTGAATCCCACACAGTCACTATCATTTCATGGAGGTACTCTGGTACCTCCCACCATCCTGTAGGCCTCCATCCTCCTATCCCTTCCTCCATACTTTTTTATGGTGGTCCTGAACGCCGAAGCTCGGGTAGGTCCCATTTATCAATTTAGTACTGAAAATCCAAAAACAAAGCAGGCAGGATGTAAGTACAACCCATGCAAATATACAATAACAATGAATGACATAGAATCTAATTGTTGAAATAGTTCCGCAGCTGTGTGTTGAATTCATCACAAACCACTACCCTCCCCCTTTGAAAGCAGATGCCCTCATCTGTAGAGGTAGGAACGTGTGGAAAACTGCCAAAATTGTGTTTAGATGACGACTACAAAGGACTCCCCCTCTGGGATAAGGTCCTGCAGTCCCCTGTATGTTGGTGTGACCTGTTTCCAAGCAGAACTGGCATTGGTCACCTGTAATTGGCACATACCCCTGTTGATTTGGTATGTCATTTAGCCCATGCCTTCGGAAGTCGTTCTGTCTCACCTCCATGACTGATTTCTATTTTCCTCATTCATTTAGCCAGGTCTTCCGGTGTGTCCCAATGGCTTGTTCCTGGGGCTGCCTTTGGTACCTGCAGCCCCCCTGTGGGCTTTGGCTCTTTATCCTCTGGATGCTGCTGTTCAACAGGGACCCGCCCATCTGGCTGTACAACCACTAGGCTCCGTGCAGCTGCCACTTCCTGTGCGAAGTTCACCTGCTTTCCTTCACTACCCTGCTAGATTAGCTTTAGTCCAGCCACTTCCCCCAGGTATTCCTCAACCGCCTCTCGAGCCCTTGCGAACTTCATAGTCTCAAACTTCTGAGGACTAATCTTCGCCCTCTTTACCACTTCCATCTGCACTTCCTCCGGTAGACTCCGCAGAAACATCTCCGTTTTCAGGAATTCCACCAACTGGCCCCGGCGCATCAGCTTCACGATGTACTAGAGACAGCAGTATATCGGTATAGAGCGTTCACCGCGATCTCTACGAGTCCTACGGTATCCTTTTAGTATCTGGTATCCAGACGCCGCACCCCTGATCCACATCACGCTTAGTTAGCTAGCTACTCCTGAGCTCCAGAGCTCAACCAACTACTGAATACACTCATTAGAGCCACTGACTTCTTGGCAATGTCCCAGAGGGCAGGACCGTTGGTAACATAGCAGGCCATCCTAGGCCAAGCGTCTCCGCCGTACTAATAGCAATTAAGAAGATGCAAGACGTAGTCTCCGAGATTCTGGCAACGGTGGCAGCGCCATCCCGAATTGCTAGCGAGTGTTGAGCGCGGGATCAAGGCCTCTGACCTGGCCAAATTCGAAGATGTGTTTAAGGAGAACGATGGCCTGTTCCAGGACTAATACACAGGTCCATAGAAAAACTACATTAGGGGGCCATTGCCTGTTCTGGAAAAACATCAATGCCAAGAGTATATATGCCATGGATAACAGGAATATATCCCACTTATAAGCTGTATCCTAGAAGTCTTTCCTATCCTACCCAGAATATGCGTCAATGTGTAACAAGACAAAACAAACATATTGAGGCTATTAAGTAAGAGCTGGATGGAGGTGACGGCGTGAAGAGGTAATCAATATACGGAGAATGCTAGGCACGATAGTAGGGAGGAGCTCAACTTTCAAACGACGTCCTACCAGATCCTACAATCTCAACATCCATCCTGATTGTCAGCATTTGCTGCGCGAGACACGGATTCTTGGGATCCTGGGACGCCATGTTTATTGTCTTTCATTGATCTACTGGATCTAAGCAGTTCACTCATACCCCGAACAACGCGGTAGTGCAACTCCAAAAGTCCCATGCCAACGCCTGAGGGCCACTACGTAACCAAGAATTCAACCACCTTCACACTTAACAAAGCTGGTAAAGTATATACATGTTCTTGAGTTGTGTGGATACAGAACCTCCTCAATGAGAGCCTGACGTCTATTTATAATGCACAATAGACTTAACTTGACAGTACTCAACCAACCCCATGAGCCCATACTCAACACCCATCCCACTCTCCTTATGTCCAGAAAAAGCCACCCGTGGGTCAGGCCGACTAGGACCATTAATAAAAACGGTCCCTACATCTAGCTGACCTGCAATCCTCTGCGCAGCATCAATGGAACCAGACCACACGCTCGCGCTCAGTCCCGTCGGCGTACCGTTGACCGCCGCTACTACAGCATCTTCATTCGAAAATGGCACGCACGGAATTATAGGGCCTTGACTGTCAGCTACACTGTTCACCCAGATATGCCACAATGTCAGGTCGAATGGCATTTGACTCACCAAACTGCTCCTCCATAACCAGAGCCGACTCAGCCGGCGGATCATCAACGATCATAGGCCAAAGGAAAAAGCCCGCATCCAAAGATTGTCGGACGAGATCATCACGACCGCCGTCAGGTTCATCAAGCGCAAAGACATATCCACGCTCACGACAATCTGCAATCAGCGCCTTGAGTTTCATGAACTGCATCTCATTCTGCACGGGGCCCATCACCGGGCCTCCTCCTCCACCAGATCCACACCCCACGGAAATAGACTTTGTGAATTTGACGAGAGCATCCAGGAACGCCTCGTAGATATCCTTATGGATATACAAACGCTTTGTCGCAATGCAGGATTGGCCAGAATTCCACCACGCGCCCATGGCGACTTCGGGGACAATCTTCTGGATTTCCACGTCTGGCATTATGATCGATGCGTCGTTTCCACCCCTAGTTCTGTTAGCGATTCTTGATTGTTTTTAAGAGGGATTGAGCAACAGACAGTTCAAGCGTGACTTTCTTCATCGTCTTTGCTGCAGCTTCCATTACTCTCTTCCCCGTTGCCGTGGAGCCCGTGAATGAGATTTGCTGGATCCCCGGATGATTGACTAGAACTGGGCCTAGGTTTCCATCGTCGGCAAGGACTTGGAGGACACCAGACGGGAAGATTGACTGTGCCAGTTCAATGAACTTTAGGGTTGTGTACGGGGTATATGGTCTATCTTGTTAGACGTGTTTTATGCTCAGGTGTGGGGTTGGGTTTGTACGATGGTTTGACAATGACGCAGTTTCCTACTGCGAGCGCAGGCGCAAGTTTCCCGAAGGCTGTCCGGAGTCAGACGGTTATTGTTCCAGCTGGCTGGAGGTATTCAAGTACCTAGCATGATCGGGTCTGTGGAGCTGTATGAGCGAGCATATTGAATGCAGTGGATAGGGATGAGCCTCACAATTCCAAGGGCAGATCGCAGCCACAACGCCCCGGGCTTCATAACGGATAGTCACAACTTTATCGTCGTCATCGAAAACCTGGTGAGGAAGTGTGCAAGACCCTGCAAAACATCAATTTAGGAGGCACCTAGTCAATGGGCATCGGATGTTACCTGGGTAGCGAAGCCAAAAAGGCGACCAGTGGACTTCAATCTGTGCAACACTTTCCTGAGTTGGAATCAGCCACGAGGAACAAAAAGCAAGCAACTATGTATGCCAAATAGTCGTTTCCCCGTTGATCTATATCAAGGTGATCTAACCGTTCGTCCAGTTTCTGTTTGCAGTAAAGCTGTGAACTGTGGATCCAACTTCAAGAAAGCATCGGCGAATTGATCCAGCAGTTTGACGCGCTCGCTATACTGCAGGCCCGACCATGCCGGAAATGCCTTTCGAGAGGCATCCACTGCATCGTCGACGTCGTCTACTGTTGCAACCGGAACATTCCATAAGGGCTTGCCTGTGGCTGGGTCCACACCGTGATGAAGCTTGCTTGACCCCCGAGGCTTGCCAGCTATGATGTTGTGAAAAACATCGAACGATAGTTCAGGAAACTCAGACATTATGGTATTCGTCCGAATCCTGAACCGTCATGGTCTCGATGAGTTGAAGCATTCATATAGTTGGCAATGGCGCCGGAGCCCAAAACATCGGCGAGTTTCGGGCGGTTCGGCGAAGACCCATCGAGGAGGGCAAATCTCGCTTGCGTGAGCTCGAAACTATTTGGTCCCATTAATCTAAATCTCGTATGAGCCACGGGACTGACAGAAACATATGGCCAAGGGTTGTTGCACTATAAGTAGCAATGGCAAGAACATTAACATGAAGTAGACAATACATCGGTCTTTCCGCCCCCCCATCGCTTCAAAATGAAGGCACCTGTGGATCTCCCACTGGGAGTCGTGTCCCTCTTCCTCCTTGCAGGCATGGTGCTTGGAAGCAGTAACAGAATAAACAATCATACAAGACCGACAGCCACAAAAGTGTCCGTCCCCATGCAATCAAGCCCCCTGGGTCCTCTCTTCAACATCACGCTTGGCACACCGCCACAGCCCTTGACCATGCTAAGCGACTGGACGTGGATGTCGCTCTTTGCACGTTCTGCAAACTGCGTGGGATCATACAATATCTCCAAATGCATTCCATCCGGCCAAGAATACTTCGATGAGAGGAAATCACGAACGTTCGCTACGACCAATCTTTCTGCAACTGGATGGGAAAACACTAGCTTCCTACCCGGATATGAATTCGCCGTGACGTATGATCGGGACAAAGTCTGCATCGGAGACGTCTGCGAGAACGGGGTTGCTTTCCAGCTTTCGGATTTCGATATTGCCGTTGACGAGGCGGTTCCGTTTGGGGGAATCTTTGGTCTCTCGCCTGTTTTCCCTTCAGAAAATGCCACATTCTATCCGGCTTCTTATCAGGCCTACCTGGGGGGTCATCTGGGTCCGCAAGTGGGATTCCATTCGTGTGCAGCGTTGACTTCCAAGTCCACTTGCGGCGGAGGTGATATGCAGACTGTTTTCGGCGGTACGGCCGGCAGTGATGTTTTTGATCCCGCCGATGTTGTTCGCTTTGACGTGGACGTCGGGAGCTGCCTCTCTGAGAGTTCTCCGCTGAATGTCACTCCTTCTCGAAACAATTTCTGGGCGATTGAGTGGACAGGGATGTGGATTGGATCGGAGAAGGTGGTCCTTGATCGAGAGACCGTGCTCACCGGATGCGCTGATGGGACACCAAGAGCTGTCTTCGATGAGGGCTCGGAGGGTTATGGTGCTCCGGTGCCACTGAATGCACTTGCTGATCTTCTGCTTGCGACAAATGCCACCGAATCTGACCTAGATTCAGCGGTATCGTATTTACTGCCAAGAGTCGACGATCTTGATAGGCTTCCGACTCTCACTTATGAGTTCGAGGGAAAGCAGAATTACACCGTCTCCCCGAGGACCTACGTGAGTTGTTCCGGGAGAAACTGCACGCTAGACATCAAGACGTGGGATTTTTACTCAAATGGTCCTATGGCGCTCTTTGGGCAGACTTTCTTCGAGACTCTTTACGTGATCTTGGACTTTGAAAGCCTTCAAGTGGGACTGGCACCGTTGAAGAAGAGCTTGATCGCTTCGGGAAAATGAAGCCGCTGTGGTGCGAGCTGCAATATGATTTTCCGTGTTGCATGGTTTGGTTCTCAAGTATGCGAAAAGACTAGAAAGAAAAAAAAAACAACATTTCTAAATCCTGACCAGCTTGACGTAAATAAATGAGCATGCCACTTTCTCATCCAGATGCTCCTTGAGGAAAAGCGTTTTAGTCAAGGAGCTCCATGCCTCCAAGGAAGCACTCTGAGCTGCTGGATCATGCACTCCCACGATCTGCAATGCTTTCACAAAGTATCCGGAGATCACAGCCATCATCCAGTCCACCACGTTGTTGGCATAATGAATGCTTGCCTTTTTTGGTGAATCCGGGTCAGGCTGAGCGGCACGAAGGGTCTCATAAGCAGGGTGCACAATCTCTTCTTCGAATAGGCGTTCCACCGTCCATACATCTTGGACAGTTTTGAGCGAGTTCTCGACATCCTCCAATGTTCGATCGTATGTTGGGACTCTAAATGCGCTGGCCACTCCGGCTGGAACACGGCCCTCCATCACAAGATTTACCATGGCTTGTCGACACGAGTCTACTAGACCGGGGTAATTAGGGGCTCCTGTTGATGACTGGCCCACCAAAGATAGAACCAGAGAGCCACTTGATCGGAATTCCTTGGCTCTCAGACGGAGAAATTGGCATAGGTCATGATCGGCTTGCTCTTTGAGCAGAGCCTGTTCCTCCGTTGACGCGGATCCTTCCTTCCCATCAGACGCAGGAAGAGTGGGATATCGCTCCAAGTGGTGAAGGGTGGCCAGAGAGAACCCTACATCGACGGATTGACTAGGCACGACCCGTTTGTAGAAGCTTTGCGCCACCATGGACGTGAAGATTGCCGGACCGGGTCTGCTAGTTGGGAACCACTGAGTGTTGCTGATCGTGTTTGCCACGGTGGTGAAGTCGTTCCCAACGCGATCCGTGAAGACTAGATTCACTTCGCCGCCAGCCGTGTCGGTAGCTGGCTTCTGGAAATGTGCTGTGCTTAAGATGTGTCGAAATGGCTCGATTCTTTTGTCGGAATCAGTATCAACAGAATGATAGATGGATACATCATCAAGTTTCCCCTGTGACTTACGAGTTTACGCCCTGGGCGCATCCGTATTCTACCACTGAAAATACTCTCGGGGCCGCGTCTGTTATCGAGATTGAATCGAACAGCGGTAGAGCTCTCTGCATGGCAGCATACTGCAGCTCTGAATTCTTGTTGTAAAATCCATCACCCTGCATAGGCACATCATTGTCTAGAGCTTCCAGGCGTTCCACCCGCTGATCTGCCGGGTTTGGGGGAGGGCGTAAGCAAACGCATCCTTCCGAAGCAGTCACGGGCTGTTGAACTAAAGGCATTGTGCTTTGATAGAGCGTCGTCAGTTTTAGCATACACTGAGGTCTGCCGGAGGACCTCTGCTTATATTATATTCGGCGGGTTTCTACGCCAGTTCTCGACCACACCAACAAAGCGCTCCCCAAGACAGAGTTTTAAGAGAAAGGAAATGTATTCGAATTGCAGATTAGACATCAGCCCGTGGATAACCCGGTTCACAGGTGAATTGCAGAAAGTACGGCGCCCAGGAAACTCATCCAAGCCGGCAAATCAGCAACCAAAACCCGAATGCGATGAATATCGATCCACCGCTTCAAATCCTTAGTGCTCTTCCCCTGGGAGCGATTTTCCATAATGTCACGAATTGGATAGGCGATAAGAGGCACAAACAAAAAGTGACAAGCAGTGAAACCCAGGCCAGCCCAGTACCATCTCGAAGACCGGAGACGGTCCAGTACCGGGCGGTCGGTCAGCAGATTGGCGATTGACGTGGAGACGGTGAGGGTGTTGAGGCCGGCAATGATAAAGATACCCTGCTCGAAGAAGCGACGGAAGTAACTCGGGAGAATCGTCTCAGTCTCGGGCTTGTGCTCTGAGCGCAGAAAGCCCGACAGGTACCAGTGCTCATCCCAGGCGTAGACCAGCGCCGACGTGGTGGTGAGAAGTGGGGCAACGCGGAGAAGCTTGAGCGGGTCGAAGAAAAGCCCGGACGCCATGTTGATTCCGGTCTTATTCAATTGGAGATTCGGAGACCGTGATCCAGGGGGGGTAGGGGTTTGTGGTATTTCAGATTGCGAGTTGGCCTGGAAGAAGAAAGGGAGGCCTGAAGGGGCCACAAACAAAGTTATGGCTGGAACGGGCCGAACAGAACCCGCCCAGAACCGCCCAAAACCCGCAAAACCCACCGAATCGACGCCGAAGTCCGATGTTTTGGGCATCGTTCAATACCCACCGAATTGGGGCGAAACAAGGAGCGGAAAAGCGGCTAGACAGGCACCGCCGAGCTCGAAGGTTCAGCCCTAGAAATGGTGGCGGGAGCGGGTTCTAGGTGGCCGGAACTATGTTGTAGAAAGTGAAACTCTGTCAACGAACCCAGCTGTTAGGGAATTTAGGGGAGGGTATAGCGAGTGAGGGAGTTAGGACTTGGGGTTTAGAGAGCCCTCGTCTTTTTCTTTTTTCTTTATTCTTTCTTTTTCTTTTTTTTTTTAAAAAAAAAATTTATTTATTTATTTATTTTCCTAGGGATAGTTAGGGCTTAGGGCTTCAGTGTGCTCGTGCTCATTATTACATATATAGGTTTATATTATTTTATTGTATTCTTTGGCACGACTCCAAGGTTAGAACCACAGAGCTACCTAATTGAAGAAAGCAATGGCCAAGATGCCCAAAAGATACGCAAATCTCATTGCGACCAAAAGACCCTAAGCCATCACCGCGGGTTGCTTCTCATCGCGATCGGTATTTTCCACCATGCCAAAATCCGTGTTTAGCTCGTCCCGGAGGTGAAGCCCCTTGATCAAAAACGCCAGGGGGAAGCCAATCCCTGCGAATGCGATTGACACATACCAAATCAAGCGCAGACTATCTACATAAACACGGATTATATCCGTTTTGAGGGGCGAGCCATCGTACGAGCGAAGGAATGCGGCAGTAGCATGTTCGTACGCTCCGCCGTTGCCCATGAGTGCTCTGGTAGCCGCGTCAGGAATGGAGGTGACGAGCTTGTTTACGTGGGAATTGAATATCGCCGATGGGATAGCAGTGCCCCACACAGACCCGAAGCTTCTCAGGAATGTCCACGTCGCGGTGGCCCTGGCCACTTCGGACTCGGGCAAGGCGGCCAGGATGGCCGGTAGACAACTGGTAAAAATGAAGCCGGCGCCCACGCCAAACAAAATCTGGAAGCCTACCCAGTCGCCTGTGGTTGAATGCGCATCAAGGAGGCTGAAGAGCCCACATGCGATAGCCATCAGGGCGAAGCCCAGGAAATGGAAAATGCGATAGTGGCCGGTGACGGTGATCAGAATGCCAGCCATCACCCCAAACGGCGCGGTTGTTGTTGCAATGGGAAAGAGCATGATGCCTGACCGCGTGGGTGAAGCCCCTAGCACGGCTTGAAAGTAGACGGGCAAGAAGTAGCACGCCCAGTACAGGAGGATTCCGTGCAAGAAGCTCAGTATGTAGGTGGTGGCAGAGGTGCGATTCGTGAAGAGAATCATCGGCATGGTGGCCTCCTTGACGGCCGGAGAAGCTTCATAGACCAGGAACCCAACGAGGCCGACCAGGCCGAGTACCAACGGGACAATTGTACGCCACGACGACCAGGCATGCACCGTCCCACCCCAGGTCAGAGCCAGCAGAATGGATATCACGGCAAGGATGAGAATGGTGTTGCCCAGGTAGTCTACTCGCTTCAGGCGGTCGATGATCGTACCCTCACGACGGTAATGCAGATGCAGGAACGGAGTCAGCATAGCAAGGGCGACACCCGACAGTGGAAGATTGATGTAGAAGATCCACCTCCAGGTGGCATGTTGAGAAAAGGCACCGCCGATGATGGGCCCAACAACCGATCCAATCGCCCACATCGAGCCGATCATTCCCACATATTTTCCTCGTTCGCGGAGCGAGACCAGATCGCAGACCACGATCTCGACCATGACATTGATGCCGCCGCCGCCCACGCCCTGAACGGTCCGTCCTGCAATCATCATGGCTGTGTTATGTGCACCGCCAGCAATGCCGCTACCAAGAGCAAACAGCGCAACCGAGAGAAGGGTGAGGTATCGTCGGCCGAAGATGTCAGCCGCCTGCCCGAACAGTGGCTGGACGGCCGTCGAGGCGAGAAGGTAAGACGTGATTGTCCAGACATAGAGCGTCTCCGAGTTGAGTGCTGCAGCGATTGTGGGCAGCGCGGTCGAGATGATGGATGTATCGAGAGCCGCTAAAAATGCAGTCATGCACAGGGCTGAGAAGATGACCGCAAAGCGCCAGCCCTTCTTAGGGCTGGAATCGGTGGTGTCTGGCTCCGCCATGATGGAGTGATGGAGAGCCGAAAGGTTCGCGTTAAAGGGAGAGGGAAGCGGAATGGGCCAATATTTAGAAAATGGGTGAGACGTGGAATTGGACCGACACATTCGGTGGGTTCTTTTGGCCGGCGAGACGATGCTCTTACGGGATATTAAGGGAAACATGCCCACGGTCCCCTCCCCCGTGGGATCTGGATCACCGCTGCATTTACCATTAGATTACAATCCTGGACGATGGCATTGGCTTCGGCAGTGAAGTGCATTTCTGATGTGGGCGTGACCTTTCGCAATGTCTCGGTGGCCATCCTTCTGTGCTTCATTGTCCCCCGCATATGGAAGGTATTTCTGCTCTTAGTACCTATTCCTGGCGACGAGAAAGGGAGAGTTCGACTGATTCCAAAGCCAGATTCTTGTCAACTCAACGTCAGTCCTCAACCGGATCCCCGGCCCTGTTAAACACAAGCTGTCCGAATGGCCGCTGGTGATCGCCATCACCAAGGGCAAAAGCCATGTCACCATGCAAGACTTGCACCGCCAGTACGGCCCGATTGTCGTGCTGGCCCCTGGGATGGTTGGAGTATCTGACCCGGAAGCAATCCGCCGCATTCTTGTCACCGAGGACTGGCCGAAGTCTCACGCGATCTACGCGAACTTTCGACAGGATCCTGAGCGTCCGACACTCCTGGCATTCACGGATAAAAAGGCCTACTCGCAGCGCAAGAGGTTGGTGTCGTCCAGCTTCGGCATTCGATACATCAGGGGAATGGAGCCGATCATGAGAGAATGCGTGGCTGTGGCCATCGATCAAGTCTCGGCCGCCTGTGACAACAGCCAAGGTGCAGCAGTGATTGACGTGCACCGCCTCATTCGCGCGTTGGCAGTCGACATAATCGGAGCCACTGTGTTTGGAGAAACGTTCAATGTCGTCAAGCAGGGGAGCCATCCGCTGCCGTTGAAAATCGAGCGCAGCTTGGTTCTCTCTGGCATCTTTCAGTTCCTTCCGTGGCTGAAGGGACTTCCCTGGTTTCCCACGCGCGACCCGTACATTGATCAGTTCACCCTGGGGATTGTGAATCGAAGACGGACTACCATGACGGATGATCCTCGGCAAGATCTCCTGCAGAAGCTTGTTGAGGCTGTCGATGACCGGCCTGGCTCTCTATTCCGCACATCGGATCTGCAAGACGAGGCCGTTGTCTTGCTGACCGCAGGGAGCGAAACCACTGCCAATGCGGAAATATTCTTGCTGATGTTGCTGGCCAAAAACCCCGAAAAACTGAAAAAGCTGCACGCGGAAATCGACAGATGCTACCCGGATGCCAAGCAAGAAACTACAGCAGAATCGTCACCGGAGATGCCATATCTACAGGCGTGCATCGATGAGACTATGCGACTATACGCTGCTATGGCAAGTGGCAGTCCACGAGAGACTGTCGAGGATACAGAGATACTGGGATATCAAGTTCCCCGGGGGACTACGGTGTTCCCAACGACAGCCACGCTCCATCTGGATCCCTCTGTGTGGACTGAGCCAGAAGAGTTTATTCCCGAGCGTTGGATCGAGTCGAGCCCCAATGGTCCGAAACAGCCACGGGCACCATTTTATCCATTTTCCGCAGGAAGTCGGGTCTGCATTGGGAAGCACTTTGCCTTGCAGGAAATTTTCCTGTCCATTGTGACGTTGCTCAGAAAGTTCACGTTGGAGTATGTCCCGGGACAGGACGAATCGACTGTCTTCAGGGTGGCGTTGCAGCTCCAGGCTGGAAAGTACATGATGAAGATTCGGCATCGATAGTTTTGCTCAATGCTTGTATTTATAAAAATCGGACAATTTGCCCTTTCTTAATGCTCCATCCGCTCTTCAATGAATGTAGCTTCCTGGAAAATCGACTTCACATCCTCCCATGCGATGAGCCGTTGATACAGCTGGGTAACCAGGGGAAACTCAGCACGCATCTTTGCATCGATGACCTGCATAAAGCCCCAGTAGCATGCGCCAGCCAAGGTGAAATCTGCCAAGCTTGGTTCATCCCCGGTGGCCAGCCACTTTCGCCCAGCCAGGTAGCGCTCCAAGCAGCCCAGTCCTCGGCGAAGAGTCACCATGGCCTTCTCCTCCACCGATGCATCGAATGGCACCATTCCGACTCGCCACATTACCAATTGCGTAACGGGGCCCATGATTTCTTGATCCGAGAAGCAAATCCACTGCCGGATCGTGGCCCTTTCAACGGCATCTTTGCCCAGGAGCTTGTCACGGGAGGGGCCGCTCTCGGCCACATACTGTGCAATTGCGTCGGATTCAAATACCAGAGTGCCGTCCGAGCCTTCGAACGCTGGAACTTTGCCCAAGGGGAATTTGGCTAGGAACTCGGGGGATCGGTTCGTGATGCCCATCTGAAACTCCCGGGAGACATCAACTTCCAATCCGTTCACCCGGGCGGCTGCCAGGATCTAGTTCAAGTGTTAACGGGAAACTACATGTAGAAGGTTGAGTATAGGGGGCGGATATACCTTGAGAACCCGCGCATTGGGGGTGTATGTGAATAGGGTACCGAATGCCATGGCTGGCTGACAAGGGGCAATCCAAACCGGGTTCTACGCGTATTCTTTGGTTCAAGAAGAGGGAAGAATGGGATTCCTAATGTATCGAAGCTAATGAAACCGGGATAAGCTATGGGGAATCTGCAGCTCGCACTGATCCCAACCGGCGGGTTTTGGTCATCGGCGAATTCCCAACTGTTGATCCAGCCACGCGAACATACGCTGCTGTTTCACGCCAATTGCACCAATCTTTGCTTGAAGGCCCCCGTGCTCCACACCAGTGGGCACCCACAGTTCTTTCCGGTATTCAGGTAAATGGTCGAGGCGGGCGAAGATTCGGCGCGCATTCAGATCAGGCGTGAAGTACATCGTGTCCTGCGCCCCAGTAACAAGGACCGCCCCACGGATCTTATGGAGAAACTCCGAACCGTCTGACTGCTTCAGAGTGAATGTCTGCATGGTGCGCATTACATCCGCCGGCGTGGCATCTCCATAGACCCACATGCTGTGTCCGAACTCCCAGGCCAGTTGAAAGCTTTGACGGGACAACACGGCCACAACCGAGTTGAAGACGGAGTCACTCATCCATCCTGATATCCAGCTATTGATGAACCAAGAAGGCATGCGCGTCCGAGTAATGTCGAACATATCGTAGAATCCATCGCAGGAAACACACGCTTTGATCCGAGGGTCGGCTGCTCCACGTAGCGCCAGATAACCACCCATTGATGCCCCGAAGATCGCAATGCGATCTGTATCAATCCGGTAAGCTGATGGGATGGTGCCCTCGGTCACATAGTCAAGAACACGGGAGACCACAACTTCCCAGTCAGGCCGGAAACGGCGTTTCTGCTGACGCAAAACAGCCCCCTGACCCGGCCCGTCGAAGATGAGAACGGCGTAGCCCCGGTTGGTCGCTCCGGAAGCAACGTAAAAGTAGAGCTCTTCGCCGATAGAATCAAATCCACCGGTGTGGATCAGAAGTGGTGTGCCACCAGGGAGTTGCTTATGCGCCGGTGGGAGGAAAAGGTAGCCAGGCAAGACCATGTCCTCGAAAGGAATTTCCAGAAGCGGAACTTCTCCGTCGAATAGCTTGGTAGCCTGTCGGAAACTTGCCACGCTCTTCTCGAAGACTTCGTTGATTTTCGGATCGGTGGGATTGCAGTGCAGGAAGAACTCGCTTGCTCTCCAGTAGTTTGAAGCTCGAAGAAAGGCCCATCGAGCTGCTTCGTGATCCTTGGCTTCTAGGGCTTGGGCTCCCAGGCTGTCTGCCATTTTGCCAAATCTGACCCATGTTTCATGCCAGCTGTCGATATTGCCATCTTGGATGCAAGATTTGGCAGCTAGACATTCACCTATCTCGGCCCCTTGTACAGGGGCAGTGCCGATGACTCGGAGGAACTCAAAGTCAAAGAACTCGGATCGAAAGAACCAACCCATTGCAATAGGATATCTTTTTTTTCCCCTTCTTTTTGGCCTGGGAGCAGGAATAGTGAATTCTGAACAATGTTTCCAACGGCGCCAGCGTTAGGAAGAGCGGCGTTCAGTGTTGATATTACCAGAGCAGAAGTTTAAACTCGTAATTCGGTGGATTTCAGTGCCACGAGGGCCAACCAAGCTCTATGGGGCTATCGGATTGCCCTATGCTATCTTCTGTTGGATATTTGATCCCAGGTCCTATCCATATACTGTTTTATTAGCCATCTCTTGGGTCGTTCATGGTGTTTTGCCCTGCACTTTTTATCAATACATATTGTACTATACCTAAACAACAAGAGGCCAGGGCGCATCCAGCCTTCAATATACCATGACGCGGTCACAATATACCACAGAGCCCATCGTGGTTGTCGGCACTGGCTGTCGTTTTCCGGGTGGCATCAACAGCCCGTCTAAGCTCTGGGATGCCATTTGTTCACAGCGTGACCTTCTCTCGCAAATTCCCCCTTCTCGGTTCAATCCGAAGGGGTTCTACCATTCCAATGGCGAGCGCCACGGAAGCACCAATGTCGACAGAGCATATCTTCTCGAAGGAGATATCAGCGCTTTCGATGCCACATTCTTCGGCATCAACCCACGCGAGGCTGAAGCAATCGACCCACAACACCGAATGCTTCTTGAGACCGTATACGAGGCCATGGAAGATGCAGGTCTCACCATAAACAAGATGAAGGGCTCTAACACAGCAGTCTATGTTGGTCTGATGACTGGAGACTATCACGAACTGCAAATCCGGGACCCGGAAAATATGCCCGTGTATATGGCGACGGGCACAGCGCGCAGTATTCTGTCCAACCGACTGTCATATTTCTTCGACTGGAAAGGCCCATCCATGACCATCGACACTGCATGTTCATCAAGTCTGGTGGCGTTACACCATGCCGTGCAATCACTCCGCTCTGGAGAGTGCCAGGTTGCTGTGGCCGCTGGTGCCAACCTTATCCTGGGACCGGAGATGATGATAGCCGAATCAAACCTGCACATGCTCTCCCCCACGGGACGGTCACGTATGTGGGATGCTGCAGCCGATGGGTATGCTCGTGGAGAAGGTTTCTCTGCGGTGATGCTGAAAACGCTCTCCCAAGCCATCGCCGATGGTGATCAAATTGACTATATCATTCGCGAGACCGGTGTGAACCAGGATGGCCGCACTCAAGGAATCACCATGCCCAGCCCTTCGTCCCAGACAGCGCTTATTCGCCAGACGTACCGTAAGGCTGGTCTTGATTGCACTCGTGTGGAGGATCGGTGCCAATTCTTCGAGGCTCACGGAACCGGAACCCCTCGAGGCGATCCGATAGAAGCCCAAGCCATTCACGATGCATTTTTTGCATCCAAGCCGCCTGAGAACTGCGACTTCTATGTTGGTTCCGTCAAAACCGTCATCGGCCACTTGGAGGGGTGCGCTGGTTTGGCCGGCCTGGTCAAGGCAGGAGAAGCAGTCCGCAGAGGAGAAATCCCGCCCAATATGCATTTCAATCACATCAACCCTGAAATTATTCCCATCTCGCATGGGATGACTGTTCCAACAAAAACTCTTCCGTGGCCCACCTCGAGCGGCGTCCGACGGGCCAGTGTGAACTCCTTTGGATTCGGAGGCACCAACGCCCATGCGATTATCGAGAGCTATGACCAATCTCCAAAGGAACCATCTACTCCAAGCATCTGCTTGCCATTGCCCTTCACGTTCTCTACTTCGAGTGAGAGCTCGCTAGTTCAGAGCATTCGCAACTTTGTGGAACTCCTTGAATCAAACGATACCTTGGAGCTGAATGATGTCGCGTCAGCATTGTCAGCCGAACGCTCCCAGCTCCCAGTCCGAGTTGCATTCTCGGGGACTTCGAGGGAGCTTTTGATTGAGAAAATGAAGAATTCTCTAGATGCAACTTCACTGGGTGAACGTAAGCAAAACACGACTGGAACCACCAAGATTCTTGGAGTCTTCACTGGCCAGGGTGCACAATGGCCTCGAATGGGAAGGGAACTTGCCAAATTCTCGCCTCTGGCCCGGCGCACGCTGCTGAAAATGCAGCACTCCCTTGATTCCCTTCCGGACGGACCTTCTTGGTCAATCGAGGATCGGCTCGTCAACATGGAAGACCCATCGCAGATTCAAGAGGCCGCATTGTCTCAGCCACTATGCACCGCTGTTCAGGTCATGCTTGTGGAACTATTGCGCGCTGCTGGAATTTCTTTCGACGTCGTTGTGGGCCACTCTTCCGGCGAAATTGGCGCCGCCTATGCTGCCAGGCTGCTATCAGCAGAGGACGCTATTCGCATTGCCTATTATCGGGGACTCTTTGCTAGATTGGCAGGCAGTGCAACCGGTGGATCTGGTAGCATGATGGCAGCAGGTTTGTCATTTGACGAGGCCAAAACTTTCATTTCAGAAAATGGTTTTCAGGGACGAGTTTGCATCGCAGCTAGCAATGCTCCTCAGTCGGTGACACTTTCTGGCGATGAAGATGCCATCGCGGAGGCCAAAGTCGTGCTGGACAAACAGCAGACCTTCTGCCGTCTGCTCAAGGTTGACACGGCTTACCATTCTCACCACATGATTCCATGTCTTGAGTCCTACTCCGCAGCACTCCGCGCTTGCGAGATCTCTCCCCTGCCACCCATAGAAGGATGTTCCTGGATCTCCAGTGTTCACGGGCGTCTGATGACGACCGCGGAAGAACATCAATCTTTGAAAGTGGCTTACTGGCAGGATAACATGGCACAAACTGTTCTCTTCTCACAGGCTGTACAAGCAGCCCATGCAATGTATGGACCATTCGACGTTGGACTGGAGGTCGGGCCTCACCCAGCTCTGAAAGGCCCTACCACTCAGGCAATCAAGGCAGAGAGTAACCGGGCTCTCCCTTACAGCGGTACTCTTGCCCGCTTCGGCAATGATATCGAGGCAATGGCCGATGCCTTGGGCTTTGTTTGGAAAGAATTGGGTACGCAAGCAGTTGATTTCGCTGGATATAGCCAATACGCCTTCAACATATCCACCGGCAAGCTGCCACACCAGTCACTTCCCCGTTACCCTTGGGACCACAGCCAGAGTTTTTGGAAAGAGTCAGTCAGCTCGCGAAACTACCGCCTTCGATCGCTGAATCGCCATGATCTTCTCGGTGCTCGCTGCCCAGATGACCATCCTCATGACATGCGTTGGCGAAACACTATTCGTGTCTCTGAGGTACCTTGGCTATCTGGGCACAAGGTGCAAGGCCAGATCATTTTCCCGGCTGCTGGTTATTTGGTAATGGCTCTAGAGGCCGCGAAGGAACTGTCTGATGACAGGCAAGTTGCGATGGTTGAGCTTCAAAATGTCGAGATATCCAGGGCCATTGCCCTGTCCGAAGATGGCGCTGTGGATGTAATGTTCCATCTCAAACCGGTCATGGGTGCTTCTCATCGAATGGCAGAGTTCTCATGCTACTCAGCAACACCTGATAAGAATGGCGCAACATGGCATCGCAATGTGTCCGGGCAGGTCAAAGTGCACGTCTCCGATGAGGGCCAGTTGGACCTGCCCCAGCGACAAGAGCCCCCGGCCTCCCTCGTCCCAGTCAACATGGAGTATTTCTACTCGTCTCTCACCGATATTGGGTTAGAATATACCGGGCTCTTCCAGCGTCTTGAGAAGATCCAGCGGCGCGCTGGCCACGCTGTTGGATATGCCGAAGACATTCCCGTTGATAATGAAATGCCTGTTATGATTCACCCCGCTCTGCTCGATGCCTCGTTCCAGACCATCTTCGCTGCTTTCTGCTGGCCTGGAGACGGTACTCTGCATAGCCCATATGTCCCGACATTCTTGCAATCTCTCAGGGTAGTCCCTGCACGGGTCGATTCCGGAGCAGAGAAGATGGTGGTCGACTGCACGATCACCGAGTCCAAGGCACAGACAGTCTCAGCGGATGTGGATATTTTCTCTCCCACTCGGCCTCGTGTTCAGTTGGAAGGATTGACTTGCACCCTCCTTGGGCAGCCTGCCCCTGCCGATGACTGCGAGCTCTTTGCCGAAACAGTCTGGAAGGCAGATGTGGATTCCGGACTGGAAGATCTGATGCTCACCACGGATAGCGCGAGCGATGTCGATCTGGTCGATCTCTGCGAGCGCTTGTCATATTCCTATCTTCGGGAGCTCAACTCCGTGGTCAATCGTGAAGACGTGAAGACATTTGTCTGGCACCACCAGCGGATCTTTGAATTCATAGATCACCTCTTCCCACTGATCCAGAGTGGCAATCACCCCACAATCCGCAAGGAATGGGCTAATGATTCGCACGCCTGGCTTTTGTCGGAGGCCGCGAAGCATCCTGACCAAGTTGATCTCCAGCTCATCTCAGCTGTTGGCAAGAATCTTGCCGCTGTGGTTTACGGCAAAACCACCATGCTAGAGCACATGATTGAAAATGATGTCCTCGATCGATTTTACAAATACGGCCTCGGCTTCCAAAGAGCAAATGGGGCGCTAAGCTGCCTCGCCCGCCAGATCTCTCATCGCTATCCAAGAATGAACGTCCTCGAGGTAGGCGCTGGTACTGGTGGTGCTACCAAGGGAGTCCTCGAACAGCTTTCGGGGACTTTCGCAAACTACACTTTCACCGACACTTCCACTGGTTTCTTTGAGAAGGCGCAGGAACAGTTCCAGAAATGGTCTTCTAAGATGACCTACAAGGCGTTGAATATCGAAGGGGATGTTACCGCGCAGGGCTTCGAGGATGGAAGCTTTGATCTCATCATTGCCTCCAATGTACTGCACGCTACCCAAAATTTGGAATTCACCATGCAGAATGTGCGACGGCTTCTGAAACCCGGTGGCTATTTGCTGCTTTTGGAAGTGACAAGCGATATCTTGAGAGTGAAGTTGATGATGTCCGGTCTTCAGGGCTGGTGGCTAGGAGACTCGGACGGCCGTCGTTTCGCTCCTACCATCTCTGATGCGCAGTGGGATGGTCTGCTGCGCAAGACTGGCTTCTCTGGGATTCAACAGCGTGTAACGGACTTTGAAGATACCACCAAGCACATGACCTCGGTGATGTTGTCCCAGGCTGTCAACGACGTTGTTTCTCTGCTGAAGCACCCATTGGAACACACAACTCCCAACGTCCCTGTTAACCGGATCGCGGTCATTGGAGGTCATTCTCCAGCGACAAAAGTTCTCGCCGATGATGTCGCATCGCTCTTGTCCCCATGGAGCACGGTCTCGCCTCTGCGTTTGGACGCCTTCGAAGAAGTTCTCCGCCACCCCAACGCTGGAATCACCTCCATTGTGTCCCTGGCGGACTTGGATGAGCCGCTGTTCATGAATGTCCACCGAGAAAAATTGAGCGGGATTCAGAGTGCCCTTGAGGGATGTCGCCAAATTCTTTGGGTGACCTCTGGTGCACGTGCTCGGAACGCGTACGCCAACATGACGATTGGACTCGGCCGGTCTCTTCTCTACGAGTATCCTCATATCCGAATGCAGTTCATGGACATTGAAAATGATGTCCAGAACCAATCTAGACATGTGGCAGCGTCGCTTGCGCGTCTTCTCATCGCGGACAAGCATGACCTCCCTTCAACGGAGATGCTGTGGAGTGTGGAGCCGGAAGTTGCGCTCGAGGGAGACAGGACCATGATTCCACGAATACTTCCCAATGAGCGTTTGAACAATCGCCTCAATGCAGGAATTCGGCAAATTACCGAGTCAACGTCCTCGGCAGATTCCTGCATTTTGGTCTCCTGTGATGATCGGGCTGTTTCTCTCCATGCCAGAGAGAAGCCTGCTTTCTCGACCTTGGACGCCATTTCGATCCGCGTGAGATACTCGTTGCTGCACGAGATCCAGATCACGGATACGATAAAATCATACATCGTCAGTGGTGTCATCGAGCATCCAGGCTCCAGTAAAGTCTTTGCTGCAGGAAACACTGTCGTCGCATTGGCAGACTGCAATGCTTCACATGTCCAAGTCTCCCCTGAGCGGGCTATCTCGATTGACACTCTTGATCCGGGAAGGCTGTTGCAAGTTGCCCTTGCTCTTATTGCAAAGAGCGTTTTGAGCGCGGTCAAGCCGCGTGGAAATGTTGTCTTGATTGACCCGAATCCGACTTTGCAGCGCTTGATCGAGGCCGAGGCTGTTGAAACGGATATCACGGTGACGGTGGCCTCCTCAAACCGCCAGGATCCAAATGCTGTTCACATTTCTCCGTTTTTGGCTCAACGACAGCTTGAAGCACTCTTCCCATCGAAGATTGACCTCGTCTTCGACTGCTCCTCTCAACAGAGTCATTCGGTCAGCGGATTCTTCGCCCGGCATCACACAGTCACAATGGCGGATCTCTTCTCCTTGAAGCCTGCCGCGAAGCCAAATTCCCTTATTGGAAGCGCGAACTGCCAAAAGAACTTGCTAAAGGCAAGGAATGCGATCCGCAGTCACTTCCCGGCTGCCGGTGATTGCGTTGGCCTCGTATCATTGAGTGATTTGACGAAACTGCCGCTCAATACGGCCAGCTATTTACCGGTCATTGATTTCGCCTCTGAATCGGTCGTCCAAACGGTAGTTGAGCCTATCCAGCCTCAGGATCTATTCCGAGCGGATCGTTCCTACCTTCTTGTCGGCTGCACCGGTGGATTAGGACAGTCACTCACTCGCTGGATGGTGAAAAATGGCGCTCGATACCTTGTCTTAACCAGTCGTCGAGCCAGCAAAGTTGACCGCAGATGGTTAGATGAGTTGAGGCAGATGGGTGCCGAGATAAAGCTACATGAACTCGATATCTCCAACAAACAGGCGCTTCTTGCCATGCATGCTGAGCTGCAAGATTCATTCCCACCCATTGCAGGTGTGGCAAATGCGGCCATGGTCCTTTCTGACCGCTTGTTTAGCGACATGACCGTGGAACATTTGAACATGGTCTTAGAGCCCAAAGTCACCGGCACCGCCAATCTCGATGAGATATTCTCAACTCCAACTCTCGACTTCTTCGTTTTGTTCTCGTCCTTGGCAAGCATTGTCGGTAATCGTGGCCAGTCCAACTACGGTGCTGCCAACCTGTTCATGACCAGCCTGGCAGCTCAGCGCAAGCGCAAGGGCTTGGTCGG
This sequence comes from Monascus ruber, assembly GCA_002976275.1. Classification (NCBI taxonomy): domain Eukaryota; kingdom Fungi; phylum Ascomycota; class Eurotiomycetes; order Eurotiales; family Aspergillaceae; genus Monascus; species Monascus ruber. The sequence goes on along the minus strand of PSNO01000001.1, from coordinate 3,087,866 downwards.
CTCTGTTCTGGACATTGGCATGGTGTTAGGTATTGGATATGTTTCGCAAAACGGCATTTACGAGTCCACCCTTCGAAAGTTCAACTACATGCCTATCTCTGAACCCAAGTTTCATGTGATGTTCACCGAGGCTATCGCTGCTGGTCAGCCGGAGAGCGAAACACAGGCTGAGATCATCACTGGCCTCCATCGTATTGCCGAGTCCGGTGATAGTGACGAAAAGGCGTTCTGGTCAGGAAACCCCCGGTTCTCGCACTACACTATCCAGGACAACCGGGACCAAGAGAAAATTTCCACTACCGTTGTCAGCCTCCGAAAGCAGCTGGCCGATGTGAAAGAGCTTGAGCAGGCCTCGGAAATTGTTCTTGACGGCTTCCTCTGCAAGCTTGAGCGTGTTCTGCAGGTACCCGCAGCTAACATAAATCCTGCTCAGCCACTCGTCAATCTCGGAGTCGACTCATTGATGGCTGTTGAAGTTCGATCCTGGTTTGTCAAAGAGGTCAACACTGACATCCCGGTTCTTCGCATTTTGGGAGGTGCGTCCTCGGCTGAGCTGTGCACGGAGGCAGCACAAACATATATCGCGACGAACCTGCCGACGCCTCCAAACAATCGTCCAAGTGAAAGCTCCTCGTCCACATCCGAGGCCAGCTTCAGTCAAGGAAATGATCAGTCACAAGTGATGAGCTCTGCTACTTCCGACACGGGGTCAATTTCCAAAAATGTCGATGACAAGAAAGAGGATCAACCGAGGCAGGAAATCGACGTCCAAGACTCCATTCCTTCTGCTTCAAGGATCGATCGCATGTCTTTCGCGCAGGAGCGACTATGGTTCCTCCGCTTATTTTTGGATGACCCGTCGGCCTACAATGTCACAATGATGTACCGTGTCAATGGCCCCAGCGCCATGGCGATGTGCAACGCAATGAACCTTGTTCTGACTCGGCATCAATCTCTACGAACTGCATTCTTCTCCGATCGCAAAACTGGTGTCCCTAGTCAGTATGTCCTGCCGAGGCCAAGCGCATCTGTGAAACAGCAGTCGCTCAAGAATGATCGCGCTGCATACCAGGAGTTTGACCGGCTACGCCACCATACATACGACCTTGAAAATGGCGAAACGGTGGCTGTCACTCTACTTTCGGAAGCGGAGACGGATCATATACTGATCCTTGGGTTTCACCACATCGTGTTCGACGGCTTCAGTGCTCAAATCTTTATCAAGGATCTTGCGTCTGTGATCGCAGGAAAATCCCTACCTCCTGTCCAGCATCAATACATAGAATTTGCCAACCGGCAACGGCAACTCGTGCAATCCACTATGGAGCCAGATATAGAATTCTGGAAATCCAGGTTTGCAGAATTACCGGCTCCATTGCCATTGTTTGATTTCTGTTTAGTGAAGTCCCGCAAGCCCTTGACTGCTTACAGCATGCATGGTGCCCAGCACACAATCCCGTCAAGCACTGCTGCTGCTTTCAAGCAAAGGATCCGGGGGCTTAACGCCACTCCGTTCTACGGGCACCTTGCAATTCTTCAAATTCTTCTCCATCGCTTCTTGAATCTGGATGACCTATGCATTGGAATTACTGATAGCAACCGCACTGACGCCGACTTTCTTGACACGATCGGCTTTTTTGTCAATCTACTCCCGTTGCGGTTCACTCTCGATGGCAAGTCATCGTTTGAGAAACTGCTCGGACAGACACTTCACGTCGCTTCCGAGGCACTTGAACACTCATGTGTGCCTTTTGACGTGTTGCTTGACTCTTTGAATATGCCCCGATCTACGACGCAGAGTCCATTGTTCCAAGTGCTGTTGAACTATAAGATGGGATCAACAAGCAAGATCAAGATGCCCGGCCTTCAAGCCGAGTTGATGGGCTTTGAAGATGCCAGCAATCCATATGATTTGGTTTTTGATATTGAAGAGCAACCGGATGGCACTATTCTGGTTGGTCTGAAGTCGCAGTCCTATCTTTACAGTCAGAGGGACCTGGGTATGATTTTGGGGGCTTATAGTTGCGTGCTCGAGTCGTGCATCTCACATCCGGAGCTTGCTGTCAATCAACATGAGCTCTATCATCTGGAAGATGCCGTGGCTGCGATTCCTCTTGCGAAGGGGCCCCGTTTAGACTTTGACGACTCAGTCACCTTATCTTCTCGTATTGAAGACGTTGCAGCCTCCTATGGCAGCGAAGTCGCGATCAAGGACAGTGAGGGCTCTAGTCTCACCTATCAGTCTATGAACAGGCGAGTCCAGTATATTGCAGCCACTCTCCAGGTCCAGGGCATAGGAGGTGGGGATTTTGTCGCAGTATACTGCGAGCCATCAATCAACTCTGTCTGCTATTTGCTGGCGATCTGGCGACTGAATGCCGTCTACGTTCCCCTCGACCCACAGAATCCAGTGGAGCGTTTGCAGACGATTTTAGATGATTGCCGGCCGGCTGCAATCATCTACGACGAACGCACCAAAAGCAATACCGGCCAGCTCATTCTCGGAGCGACCAAACCGGTCACCTTCTCAAGCTTTGACTCATTCTCCTCGGTTCCTATCACAAGCAGAGCCCAATCATCTTCTCCAGCTTGTGCTTTATATACAAGCGGTTCCACCGGAAAGCCTAAGGGCATCGTTCTAACCCACAGAAACCTCGTCAACCAGATCATGGGTATCAAGAAGACATTCGGTCTTGGAAAAGAGAATGTTCTCCAACAGAGCTCCCTCGGTTTTGACGTCTCCATTGACCAGATGATGCAGCCTTTGATCTCGTCTGGTACGCTCGTCGTTGCATCCCGGCATCTTCGAGGTGATGCATTGGAACTTACACGTCTAATGCTCGCTGAAAAAATTACGTACACCTATGCAACGCCTTCTGAGTATGCCTCCTGGCTACGCTATGGATCTGATAACCTCCATGAATTGGCTTGCTGGAAGACTGCGATCGTTGGAGGCGAAGCTCTTCCAGCTCATTTGATCCGTCGATTCCAGCAGCTAGGTCTACCCGGTCAACGCTTGATCAACAGATACGGCCCGACAGAAATCACTGTTTCAAGCTCTTGTATGGCGTTCGATGTTTCAGACTCTACCATTGCCGACCTACCAGCTGTCAGCATTGGGACAACACTCCCGAACTATTCAACTTACATTCTTGCCCCCAATGGGTCCCCTGTCCCTGTCGGTTTTGTGGGAGAAATCGTTGTGGGAGGCAGTGGTGTTTCTTCGGGCTACCTTGGGCGTGATGAGCTGACTTGTCAACGTTTTGTGCCCGATCCTTTTGCCAGCAAAGCAGACATTGATCGCGGGTTTACAACCATGTACCATACCGGGGACAAGGGTAGGTTGCTACCAAGTGGTGAGCTTTTCTATCTCGGCCGCATGGATGGGGACAATCAAATCAAACTGCGAGGATTCCGCGTTGAGCTGGATGAGATCGCCAATACCATCTTGCGCCAAGCAAATGGTCGCCTTGCTGAGGCTGTCGTCTCAATCCGGGGAACCCACGATGAAGAGGGAGACCGACGATACCTCGTCGCTTGGATTATTCCTTCCCCTGGAGCCTGCGCCGCTGAGGATCTACAAGAGTTTATTTCTGTACTTCCTTCCCGTCTGCCTCTTCCTTCTTACATGATACCTCGTATCTATGTGACCGTGGAGGACTTCCCTCGAAACCCTAACGGCAAGCTCGATAGGCGGGCCTTGGACCAGCTGGAACTTCCCAAGAGTGAGGATCATGGTAGTAGCTTTGACTTCTCTGCGGAGGAACTGGGTATGATCGAAATTTGGAAGACCTGTCTCGATGAATCTGCTCTTCCGTCTACCTGGAGTCGCTCGACGGACTTTTTTCAGCTTGGTGGTAACTCACTCTTGATGATCCGATTAAAAGCGCTCATCCATGAGAATCTTGGATTTGACCTCCCTTTGACTTCACTTTTCCAATCTTCTACTATCGAGGGAATGACTGCGCAGTGCGTCTCCGAGACAACCAAGTCGCCTACATTGAGAATTGACTGGGCTGCCGAAACAAGGCTTGGAGAAGAGGAAGAGCACAAGTCGGCTTGCTCCAAAGCTTCAACGCCGACACTCAATACAAATGGCACAAAAGAAGGTCTTGAAGTCTGCCTGACTGGGGCAACTGGATTCTTGGGCTCGGCCATCTTGCAACAATTGGTGGCGAACGATCAGGTCTCACGCATTCACTGTGTCGCGATCCGGCCATCCAAAAATGAAGCCGCTCCTCGTGAACTCGCAGTCAAGTCAGCAAAGGTCATTCAGTATTCTGGTGATTTGACCTCGCCTAGGTTTGGACTTGACCCAGAAGCTTGGGAGTCTCTCGGAAACACCATTGATGTGATCATCCACAACGGTGCCGATGTCTCCTTCTTAAAGTCATATCATTCTCTCCGAGCCGCAAACTTGCAATCGACCCGCCAGCTGGCGTGTCTGGCACTTGAACGATCCATTCCTCTTCACTTCGTCTCCACCGGTGGAGTTTCACAGCTCGTGGGAGCTGAAGCATTACCACCACAATCCGTCTCCGAGGTCACTCCCCCACTCGACGGCTCCAAGGGATATGTTGCCTCGAAATGGGCGGCCGAGGCATACCTGGAAGCCTGCGCGTCCCGGTACAATCTCCTGTGTACAATCCATCGGCCATCCAACATCGTTGGAGAGGGGGTGCCAGCTACCGACCTCATTCAGAACATTCTGAAAATCTCAGTTGACCTAGGCGTCGTACCAACCACCGATGGGTGGACAGGAGCTTTTGACTTTGTTCCGGTTGCCGACGTTGCTACTGGCATTTGCAATGCCATATTCAACAGGGAAGGTACGATGCCTGGCCGAGTACACATTTTACACCACTGTGGGGATGAAAAGATCCCTGTTAGCGATATCAAAGCCTTCCTTGAACATCAATTTGGAGTCGAACTTCGGACAGTTGACGTGGATACTTGGATGGAAGAAGCGCATCAAGCCAATCTACCCGGAGTTTTGGAGAGTCTAATTGGAGCTACTCTCAGGATTGAGAACGGACAAGTAGTGCCTTACTTGTCTCGGTCATGATAAGCTCTTGGGCACTTGACTTTCGTATGTATTTGGCATCTAAGAATTTATCGTGTTCAAAAATTTAAAGTTTGAAGAACAAGCTCTTTCCATTGTTTTTGCTATTTTTAAGAGGGAGGAAAAAAAAAAAAAAAAAAAAAAGGGACCACGGCAATAACTAACTATACATGAAACATGAACGTGAAGCAATTGGACCCAACAAAAACGGTTTGCACATTGACGGCCCAGGAATACCTCCATGCTACCTATTCGGCAGACGGCAAGTCTTCCGAAATCCGTTACGTGGCTCCTGCTACTATGGAGATTGGGGTCCACACTGGAAGGAACGCATATGCAGGCGTGATGCGGCCCAGCATTTCCGCGGGAAGCCTCTAGACTGGCTACTGGCTATAATTGGGCCAGATGCCCCTGTTTCCGCATGAATAAGGTTGAAATAAGAAACATTTGTCCGTAACGTGCCGGAGGCTTGAATTTTGGGTGTAAGCTGCCGATCAAAACACCTCGTAGGGGTAAGATGTCTGCTAAAAGTAGAAACGTTTAATTAATGCTGCATTTTTGAGGCCTTCCAACCATTGGGGCGGGGATCCACTTTGGGTGGGTATGGTGGGTATGGTGTAACAGTGATCGCATCTATTGTTCCATCAGAGATATACTTTCAGGCCCCACCGTAATCAACCGGGGTTCGGTGCACAATTTAATTCCATCAGGATGCTATCTACACGGAACTGCCCGAGATCTCTGAAGAAAGAGCCCATCTAGATCCACTATGACATTATGCCCACCAATATTGGGCCTCCGCCCCCATGTGTGCGGGCCTCCGCCCCCACGTGCGCTTGAAGGGTAGATGTGCTCTTTCTGCAGAGATCCTGCGCGGTTCCATGTGGGTTACATCCTTCTTTGCCTGATGGAATTAAATTGTGCACCGAACCCCGGTTGATTACGGTGGGTGTAAATACCCTTCTAAGGGCTCACCTTCCAAATACGGTCAAGTAGATTCAGATATAGCTCAGGTGATAAGACTTGACAGATTACTGATACCATTCTGGATCAAGCCTTTAAGTTGTGCTGTATCAGTCGGACATTTTCTACCTTTGCTAATCGTCTTCCACGGGCTTTTTTTGTTCTTTACTATTTGCTTATTTGTTTATTTTTTTTTTTTTTTTTTTTTTTTTATTTTTTTTTTTTTTTTTCTATATAATGGCCTCGACCGTATCGTCTCCGCCTCAACCGAGTAAGCGTTTAGCTTGCACACGATGTCACCAGCAGAAGCTGCGCTGTCATCGGAATCCACTCCCTGGACGACCATGCGCTCGTTGTGCGAATGCAGGGACAGAATGCAGATTCGAGCCTCCCTTACGCCCGGGTAGACCTAGTTCGCGAGCCAAACTTCAGAGTCAGCAATCGTCAGCCAAAGGCACAGCAAATGCAATTGCAATCAATGACAAACTAACATATGGTTCGGGCCGTCAAGGCTCTTCTGAAGAGCGACAGGATGTGGTAATGGGCGCTGAAGGCTTGGAGAGTTCAACTAGATGTGATAACCCGGAAACGGGAGGTCAGTGTTCACTATTGCAATAATTTTACCTCAGGCCTTTTTTTTAACGCAATCCCGAGGCCAGCAGCCATCGATCCCATGTCTCTATTGTACGGCTCCCCATATGTCGCGACCGATCCAGCTCTACTCTTTGACGACTTACCTACAAATCACGACTGGATGCAACTACCGATCTCGGAGTCAAGTGTTCACCAAGCCCAAGCACATCCTACGCCTCCTTCGTCCGGTCCTGCAAGGGAATCCACGTCTCCGCCTCAGTCCACTGCAGCCGTGACTGGCGGCGCGATATATCGTCTAGTGGAGCTCACCAGGGCACTCCATGAGTGCTATTCAGCTCTGCCACAACAGTCACCAGATGCTGCGGGGGCTGGCGAGAGTACATATACAGAGCAAGGACGAGACACGATGCTGGTTGATCTGACACCTCGAATCGACAAAATCCTTTCCTTAACCCAGTCATTAACCGACACTCTGAGCAGCATGCTCAATCACCGCCCCTATACCAGCGCCAACTCCCACCAAAACACTAAAGTCGTGGATCCATCGACGCTACATTCTTCAAAGCCAGACACGCCAACCATCCTCATGACACTCGCTTGTTACCTCCGACTCCTGCATATCTACAACTCGCTCTTCAAGTCCGCCAAGATGTCAAAGACGTTTCAACCTCCTTCCAGTAACCGGTCGCCGCCAATATGTCCTGAGCCAATCCAGAACACGCTTCACTTCCAAATCGGATGTTTCTCCGCATCTGGCGCACCATCAACGTCTCTTTTAGCTTGTCTGAGCGCCCATCTACTAGAAAATCTGGAAACGGCCCTCGGCAGCCTGGCATCCTATGCAGCACAATCTTCAAAGGTCCGAGCGCCGCAATGGGAGACGGAGAGTGGTCCGGCGGCAAGCGTCGCCATTCTTGCAAAGGCAGCAGTTTCAGAGGCACGATCAGTGCAGTTAGACCTACGACAGCAGCTGCAGGTTGCAAGTAGTGCGGGCCTGTTTTCACCTCCCGTTCCTCGTTGGGGGTGAGGCAAGCATCAAGATGTTGTGGTGAAACGGCGAGTTACGGGCTGGGCTTGAGCTTGGTGTATAGCTATTGTTATTTCCATAGGAGATCTCGTGCCAGACACACATGTAAATATGGCGTTGGACGTACTGTAGATTACTTTTTGGTCACATGTTTCAAATACGAAAAAAAAAAAAAAAAAAAAAAAAAACGGAATTTGTGTAGTTAACTCCCTTCTGGGGCCTCGATATATTCAACTCCAAGTGCTACTTCAGACGCACTCGGCTCTCAGGCTAAAACGATAAAACAGGGAGTAAGGAATAGGCAAGTCATGCCGACTCGGTGGTGCATGGCCCTCCAGTCCTGCTGGCAAAAATCAGAAGCCAAAAAAGAAGCAAGGGCGAGAACACAGGAATATCTCATATACACTATCCACTAGTGCGGCAAGAAGCGGTCAGGGACGGGAAATCAATATGGCAATGGATTGTCCTGGGCCCACCCTGGGCCATGGCTTAATCTATCTCGATGTTGAGCTAGCTGCAGGCTGTCTGGGGAACCTCCGCCCATATCCACTAGTTGCTATTCCAAGGAAAAGTCTGGGAGACTGCTATCCCAGGAGATCCGTATGACCCAGTATGACCCAGTATGACCCAGTGTGACCTCGTATGACCTCGTATGACCTAGTATGACCTAGTATGTATTATGGAGACCTATTAGAAGCATTATTTCCTGTCACACTGTATACCACATGCTTGCTGACCAAGAAAGGAAAGGAAGGGGAAAGGGAATAAGACAAACCTGCACTTCCATGTGAGCCTTCACAGCATGGGCATTCTAAAATACCCAGATGGTGCCCAACTCAGGGTGGAGTAAGCAAATGCTATCACAGGGAACTTGCACGTCTTCTAGCGCCCTTATTTGGAGATGAAGGCAGATAATCAGGCTCCACACTGTAATATGATCATCATGCAACCCAAAACGGAACTGGTTATTGGATACCAGCAATAGACCCCAGGCCATCCCAAAGGCCCGGGCACCTTCCTAGGAGCAAGTCTGTCCCTGAGAGCCTAGAGCCTTACTCCCCAGATCTAGAGGGAAAGGAGACAATGGCTATTGCACAGTCACCCTCACTACGTCTACTATGATATCACGTGACCTGATATTCTTGCCCGATCGGGATTAGCGTGTCACTCGCAACTAGGGAGACTCCTACCAGCTTCACGTAGATCCTTTCTTCTTTTTCCTCTTCTCCATGCTTGAAGTTCTCGTCGACAGCTGCCTAGATAGTCGAATAGCATCCTGTTTACCATCTAGCTACTCTCCGTGACAGGGCAATCTCCACAGAAATGACCTCAAGGCTGCTGCGCAATGACGTAGCTCATCAGCTACGAGCTGGGCCCCTCAATGCGTACAGGCAAAACGGCAAAACCGGGCAGATGCCGGGCCTTTTTTGGGGAGAGAGAAACTGAAACAATGACTGGTCAAAGGCCCCAAAGCTGGGTGCATTTTATTGAGGCTACATCTTACCCACTGCTCACTCTAGCACCGCATTTCACCCATGCTCAGGGCATGCTCAGGTCTACTCAGTGAGCAAAAGGTGCCAAGGCCTGAGCACCAAAACGGAAAGGGAAGGCCTTGAACATTGATAGAAAAAAAAAGTACACATGTAACTATACAGACTTGATTTCCTATGGCCACTGTGACTTTCCTCTTCTGGACGCACAACCACTTTGGTGAGGGTGCTCGGGGTCTGACCACTTTCCAGGATCAATCGCTGTCATGGAAAGCATGGTCAAGTTCGCAGGAATAGAGCACCCCTTGCTGGGAATGGCGTGGACTTTTCCGAGGAGGTGGAGGTGCTCCTGCAATCAAACAAATCCCTTCGCAGGATACCAAGAGACTCGTGAAGGATGGACGTGCTTACTCAAGCAATGGATATGTTTCCCCCACACAACGTGGAGACAAAGGGCTACAGTAGGTACTATAAGGGTGGTCATTGTACAATTTGAATCCAAAATGATTATCAGCTACTCGAAGAGGTAGGATTAAAATTTATCGTATAGTAAATATTAACACATATAGACAACCCTACAAACAGCTTGTCCTGGGTTTAAAGATGCTGCAACTACTCCGTCTTCGTAAAAGTCCCTTTCTCAATTGCAGCTTCCATCATCCGGTTGCCGCTAATGATGCCTGTGGTGCAGATCACGATCTTTCGTCGTGGCGCCTCTTGCCTCGCAATGAAGCGTAATGCAGCGATTTCGGTGAAAGTGATCCCACCCAAGAAGAAAACATAGACGGTTTTGGTAGCATTGTTTCCGCTAAGCGTCTGCCGTGCGCGGATGGCCTTGTCATCGCCCTTTTGAATAATACTGAATGTCGCGCCGCGGGCACTTTTCACCACATCCTCGAAGCCAAGCCAGCCAGGAGACGCGGTACTGGCTGTGTTCAATGCGGCAGAGGTCGATCCACCCTTGACAAGGGAAAGGATGTATGGCTTTTGCAGAATACACTGAACAAGCCGGACGCTGAGGGGCGCAAAACCACTGTAGACATACGAGATGTCCTTGGGGTCCTTTTCGCTCACCTCCTCTATCACTAGTTGAAGGTTCTTCCGTAGGTAAGAATAATTAGTTTTAGTTGCTGCCTGGGTACCAGTGGTTGGAAGTAACATAGCTGTTCCAGACGATCGAGATTGAAGGAGTTCCATCTTCTCCAAAGCATTGATGGTTAGTATGTGTTGATGCCCGTACGCTTGCACAATATGTTTTTTGAAATTATCGTAGTCTCGAGGGCGTAGCCCTCCAGACATGCATGACTCGAGACAGAGCAAACGGAGGACATCGTTGAGAGGTACGTCACGGGCGATGAGCTCCTCTATTGAATCATGCTGGTATGTGGGATCAGCACCAGCAGCATTGCTCTGCTGAACTTCTAAAATCTTCCGGAAGATGTCCGAGCGGGTGTACCTCATGATCTCTTCTGCAAGATTTGTATGGACGCGAAGACTTTGATGCTCCAATTGATATCCTGGTAATTTGTTCACGAACTCGCGGAGTTCCGATGTACTCTTAGCCGTATGACGACTTTCATAGTCACTCTCTAACCGACGCGCTACCTTATTCAGGATATCGCCTACAATAGCGAAATTTGAATCTCGTAACTGGCTGAAGAGAGGATCAGAGGAATCCAGTTGGATTTTCCGTTTAAGACCTTGCTTCGGGATTTGTTGAGGACTCTTGGAAGACGACTCTTGGGGCTGTGACGCGGAGGCGGCTCCAACAATGGACGTATCAACGTCTGCTTGGTTGTTTTTGATGCCGACGGTTTCGTCAATCAGTCCCTCGTAGGTGAGTTGGGTGAGAAGGACTGTACCAAAATCCACCTGGCGGTCGATAATGATCAAATTCTCCGTTTCTGCACTTGGCAACAGTCCTCTAACGGATAAATCAGCCAAGCCTGAGCTTTCTTCGGCATCAAGCTCTTTCCTCATCCGCAGCAGAAGATCGGCGAGGCGCCGAGCATGATCGCCTTTACCAACGATGCGAGGGAAGTAGCCGTGTCTCCGTTGGATGTCCATGAGTGCCTTGGCAGCCAGAAAAATGCAACCGGGATCCTTGTTCTAAGAGAAGTCAGTCATCCGGCCTACAGACATTGTTGACTCCACGCCCTTACCAAATACAGGTCACTGAAGGAGTCCTCTAGTTCCAATGAAAGTACATCTTGTTCCAACGGTAGAAAGTGCATGGAAAATTGAGCAATGTTCACATCCCCAATAATGCCTGCTTCTTCCAAAATCGTATTGCTTACGAGAGTCCGCCTTGGAACCCAGAAAATAGAGAACTCATGTTCCACGTTACTGTTCTGCTGCAGGCGCTTTATTTGCTCTGAACAGGGAAATGTCAGCTCATTCTGATGGCATTCAGTCGGAGAGAAACAAGAAAGAAAGCCTTAGGGATGAGCTTCGAGAGACGCATTCATGTAGTATGCATCAACGAAAATCAATATAGGGAACTTGACTGATTACGTAGAGGAGGAAGAAGTCTGCGTAATCTACTGTTGTCCCATCGACATGATCGAGCACAAAAGTAACTACTAAGAGGCAGGAAGACTCTTGAAAATCCTAAAAATGACATACCTGCCACCATCCGTACTTGCCGTATCTTTTCGGCACGGACTAAGAATACAACATTCCGTTGAGATGAGTCCACGTTGGCATTTTCGAGTAAAAAGACACGGTCTACACCATATTGCTGAAGCACAGAGAATTTGACGAAAAGCCCGACTGGACCAGTCAGATCCTGGCTGATGACGATGTTCTTCTTACCGCGAACCTGCACCCATGTTTCAGCCTAAGGAAGCGCAGGAAGTGTGAAGAAGATAGGTGCCTTGCTCACGGCTTCGAGTAGAGTCAATAGGTCCCTACGCGCCTTATCTCTGAAATAGTCAGCATCAGAAGTGGGATACAGCGCCATAGCTGCCGTGAATAAAAGCGGCAGATGCGCTGTGTTCGATGAAGATCAATGAAAATGGACGAAGTAAAAGTAAGAGAGAAAATGAAGTTGAGGCTTTCCGCTCGAGGTTCGTGTATTAGGTAATCATATAACTAAGTTACTACCCAAAACAGGCTAGTATAACACAGCCGCTCCAGCCACAACCCAGTTTGTATTGGTATTGTCATGCACAGCCACTTCAGCCTCCCGCGCCATAGTACCCCACCAAATACGCTTGTCTTTTCAGTACCGTATTACGGCCGCCTTCTGCTGCGGCCCCTTCTTACAGAGTAATCGACTTGGGCTCTATTTTAAGCCATCACTCCCCTGAAACAGTCAGACTCCTTTTAATCTGCTGATTCCCTTTTCCTTCCTTCTGCATCTCCCCTGCTAACTGCTTCCTCAGTTTTATCTTCTTTCTTTTTTGGTACACGGTTGGCTGATTTCGTTGAAACAATCATGAAGAAGTTCGGATTCAAGAAGTCTGGGGATGGCGACGACCACGACTCGAACCGACGGGCACTCTTTGGCTCCAGATCGAAAAACAAGACCCCACCAGCTGCAAATCCTTACGCAGCACCCATTCATACCGATCCTTATGCCAGAGCGAAGATAAGCGCAGGAGTGGCACCACCGCCACCTGGAATGGAACATCTTGCCGGTTCTTCGCAGACAGTCAACCCTCCCGCTGGCTATGCGCCTAACAATTTTGGCAATCAGGGGGGATATGGAAGCAATAGGTTTGGCGGTGGTAGCGGCCCGGGCACACGGTATGGTGCTGGCGGTTACGGAGGCTTGGGTAGTGCGGACCCCAACGACCCTGCGGACTCCAATCGCGATGCACTTTTCGGAGGTGCAAGGGAACGAGTGCAGCAGCAGCAGCAGTCTGGAGCCCCTCCGCCGTACTCGGAGCAGTCTGGTACCAATGCTGGTGGCGCAGGCGATGGTTACAGTGCCGCTCTTTATCAAGAACGGCAACTCACTGCAGAGGAAGAGGAGGAGGAAGAAATCAAGGCAATCAAACAAGATCTGAAGTTCATCAAGCACGGAGATGTTTCGTCTACTCGTAATGCTCTCCGAGCTGCTGCCCAAGCAGAAGAAGTCAGCCGCAATACGCTCGCGCGGCTGGGAGCTCAAGGAGAGCGAATCCATGATACCGAGAAGAGCTTGGATGCTGCAGCCATTGAAACCCGAATCGCCGAAGAAAAGGCAAGGGAACTCAGAACACTCAACAAGAGTATGTTTGCTGTTCATGTGTCAAACCCATTCACCAGCGCCCAGCGACGTCGGGAGCGTGACTTGAATATCCTTAATACGAACCGGGAAGATCGTGAGAATCGTGAGACTACCCGGCTTGAAGCTTTCATGACAAATCAGCGAATGGACCGTAACTTCAGAGACATCGAAAGACAATCTGGTGCAACTGGAACCTATAAGAAGAATTTACTAGAGCGGAAGAAATACCAATTCGAGGCTGACAGTGAGGATGATGCGATGGAGGACGAAATTGAACAGAACATGACTCTTCTCAGTGGCGCTGCCGGCCGGTTGAACGGTCTTGCTCGTGCAACGAACCGTGAACTGGACGAGCAGAACAGACACTTGGAGCGGATTATGGGAAAGGTGAGTCCTAAGCTGCTGGTCGTCACAGTATTTATCGGGTCCTCGGAGAAGCTAACCTTTTGCTGCAGAGCGACATGGTGGACGACCGGATTGCCCTAAACCGTGCCAGGCTGGACCGTATTCATTAGACGAACTGGCCTGTTGTTCCTTGTCTATAATCTCACTGATAGAGCTATGGGCCCGGTGCTGTCGAGCTCAGCATTGTCCTGGTTTCTTTTATTGCACACACACGCGCGCACACACACACGCGCGGCTTCGTATTTCATATTTGGCGTTTGAGCGTTGATCCATCGTTTTACTTACTGCTGTGTTCTTAACCGTCTGCCCTGAACTGTATCGCAAGCGGTGAGAAAGGCCAGAACATAATAGTAGACCTAGTAGTTGGCATATATCATTACGAACTGTAGCCTTCAGTATTATTATTAATCTTTGTACTTTTAATAGTTTTCCTTGATATTCGTTTCCTTTCCAACCAAAGATATTCTATCTACCATGCCATACAGTCGAGTCTCTTTCCGGGCCATTCATTCATTCAAATCGAAATAAAGAATAGGAATACATGTTAATCTTTGCTTTGCCTTGCGTGCATGCGCGCAGCTACTGTCGAAGCCAATGTACCTCCCTCAAACCCTACCTACGCAGCAGTATAACCCCCATCAACCAACACCGTATGGCCAGTAACAAAGGAAGCATCCTGAGACGCCAAAAACACCGCAGCACCAGCGATCTCCTCTGGCTCTCCCAGACGTGATCCAAGCGGCTGTCTTCGGCAGATTTCTTCGACCCCAGCCTTGATCAGTTCGGGCGGGGTATCTGGGTCTTGAAGCGCGCCCATCAGGGGCGTTTGAATGAATCCGGGGGCAAGGGCATTGGCATGGCTGTTTCGGTTATTGATTTAGTATTCTACTGCTTCAACGGAGATAATATAATGAGAGGAAAGAGGGGAAGGGATAACGCACATTCTATCACCGCCATATTCAAGAGCCAGTGTCCGAGTCTGTGAGTACAAGATTGACAATGTCAGTGTTCAATAATAAGCAAATTGGTAGGGATAATCAACGCACCAGGTTGACCACGGCTCCCTTTGAGGTCGTATATTCACTGCCTCCAACAAAACCCACGAAACCGAGGATGGAGGCGACGTTTATCACCCAACCGCGATCTCCGCTGAGGTGAGGTGGTTGGGCGAGCATTTGTGCGATTGCATATTCTGTCAATGATGTTAGCTCTGTCAGATATATCTATACAGGGCAACGGGGGAAGGAAAGAAAAAACATACTACAGCCTAGCCAAACACCCTTCAAATTGACACTGATTAACTGGTCAAATGCCTCCACGGGGACTTCGTGAGTGCGGGAGGTAAGATGTCTCCCTTTTCCCGCAGCAATGCCGGCATTGTTGACGATTCTGACATGCATCAGCATCACATACAATCAGTGCCCAAAAAAAAAAAAAAGAAAACTCACATATCCAGTCTGCCAAATACCTTGACGGTCTCCTGAACTAGATTCTCCACGTCTTTAGGTTGGGACACATCGGTCTTCACGAAAATGGCCCTCTGCTTGAACTTTCCATCGGCCGGATAGTTCTCGTTGATTGCATCGTGGGTTGCCTTGGGATTGTAATGTTTATGGACAGCTGGTTCGCATCTTCAGTCAGGAGCAGATCACTGTGTTCAATTGAACAGGATGGCATACGACCAACGTCAGCCTTCAGGTCAGAGCAAACTACATATGCGCCCTCGGCAGCGTATCGAAGCGCGATCTCACGGCCAATTCCTCCAGATGAACCGGTGATGATGGCGATTTTGTCCTTGAGACGGCCTGTTCCTGTGATTTCTGCCATTGCAGGTTACCTAAATGGGTCGGGAAGTTCGTGCGGGATGTATATGTAAATAGTGGAATGCAGCCAACAGAACAGAATCTAGATCTGGACAATGAACCTGGACTTGAATTTGAACTCAACCACGAATGAGAGACTGCTTGAATGGAATTTATACTCCGTTGTCCTCTCTTCCCTCCCCGGTCTGCGCGTGAGGGGCCTCGGCTATGAGGACTACACTGTCTGGAGTGCTAAGAACCACAGCAAGCGGGGACATGGAGGATGTGAGATGTCATTTGCTGCCATGTCATGATCATTGTATATGCATCGACTCATGGCCTGACTGTGGCAATTTTGAGTTCGTCGTCAGGCAATGCAGGCAATGCGGCGGAATCAAGGGAGGGGGAGCCTGGCATGGGGGGAGTTCCGAAAGATACAAGACATAGAGTTGTGAATAACTTAATTATAGTTATTGGGTATCATTACGTATTACTCCTATATTAATATCATGGGTATGTATTCTACAGTTTATTTATAATAACTGCTGTATTTAACGAGACAGTTAGCAGGCAGCCGAAAACGACAGCACACAGCGCAGGCTCACCTCACTTTTCAAAAGAGTGCTCAAAACAGTTGTTACATCCCAGCACCCCCCCATTCTCTCTCGAACTGCTTCGAGGAGTCGAAATATTTCTCTTCCTTCAGTCCTGTCGAAGTTGGCCATTCTCAGACGTTGTCACTTTAACACGGTAAGCCGGGTGAGTCAGGGGATCACATCAGCCTGATATAGGGAATAGGCAGCGGCGGGAGCATCTGATGGCTGACAGGGTTGCAATTGCATAATAGCATCAGCTGCCAATTGGAGTGGTATGCCATAGTTGATCTTGTTGCCAGAGATTATCTCCAGGAAAAGGGAGTGGCGATTCCTAGAAGCGAGTTATTGATAAGCAGCACAGAGTAATGAGCAGAATTGCACCTACCAACGGTGAATTTGACCTGCAAATACATAGCGGACATCATTGTTTTTGCATTCTCTGCATGGAGCCACACGTTGCGCCAAATGTTCTCAAGAGCTTCTACAATTCCTCATTCTCAGACCCAAGGCGAGACTCATAAATCGCATTGCCAGCAACAGCCATCTTGAAGACCCTGCTGTGGCACTATGCTGTAATATCTGTGATGGAGGTAGGCCTCCAGTAAACGGGTAGCCACTAATGCATTTGAAGAACTTCAAAAAGGTTGACTGAAGAGGACCTTTCTTGGTAAGCCAATCAATTGAGACATCTCCCCACGAAAGGTCATAAAGTTCCTATCATAGAAAATATTATTTGGGTGCTAGTAGTTCTCGTAGTTGTTCTCCTGCGATACCTAGGGGCCTGCGCAGATAGCTCACTTGGCCGTCAGATTACATCGCCATTTCTTGAAGATGATATGTTTTATTTTGGGGGGTATTTATTGATGGAGGAAGAGCCTTGCAGTGAAAGGAAAAGTGATAGAACATGGGGAGGTCTATTACCCAGTTTGGTCTGCAGTCTGGTTTTGGGCTAGCAGTGGTCCCAATCTGAGTCCAACTCCAGGTTCCACATGCTGTCCACTACCAGGAGCTTTATCCACATTGTTCTTTTTCTTTGGGCTTGTTGTGACATATCGGGATAGGCCAATGTCATTGAGATTGATGAAAAAGTTATAATCTTCCGAGTTCAACAATAGTGATATGTCGAACATGAACTGTTAGTTAGTTATTATTATTTAACGTCGCTTGGCGGTCACGTGGCGGGTGACCGCGGCCTCCCGAAGGGCAACCGGACGTGCCTCCCAAGCATATACTATCTAAAAGGATCTAAATACTTGCGCAACGATCTAAATACATGCTTAAAGGAGGCAAATTTGAGCACTATGTGCTGTAGAGTTGGGGAAGTTCCCAGCACTGCCCTGGCTGGGGCTTCAAGCGGTAGAAAAACCTGTTTTGCCTCCCTATAGGTGAGAGGGGGAGCCAGTCCCTCTTTCCCAGGAAGATATGTGTTGACTGTACACTACTCTGTGTTTAGGTGGGCCCAGTTTGGGCATATATCCGTAAAGATGGATGTGTTTTGCACGATGTGGCTGAATTCCTCAGCCCCAGCAGCAGTCCCTAGGAGCCAGTCAATAGTTTTTGCTGGCCCAGCTAGTGTGTGTTTCCATCTCTCCTTCCAGCGCTTCCTAGTATGTGGGCAGAAGAAGAAATGTACTGGGGTCTTTAGCTTCTTGCAGGAGCAGGTTGCTAGGTAGTCTGTGTGGTGGAAGCGTTCATGGTATGCTGCGAAGTCCCCATGTCCAGTGCGGGCTGCAATGAGCCTGCCTAGTACCCAGCGTGGTAATTTATGTTCCTGGGCCCGGCTGCTCTTCGTATGGGGGCGGATGCCCAGGTCTTGGTATGCCTGGGGTGCGTTGCGCATATACGCTGCCTGGGTGGCATTATGGAGTTGTTGTTTCGCCTCTCGTCTTAGATATGCCGGAGAGGGGGGATGTGGGAGCCATCCATGGCTGCTCCCTGCTTTGCCAGCCTGTCTGCCAGCTCGTTCCCTGCAATTCCAGTGTGCCCTGGAACCCAGGAGACTCGTACAGGCCTGCGGGGAGAGGCTAGGATATATGGCAGGCTGAGCCACCGTGTGGAGAGCTGGTGGAAGGTGTCCGTGAGATGGCGTCTGTGTGGCGCGGGCCTGCCATCTGCTAGTAGGCTGGCTGCTGCCAGGTTGTCTAGGAAGATGTTCAGCTGGTTGGCGTATGCGGTGCATGGCAAACCAACTGCTGCCCAGAGACCTTCCACAGCGCCCATGATCTCCGCGTCATAGACCTCTGTCCGGGGGCCTGATGGGCCTTGTCCCTGGGTGACTAGGGTGGAGCCGTAGTATATGGCGTATCCATATCCAGTGCCTTGGCCCGTGTGGGAGCCATCTGAGTAGACTGATATGGCTAGTGGTGAGGAGATGTGCCCTTCCCGGTGGGTTGGCAGCATGCGTAGTGGTGGGAGCTGTGGCTCTACCCACCTGCGTTCTGGTGCTGGTGTGGGGATGCGTTGCAGGATCCTGGTGAGCCTTGTGTTGTACCCATAGTTTGGGGCTGCATAGATGCGTGCTATGGGGTGCTTTGCATCTAGGCCTGCGTATCTAGCAGCTGCCCTCTGGAGGGTGCTCTCCAAAAGGGCTTTTGGGTCTGGCAGGTCTGCCTCTCGGAGGAGTGCTGCTGTGGGTGTTGTCTTGTAGGCTGGGAGGATTGCTAGTGCGGCAATGCGGAGCAGGGACTGAAGGGAGTTAGCCACCTGCTGTTGTCCAGTATAGAAGACCTCCACTCCATATAATGCTGTTGGTAGTGCGCACTGTAGTACAGCTGCTCGCATAGAGGCTACTGGGCACCCACGCTGGGTGTTGCTCAGTCTTTGTAGGTGTTGTGCCAGCTGCTTACCACGGCTGAACACCCAGTTGATATGTGGTTTAAAAGTGAGCTTTGTGTCCAAGAGGACCCCTAACCAGCGGGTGTATGATGTGGGAGGGATCTCACCCACATCAGGCAGCCTAACCACTGGGGGTGGATGCTTGCGTTTCCTAGAGAAGTGTTGTATCTCTGTCTTCTCCACAGAAAAAGGGAGACCTACCTCTGTTCCCAGTGCTGTTACTGCCTTGTATGTTTCCACTAGCTGTTGAGATGTCTCCTGGAGAGAGTCCCCTACAAAGAGGATTCCTAGGTCATCCGCGTAGCAGAAGGAGGCCTTATAGGCAGCTACCACCATTGCTGCATAGAGTAGGAAAAGGATTGAGGAGAGAGGAGATCCTTGTAGGAGGCCTCCCTTTATTGGGGCTTTGGCATTTGCCTCTCCAATCTGGACACATGCTGAGCGACTGGAGAGCCAGTCCTGGATCCATTGGAGCAGGCGTTCATCCCATCCCTGAAGGCGTAGGTGTGAAAGAAGCCTTTGGTGGTCCACTGCGTCAAAGGCTCCCTTTACATCCATTAAAAGTAGTGAGGCTACCTTTCCTTGTTGGAAGGCTTTCTCCACTCTGTGAACTAGTACTTGGACGAGGTCAATAGCAGAGCGGCCTGGGAGAGCACCAAAGTGGCATGGTGTGAGTAGTTTTCCCTGGATTGCTTGTACAGCCATCCATTTTGCAATGAGACATTCTAGGCCTTTGCCTAGGGTGGATAGAAGGCTGATAGGTCGCCATGAGCCAAGTTGGGTGAGGTCTCTCTTTCCTGGCTTTGGCAGCATGATGATTTTTGCTGCTTTAAAGATCTGTGGGAAAAGGCCTTTCTCTAGGCTTTGGTGGTATAATGCTGTAACTGCATCTCCTATAACAGGCCATAGTTCTCTCCATACAGATGTGGTAAGGCTGTCCTCCCCAGGGGCAGATGGGGTAGGGGAGCAAAGGGTATTCCAGCATTCTTCCTTTGTTGGTAAAGGCATAGGATCCAGAGGTCTGTTTGGTGGTCCCTCTTCAAGCTGGTTTGGGAGGGAGACTCCCTTTTTCAGGAGGTAGGTGAGGAACGCGTCTGCTTTGCCCTGTAGGGTGGTGATTTGGTTGCCTTGTACAAGTAGGGGGGGCGAAGCTAGTTGGTTGGAGGGCTTCTGCCATTTTGCTAGTGTAAAGGCTTTAGTAGGAGTTGTTGCCTGCTCAATCTGTTCCTTCCAGTAATTGGCTTTTGCCTTTGAAATTGCTTTCTGAAGAGGTTGGAGGTCTGGTGGATGTTGTCTTGCTTGCCGGAGTAGGTTTGTGAGCTCTGGTGTCCACCATGGGGTGTGTGGGAGCCTGCGGGTGTTATATTCTGATGCTCCCTGGATGGCTAGCTGTACCCGGCTGACCAGTTCCTCCGCCAGAGTATCTGTTGGTAGGTTAGCGTCTGGGGGACCAGGAGTTCTCGAGCCTTTTCCCAGTTAGTGGAGCCTAGTTTGTGTTGTGGCTGTGGCTCCCTCCATTTTAGCTGTGCTAGGATAGTTTTATGGTCACTAAAGGTGCTAAGGTGGTCCTCCACTGTAGCCACCACTGGGAGGTTGGCAAAGACTAGGTCCAAGGTGTTGGGTCCGCGGGTTGGAGTGCCTGGTTCCATGCAGAGCACTAGTCCTTGGGTTTCTAACCATTCTACAAGAGCTGTAGCTCCTGCAGAGAGGGCATGTAGTTGGGTTTCTGGTTGCCATAGCGGGTGGTGGGTGTTGAAGTCTCCTGCAATGATGGTGTTCCGTGGGACAGGGTATTGGAGTAGGGTGTGGAGTGTAGATCTGGTGGGTGAAGAGGGAGCCACTGGGTCATTTGGGGGGCGGTAGACATTGATAATTGTGAGGCCATCTACCTCTACTGCCATGATGTCTGGGGAGGATGGTTGTGGAAGTGCGTGAGCTGGAAGGTCTTTGCGTACGTATGTTAGAGTTCGGGGCCTGATTTCCCAGCGGGTGGTTGGGCTGAAGAGTTGATATCTTGGGTGTGTTTTTGTGAGGTGTTTTGCCATTTTTGTCCAAGGCTCTTGGACCAGGATGATGTCTGCTGTGAAGGATAGCAGCAGGTCATGGGAGGGGCCACCCCTCCCTACATTGGCCTGTATGATTTTCATAGTTCTTCTGGAGAGGTCTGACTGGCTAGCTCTTGGGAGAGCTGCCTTGATGGCTGATCTATGGCCTGATTTAGAGTGTGTGGGCTTGCCTGTGCAGCCTGCACCTTTCTAGCTTGTTGCTGGAAAGCTAGTCTCCCAGCTTTGCGTATTGCCGCTAGTGCTTCTTTAGAAAGGTGAGTGATGGTCCCTTTACAGGAGATAGGCCGGGCTGGGCACTTTGGGTAGTCTGCTGCATGGGGGCCATGGCAGTTAATGCATTGTACACGGCAGGTATGCTCTATTTTGGTGGAGCCACAAGAGATGCAGCGAGTGTTAGAGCGGCAAGCTCGTGTGTCATGGAAATGGTGGCAGCGGGAGCATTGTAGTGGTCTTTGTTTGGGGCATGTAGGTCTAGATAGGCCAGATATGCCAAATAATTGTATTGCAAATTTGGGCTTCTTTGGGAAGGCAATGACTGCAGTGATTGAGCCTGCCTCTGTAGGGTGATTTGAGAGCTTGATATGACATGGTTTAATGCCTGTGATACGCTCCGCTTCAGTGCTAATATCTTCTAGTGTGGTTTCTGTCCATCCCTCTAGGGACCAGAGCCTCTGGGGAATCCGGGGAACAACAAATTGGTGGTATTCTATTGGCATTTCAAAATGTCCATCTGCAGCTAGCTCTTTGGCTTGTGCAGAGAGTAAAAAGGCTTTGCCTTCATCTGTGGTTGTGATGGCATAGCCTGTGGGGATTATCTGTACACGAGAGATCCCTCCAGGGACCCTTCCTGTAAGGGCTATGCGGATTCCATGGGGGCCTATTTCCCGCAGGTTGGAGGGTTCTGGGAGGCGGAGGAAGATGCGGTTGTCCATCCTCCTTGCCTGCTGGGGCTGCTGGGGCTGCTTGGCAGGCTTGGGTCTGGTGGCTTGCCATCCCTTTTGGTCTGGTCCAGGGGCCACTACTGAGGACCAAGATGGTGCTTGGGTTGTCTGTCCAGCTGGAGTGGCTTGTTTGGCCTGTACAGGCTCTGGAGTTGGTTTGGGGAGAGCTATGGGAGGTTTCTCTGGTCCCAGCTGGGGTGTACTGCCTTTGGCCAGAGTCAGGAACCTGGCTGCCAGTCCTTTGGCAAGTTCTTTGGGCCAGCCGTGGAGGGAGGAGACAGTCGAGTCGAGCGCGTCTGCAAGAGAGGTTAGTGCCTGCCTCCAATCATTCAGGAGGAGGAGCTGGTCTTCAGCAACTGCATTTATCTGCTGGCGAATTGACAGCATGTTTGGCCTGCTAAGTATTGGGCCTGAGAGAGTGCCAGGCATCTTGTCCGGGGAGGAGAGGGCTCTCCGTTTGTGGGTGTTGCGGTGGAGGGGGGTGGTGGGTTCCAAAGGGGGATCCGGCTTTTCATCCCAAGAAGCGGTTCTTGGGTAGGGGACGACCGCAGGGGGGTCGTCCACCTCCATCAGGTGGAGGGTGGGCGCTATCGTGTAGGTAGTGTCTTTCGATGTTGGTATGTTGGGGAGACAGCGACGACGCGCTGTCGATTTCGAAGTTGTCTATAATCCACCTGTCCGAAATAGTATCCTCATCATTAACATTTAGCGATTCACGTGACCGAATACTGTCAGTGATCCGTTCCCAAATAGTTACAGTTCATGTTCTCATTACTTTTGATGGATGTAAAGGGAGCCTTTGACGCAGTAGACCACCAAAGGCTTCTTTCACACCTACGCCTTCAGGGATGGGATGAATGCCTGCTCCTATGGACCCAAGATTGGCTTTCCAACCGCTCGGCATCTGTCCAGATCGGAGAGGCAAATGCCAAAGCCTCAATAAAGGGAGGACTCCCACAAGGATCCCCCCTCTCCCCAATCCTATTCTTGCTATATGCAGCAAGGGTGGTGGCCACCTACAAAGCCTCCTTCTGCTACGCAGATGACCTAGGAATCCTCTTTGTAGGGGACTCTCTCCAGGAGACATCCCAACAACTAGTGGAAACATACAAGGCAGTAACAGCCCTGGGAACAGAGGTAGGTCTCCCTTTTTCAGCTGAAAAGACGGAGATACAACACTTCTCTAGAAAACTCAAGCAGCCACCCCCAGCAGTCAGGCTGCCTGATGTGGGTGAGATCTCTCCCACATCATACACCCGCTGGCTAGGGGTCCTCTTGGATACAAAACTTACTTTTAAACCACATATCAACTGGGCATACAGCCGTGGTAAGCAGCTAGCACAGCACCTCCAGAGACTTAGCAACACCCAACATGGGTGCCCAGTAACACCTATGCGTGCTGCAGTGCTTCAGTGTGTCCTCCCAACAGCATTGTATGGAGCTGAACTCTTTTATGCTGGCCAACAGCAACTAAAGGCTGTCAGCTCCCTCCAGTCTCTACTCCGAATAGCAGCCCTAGCAATCCTCCCAGCCTACAAGACAACACCCACAGCAGCACTCCTCCGAGAGGCAGACCTGCCAGACCCAAAAGCCCTTTTGGAGAGCACCCTCCAGAGGGCAGCTGCTAGATACGCAGGCCTAGATGCAAAGCACCCCATAGCACGCATCTATGCAGCCCCAAACTATGGGTACAACACAAGGCTCACCAGGATCCTGCAACGCATCCCCACACCAGCACCAGAACGCAGGTGGGTAGAGCCACAGCTCCCACCACTACGCATGCTGCCAACCCACCGGGAAGGGCACATCTCCTCACCACTAGCCATATCAGTCTACTCAGATGGCTCCCACACGGGCCAAGGCACTGGATATGGATACGCCATATACTACGGCTCCACCCTAGTCACCCAGGGACAAGGCCCATCAGGCCCCCGGACAGAGGTCTATGACGCGGAGATCATGGGCGCTGTGGAAGGTCTCTGGGCAGCAGTTGGTTTGCCATGCACCGCATACGCCAACCAGCTGAACATCTTCCTAGACAACCTGGCAGCAGCCAGCCTACTAGCAGATGGCAGGCCCGCGCCACACAGACGCCATCTCACGGACACCTTCCACCAGCTCTCCACACGGTGGCTCAGCCTGCCATATATCCTAGCCTCTCCCGCAGGCCTGTACGAGTCTCCTGGGTTCCAGGGCACACTGGAATTGCAGGGAACGAGCTGGCAGACAGGCTGGCAAAGCAGGGAGCAGCCATGGATGGCTCCCACATCCCCCCCTCTCCGGCATATCTAAGACGAGAGGCGAAACAACAACTCCGTACTGCCACCCAGGCAGCGTATATGCGCAACGCACCCCAGGCATACCAAGACCTGGGCATCTGCCCCCATACGAAGAGCAGCCGGGCCCAGGAACACAAACTACCGCGTTGGGTACTAGGTAGGCTCATTGCAGCCCGCACTGGACATGGGGACTTCGCAGCATACCATGAACGCTTCCACCACACAGACTACCTAGCAACCTGCTCCTGCAAGAAGCTAAAGACTCCAGTACATTTCTTCTTCTGCCCACATACTAGGAAGCGCTGGAAGGAGAGATGGAAACACTCACTAGCCGGGCCGGCAAAAACCATTGACTGGCTCCTAGGGACTGCTGCTGGGGCTGAGGAATTCAGCTGCATCGTGCAAAACACATCCTTCTTTACGGATATATGCCCAAACTGGGCCCACCTAAACACAGAGTAGTGTACAGTCAACACATATCTTCCTGGGAAAGAGGGACTGGCTCCCCCTCTCACCTATAGGGAGGCAAAACAGGGTTTTCTACCGCTTGAAGCCCCAGCCAGGGTAGTGCTGGGAACTTCCCCAACCCTACGGCACGTAGTGCCCAAATTTGTCTCCTTTAAGCATGTATTTAGATTGCGTATTTAGATCCCTCTAGATAGCACACGCTTGGGAGGCACGTCCGGTTGCCCTTTGGGAGGCCGCGGTCACCCGCCACGTGACCGCCAAGCGACGTTAAATAATAATAACTAACTAACTAACTAACAGGTGGATTATCTATAATCCGGTCCCGGATACGGAGTATGTATGTTCCGGACAACATACGTATATCCTGGGGTTGTAGGAAACAAGCGATCGAGAGAGCTCGAGGAAGCGCATCGTTTAGAGCTTCAAGATGTACTAGAGACAGCAGTATATCGATATAGAGCGCTCACCACGATCCCTACGAATCCTATGGTATACTTTTAGTATCTGGTATCCAGACGCCGCACCCCTGATCCACATCAGTTAATCCCTACCGGAATGACTGAGAGGTCTAAGGAACAAGAATATAGCTTCATATACGGAGTAGAGCGGCTTTAGATCCACTTTAGCTATCAAATAGATCTTATTCTTTTCCTGAATTTAACCTTCCCGTATTTAGCGTGATGTACCGACTTCGTCTGATACTTTATCGCTCATTTTTGCTCTTATTCACTACGTCGATACTCCCTTAGACTAAGCGTCTGCCGGTCAGTTCACAGTAACTTAGATCTATAAACTTGTTCATTGGTATTGAAACAGAACATATTGAAGACTGGCTTAAGTCAGGAACAACAGCCAGCAGTCGACATAAATCAACTAACACTGAAATACTGTACACATACAGAGGATATGGTTGAAGAACAGACGAAGTAGGCCCTGTATAGTATATGCGCAACAGACCCCGTCTATTAAATCCCCCAGTTATCATCCTCCTCGGCAACGTCGTAATCAACCTCATGATTCCCACTTCCGTCTTTGTGTGCGTCTAGCTGACCCGACGACAGAAGGCGAGAGTCTGCCGCCGTATCCATGGTCCCCTCTTCCTCATCACCGCCACTACTCTTGGTGTCCATGACATCTGCAGCCGGCGTAGTGGCAGCAGTAGAAGGTAGGTTTGGGAGCCAGGAAAGTTCCACATTGCCTACGGACGGTATCGACCGTGTGCCGTACATGAATTTTTCCGCCATGTAGCGCTCCTTGAAGGTGACGATCAAAGAATCCGTCTGCTCTGGATTAGGCTCGATCGATTCGTATTCACCAATCCCCTGCGACAGGTCAGCGAGGGAGTCATACAATCGTCAAAATTCAACATCTTTCAACTTACTACCAAGTACTGCCTCAGAGCTTCGTCTTGTTCCGAATTTACCGCGACCCCCGAGATCGCAATTCTTCTGGGTCTATTATCGAGACGTAGGACACTAGCACCTCGACCACGAGGCGCTCCCCTACCGCGATATCCACCACGGTAAGAAGGGTCATATCCGCGGCCACGCGGTGGGTATCCGCCTCTGCCACGGTAATAAGGTGGATGCCCTCTTCCCCGTCCACGATAGGAGTATGACGGGCCGGTCTCAGTGCTATGAGGGTCGATCCCCAGATTCTTCGCTTCTTCTTCGAGGGCTGCCAACTGTGCTCGGAGCTGTTTTGTTTGCTCACTGGCTCCCTCATCTGCTGCGGGTGACGCATGGCCATTGGGAGAATCTGTCCCATTTGCACTAGGCGTTGCTCCCAGTTTCTGCAGAAGCTTGGCCTTCTCTTCTTGCTGTTTCTTCTGAAGCTCCTCCCGCTGTCTCTCCAAGGCCTGCTTCGCTTCCTCCATCTCCTTTCGTTTCTTCATTTTCTCTTCGTATGCCTTCTGTGCCTCTTGTTGGTGCCTTTCGAATTCCTCTTTATCGAAGACCGTGCCATCGCCAGAGGCTTCTCCCACGGCTGGTTCACCGTTCCTGTCTGTCTTCTCCTTGGGTTTGTGCCAATAGACTTTCACAAAGCGATTGTCAAAAATTACTTTAGGACTAGACCATGCTGCCTTCGCTGCGGCATAAGTGTCGTACTTGACCAAAGCAAGATTTTTGTAAGACTGCAGCGTGATATCGACAATGTTGCCATATTGAGAAAAGAACTCCCGGATTGATTCTTCGTTGAACTTGTCGTCTGGGATCTGTTCCACCACAATCGTCGTGATCGACTGGTCCTCATTGGGTCCAAGCGCGGAGAATTCAGACCGACCTCGTCCTCGAAAGCCACCTCTATCTCCTCCACGCCCTCGACCACGACCTCTATCGCCACGCGTAGTTGATTTCGCTCTACTGAAGTCCATCACTACATTGGGCATTTTGGGGTCATACTCTTGAAATTATGTTAGCGGCAGTGTCCACAATATTTCACGCGACAATATGATTCTTCTTACCGTCCTCGTTCAAGGGTGCAGCCTCCGGGCCATGTTGGTAGGGGCAAGTAGCCCCTAAATAGCAAATACCTTGAGTATCATAGAAGGGGCAGCGTTGCATAATCTTCCCAGCTTGCTGGTCAGGAGCTCCTGCAGATGTGGGGATAGGCAAGGGTGGCATTCCAGGCATTTGAGGGAACCCCATACCCTGAAGCGCCATCATGGCAGCCATTGGATCATTCTGGTCAAACGGAGGAAAAGCAGGCGGCATAACCGGAAGCCCACCTGCATGAGGCGGAGGATATTGTCCGACAGCTCCTGGGGCAGTTCGGCCATCCCTTCCCATCCAATCTCCTCTGCTGCCTCCGCGGCCCCGACGAGGGGTCTTGAATGATCGATTATGGCGAGCATCCTGGAGCTCCTGATCAGCTTGGAATCCTTCCTGGTAGGTGCGTTTCCGAGTGAAATTCGAGTTATCCAAGCCGCCTTGAGCCTCCAGCACTCCAGCCATGGGCTGCTGCCCATAAACACCCTTCAGAGGTCCTGAAGGCGTACCAAACGGGACAGACTGTTGAGGGGCTGCTATCCCGGAGTGTGCGATCTCATGTGGAAGCTGCGGCTGGGTTTGCGAATGTGAAACTGGCGGAGGTGTCTGCTTTTCCTTGGGATCAAATGTTGTGAACAGCTCATCGACGAAATTAGTCGTGTCTGGACATGGGTTTCTCGGTTAGAAACAACACCACCAACATAGGGAATAAACAGTACCAGGCCAGTCAAAAGGGAAAAGATGGTCTATCGGTAAACTAACGCTCTCTTAAGAAATCTTCCAAGTTCTCCACAGATGCCCTCCGGATCTCATCATCAGGCGCATCTGTTCTGATAAGCGCAAGTACGTAGTCGGCCAGCACATCGGAATCAGCATCGGAACTATAAGCGATTGCAAAGGATTAGTCTAATTGTAGCAAAAGGGCTTTGTGAAAAAGAGGGAGGGGTACTCGAGTCTCCTAGGCTAAGGTAGTGGTTCAAAACTTTAAGACTCCAAACGTACATATCTTCTAGCTTCCTCACCACCCATTTCTTCACTTCAGCTGCTTCTTCCTCTGAGAACCGCATGTTCGGTAGACTGATTGGCCCTTCCCACGCTAATGAAGAAAAGTTTGATGGTAGTTTTAACAGGTCTCACTGCAGCCGAGCTAAAAACCGGCTGAAGAATAAATGGCAAGAAGTCCCAAGTTGGACAAAATCTTGCCTCTCAGATGGAGACCTAAAGAACGGCCGGAAGCGCACGAGGGAACAGAATATGATGGAAAAGAAGGCGGAAAAAGGAAAATGTAATACCGAGCCAAGAAAAAAAAGCTGGCACTGATCCTATGCCAGCACACAAGTGATGGGAGACAGAACGGCAACCAAAAGCCATCAACCTCAGTTGAGAAAACGCGACAGCCGTGAATATGTTAGTACACGTGAGGTTCTGCCGTCCTAGACCGCCCTCGCTACCTATCTCACGGCACAGGCAGGCCTACCTAGTAATACGACCATACATGCGCCTATCCATTAGGTTATGAGCCCGTTTTAGCTCTACGATATTGAGCTTAAAAAGCCTTTCAGATAGGCTAAATTGTGACCTCTCATTGGTCAAACCAGAAATCGAGCGCTTCTAAGCGACTCTGAACACCAGGACCGCCAACAATCGGCCCCTGAACCCCAGGATCCTTCGATCGATCCCATCCAAAATGGTGGTGCCTCAAACGCCCCCTACCACCGCTAGACGTCACCGTCGTCAGCCAGAATCCACAGATCCTTCATCAGATATAGGCTCCTCCGCTTCCTCAGTAATCTCTCAAGAAATGGAGACCCCAACTGCCCCTAGAGCTCAAAGCTCTACTACAGCCAACACCATGGCCTCCACACCAGACATCACAGCTCTGTTCCAGCAGATGCAGGAACAGATGCAGGAACAGATGCAGAAGCAGATGGATCAATTCATGACTTGTTTTAATGCCCTTGAACGCCGTCAATCCCAATCCTCCATTCCTACAGTCTGGGATAACGCTACTCCCTACAATCATATTCAAAATAATACAGCTATTCCAGCCTCAAATCCAGTACAAAAAGAGCCTTTTGATCATGTACAAGCTCAAGTTAAAGCACTCCTACCAGACCAATGCTGAATCACACTGTCTCATGATAATTATGACCCCTGGAGTTCAGCCATTCAAATAGAAGCTAATGTCCTGAATGCTAATACAGTCTTGCATCAGGATATACCTCCAGCAGGATACTCAGCTTATGATGCTGAAGTATGGCATTGCAAAGCCACTGTCATGAGAGCCTGAATGCTTCATGCTATGACTGCCCAAGCTGTTGACAAATTGGGCAACATATATGATCTATTAGCCCACAGTTTATGGGACTGAACTGCTACCTTTTTCAGACATTCTACTGGTGAAGAATGAATGTTTCTCATAAAAGAGCTCAAGGAGCTCTATATAAAAGACAATGACTACCTATCCTACCAATCTGCGTTTACTAGGATAGTAGACCACCTTCATGCTATAAAAGAAGCTTCATTTGACAACCTTATTCATGACCTATTTTTTATAGGCCTCCACGAATGGAATAAAGCATTCATTAAGAGCAAACTTAATGAAGTATACTCAACTGGACAAGGCCCTGTCATTAATCTGGACCTACCTATTATTCAAGCTCAACTCTCTATCTGTATGGGCACCCAAACCCGTGAATCCCATTCCCAACATGGAGGATGATGAGAGAATCTATCTGGACGAAGCTATTCTAAACAAGCATCTAACCCCATTGCTAGCTCTTCCGCCTCAAGTTCCAACACTAAACATAAACCTCATGACTAGGACTCACGCAAGCCAAAGACCTGTTGTGATTGGTGTGGTCATCTTCACCAAATGCCTTGCCTCTACAAGAACCCTGAGAAAGCCTCTGAGCATTGGCACTGAGCCAATAAAAATACTATTGAAGCTATTCATGCTTTATACACTGCTAAAGAATCTTCCACTGCTTTATTCTCTGAAACAGAAACCAATAAACTGGTACCATGGACTTCTTCAGCTGCAAAAACAGCCATTGCTAAATCAGCCCAATCTCTCCAAGCTTCATGGTATCTTGATAGCTGTGCTTCATTCCATGTTACACCCCATCAAGCTTTCTTCATGTCCTATAAAATATTAAGAAAGGAGGACCTTACTCCAGCAGATTATATTGAAGATGCTCAAAAGAAGATTTCCAAACCTTATGATATTGGCACTGTTGTCATTGATATTGGAACCAGATCCTTGATCCTTAGGGATGTACAACATGTTCCATCCTTCAATTCCAACTTAATCTCCATGGGAATGCTTCTCAAACAAGGCTTTTGTATCAAATTCCCTTCTAGCTCTCAAATAGCACAAATCACAACCTCTTCTGATGCAGAATTTGAAGCCATTTTGAATACCAACAATGTATTCATCTTATCAGATTGCATTTCTCCTGACGAGAGCTCATATGCCTTTGTCACCACCTGGTCTGGCAAAGAGACCAACTAACCAGGGGACCCTCCCAGAAAGAAACCTACAATATCCTTAAAGACTAAGAGCTCCA
The DNA here is from genome assembly GCA_002976275.1 of Monascus ruber. Taxonomy (NCBI): domain Eukaryota; kingdom Fungi; phylum Ascomycota; class Eurotiomycetes; order Eurotiales; family Aspergillaceae; genus Monascus; species Monascus ruber. Next base: position 3,057,064 of record PSNO01000001.1, on the reverse strand, counting down.
AAATAGCTCTACTAATTATGACATAACATCATTATCTATGCCATTTAAACCAGCAGGATCTTTTACACCTTGCCACAGATCCTATATCAGACATTGAAATCAAAGGTTCCAAAGAACTACCACTTTGTGAAGCCTGCATCTAGGATAAGCAAACTTGCCAATATAGCAAAACACCAAGATCCTATATGACTGCACCACTAGCCTAAGTTCACATAGACCTTACTGGTGGTGGCTGAACACTAGATATAGAGAAGCTAGATATGCCTCTACCTTCACATATAGGAGCCAAATATATGATACTTATTACTGATGATGCTACACGTTACTGTTGGATCTATTACTTAACTGAAAGATCTGCTGCAATTGATGCATTTCAGGGTTAGCTACAACAGATAAAGAATCACCATTTCCTTACCCTAGCCTATATTGTCTCTGACAATGAATTCTGCTCAGCTGAATGGCAGAAAACTTATTGTCAGGAAGATATTGAATGGCAACCAAGCTCTTCATATTCCCCTTGGCAAAATGATGTCAGCAAGCGTGGCATACGCATACTCTTTGACCATGCCCAGATATTAATGCTTGACACTCCCCATATACCACAGCGATTTTGGGTTGATGCTTTAAAATATGTATCAGATATAACAAACCACCTCCCAACATCCACTATCCTATTCAATTCACCTATCCCTGGGGGGGGTCAATACTAACACCAAAATCAGCCCAAGCCCATATAAATCACCTCTGGCTGCCTGGACCAACTCACCAACTAGTATTAATGAATACTGATGTTGGGGATGCCCTGTCTGGGTTCATCAACATGGCTCAGATAAGCCTATAAACAAGTTTGATTCCCATTCTAAATGCTGCTTCATGATCAGCCAAATCAGTAGCCAACAATACAGAGTGTGGGACCCTAAAACAGATGTTATTTTTTCAACCAATGATACTATATTTGATGAAGAATATGAGGATCTCATAACTATGCCTCCACCAGCTATTGTTCCTGAAGATCCAAGTACTCCTAATAAAGAAGATACAAACCAACCTGTTGAAGATGAAGACCAGGAAATATGGCTTTAACCTGCCAAAGGCATGTCTTTAGCCTATCTCACCACTTCAACTACTCCTTTATCTGAAGATGACACACCCACTTCCTATAAGCAGGCTATATCCTATCCTAATGCCACCAAGTGGCAAGCAACCATGCAAAAAGAAGTCAACCAACTCAAAGATAAAGGCTGCTGGCAACTTATCCACTGCTCTGACCTATCACTAGGGACTAAGGTCATCCCTGGCCAGTGGGTATACAAAAAGAAAGAAATCCCTGGTACCCCTATTACAAGGGACTACCAAGCTAAAGCTTGCTGGGTGATCCGTGGAAATCTACTTGACAAGGACTTCATGGAATCATACACCCCAGTGGTAGATGAAAATACCACTAGAACTCTTATGGCACTGGCCACTCTACTTGGCTAGCATACTCAAAAGACAGACGCCATCCTTGCTTTCCTAAATAAAAAAATACCCACAGATAAATGTGTCTTTATGACCCAAGTTTAGGGATTCAAAGAAGGCTCTGGAGACCTGGTTTATGAACTCTGCCAGTCCCTCTATGGACTGATCCCATCTGCCTATATCTGGTATGATACACTAAATACTTTCTTATGACAAATTGGCTTCAAAAGCTCCAAATATGACTCTGGTCTCTGGATCCATACCATCTAGACCCAACTCTATGTGACTACCCATGTGGATGACTTCAAAGTCTATGCTAAGCATGAGAATGATGCCACTTGGTTTATGGAGTCTCTTTCTGCCAAATTTGATATAAAGGAAGTTGGAAACACCACTAAATATCTTGGCATGGCCATCTCCCAGTCTAAGACCACATATACTCTCTCCTAGGCCAATTATGCTGAAGACGTTGTTGCTTCTTTTGGCCAAGCATAAGCACACCCTGTTGGGATCCCTATAAATCCTAGTCTAACAATTAATGATGACCCAGACCCTACAGTGAACATCAAAGAATATCAATGTGGTATAGGCTGCCTTACTTGGCTAGCCACCAAAACTTAGCCTAATCTTAGCTAGACAGTTAGCGTACTATCTCAATATCACGCCAAACCTACCCAAAAGGCATAGTGTGCCCTTATACACGCTATATGCTACCTTAAAGGCTCCATTAACTGACAAATTACCTACCATAAGGCCACGGAGCCCATTACATCTGACCTCCTCATGCCCAAATGTTATACTGATTCTGATTAGGGTGGTCAACTGACAGGCAATCACCAGTCAGTATCTGGATATATCTTTCTGCTTGCCAGGGCCCCAATTGCCTGGAAAAGCCGCAAGCAAACATCTGTTGCACTTAGCTCCAACAAAGCTAAGTATATGGCTCTAAGTAAAGCCAGCTGAGATGCCCTTTGGCTCCAGAACCTCATCAACGAGCTCAACATGCTCTCTACTGAATGCCTGCCAATTACTCTCCATATCGATAATCAAGGTGCACACGCCATGGCTGAAGCTGAGCTCACCACCAAGAGATCCAAACACATCGATATATGCTACCATTACGTTCGGGAGAAGGTCCAAGACGGTATTGTTAAACTCCAGGCCTGCCCTACCAAAGAACAAGCAGCAGATGGCCTGACTAAACCTCTCTGAACTGAACAATTTGATCATTTCCTACAACTCGCTGGCATAAGCTAAGCCGCGTATATCTCCCCCATTTTGGATACATTTTCTATTTTGATATACGGCATTTGATTGGCTAAAACAGAACCTTCATTCCTCTGTTTATTTTTGCATATATTCACTCATTTGAAGGCCCGAATAGAGGCCGATTTCTGTATTTAGATTGATTCCATAGTTTGTAGGCTGCTCGTGCGTGGGGGGGTGTTAGTACACGTGAGGGTCTGCCGTCCTAGACCGCCCTCGCTACCTATCTCACGGCACAGGCAGGCCTACCTAGTAATACGACCATACATGCGCCTATCCATTACTATATACACTGGGGCACGTGACACAGGGGGAAGCCGTATCGCCTAACAAGTTGTGGTGGTGACAACAGGTTCCATTGGTGTTAGAGCGGAATGGTTAGTGGTATTCGGTCGGAAGGCTACGGTCGGTCTAACTACATAAGGCCGGGTCACGTGCACTAGGGGTGAGCTGTATCACCTAACAATTGGCACTTGTTGCAAGACCTGCCAATCACGACCGGCCCGGGCCTTACTCATCCGCCAGCAGCGCCATTTGGCATGATCATTGCGACCCATCGAAAATTGTCTGCCTCAAGACCCATGGAGGCACTCGTCTCTGGTCCCAGTCAACGGAGCAGATACCGGAAACCGCGAATTCTAAAGCCCAAAACTGACCAACACAGCATCCAAAAAGGCCTCCAGAAGTAGTTTCTGGATCCATCCAGGCAGAATTAATAGAGTATACCTCGGGGTGTAATAGTCAAATTGCTTAGAATTAAATTGGATCCCTTTTGGGATCCTTGGATAACTTATATAAATGGCACATTTGACTATCATGTCCTCCCGATGGCGCATGGCGCGTAGGTTGTGCTTAAAAACTATGGATTGGCTTGTCATAGTGTGTAAAGCGCCGCAGCATGGGTTTCGAGATTGATTTATGGGCTGGATCGTCCATGGGCAGGTCCGAGAGCCAGCAGCCTATCATGGTGTCATCCATGAGATCCGACATCAAGGTTGCTGGCGATATCTCGATGCGGGGGATGATGTTGATCAGAAGTACTCAACACTTGAGCTAATGTTCTGACGCTGCCTGTCTGTCTGTGTGATGCTGAGGTTGTTGCTCAGGAAACAAAACACAAAGAATCAAAGAAAGACCCTGGGACGCGTCTCCAGAAAGGCTCGACGCGTTGAAAATGCGAGGAGCCTTTGGTACGCACGGCTCGGGCCGATATCCCCGCTAGCACTGGCTCAGAAACCTGGAGCTTGGCCCGTGTAATGACTAAGCAACGGAGCATGTGCGGGAGCAACAGGTTCCATTGGCACCTGTCGCGAGACCTGCCAATCACCGGCCTGCCAACCACTGGATTCCATGAAGGCACTCAGCAATTTGGGCTTGCACAGATGAAAACGACACCAGTGCACTATTCAACATCTGCTTGTGCATCTTCTTAGAAAGCCACGCACTCGATCAATCTGCCACAAGAGAATGGATGACTTGAAGCCGGGCAGTCACCATTGCTGCGTTGGGCTCGCCGAACAGAAGTGTATAGTATGTATCTATTTGAGAATGTGAAGCCGGTGAATTCAACAAACGAAGCTCCTGTGCAGCAGGAACCTTTGCCTACTGAGTCCTTGCCTGTTCCTTTTGTTATTGGGCCTGCTAATGCGCCTTCTTCCTCCAGAGCTCCCTCCTAGCCCTGAGACCTCCCACGATCGAGAAGCAACTCCGACGCGCAGCTAATGCGAGCCCTCGAACAAATCGTCAATACCAATCCTCTTGAGCCACAACGTACCCCTCTCGAGTCGCAAACTTACCCTGTGTTACGGCGGCAAATCTACTCGCTGAGAAAGTAAATAGAGTCCATTAAACTAAGATACAAAGCTGGAGAAGAAAAGAAAATGAAGAAAACAAGAAGGGTAAACAAGAACATCAAGATATCCTCCCGCGCAGTGCGTCGTACGATCAGGTGACTCGGGGAAACTATAGTCCGGTCAATATTGGCGGTCAAAATTGACCCGGGGAACCAGCGCCGTCTGGAATGCGGTCACGAGCGCCTGCATGCCGTGGAGGAAACAGCAGACTAGGTCCCGCTCATATCCTTCACAGCAAGCATACATGGCCCTCTATTGACGAAAGCCCTGGTGTTGATGCTAGGCCCCTAGACAAGAGACCAGAGACGAAAAGGACGGGGCAACAAGGTGCCTGCGAGAGGAATACCTGGCCGACCTTCTAGAGCCTGAGCCCAAGATTGGACAGATTACGAAGGCCTTCAGTGAGAAGGACTACCCCGGATGGAAAGTGCTATGCAAAGAGCTTCTGGCGAACAGGGTAAGGAAGCCCCTGTAAACAATGAGACGATTGAAGGAGTCTTGGATGCAAAGAATTTCTAGACCTCTGGCTCCCGGCGAACACCAGCCAGCCACAGAAGCTATTCAAAGCTAATCTGAAAATAGTGGAGTGAAGGGGATCTAGAAGCAAATAAGGATTGTTTACCCCAAGCAGCACACTTTTTGCATTCCAGCTCAACCCCAACGAGTCTTTCTAACGAATAAATCAAGGGGGAAAAGGTCTGAGGTCAATTTGGAGAGCTTGATATATCTGAAAGGGAACAGAGGGTCTGTATTCTTGTCACAAATCCGTATTTAGGAGCGGTGGCGTTGACGAACAGGCTTCTTCTCCCGCGACTTCCCTGGCTCCTCCTGCTCCCGCCTTAACTTCCGCTGCTCATGTTTGTATCTCAAGTTCGCAATATCAATGCCAAACGCCTCCTTTTCCTCATGGCCCATCCCCATGGAGTGCTTTTCAGATTGATTAGCCCTCTTCGCATCTCCGTAAAGTGCTTCAGAGCTTGGTCGCTTCTTGGGTTCCGGCGGTTCCAAGTGCTGCTTGTTCATCATTGGTCCTAGTAACCAGAAATTAGTCAGAGATCCAATAAGCAATGCAATACCCTTACTTTCATCCATCGCAGACCAGAATGACTCCGTTCGGTTGCTGACAAACCAAAATCAGCTGGAAATCAAAATACTGTATACCATGAACACATACCAACAGAAAATAGCGACGAAACAGATTTCACTCTTAGTCCTGGGACCTCTTTGTCCTTTGGGATCGATAAGCAGTAGCGAGAAGTATTGGAAGCCAGAATAGAAACCAAAAAATGGCAATAATGGCGGCGAAAATCACCATGCAATAGAGAGGTAGCCAGCGCGCGTGTCTGAGCATTATACCTAGGCATTCATGAAATAAAAGACAAACTGAGAGCTGAGACTTGTGCCAGCCTGTTTATATATCTGAACGATGTCTGATCGACTAAGCCGTCCCATTTCAGGGGAACAGGCGGTTGATATCAGAAGAGCTGTATGGAAGGATAAACAACTTCCAGTTACCAGGGGATCCAGGCGTCGTCCCTATCTCATGTACACAGAGCATAATGGTTTGCCCCATTGTTGGGAACAGCGCTTGAGCTGAAGCAGGGTTCATTTGAGGAGGATATTCGAACCCAGGGCATGGGATGTATGAAGCGATGTTGGAAAAGACACAAAGTGGCTCAGATGCGGAATTTCTGACTAACCATTGCTAAACCCAATAGAAATTAGCACTCATGGATAGGAAGGACAAGCCAGTTAACCAATAGCAGCCCACCAAGTTCCAACTCTGGCGTCTTCGAGTCCTAAGTCTAACTACATCAATACATCAAGAATCCTTCTTTTGCAGCGACCAGGGCCCTATCCAGCTTGTTTCTCGCTGAGGAGGCTTCGTGCCCAGTTTTCGGCACCCTTGACAGCATCCTCAGGACTCCCCATCCGCAAAAGGTAGCCTTGAATCTCCGCAGCGGTGAACTTGCCCCCAGGAACTTGCCCCCAGGAACTTGCCTCGTAAATTCCATGGCAAGCTCTGGAATTCTGTTGTTGCTGATCTCAGACGATATCTGGTCGGAGGGATCATACAGACAGCTGAAAAGGTTTCTGATGATATCCTCACCCGCATAGCTGAACGGAACCTCCAGGTCTATCCGGCCGGGGCGGATGAGTGCCTTGTCGAGTTTCTCCCGATAGTTGGTGGTCATGATCAGGATGTAACCTTCTGGTGTTGCAAGGCCATCGAGGACATTAAGCAGAGAAGAGAGAGTCAAGCCGCCTGATGTCTTATCTTTCTTTTCCGTATTCGCCGCTAAATCGCTACGTTCGTGAGATATACCAGAGCAATCGACGTCCTCAAGCAGTACAATACAACGTTTCGGGAGACCACGGAAGAGGGTAGCAAGCTGTTCTTCATCAAGGCCTGAGGAACTTAGACTGATTGAGTAGATGTTTAGCTGAAGCTCACTGGCAATGGCAAAAGCCAAACTAGTTTTCCCTGTGCCGGGAGGACCATGGAAGAGATAACCTCGTCGATAGGGAAGAGCACGAGTTTTGTACCAGGAGCGTCCCATTAGATACTCCTTGATATCGGCAAGAACACAATCTACTAGCCCCTCATCCAAGATTAGAGTTGATAAAGGCCGAGGTTGTCTTGATGCGCCTTTGGCCCACTGAAGCCTGCCGGAAAATGTCTGCCCACAATAAACAGCGACACGGTGGATGTGGCGTTCAATGTAAAGCCGATTTGCGTCCTCCACGAACTCGATGAGGTGGTCCATTTTCCAGGCGGTCAAAATAATTGTCCTCAGATCCAGAAACCATGGAGTGTCTTGTGAACCACATTTTTCGAATTTCAAGTGTATCCAGTGTCCCTTGTATCGAAAAGTCCAAGTGTCTGATGGGGTATAGCAAGGCTTCAAGGGTCTGGTGGTGCTGATTTCTCGCTTCCAGTATGTGTCAAAGTCCTCTTTCTCATCTCCTGAATCAATGTCACTGTTGTTTTCATCATTCTCTTTGTACAATGCCAGGCTATTTCGTGTCCTTGTTGACGCAACAACATGGGAGACCCGTGTAGAATTTCTCATCGCGTAGTCCAGAATGGCGTTGTACAGTTCGTTGTTGTACCTGACTTCCATGGTTACAGAGTAGAAGTTTCGGATATGACGCCAACAGGCGATGGACGCAAACAACAAGGTAAGGAGGATATATAGCCGGGGCTTCTTCTGGAAAACGGGAAAGAACATCCGTAAAAGAATTGAATAGCGGGGAGGGAGTGCGTCAAGTACTGCCATTTGCAATGTGCTGCGGCGATGCGAGGGACAAAGAGTTTGAAGGGTGGGCCATTGCAATTCCGTTTTGAGGCTTGAGATGCGGCTAGTTTATGGTCAGAACTCAGATAGCAATGAGAGAATGTCTTAAGAACTTACGTTCGTACGATCAATGGCGTATTCTGTGGGATGTCTGACAAGCAGCGTGGCAAGAAGGGCGTTGACTCTATGAAGGAGACAGGAGTCCAGGCAGAGCAAGTAAGGGAAACTAATTCAGAGAGATGTCCGGGACTGCGGATGAAATTCGTGAGGGAAGCCCAGTATTAATATGCAGGATCGTACACGGCAAAGAAGATGTTCAAAGCATCAGCCGATGCGGGTGACAAGTAAACATGGAATGGACCCAGGTATCATCCCCAGGTACACACCAAAGGCCATGATTGGAATATGTTGAAGCGAAGTTGCTTGGTAAGGGCTGGAGCGTCTTGAATGCATAATGCACCCATCGAAATTGGGCTGGCAGTGGAAAGGAGTGAACAGGGGCTAATGGCAGGGGATTGTAAAAGAGGATCCATGCAAAAGGATTGAACTCAAGATGTAAACATCTGTAGTTCTGAAAGACTGAATGCCCTGAGGTCCTCCATGTTGGCGAGCCAAGGTCACTATACCATTTTTGGGTCATAGCCTTAGGCCTTCGGCCCGCTGCATGGGATGTTTTGAGGGCACAAAGTTGGAGCATTTGGAAGATTTTGGCAGGACTAGGTACATGAAATTATAAACCACAAGTTATTCACGCCAAAGGTCAATACCCAGCCTTTCCCACTGTAAAAGTTCTTGAGCTTGAAAGTACAAAGTATGGCAACGCTGTGGTTCCTCCTCCGGTGGTTTCTCCTCCAACTTAACAGCCTCCTGTTCGCTCGGCCAGACCATCTGCCTGAAGGATGTGAAAACCACAGGCCGCAAATGATTGCCAACCAACATAGTCCCACGCAGGCGTAGCTTGGAACTCAGCCCACAATGAACATAATCATGTAGCTCCATGTCACTTAGCTTCTCGGAGTCTTTCTGGTCCCATCGGCCCAAGTCCTCTTTGCACTTGCTCCGTAGATATCGAAAGAAGTCATCGAAGTCATCCGACATTGTGACATACGAGTTGTCACGACTTTTGTTTGTTGCTGCAGTCAGGCGTGATGCTGTGACTGTTTGGCCGTCGGCTCCGTAGTACGCAAGGTAAGGGCTCATGAGATCATAAAAGCCATCTCTAAGCGTAATCTTGGTGTCTGCAGATGCAGCAGACCCTGGCTCAACATCCGCGATACGTATGGGGAAGACAACTTTATGGGAAGACGGCTGAGTGCAATGTTCGTCAGGCTGAGGGAAGGGGTTGACGGGGATTCCCATTTTGTTGACTGAGGCTCTGGTTAGGACAGTCTTGAAAATACTCAAGATGGCTGGGGACTCACTTTCAACAGTAGAGATATTCGGGACTGCAAGATTAGGATATCCAGCTCTGGAGGAAACAAGAGTCCAGAGGGGGATTCCAGGTACTAATACCCAAGACGTGAACTGATCCAAGGACTGAGCCATCCCAACCAGACGCCTTCATTGCTTCTCTGTATTGTGCTTCTGCATCATCCCATGCAGACCCTAGCTGCCGAGTGCCCCTTGTTCTATCTTAGCTCAAAACAATGCATCGGGCAGGCCTTCCCACTATGCGAAGAGCCATCACAAGGGGTGCTGCGTGAACGCTGGTGCAACGAGAGATGGTGGTTGGAACTCAGGGGCGGGTGGTTTGCCAGGCCGATCAAGGTTGGGACGTGGTTTGACGAGTTCTTTGTTTGATGAAGCGATGTATAATCCACGCGATAGGTTGCCTGTAATTTTATTGTCAGTACATATTTTTATTGAGAAAGAGGAGCTTGCGACCCCCCTGTGGCATGGCCACCCCATATGGAATAATCTTTTACCGAGCTGCAACCTTGAGGACAGGAAGGGATACAATGTATGAGAATTCTAATAAAATATCAATGTATTCTTTGAGTAACCTGCATCAGCCAGTCCTCCTTTCCATATTCATCCCCTTCAAAGTCCATAGGACTGTGGAGCGTGACGAAATCCCTTTTTGGCTCCAACATTCCATACCCAAATATATAATACTATCCAGGGAGGTCAATTCCCACTGCTTTCAGATCTAGAAGCTGTCGGTTTGTAAAGGGCAAAGCATAGCAGCGCCGACGTTCTCCCTCAATGACCAGCAGATCAACAAGGCCGTGCTTTTCATCATACCGCCTGAAGTATTCGAAAATGGCGGGCGTGGGATGACCATTTTGGACATAATGACCTCCATCACCAATCGGCATGGTTCCACGCATGTTCAGCTTCGGACGCAGCGCGCAGCAGACGTACTCCCATAATTCGTTGTCTTCCAGTGGCGTATCACGATCTTTCAGGGCCCATCGTCCCAAATCAGCTTCGCAGACAGTCCGTAGGTAGTGCAAGAACTGCTTCGTAATCAAGGCATGTGCCTCGGAGTGAGGGTCGGAGTGGGCATCGCGTGCTGCAGCAGTAACATGGGATGCTGTGTATGTTTGACCATTGTCACCGTATCCGTGTTTATCAAGAAAAGGTCGCATAAGCCGGTAAAAGCCATTGTCCAACGACAGTTCGGTATTTGGAGCCGAATTGGACTCCTGCATGATGTTGTCGAAGTATTCAGGGAAGTCATGTCCGTTAGAAATCCGCTCGGTCGTCCCAGGTATTGCCATTCTGTTGCCTGGAGGATTTGTTAAGTCGGGCTCCCTCATTTTCAGGTGTCAGGGGTGAGGCTTACGTTCTCATGTACCAATAGATAGGGATAGGGAGCTCGCAAAGCACAGGCAGGACGAGGAAAGAAACCGATCCAGGGTAGTAAGAGGGACAGCCGATTCATGGGGAAGCCCGGGTATTAATGCCCAAAACACGAACTGAACCAAGGACTGAGCCATCCCAACCATCCACTGGATGTCGTCATTGCCTCTCTGTACTGTGCCTCTGCATCATCCCATGCAGCATGCCCGGCCACCTCCTTCGCACCACGTAATCGCCTGTAAACCTTCCATGGGCACTGGACAGCGAGAACCCCGTGTACTGTATCAGCTCGAAGCAATGCATCAGGCAGGCTGTTCCGACCACGTGTGATCCCAGAAAAGTCTGTGATTTTCCGGATGTCGTTCGGATCGCTGATATACAAAACCGGCGGCGAGGAACTGGTATGCATAGGTGGAAAGCGACGTTGTGCTTCCATTTTCGGGATTCACAAGATGCGGAGGACGCGATCAGTATCAAGGAGGATCAATAGTTGAGCGGCACATTCAAATACCTGCAGAAATGAAGATATAAGATAGAGAAAGTCAGGATCATAATCGACAAGACAGCCTTGTCCAAAATGAGACCATCATCTGCCCCCGCCAGCATTCCTTCTCGAGGTGAGTCCATCATTTCCACACAGCCTCTTGACTTTGGGGTATCTTAGGTCAAGACTAAACCCTCTCAGCTCAATGCAAAAGGGAAAGCGATTGGATGACCGATGATGAGTGTGCTGTAACCGACGGGTCTGATTCGGAGAATGATACACAACCACTCCAGAAACGCAATCGCCGGCTACTGTGCGCAAAGAAAACATCAATATTGTCGATGAAACTCAAGGGAAAAAGATGTCCAAAACATGCCCAGCCACTACAAGTCACGCAGATCCGTCAACGTATGCTCACGAGAGAGATGGCATTCGATGTATGGCTAGGGATGCTGTATGAACGCCGGTGCAACGAGAGATGGTGGTTGGAACTCGGAGGCGAGTGGTATGCGGGACGGGTGGTATGCCAGGCCGATCAAGGTTGGGACGAGTGCTATGATAAGTTTTGGGTTTGGTGATAGAAGGAAGCACTGTACAATCCACATGATAGGTTGCCTGTAATTTTATTGTCAGTACATATTTTCATGAATGCCACTGGGAGATCTTCGGCACAACGCAGGAGGTAGCAAGGAGCCGCATGACGGAACTGAAAGCGGGGTGAAAAGCCAGGTTGATACAAGAGCGATTGACTAAGAAGCTTGGCAACCCCTTCGCACAAGCACCCACGGGCCGCGCGCCGCGGAGAAGCTAAAAGGCGCTGACGGAACAGGCGGAAAGGTTTGATGCGATGTATAAGCTTTAGAATGAGGTATATCTAGGGCTGTAATAGAAAATAGATAGCATTGAATTGAGCTTGAAAGCTACTCCATACCCTTAAGGGCTATGGTCATAGAGGGGTAGTTGGTAGGTAAACATAAAAAGTAATGGCGCCAACAAGAAAAGCAGGAAGCGAGTGACTGGATAATATTTGCGAATCCCTCAGCGTAAATAGATAACCGGACGATACTGAAGACTCTTTGTAGGGCGGGTCCACCAGAATTCTAAGCAACAGCAACCAAACGTGTGCATGGGTTATACGGCACAACCCGCAGATCGGCCTCACGAACTGTAACACTGGCAAGATAACGAAGCTGCGGCCCGACTGCAGCTTGTTCTGCCATCAGGGCTTGGTCGTGCGAGCCAGTTGGAGGGGGATTTGTGGAATGTCTGCCCATGCTCTCCATAGTACGAGGGTCTACTGGAGGTGGGACGACCTCGAAGGGGAACGAGAAATCTGACTCAATAATACTGAGTGTTTGCGCAAGAAGGCTCAAGTCTTTGAGGAAGGTGTTTTGACTAACCGTATGAGCAAAGCTTGTCAATGACTTCTCGTTTGATTTTCCAAGCCCAACCGTCACTACGAAGCTGGTGTGGCATGCCAGCCTATTACCCTTTGCTTAGCTCATTGGCTTTTCTCCTATATCAGGTGGCTCTACTTACCTGGCCATCATCCTGGTTTTTGTCTCGATAAAACTCAGTTGTCCCTCCCAAAACGTTCCGTTCAAAGTAACGGCCTGACTCGCCAATAAAGTCGCCACCGAACCCTGGAGCTGCCATCGATGGGGGTGTATCCGGACGTCCTCCACCGAGCCACGAAATGAGCAAGTGTGGTCCAGCCTCATGCAGGAAAGTCGTTGCAAAAGCGAACTGAAAGTACCGGAACCTTCTGTTGGTTTGTGGAGTGTTGCCACTGCCGGCAGTGATCATGTCACGGACTCTCTGCAGTCTTGGTCAGCTTGGGAATTCCAGCATTTGACAGTTGAAGATACGTACCGCGCCGTTCAAATGAACACCCTGCTTATTCAAAGGGAAGTCCTCAAGCGTGCCATCCCATGGTAGTCGAGGATGGTATCCGAGACAGTCCGCGTTGGTTATATTAAAGTCCACAACAATCCGCGGAAATTCGGCCTGGAGAAAGCGTCTGACAAAATAATCCACCCACTGCTGAGCAAGAGAGACGTTGTCCTGAAACCACTTCGAGCTTAAGATCTGTTGGTCGAACTCGAGTGCGATCCGCGTGAGTCCTTGTTTAATCTGCGATTGTGCAAACATAGCGCGGGCAATGCTGGCAGCCGATGCGACATAGGTGAATTCCGCACTGTTGGCCTCATATGCGTAAAGGGTTGGGTTACCAGGAACCCTGAAACCAATGTTGAACGCGATGTTGGGCATGTTGGCAGAACCGCGAAAGGATAAGCAAATTGAAACTGATAAATAAACAAACGGGGTTCAAGCTGGGGAAGTACTTTCGCAGGCTATCGAGGGGCTATCGAGGAGTTTGTGGGCTTGTGATGGAAAGAAAATTGACAGAGGGGAAGGCACCTTGAGGATATTTATGCCCTAAACCAAGCAAGAGCAAACTGGACATCCCGTCTCCAAGCCGTGTAACCCCTTGGGACCTCTCCTGAATAGTCATTGTTTTCATTGTCCTTATTGTCTTTTCACATTTTGAATTTAATGCGAGGCACGTTGTCCGAGGAGATTGGCTCAGTCTTTGGGATGCATTTTCGAATTACTCGTTATCCTCGGGGGACCCGGGAGTTAAAATCTGGGGCGTTTCGCCTGTTTGGTTGGTAGGGAGCAGAGATTCCTTCCTGCAGGAGTATACTCAGTAGTTTATGCCGTACGGGGCGGCACCATAGTTTCGCAGGCTGGGCGAGCCTCCATCCAACGCTGTTGTCATTGGTGAAAGCTGGGGCTCCTAGCATATGTTAGCTGCTGGTGATCTGATGTTGGGCGCTTACAACCTCCAGTGCAGATGATAGAACTCGATGGTTGGATGAAGAAGGACCTTGGCCCACATTGTTGCGGAATCTGCAACATCGTTCTTTCCGGGGCCAGGAGCCGTCGCGCCAAGCTGACAGATCAATCAACCACATCACCCAGGGCTTCGCAGCCGACCAGGCACCAAGGATTTCCCCTCCTTTTGTGAATTCACAGCCTGAACTGCATCAGACACTGTTTCTCCTTTCATCGTCATATTCAACATCGTCCACTTATTGGTGACATTTGGAATTCAAGACCATGCCTGAGCGTCTGACGTCGACACAAAGCCTGGCAACGGTTGGGCTGGAGAATTTGTCTCCACGGCACTTTGAGGTTTTGCAACAGGCTTTCTGGACAATCCTTTCCACCGATCTGGCCACAGAGACATTTGCCCAAGTTGTTGACGGCCGTCCCACGCGTGATGTCTATCGAGACTATTTCAATGAGTTTCGCAAAAGCTTCCAGAACAATATTCATCCAAGCAATGCAGCTTTGGAAGCTGTTGAGTCTTGCCGTCGAAATCTAAATCTTGGTAATACTCAAATTAGTGCAAAGGTAGTATATTCATGGCCCCAAACTCTCTATCTTGGAGGACAAATACTAAAAGTTAGCAGCTTGCGCAAGCATTCCAAAACACTAACCCTGGATCAAGAGAATTCCACTTGCGCCTGATTGAGATTCTTGCTGTCCTCTGCCATGGCCTCGCTGTCCACTTGTACCAGTCTTATGATGGAGGCTTTCATAAGCCAGAGCCCCCCGACCCCATCATATGGCATGATGAACTCTTCCCCAACATGCCGCCACCACCGCCCCGTAAAGCTTTGCCAGCGGAGCTTTACCATTCTTCTTACGGTTTCTGGCAACAATATCCAAACGGAATTGCCGATATTGTCGGTTACTGGGTGGAATACCGTCTGTTTGGTGGGGTTGTTCTGTTTGATCGTGGGGAGACAGGGTTTGAAGTAAGAAGTCCCTCCTATATTTCCCTTGCAGGCTCCTTTTTGTTAACCAATTAAATAATCACTAACTTTTGATCATGTTCCAATCCTAGTGTAAGGATATCTTCATTCACCCTGTGGGCAGGTACATGATCTTCCAACTCTCAGAAGCTCAGGTAGACGCCTACATCACCTTCCTGCAGGGCGGGCAGCAGCCTCCAGGTGGCATTCGCTTCAAGGCTGAAGAATACGCACGTCGTGTCGATGAAAACTATGCCATGGACATGAACATTTATCGCGACAGGTATGAACGGATTATACCTCAGAGGCGGGCACGCTGTGTTATCCGCGGTGAGGACCTCCCAGGATATGCGCAGGCTATGGAAGATTGGGCAAGGCGAACTGGAAATAGTTAGGGATGTACGCTTGCCGAGGACTTGTTATTGAAATTTGGAATAACGGAAGGGCCTGGAACAGACTCACGGGATGTACGGGTCACCCTGGTATGGTGCCCATATCGTTGCAATGTTAAAAGTGAATGACCTGTGGGGAAATGATTGGCCTAAATTGAAGAGTCTCCTTAACCCTCTTAGCAAATTTTTTCGTATGTTTAATAGTGTGGAGCGCTTTCCAGGGTCTACACCTGTGGAGTTCATGATTGCCATTGCGTATCGAGAAATTCTCAGCGCAAGGGCGCGACTCCGATACTCATTGATGCCGGAAGGCCTTTTCTATCAAAGAAACTGTCTGCATTGCACAACTACCTCAAAGTGGCGCCCTATGTTCTGCCCGACAACAGACTATAACATCAGTTTTGTGGCACGGTGATTTGCACTCGCAACTCATCAGAATTAGTTGCACTCCTTGACGAAATATCCAGCCTCCAGAGTGACAGAAAATTCCCTGAATGTGAACTTGGCAACCTCGAGTTGCTTGTTGATGGGCAGGATCTACATTGGACAAGGCCTGCTTTGATGCCAATATCTGAAGTCTGGGATGAGCAGTTCTCACCGCTTGATATATTCGATGCTGTGCGTTCCAGTACAAAGGAATTACCTCCAAACTGCGTCTACAGAGATGGTGAACCCGTCACAGAAGCAGAACAGGAATGGAACATTAGCAATTGCCTTCTATCAGGCAGGCATCCCTCTCCACAACTCTGACCTTTCGGCAAAATCCTGCTTGATGAATATCCTCCTTCCAGGGAAGTTTCGCCGCCTTCGGCCCTGCCAAGCGCTCAGGAACCAGCTTAGGATCGCATCTATCATAATCTCGATCTCTTGGCCAATTTCGCACCTGCTGGGACCTTTGTTGATATTCACCTCGGTTTGTGGAAGCTCCCCCTTAATTAATAGGCAAACAGGCGCCTGACTTGAAGCAGATCAGAATCGGCATGGCTTGTCTCAGTCTGTGGGGTATTCTGAGCGTATATGGCTCCTGTATCCACCAGCAAAAGAGAACCTTAGCGTGTTTGCACAGTCCTCTGGGGAATCAGGCCGCCTCTCCAAAATCTCAGGCAAACTTGTGGAAGGTTGCATTGCACGCGTTGATTCTTCCAGGGTTGTCTATCTTCCCCCTGGCTGGTTACATGCCACCTTCACGACAAAACCTGGGGCACTGGTTGGGATCAACTTCGAATCTCTGGAGGGCCTGGAGATTATGGCCCGGAGTGTTGCCATACACCTCCCATATTTATACCGGGTTCTTCAGGCGGTGCTGGAAGATTTCGGCGAATATGCCAAAGCCATATTGTTCTTTTTTGACGACGAACATGACCCTCAAATCATCACGACCGTGCTCAAGAGTTGGGTGGTGTTTTCAAAGGTCCTGTCGGGTTTTCAGTCAGCAGTGCTTGCTTTTCTTGATGGTTTGAAAAAGGGATTGTCACAGAAGGAGGCATGGTGCTGTGGGACAACAAAAATGTCCTCCGCCATGTTGCTCACGCACACTAGGTGGCTGGAATGTAACTAGCGGAAAGAAACAGCAGCAGTGATAATGAAGGGTGGGCAGAAGTCGCTTTGGTATCCATGAATACTATGTACATATATTATATCAGAACAATCGGACGTAATTTCGCCTTGTTTCTTTGCTCTCGAAGTGTCGATTGTTTTTGAAGTGTCGACTTCTTTCGAAGTGTTGACTGCCGCTGGCGTATGGCTGAATATGTCCTCTCCGGAAAACACTTCTCTATCTCCGGCCACGAGCGGCGCTCCTCTGTCATGTTCAGAAGGCGTGCATCATCCTCAGGGGACCATCGCAATAGCTTGGCTCCATGGCCCTGCGTTCCCTTGCTGTGCCCATGCTCGGGTGCCTCACGGGAATCCGTGTGAACGGCTGACTGCACACTCTCATTGCATTCATGTGTGCAGCTTGCCAAAGCACCTTCAAACAGCCAAAATAGGAACTGCAGGCGTTCATTGAGCTGTAGAGATAGGAAATGGGAATGAAGGGTGGTAAAGGAATCTTCCCTGGCAGGCAACACAGAACCAATCCGAGGCCGCTTCACGCTCTGTTCTTCTGATCCCTCCACTCCTTGCTTGAGACTCTCTGACTGTTCGCCAGGCGAGCCTTTATCCACACTGCTAGGACAAGGCGCATCGGTCCCGGTGCTGGGATGGGGAAGGTGTAATTGTGGATGGGCCTGGACATGGGAATCTTTATCCAATAGGGCGTTATCATCCTGGCCGTCAACCCCCTCCAGAGAACCTTGATGGTAGTTGGGCAGGTCAAAGAACATGGACAGAGGGGATTTGGGATATGGACAGTTCGCGTTCGGGATTGCAGGGCTGTTGCCTCGCCAGAAAGACAGGAGAAGCTCACTGGCCTCCTAGGGCCTGTCATCGGCAAGGATGGCTGGGTCAATGGGAATGTCGTTGTCGTTCTGGAGAACCGGAAGCGTGAGGAATTCCTCCAGGCTGCCATTAGAGCTAGTTGTAGTCGCATCAGGTGAGGATGGACTAGGCCCTGTGACGCCTCCCTCAAGTGGAGGCGGCTCATCTGGAGGAGCAGCAGGATCCTGGGTGTTGCAGACGGCAATTTGAGGTGAACTTGGGGTAAGGTGTGCCGGGTCATGCGGAAATGAGGGTCCATGTTCAGGGCTCTCTGAAGATGGCATGCGGGGTGGTGGTATTGATATCTCTCGTGCTCGAGTTTGGGACGCTGATGGCGTACATTGCTCGGTGTTGGTGCTGGATGGCACACAAACTTCAGCCGGTGGCCTTGCAGGGAGGTGATGCTTGGGGGCTGGCAGAGTGCTGCGGGGAGAATCATGACAGGGTTTAGAGGGAGGGGAACAGCGGGACACTGAAGAGTGTGAAGGGAGGGATCTATGGGATGAGAGTAGTTTAGGGTAAGGGGGCGCCCATCGTTTGAAGTTCGCGTGAAATGGAGGGCTGATCTGGGCAGGAGATGGCATATTTCGTGAGGGTAGAATTTCGGATGTGGAAGTGATCAGAAACCAGGAAGCAGGCCAGGAATGGGAATCAACAAGGAGAGTGAGTGGTAGGGAAATCTGATTGTGAGACGCTGGAAATTCTGGAGCAGGGCCGGTTGGCCTTCTTATAGCGGCTCTCACTGTGTTGGCGTGTGTGACGTGCTCACTTTGCTCCCACCGCCCCCAGAGGAGTGACGGGGAGATTCCGTTCCTCGAACCTCGCTTGATGCCAGCATGTCCATCCCCATCAAGATTGCGACCAGGCGCACCGGTGCAATATGCTGATCTTGTTCAATCGTCGCAGCTTCCAAGGATCACATGTCCCACCTGCGCTCCTTGATACAGCCCCCTTAGGCTGGTTGGGAGACACATCCTGCAGCGAAAGCAATGCGGCAATTTTGCCATTGGTCGGAGAATGGAAGCGTAGGCTTGCAGTCGGTCTTGGTTGGTTAGGGGTGGAGGGGGGGGGATGTAGCCATGGACACCCAGACCCAGCTGACACGCTGGCATCAGGACACGGGGCCAGGCACTCATTCTCAGAGTCTCCAATCACTGGATGTCGCCCTTTTCCACTCAGAGCCTCACGGGCGAGAGGCGCCTCAGGAACCAGAGTGGGAGATCAGAGAGATCATAAAAACAAAGGGAAAAGCAAAGAAGAAAAAACAGAAGCAGACAGATAGTGAACACCAGCCTGCTGCTTAGAGTTGCCGATTGGGCAACAGGATGAAAACCATCGTGACGTGGCTGCAGAAACTCCAGCTGCCTTGTTCCCAGAGCAAGCGAGGTAGCATCACAAGAGGGGGCACAGGTGGCCCAGGGACCAACAAGCGACGCAGACCGTCTGCATCAGACGGGCGTTCGGCGACTCCGCGGGCGCAGGGTGAAAAGGGGGCGACGGCCGGATAACACGGCATCATCCCTGCAGGGTGAAGGGGGCAGTGCATCCGGGCACGGGAAACAGGACACGGGACGAGCGAGAAAAAGAGGAAGAGGAAGTGCGTCGTCGTTCAAGGGAGTGAGGTCGGGTTTATATAGATCTCGCGGCGGTGTTGGGGCGGCGGGAGATGCCGCAAAAGCGGCGAGCCGGGCGCCATCCCCGAAGCGGCAACGGCCATGCCGCAACAGGCATAGTGCACGCTGCGGACCAATGGTGGGCCAGATCGCCAGGCTGGGCGCCCCGCTAACCGACACAAACATTACTGAGTACTTGTTCCAGCATGACATTATCTACAGCAGAACATTACAAGGAGCATAAGCTAGAGAGGAAAACTGCTTAATTTTCGTCTCCAAACTAGGAAAACTAGAGAATAGCAAATATGGGAAAAGCTGACAGTCATCAACATAACAATCAAAACAAAGGAAAGCAAAGCCCAATTCCAAATATTCACAGACTGTGAATCTACTTCTCTAAGCTGGGCATCCAGATAGGACCGATTAAAGCGCGACAAAGACCTAGGAGTGGGTAAAATTTTCTTTTCTAGAACCAAGTAAAGGTCAAGGGACTTCTGGTCCGTCGGGCGCTGCCCCATCAGCACCAAGGCCCCGTGTAAGGTTGTCGCACAAGGGTCTCGCTCGTCAGGTCATCTATGTACTTTCATTGCTTTTATTAACCTGGACATTGCATTGCGTTCGTCAATTTCATGAGGAAAATATCCGAGAAATCATGGATGGGACATCGATCCGGCTCGAATTTAACACTTTTACAGCTTGTCATAGTACTGTTGGAGGTAGTCGTCAGTATCATACCAGCGTCATAATTGCTGTACATGGAAACATGGAGACTTACGTTGTCGTAGCCAGGAACTTGCTCCTTGAGACCCTTGCGCTTACGCATCTCAGCAACGACTTGACCAGGCTTAGAGGTAGGGTCAAGAGGAGATCCACCAGGAAGGACGGACCAGTGGTCGAAGACGGACTGAGGGAAGGCCTGACCACCGGTAGCAGCACGGAGATCGCTGGGGAAACCGAAGGACTCGGCGACGGGCAGATAAGCCTTGACGTTGAACAGAGGGGTACCGGGTCTCTGCTCCTCAGCGTAGACGTGGCCACGACGACGGGTGAGGACACCGTAGATGCCACCCATAGCCTGCTCGGGAACCTGGATCTCGACGTTGAAGATGGGCTCGAGAAGACCAGGGTCGGCAAGGAGAGTGGCCGCGTACAGGACACGACGAGCAGTGGGGATGATCTGACCACCACCACGGTGAATAGCATCAGCGTGAAGGGTAACATCCAGGATGTTGAAGCGAATAGCACGCATGGGCTCTTCGGCAACAGGACCCTCACGGGTAGCCCACTGGAAGCCGGAGACGAACGAATCCTTGATTTCGTTCAAGTACTGGACGGCCTTGGTCTGGTCGACAAGCAAGTTGGCACCCGTGGTGTCAGGGCCGAAGCACCAGATCTTACGAGCATCGGTGACATCCCAGCCGTACTCATCAGCGAGGATACGGGCACGAGCCTTGAAATCGTCACGAGGGCTGATCTTGCCATTCTCAATAGCAAGGCAGACCTCCTCGTCAATAGGCTGTGCGGTGACGTACAGACGGTTGTGCTTGTTGGGAGACTTAGACAGGGCAGTCATGCTGGACTCGCCGCTGACAGTCTCACGGTAGGAGACGACAGGGTCAGAGATACGGAGAGGAACACCAGCGTGGTCCTCCTCGAGATCCTTCAGGCAAATCTCAAGGTGAAGTTCACCAGCACCAGCAACGACGTGCTCACCAGACTCGTTGATGTAGGTCAGGACGCAAGGGTCAGACTTGGACAGACGCTTAAGACCCTCGACCAGCTTGGGAAGGTCAGAAGCATTCTTGACCTCGACGGAACGCTGCACGACGGGAGAAACGGAGAACTTCATAACCTTCAGGTTGTGGGCAGTCTCATCGGTGGTGATAGTACCAGACTTGAGAAGGAACTGGTCGACACCGACCAAACCGACAATGTTACCAGCCGGGACATCATCGATGGGCTCGACGAAACGACCCATCATAAGGATGGTACGCTGGATAGCCTTGATGAACAGGTCCTCCTTCTTGCCGGGAACGTAGTTGGGACCTTGGATGCGGACCTTGAGACCGGACTTGACGATACCAGAGAAGACACGACCGAAAGCATAGAAACGACCCTTATCAGAGGTGGGAACCATCTTGGAGACGTAGAGCATGAGAGGACCCTTGGGGTCACAGTCGCGGATACCAGTGAAGGCAGCATCGTCCTGAGGACCCTCGTACAGGGTCTCTGCACGGTATCTCTGGGCAGTCACAGGAGACGGGAGGTGGATACAGATCATCTCCAAAAGAGCGTCAGCAGCGGGCAGGAATTTCTTCATAACAGCCTTGAGCAGAGCCTTGCCCTCGAGCTCCTTCTCGCTGCTAGCAAGAGTGATCTCAAGCTTTTCAAGGACGGTAGCAATCTCTTCCTTCTTGTTGTGGGTAATGGCATTGAAGATCCTGAAGATGGGATCCAAGATGAACATGTTGAAAGAACGCTCGAGAGTCTTGCCATCATGCTCAGCGTTCTTGGACCACTTCTTGGTCTTGGGGTTGAAGTAGTTATCGCCCTATAGCGCAGTTAGTTATCTCCGTCCGTAGCCAAGATGGGGAAGAAGAAACCCACCCAAAGACGCTCAAGCATCTTCTTGCGGTCGACACCGAACTTCTTGGAGTACTTGACAGCGAACTGGCGGACAGTGAAAGCCCATCCGTGGAGACCGGAACCGAAAGCAACGGTACCCTTCTCAGGGTAGACCTGGACATCACCAAGAGCCTTGTCGAAGTAGGTGGCGATGATGACGTTGACGGACTCGACAGTACGAGCGAAGGACTGGTACAGGTCCTCCTTGGAGACCTGGAGCTCGAGGAGAGCACGGTCAACCTTGTTGATGACGCAGACGGGCTTGATACGCTCAGTCAAAGCCTGACGCAAGACAGTTTCCGTCTGGACACAGACACCGGAAACACAGTCGACGACAACCAAGGCACCGTCAGTGACACGGAGAGCGGCAGTGACCTCAGAAGAGAAGTCAACGTGACCGGGGGAATCGATCAAGTTGACCAAGAATTCATTTCCGTCGACCTTCTGGGGGATCTCCTTCAGATCCTCCTCCTCGTTCAGTTGAGCGTACAGGGAAATGGCAGTGGACTTGATGGTAATACACCGGTCCTGCTCATCGGGACGAGTATCCATGAAACGAGTCTCACCAGCCTTGGCAGCGGAAATGATACCGGCACGCTGGACCAGGGAGTCGGACAGAGTGGACTTTCCGTGATCGACTGTTGAGAGAAGAAGTATTAGAAATCAACAGATGCAAAGAACTCCTCAGAAGTGTTCAGGACATACCGTGGGCAATGACGGACATGTTCCGGATGTTGGCCGGACGGTCCATCAAGGACCGGATCTGCTCACTGTTAGCTAAAATTTATCCTGGGTGTAGTTGTAGTGTCGCAGTCCTCTAAGGGGACAGTTTTTGACAGAAGGGGCCGGGACAAAAAACGGACCTCCTCGATAGTGAAGCTATTGAGATCATCGTCAGTAAGCCACAGAAAGCAAAACACAGACGCAGTATCAAATGCGAATTATGTGATCATCACTGGGAGTGATAGGATGACTTACTTAACCATTTTGACGGTTTTCTTTCGCTTTGCTTGCGAGTAAAAAAAAAAGGCCTTGGAGGCGGGGTTGTGCGATAAAAGGCAACGGAAAAGACAAGCAACCAGAAGCGCAAGTTACTGGAAGAAAGACGTCAGGATCGAGAGCTAGCTCGACCTGAATGGGAGATATAATATGGAAGAAGACCTATGGGCACAGCGCGAAGAGGCTGAGAGGCTTCACGGAGAGGTGAAGAAGAAAGAGTTTTCGGGGGAGAGAAGAAGGGAAGAGGGGGAGGTCAGGTTGTGGTGGGGACGGGCATTATTTGGGCAATTTTCCCGATTTCAAATCCAGTGTGCGCCCGCTCGTTAGATAGCCTGATGAGATATGCCGCCACTTCAGCACTCGAACGCCAGACAGCTCCCGTCCAGTCTGTTATTACACTTTCTACGGAGTATGAAACCTTGAATGAGTCGGTCAGTGGCTGCCTGTTTTAATCTGCAAGTAACCCTTGGGAAGCGCATTGCCCAGATGCGTCGAAGCAGGGCAAGGGAAAGTGGGCGGATTATTATTAATGCTGCTGCGTTTTCTATATACTCGGAGTTAGGACTTAAACTTATACTAACTCAATAAAAACATAAAAAAAAAATCACGATGATGACCCCAGAATCTTCCCGTATGCATCCTCAACCTCCTTCGCAACCTCCAGTAATGTCACAATTATCATCTGGTGCGTGACATTGGGCAGCTTATCGCGTTGTAGCCCAATCCATTCCAATGGCGGTGTTGCTTCGCCCATGTCCCGTAGCTGCGGTGTCTGAATCACCGGCGGCACCAATGCCGTATATGTATATTTGGACTGCGGCACGTTGACTACAGCTGTGATCTTCTCCTGCTGCTCTGGCGTTCCACTATCTCCTTCGGAGCTCGGTACACCTCCAGTGATCCGTACTGCCAACGGCTGCACTGGCTTTCCCAGTCGGGACGCCAGAGCTCGAGAGTGACTCTCCCACATGTCACGAATGAAGCTGATACGCGAGTAATTCCATCCGACGTCCACCTTACCTTCAAACGTGCTCGTGAAGGTATAATCGATCTGCGGGGACCCAGGCGCCTGCCATGTCTCCATGCTGGCTACCAGTCGAGGAACCTTCAGGATTGTTCCGCCACGGGCATTAGTGGCGCGATTGACGACATCATGAACGGTCAATTCCTCTAGGTTCTCAGAGGAAATACGAGAAGTATGGGAGAGTGCAACACTGAGCCGTCCAAGTGTGAGACCAAGCGCACTATGGAGCCTGCTCCCTTCAAAGGACACAGCAAAACGAGCTTGTGCGTCAAATGCTTCCAGTTTAAATATCTGTTTGTCAAAAAAGGTGCTCGGGAAAACCCCAGCGTCAAAGGTCTTGATTGTGACGACCACACTGGTCTGTAGAGAGATGGGTGCCTTTTCCACCTTGCCTTCTACTTTCTTATTCACCTCACTCGCCCGCAGATCTGACTTCCCGCTCACAGCAGAAGACTTGCGGCGCAGAAACCTGTCAACCTCTCTCAACGAGGCATCGTATGCGGCCTGCTTATCCTGCGCCAAACGCTGCCAGGCTTGGAATAGGGCCATTGATTGGGAAGCAGTCAATGTGGTACAGTAGACGAGAACCTTTTCTCCATCTAAGATACTAAACAGCCGTTCTTTTTCGGCTCCGGATGTTCCCTGGACATTGTACATCAGGAACTCAAACATGGCTATGTCCACTACCAGAAATGGTTGGTAATCGAAAGAAGCTTTGCCCTGTAGTGCGTCAAACTGAATTGAAGCCTGTATAAGAGGCCGTCTTCCTGAGTTGGGTGTCTCATCCGGCCAGTGGATGGATGTTCGTACTCTGAGGTTCTTGAGCTTAGCTGATCCACTTGCCCTGCCTTTGCTTTCTGCCCCAAGACTATCGAAATTGGCGTAAAGTGTCTGCTCCCAATCAGACGTCTTCTTCGACGACAGCCAGAAGTTGTGTATTTCGAAATATGATTTCCCCAGTGTAGACCCTAGGTCGAGTTGGATTTCCAATTTCTCGATGGCAATCGCAGAGTTCCATGGGAACGCCGGAGCTGATGCGACTTGCTGATAACGTTGCACCATATGAGCCTGAGTTTCTGCCGTATTAGATGGAGTTTGGAATGCAGGTGGGGAAGAATCTGGCTCATCGGCCGATGGCAACCAGATTTCCCGGAATAGTAAAAAGTCTTGAACTTGTCTCGCATTGATAGCCATTGTTACTGGGCTCACTTTAAGAACCACATAAGCACCGCTCGTACTGCCTAAATGCTTGTTATTCATGAGAGACATAGCAATGGACCTGACGTCAAGGCTTGCGGTCGATTCGTTCGAATAGACGTGCTTGACTGAGGCTTGTAGGGAATTGAATGTAGCCAAAAGAGAAACGAAGCGCTCGTGTTCGCCTGCCTGCACCGTATTCACAGTCGCATAAACACTGTCGAACTTAGCCGTGGCTGTCACTCTGGCGGCAGGTTGGCAGCTTAAGCTAAACTCTTGTTTACGAATCAGCAAACCCACGTTGATTTTGCAGTTCCCAATAATTGAATCCGCACTATTGCCAGGGCGTGATTTATCCTGTATTAATCTTGGTGGCTGTATCTTCATCGTCACCGTTGGCTTAGCTGAGTGGCGTTCTCCCAGAACGTCTTTGAGAGTTGCAGTTAACTGTCTTATCAAAGGGACAAGCGTCGGATAGACCACATTGGTTGATGCATCGATCTTGAGCTCTGCATTGAGGGCTGGGTCAGCGTCTCCCTTGTCCTCAAATTGAACTTTTAATGCTACTCCAGGAGCTCGGAAAGTCGCCGTCGCGGCTGCATCTCCTTGGATACATTGGCCATACTTCGCTCCGAACATTCGGCTCTCTTTCATCTTGGCCGTGAATACTGTCTGCTGATCATGGCTGTGTTTACCCTGAAGTGAAACGATTGCTCCGGCAAAATCAAGATCCATCAGCACAGACCGTAGGCGCTTGCTTCTAAACGGCTTCCGCTGTGTATTACAGTTCGGAGATGACTTTCCAAAAAATAAGGGATCTGCCTGATGGAGAGTCTTGATAGCAGAATAAACAGACTTTTGAAGCAGACTTCCCGGAAGCATGAAGTCGGACGTCAACCTGAGATCCAGTGATTTACCAGCCGCTTGGAAAGCCACCCGAACTTCCTGACCTGTCGTAAAACAAGCCACGTTAAAGATCAATTCCGGAGAAAGGAGTGAATTGAGGGAGCGTCTTTGCCTATCCGTAGAGGTGGGTACCATCTGGAGTTGCATGTCTTGAATTCGAAGTTTGGCGGTATTCTTCTTCTTGCTAGAAAGGTCAAGATGTTTAATGGAGAATACTAAATCTTCGGGCTTGTAACCGGAAATGGTTGGTGGCGCGGCAGCCATGTTCCACGCAACATGGATATTCTCGAATCCTAACGAGAAGAGAGCACTGAAGAGATCTTGCGACTCTGCGCCGTCGCTGACCTTGATATCTGGAGTCGTCATCTGTTCTGCTTTGCTATCAGACTGGCCATGCCGCCGTAGCCTTCTGAAGCGTTTGACCTCACGCGATAAACCCATCGTCTTAATCCGCTCCTGTAGATAGGATGCAATGTCGACAATCAACACAGCCGTCTCTGCAAAGAGCTCGATGCCGAGCTCCTTGCTGCTTATATGATAAGCTCGCGAGATATCTCCATTTTCGAGTTGCGCAGAAGTCCCGAGGATTCTAGCGTCGATAGCGAATCTTCCGTACGATCGGTTTCTTGATTTCCCACGTTTGCTCAAGTCAAAGAGAATCTGGGATATCTCAACGCTAAACTGTGGATATTTCATGGGTATGTCTTGCTCCAGGCCATTATCAAGATGTATTTGCGTCATCCCGAGGCTCAGGCCCATATCTGCGGTGTAATTGTTTCTATTGGCCCCAGGCGCCGTGACATGTACTTCCATTCCTGCCATAGTAAGACGTGCTTTGTAGAGAAGTTCGCGGCCGGCTAGTGGCTCTTTGGGCTGTGATGGCCTATTGGAACCGAGGACATCATCAAGGTGTAGCCGAAGCACTTCGACGTTTTCCTTAACATCAGAAATCATATGAGACAACGCAGGACCCGTTAGAACAGGAATAAGACTTCTTAAGGCGCTAGCTTCCAGTCGGATAAGCTCAATCGTAGTATCAATCTCGATGTTGATACGATTCTGCAACTGCTTCGCTAAGATGCGACCATTGATTGGAGGGATCTCTAAAACAGAAAGCGGTCGTAATTTGTCGTTCTTTTCTGACAAAAAAGTGTGAAAGTTCTGCTTCACGTCAAAGTCAACTTCCATCGTCGAAGACTTTGCAGGTCCAAGCGACAACCTCGCCACATAGCCCGATATGCTATAGACCAAAGACGGAAGAAGATGGAAGCTGATCCTGTAATCGTCCAGAAAGAGCGCAACACGAAATTGGTTTTTTCGGGTAGGCCTTTTTTCTGTGAAATCTCTCCCAGGTTGGCACGCTGGTGAGTTGAAGTCATTCAAAAGTTGGCGAATATGTCGAACTTCATCTTCTATTAATCGATCAGCCGTGTAGGTCAGGCTTAATAGATCCTCTCTCATATCGTATCGCAATTGTTTGCACGCTCCAGCGATCTTCCAATCATTGGCCAGCTCCCCTTTACTCTCCTTTAAGGTCTTCGCGCAATAAACATACGGGTCCCAAACTCTCCAGAGCATGAGAACCCTAGAGAGACTGGAAAATTCAGATGAGCCTGATCCGGCACTGAATAGTACGCTAAAATCGTCAATTCTTTCTGGAGGATGCAATCTGTGAATCACAGAACCTTTGATCGCCTTTCCGACCAAGGCTAGCTTGACATTAATGCCGTCAAGGTTGATAGAACCGATGTCAGTCCCGACCACAATCTGCAACTCGCTCGATTGTTCTTCATCGCTGCTAACAGAGTGTTTAGACGACGTCTTCGATTCCAACGTTACGTTTGACATGGCCCGAGCGATCCCTTCAACAAGATCAAGCATTTCCCACCTCAGCCGTAAAGCTATAGAGGAACAATAAGACCGTAAAATGAGCACTTTCTTTGGTTTTTCGCTCTCTATTGAGGATTCACTTTTCCGTGACCTAGTGGTTATTGCAGTCGACATATCTTCGATTATGAAATCGCCCTTGTTCGCTCCCGGGTCTGTAGAGAACCTAAGATACCTCACGGTCGTTGACAAAGATACTGACGTTGGATCGATAGCTCGTGGAGATTCAAATGAATTCCAGATTCTCTGCATTGCGTAACTTTTCTCAACATGTGCTAGATCCCAACTCCGCCACTGATCGAATATAGAGAGCACAGTTGACTTGGCATCTGTCGGCAGCGACAGATCGTTCCTCAGGCATTTAGACACTAGCTCCTGCTGTTTCTCAGATGGCAGACTGTTGTAAACATTCCGGAGTCGAGAAATAATTTTCCAGGAATCATGTTGTCGTAAGTGACTTGGTGCGAGTCTGAGTACTGACGATATGCGGGTCAAAAAGGTTGGATCGGGAATACCGCTAGCTGATAGGGTGAGCCAGTAGACAAGCATACGAAGGCGCTCACTATCAAGAGGTGACCCAGGTTGGAAAGACGATGTAATGGAATCGACTGTCGTTGTTGTGCGGCGAACAAGAAATGCAAGTTGCTCCACGGACTTGGTTGACGTTACTGCATCGAAGGTTCTTAACTGAAGATGAGACTGAACAGCTGGAGCAGTTGCGAGCCAAAAATTCATATCCCCAAATTGGCATTTGAAATCGGCTTTGTCCTGTGAAGCATCAGATCCGCTTCCCTCCACAGACATTGACAGACTCTTTGCCTCCGCATGGAGAGTGAACCTTTGCTGGTAATTATCCTGACGATCATCGTTTTGCCCTCTAACCTTCGTTCGAAATTCAGTTTTGAGATTGGAAACCCCAAAATTGTATTCGTCTCGAAAATTAGAGTCCGTGCCATTCTGTGAATCTGGAATATTCACAAGCTTCAAGAAAATCGAAGGAACTCGGATTGCGACACTCGCCGTTTTGTCAGGGTCATCCATGGCCTTTTTCTGTTGCAAGATGTGGGAGAAAATATCCTTCTGGAGGGAATCTATTATTTCAACTGGGTGGGTTTGTTGAAACCTTTCGATCAAAACTGAAATAGCAAGAAGGAATTGGGGCGTACAGAACCCTCTAACTCCTGAAGGAAACTCGCAAGAAAAGTTCGTCTGTGTTGTCTGTTCATTTTCGAAAGGTGAACGAATTATACTGAAATTTTCGCCGACAGTGTTTGTGTTCCAATGCTCATCGTAAGTCTGTTGCGAAGGAAGTTGTGACGTATCCAGAACCATCTTATATAGCGAGAACTGAGGGATAGTCCAAGGATTTGAATCTCCTTCTACAGTCGCTGAAGGCTCTCTTGTTTGGCTTCGTAGATGAGTTCCATGATTCTTTGATTGGTGTATCATCTCTGGCCTTGTTGAGAGACCTGGTGAAGCTGATTCCCGAATTCGTTCAGCGTCCAAGACTCGAGCCGGTGTGACCGCTGCAGCACCGCGAGCTGACTGTTTCCGGACACTTCTCAGACTTGAAGTATCTGAGGATAAAATGAATCCCTTAGAACTTGCATTGCTCCCAGTTTCCAAAGAATACCTTGAAGGAGTGCCCATAAAACTGTAAAGCCTTGAAATAGGCGCCGGCATTGGCGGTACAGCCATGTTCGGAGGATGTGGAGTGCCCCTATTTATAGGAAAAGGCATTAGCTCTACATCATCCCCATCAAAAAGGAGCCAGTCTGTCCTGTTGGTAGTCTCGTCATGAATTTTGATGTGACCCTGTTGCAGTTTTCGATGTTCAGTAATGTTGCGCTTCCTTTGGGCCATTTTCAGCTCTATTGTCGTTTGGAAAAGTGCCTGAGGGGTCATCATCATCTGGAAAGGCCCCTGAGTCTGAACAGCTAACTGTCGCTTAACTGCAGCAACAGATACATCTAGAACGACGAGACTGAGGCGTTTCGAAAATTTCGAATCAGCCAAATCATTAAATTTAGTAGATATCGCGCCAGAGCTCAGAATAAAAGCGGTTTCGTCTAGAAGAACAGAAATGTGGACTGAGTCAACAAAAGCTCGTAAGAAAGTTACGTCGTGTAGGATGATAGGCTTTGGTGGTGGAAGTGCATTTTCATGGTTATCGAAAGAAAGGTCAAAGCTCTGAAAGGCTGCAATCATGCTACCAAGGAATTGAGTCGAGCATTCGCCAATGATTCGCCCTATGTTGAAGTCCCAATTGCAGACATATGTCGGTTCTGCAGGTGGCAAACCAAATAAGCGATGGCCGTAGATTGAAAGACCGTCGACGAATAGCTGGGTCCCGGACACCACAGGCCCGTCGGGCTGATGCGACTCCAAAGATGCTTTCAGAGGGCTGGTTGACAATTGAAAGTCCATATAGTAATTTGTGAACCTCAAGTCAGCTTCTATGGAAGCAGCACTGAGCTGTATGCTGTTTAAATGATCATAAATATTTTCAGGCAGAAGAACACAGGGATTATCGACGGTGACCTGTACAATCACGTCAAGGCCATTTGACTTCTTATTCGGATTGATGCCGCCGTGTGTCGCAGATCCTTCCTCGTTGTATGCCTCCTCTTGAAACTCTTCGAGTGTCTTGAAATGCACATCATCGCCGAAATAGTTTCCTCTGATAATCATGAAGCTTCGAATCAAGAATCCGAATACAAGAAGTTTTGGCGAAGATCCATTGACGTTAAGCACCAAGGTGTCTGACAATTCTGATGACGTGGAAAGGTAATAGCTGTAAGTCCCATTAATAAGAAGACCACCGAGTGTCGCAGCTGACTTTTCTTGCATGAAAGTATGAAGAGTGTCCCATAAAGGCGTTAAGGAATCTATCCCACCATCGTGAAGGTCAACCGTGAAATCCACAGCATTCCGTTCGGGCCGATACTTGTTCAGGGGAATTGAGACGTCAGACGTCAATTTTTTGCCTTTGACTAACAGGAAACGGTTGTCGTCGAGATCAGAAGGATTGCTGATAATGTTCAAGTCGTTGACATTCACAAAGAGTTTAAAACTGGTGAATAGCAGGCTTATGTTGTAGATATATGGAACAAAGGCATAGTAATCAGGAGGAGGTCCAGAGGTCCAATCACTGACAAGGTCTGTTATCAAAAATATGTGATCCCTGAGTAGGAACAGTTCCATATCTTGACTTTCGACTTTGAATTTCCATTTGCGAAGGCTATTCCAAGAGAAAGGGTTTGGCAGGTCACAAGTGACCTGTTGTCGTGGGCATTGCCATAATAGCCCATGATTGACACTAGATGACACCTTGGAATCTCGAAAATCGCAAGACAGACGATTATGATAACCAGACTCTGACCCTACCATATCGATGTTGCACGAAATGGTCGAGTCACGAGCAACACGAAGGGAGAGCCACCCGAAGGGACGAATGTCAAGACCAAGAGAGCCCTTTTCTCCCTTCTTCTTTCGGCCTTGACGCCCTTGCCGTTGCTGTTTCAACTTTGACGCACCCCTTATTGCATCTGCCCGGCCTTTCCATTGCCAATCTTTTGATGGCTCCCGAGTTGGTATTCGCAGACTCGTTTCTTGACTGAACTCCACGTGTATTTTAAAACATGTGCTTTGCCTCAAATTTCCAAGAGGCAACGGCTCTGCCGCTTGTGAATTTCGATATGAATTCGGAAAGAAGACGTTTTGTAGCCCAACTCTTTCCCGATCAGCCCAGGGTCCGTAATCTATAGAACCGCCTTCAACTTTAAGGTCAAGGCCCCATTCAGGGGGTGGAGCTCCATTGATGTCCTGTGGGGAGTTAGGGTCAGACGAAGACACTGTAGCCTGCCGAGACAATACTAAGCCTGGAATATCCCAGTAGTAGGTCAATTTCAGACTAGGACTGTCTAAGATGGTAGAATATCTTCCATATTCAATAGCAGTCCAACCTTCGTGCTCGTCTTGGACGCTATCATCTAGGTATCGAGAAAGGCCAACCCAACGGGTATCATGGGAAAACCCAGCTTGAGACTTCGGCCTCGCGCTCGAGTCATTGCGGGGATGGACGTGAAGCGATTCCACAGATGACTGAAAGTACGGGAACAGCTCGCGGATGCCATGCCAAATCCTCCGCCTTCGGAACTTGTAGTCAAAGGAAAGACCTTTCCTGCGCTTCCTTTCAATATCCTCTTGTCTGATAGTGCTTAAGCTCTTCGCGGCTGAGAGTTGATTTTGTTTGAAGTCTGGGTTTGGCCGTAGCTGGATAACCGGATGGCGAAATTGGAAAGACAGTATTTGCCGATACAAATCGAACGGCCCTGCAGGATTAGCTTCAACTACTCCAGTTGCGCTATCAAATGTTGCGGCCAAATTCGACCTCGTATTCTCATTTCCGACGACAATGGCCCCCTTGGTACACGCCAGTTCGACTGGTAATAATTGAAGAAGCTTTGATGAGGTCTTTCCGACTTCGCGACCAGGACCCTTTGCATCTTGCAAATCGAACTCCTTGCTATGATCATTCCTGCGTTCGGAGAAAGATCCTGAAGCTTGCGTGCGATCGGGAGACGATCTGGTTGCGGAGGAAGCACTGGTTTGTCTGATGGAAAAATCCCATTGATCTTCCTTTCCGGCTTTCCCCGAGTCCGATTTTGCGGAACTTGATGCGGGTGGATTGTCACTCCCATCGCCAGGAGAGAGATCCTCGTGAATAGAGTGGCCAAAGCCGGATAGGATGCTCTCATATGCCGCGGTTCTGTTATATATAAACCATTCCAAACCATAGCATCGAATCGCTATTCGACTAGAAAGTGATTTGGTCCTTCTTTTGTCCCCTTGCTCCGCTACACCATCGCCTTTGTCACCGTCATTCCCCCTTAAAGGATCATTCTCATATTGGCCACCTAGTGCCGACGAACTGCCATTCTGTTTGAAGCCAGACAGTCTTGTCTGCTTCACATTCGGCTTCCAGTAACGCCACGATATAAATCCCCCATGTATGAAGATGGACTCGTTCACTCCGTGGTAACGAACGCCTTTGAAGAAAATCCGGCCCCCGAGGAGGGAAATCTGGAGCGCATGGATATCGACATATGCGCGATAGTAGTGCCACGTATACGCGCGGATTCCGTACGATATGAGAGTTCCAAAAAGACGGTTGAAGTAGAACAAAAAGAACAGCGTCCTATATACATTGTTA
Organism: Monascus ruber; assembly: GCA_002976275.1. Lineage (NCBI taxonomy): Eukaryota > Fungi > Ascomycota > Eurotiomycetes > Eurotiales > Aspergillaceae > Monascus > Monascus ruber. The sequence goes on along the minus strand of PSNO01000001.1, from coordinate 3,023,799 downwards.
GCGTGATCCATGCCCACCAGCAGTTGATAGTTCCTTTGGACGTACAGAATACCAGACACGATCAGATCAAGAAGAAAGAACCTGTCACATCATCAGCCACATTCCCATATACGCGGCTTCTGGGACCTACCAGTTGAAAGAGGGGTTAGGAGGTGTCAAGAATGAGTGTGTAGAATGTGCGGCGTCCGCTGTCAAGCTACCGACGGCCATCTCTTTATCCTTAAAGGCCGCAGCCCGTGGCCATTGCGACCAGAGGGAAAGACAGTTTCCCGTTGGATCAACGTCCGATGCGAGCAGTGACGAGATCCATCGACAGCCTGCATACCTGGTGTTCGCGGTCGCTGAGGAATAATGCACTGATCTTGGGATGTGACGAAGCTGCTGCCCATTATAGGTGGCCAAAGAGGTAATTGGAAGGCGGTCTGGCGGGCTCTTATCAGTGCGGAGAGATCTCGGAGAGTGTCGTGCTGCAGATGCTCCCAGAAGCATATTACAGGAATAACCCGTCTGCCTACGCAACTAGCTTCGAGGTTGATCGTATCGCAATGCATGGCCTTTCTCCTTTTGTTCCTATTTTCTGAGGGTATTCCAGCGTCTATACAGTCGGTCTTCGGAGAGCCATGCCCTGTGATTTTTAGGGGCGGCCACGGTTCGCGATTCCAACACATGCAGCACAGCACGCAAAGCATGCCGTCTCAGAACCCTCAGCACATTTCAACGATGGTTACGGATGCTCCATCTGGCGGCACGGGCTCCAGTCTTGGACGAGCAGTCGTCATTGGTACTGGAGTCTCGTCCCTGGTAGCCTCGTTGTTGTCTGTGGTGTAAGACACCGTCTGCCCCCCTGTTCCTCGCTCTACCGGGCCCAAGCTGACCTCTGAACCACCGCATAGTTCCATATGGCTTCAAGCGTACGGTTATAACTTTTTTATTTTCAATCCCTAGCCGGAAGCTAATTGATGCTCGAAGTAAAAACTATCGAAAGCCCCTCCTCCAACGATACGTCGTCCGCATATTGTTGATGTTAGTATTGACTTCTGCGCATAACAGAGTCGCAGTAGAACTAACCATACCAGGGTTCCGATATATGCAGTATCCTCCTGGACGAGTATTGTCTCACTTAGGGCTGCCCAATTTCTCGACCCCATCCGAGATGTCTATGAAGTAAGCCCTTCAGTTAAAAACTGGCATGCTCGCTGTTGACAGTTCTGTTTACGAGTTTTTCATATATATAGGCTTTCACAATATATACCTTCTTTCAACTGCTCATCAACTTTCTAGGTGGAGAGAGAAATTTAATTATTATGACACACGGCCGCCCTCCTGTCCAGCATGCCTGGCCGCTCAATCGCTTTCTTCCAAAGGTCGATATATCGGACCCGCATACATTTCTAGCAGTTAAACTGGGTGTTCTTCAGTATGCATGGTTAAAGCCTATCCTGGGGCTTGCCTCTATAATCATGAAAGCGACCGGGACCTACAAGGAAGGATACCTGGGTGTGACATCCGGTTATCTCTGGTCCGGAATCGTGTACAATATCAGTGTTACCCTAAGCCTTTATTCTCTTGCTATGTTCTGGGTTTGCTTGCATGATGATCTGGTCCCATACAGACCTGTCCCGAAGTTCCTTTGCGTCAAACTCATCATTTTTGCCTCGTATTGGCAGGGATTTTTCTTGTCGATCTTGCAGTGGCTGGGAGCTTTGTCTAATGGGGTTGCGGGTTACACGCCAGATAATGCCGCTGCTGCGATTCAAGACGGACTAATTTGCTTCGAGATGCCGATCTTTGCAATAGCTCACTGGTACGGCTTTTCTTGGCATGACTATGCAAATGCAGGGATTTCAGCGGCTCGAATGCCAGTAAAATATGCCCTCCGTGATGCTTTTGGTTGCAGGGATCTTATTGAAGATACAAAAATGACACTACGCGGTGGAAGCTACGAGTACCGACTATTTGATTCCGTGCACCACGTTATCCCACACGCGGAGTCGAATTCGCGTGTGAAGAGGGTGATGGACGGCATGAGATATGAGAGGGGAGGGAAAGCAAAATATTGGATCCCGCGACCAGGTGAGATCAACAGCCGTACTCCCTTGCTGGCTGGGACAGACTCTGGGAGATACGATCGTAGCCAAAGAAGAGGAAGCGCGTTGGAGCGATTCCGCCCTTACACCGACATTGAGGAGACCACTCTTGATGAAGAAGATGAAGGATTATTTGCAAACGCTCGAGCTTTGGAATTTGGTGATTGGAATGTAAGTTATAGGCACCGCCATTCGCAGAGCGGAGACGTTAATAGCTCGCAGTATCCAGTAATCACCGCGAACAAGGTACCATGGGACCAACGCCTGGCTCCTACCAGATCCTACCAGAGCCCTCGCATAGCGGAGCCTGTTAGAAAGAGCCGGAAATACAAGAAACGGCGCCAGGATGGTAGCGAAGACATACGCCAAAGCGATAACTCCAGCACCACTAGCGCTCGAAGTAGGGATTCTGGGAATCCGAACTCCTTACGACATGCAACAAGAGCCACTCCTTCTGGCAGCCCCCACAAGAGTCAATTTGCTGACCTAGCTGTTAGAGATAGAGAGGCTGAGGCGCATCAACGCGCCCAGACTCGAAGAGAGGTTGATCTGGAGCGTCGGCATTTCCATGTACCTAACTCTACCACAGCCAATGAAGGGGAGGACAAGGCAATCAGCAATCCCAGGACTCCGTCCGGTAAACCAGTTGAATCCCTCCAGGACCTTGGCCAAGAAAAGCACATTGGTGTCCCGAGCCCTGACAATGCGGAGTCGTCCCACAGGAACGAGGAAGATGAGGATCCCAGCCCTAGAGCACCCCCTTGGGACTACGGCGCTCTGGATGAAGGAAATGTATGGAAAATAGACGCTTAAACCTAACTCTGTGGCACAGCTTCTTCGTCAATTGTCCATTTTAGACGCTTTTTCTTTCCAATTCTCCCATGCTCCCTTGGGGATTCTCTTTATTGACTGCGATAACGGGTTTTATTCATTTTCGGATGTTTCTTTTCGGAGACATACTATTTATTATCATTTATTTGACTAGCGATCAATGTAAATGAAGTCCGGACAGGAAGATATCTATTATTCTGTGGTTTAATATCTCTCTGGTCATGCCATGACTGGCAATTCCACACGGCGAACTCGTAGCCCTTCCATCAGAGACCAGGCGTCGATCAATGACGGGGCGGGAAAGAGGATGTTGTCACTCTACAGATGTAACAGCGCCGCTGATTGGGGATGGTAAGCGCCCGTCTTCATTTCGTGGTGGTGAGGTGCAGAGTGAAGCCTCTGCTGTTGGCCAGACAGCGGGGCATTTCGCTGCCTGAGCTGCGTCTCTGCGATGATAGCCAACACACCATCGCCGTGCAGCGCCCATGCGTCCCGGCCTCGCCGTGCCCTGACTGGCGATAATAGATTAGCTATCCCTCATCGCTGATCTCCCCATCCCGTTCGTCAGCGGGGTTGGCGCGCTGGTCACAAGGATGAGTTGGTTGATGGAGTCCCCTGGCCAAGCGATCTCTCTCGTCTTTGCATCGACTTTAAGGGGCTTTGGCCCCCCCCCCCCCAGCATGAGATATGTCGTTCTGTTGTTTTGCTTCTGCTTCTACCTTATTTTGGACGATGAGGTATCGAGTAGGCCGACAGTTTTAAGCGCTGGCAGCGATGGAGCTGGCAATTGAACAAGCAGGACTGAGGTTTACTGGCTGGATCTCGTCCTGCTTGTTTTGTCTGTCATCGCCTGCGGATAATAACAGTCCTCATGCTGTCGATTATAAAGGTCGAAGAGGTAAGACACATTATTCTGCGTGGTAACGATCTTCTCTCGCTGTTTGATCTAACTGGTTTTCCTCCTCAGGACACGAACAAAAGAAGGGGCTATGCTACCATCAGCCACACCCTATTCCCACCATGGCGCTGGTCTCCCGCAATGACCTCTCTGCTGCTAACATCAATCCTCCTCGTGCTCGTGCCGCATCTTCATCGCTACAGACAGTGGAGGGCAAGGATCTAATGTCGAACGCGCGGAGGGCATCAAGGGCTTCGAATCGGTTAAGCGGCCTCTCCTTCAAAAGGAAATCCTCCAGGCCTTTGACAATTAGCGCACCGACGAATTTTAGAAACGTGGAATCGTTCTCGCAGTGCTTTTCCTCGGAGCAGTTCCAGTTCCAGCCTCTGGAGCTGAGCATCCACCATCCTGGGAATCGGTTATTGGATCTCCCTGCGTTTGAGAGCTTCCAGCCAGGAAACGAGTCGTCTCTTCGTCTACCTCCCAGAGCTCGCTCTATGTCTTACGATATTTCACGCTCATTAGAGTATTATTGCCCCGACCACTTCAGGGTTCCCCGTAAACCTGTTGGCTCGGGCCCCAGACGATCCTCAGTTGCTAGCCCACTTGAACTGTCCCTGGAGAAACGGGCATCTATAAGCGCCACCAGTCCCTTAATTCCACATTTCTCAACACTAGTTTCCCAGAGGGCCTCGGTGTTCGGGGATGCTTTCGCACTATCGCCGCAGACTGCTTCCACCGAGTTGGAGCTGGACGACAGACGCGGTCACGAGCAAGCGCTGAAAAGCAACCAGTATAGCAACATCGCACGCGCAAACCCATCCGTAAACCTGCAGGGCAGGTCTTCCAACCCTACAACACCCCTAGGACGTCTCTCGTCTGTTAGTGCTTCTCCAGCAGTCGCTGGAAGGGCACATACACCTCCATCACCTAAGACTCTCTGCACCAGCCCTTTCGCAAAGTGGTTGCCTGCAAGCGAGGGCTCTTCCATTCCCTTAATGGCGACTAAAGAAAGTACTGATTATCCTAATCATAACCGATTGCGAACTCTAAGTGGGTCCACTTTATCTTCGAGTTTGACGGATGGGATAGATACGGTTCGCTCGCGTGGCAGCACAACGACAGCAGTGCAGGCTACTCTTCTGGAAGCCCATGCGGAAAAGACTGTTGAGCTGATGGACATTTTGCCTCAGCCCTTACCCCTAATCTCAAGGCGGGATTTTTCTTCAATTTCTGATGAACCGGTTCACCCTACTAAGCACAAGGGAAAGGAGCAGGAGGGCTATAGTTATAGTCATAATTTCTATGCATCTCATCGGGAATCTCCCATTGGTTTGGCCTTTTAAGCAGTCTTCGTTTGCTATTTGGCTTTCCTTTGCTATGGACCCTTTTTTATTCTGCTCCGTCTCTGCATGAGACGAGGTTTGCCTGGCGCTTTTTACCTGTGTACTTTTCTTTATTCCATTGTTAGAACAGCGGGCTGTCACCCAATTATATTGCTGTCCGTTTGAACCTTCTCCAGCGCTGATCCCCATGAGGCTTTTTCAAATTCGAGGAGCATAAGCGGGGAAAGACGATCTCTGAAAGCTTGGCCGCAAAGAGTTATGTGACCCTCGGCGAAGAGCGAGCAGGCCAGTGAGAACGCTACGAAGGATTTTCGTATTGCTAGTACGACACCGGCGCCGCAGCCACAAAAGCTTAGGGCTTCTAATTTGGCTATTCCAGAGTGTTTCTGGAGACTGATCAACTCCAATATTGCCGCAATCTCACGTTAGACCGAATCTGCCTGAGCTGGCACTGGACAATAATAATGATGCCTGTCAAGGCGCAGCGATGCGCAAAAAAAAAAAAAAAAAACCAGCATAACTCCAACCCCTGCGCCCTGTCAGCAAACAACTCATTTGTGGTTCTGCCCGTCTAATAATACTAATAATAATAATGGATCTTAAATAATCACTAGTAGTGTCTAATTTCGCATGGGTTCCTTCCTTCGCTGATTCTCTCCTGCTTGTCGGGGGTTCCGTATGTCTGTCCTCCCTTGGCAAGGCATCAACATCCTTTCTCTCCATGGGAGTATCTTCACAATGGCAGCTAATGACAGGCTCCATGATTGCAAGGGCTTCATCCTCCGTTTCATCAGATCCCCAGGTCTGTATTTCGACCAGGGCTGGGAAGCCTCACGCCTGTACTGGTTCTCCCTCTTCTTCGTCGCCGTCTTCTCCGCCAAACTCCTCCATATCTACTCCCATCTGAGCTCCCTCCCGTTGAAACAGTTTCTGGTCTGGGGCTTGACCTTCTTCGTCCAAGATGTCCTGTGCATTGTCGTCGCATGGAGCCTGACTCGGCATTGGCATGGGAAATGGGCACGCATCATGGCGGCCCTGGTGGTCGTTCCCCTAAGGTAGACTGATTAATCGCAATGCAAGGTATAACAGCATCAGGCTAAATGTTTTATTTCCCTTTTTCTAGTTTGATTGTCTCGGGCATGGCCGCCGCCAATATTTCTTTCTATGCTAGCACCGGGGCAGAAATACACTGGCGACAAGCGCGCACTTTCCACCGCGACGCTGCCTCCGTCAAGACCCTTCTCAGCGGCCTGACAGGCCTTTTGATCGTCGAGATCCTGTTCATCGTAGTATCATGGTTCGCGACGCCTTTTCTGTTCAATTGGATTGGAGGAGTCCTTAGAATCTTGAGCTCGTCTGTGGCCTCTGTATGCTGCTGCTGCAGGAGGAGGAAGAAGCCTGCGCTGGATCCGGAAGGCTACGAACCAGTGGTCCTGGACGACTACGACGAGGACAAGAATGACCTAGAGTCGAGTCCGTCGATGGGGATTTTCCAGAAGATGGCACAGGAGACCAATCAGTCTCCGCTGAAGCTCCTTTTAATACTCCTTCCCACGGCCACAGTCATCATCCTGAGCTGCATTCGTCCATCCGACCCTGCATACTGTTTTCTCTCCCAAACACTGATCCTCACCCCTTTCAGTGAACCAAAGGCCTACAACGGAAATGTCTTGCTCGATATTCCCAGGTTGCAAGGCGATTACAGCTGGCTCGGTAACCGTACAGCCTTGGACACGCCCCCCAAGTTTGACTGGCTACCGTCCAGGAAGTTAGATGGGTTCAGAGACTGGTATACGAGCCTAAATGCGAGCGAGACGTATATGCATTACAATCCAGCAAAGGACCCGCTGCATATTTCGAATCTGCAGGGTGAAGTCATCGAGCCCTTGCGTGAAGTCCTCCACAACGGCAAGGTTAAGATCAAACACGTCTTCGTGCTCAAACTGGAAAGCACTCGAGAAGATGTTTTCCCCCTTCGCAAGGAGTCCTACATGCACAACCGCGTTCGGCAGACCTACAGCAACGGCCGGGTCCCTGATCATGTCGAGAAAAGACTAGCCAATCTGACCCGTACAGCAGAGAGGTTGGCTGGGATCCCATCTGGATGGGACAGTGAAGAGACGGCTCCCAAACCTTACGGCAGCATTCGTGCGTCCAATGCGTACACTAGCAGCACATTCACCCTCAAGAGCTTGACAGGCACTTTGTGTGGTGTTTCGCCGCTGGTTGTCGACTTCAATCGCGAGTATCTGCATCACATTTATCAACCCTGCATACCCCAAATTCTCGACGCACTGAACCCACAATCCAATGGCACCAACAGCACTGACGACTTTACTTCCTGGCCATGGCATTCTGCCTTCATGCAGTCTATCACCGATTCTTATGACAACCAGAACTATCTGACGCCGGTTTTGGGCTACAAGCATTCGGTGACTGTGGATACGATTGTTCAGGATCGCATAGAAAACCCCTCCCACGACGACGAGCCGGTTAATTTCTGGGGGTATCCAGACAACGAATTGCGTGGCTATTTCCGCAATGCCATCAACAAGGCTGAACAGGACAAGGAGCGTCTGTTCATTAGCCATATCACCGGCATCACGCATCATCCTTGGAACATGCCACACAATAAGTTTGAGGAGATGTCTGGTCCCGGCTGGTTCAAGCGCAACACGAAATTGAATCGCTATCTGAACACTATTGGCTTCGCAGACCGATGGCTTGCGGAGATTCTAGAGATCCTCGAGGACACTGGAATTGCCAATGAGACTCTCCTTGTGGTAGTTGGTGACCAGTAAGTCCACATGAATAGTCTTTTTTTTTTGAATGACTTGACTGACCTTCCCGACAGTGGCATTTCCCTCCCCGAAGACAACGGCGTCACGCCAAATGATAATCCCCATGTGTCGAATTTCCATGTCCCCTTAGTCTTTGCCCACCCTCACCTGCCTCCTATTGAAATCAGCTCCGCAGTCACTTCCAAGCAGATTCTCCCCACGCTCCTCGACTTGCTAAAGGAGTCGTCATCCCTAAATGACCGCTCTAAGCACATCGTTGAAGACCTGCTCCCCATGTACGAGGGCCAGTCGATGATCCGACCTCTCATCCCCGAGCTCAACGGGGTACAAGACTGGCAATTTACCGTGATGAACACCGGAGGAACCTGGCTTTCCCTACGATCTGCTTCAAACCCCTATCGCTTGGTTGTACCCCTCGTCCCAGACGTGGAGTGGCGATTCACCGATGTCGAAACAGATCCGTCCGAACTCCATCACCTCATGGCATTCGACCTGTTAAATCTTATGGAACTCGTACGTACAAAGCATGGGTCTGAAGCCGTCCAGTGGATCAATGATGCAGCACATGTTGCTCAATGGTGGGTTTCGGATAATTGGCGTCGTTATGAATATACCCCATGACGTAGAAACAGAAAAGCATTGGAAACTCGGAACTCATCATTTGCTGTTTCCCACCGTTCGTTCATTTCCTAACGGCCTATCTATCTGGTTAGAGCGGCCCTGAAGTTGGTACTGTTGTTGGTTATTATTATTACTGCATTGGGTCTCATATTGGAGTACTAGGCTTTTTTTTTCTGCATGGTATGCATTACTAGCATCAGAATGATATTGCATATGGAGTACATACCTTTTATAATTTACTCAATCAAGAGCTTACTTGGGCGTTATACCTACAGGCCCAGCTTTTTCTAGGGAATCCGGTTTTTTCTAGAGCAGACCTGATTAGGGCTGTATAACTACCGCAAGTAATATCGTAAAAAGGGTATCTAACTATATAGCTATGTTACCTAATTATTCAATCCATACGCCCTGGCGATAAATTATAATAATCAATGGGAGATACACAAAAACTATATGTAAACCAGTGTTCAAAAGAAAAGATTGACAAGGTATTCATTCAGTCGTCTTCGACGATTTCCACTCCGTCATCGATGACATGTTTGGGGAGATCGTCGGTTTGGGTATCTTTCTTTAATATGTCCAGCATCTGCCAAGCACGATTAATCACCCCATGTCCCAAGACACCGTAGGGGGTCTGGGAGCCCCTATAACCGTTGAGGGCGCTCTGCTGGAGATGGAAAACAGCCTTCCCTCTTTGCACTTCCGCGAGTCTATCCTGCTCCCGTTCGCGGCTGACGATGTCATTCTTCCATTCAACCCAGCGCTCGTAGTCTTCTCGTTGCCGGAGAACTCGGTACCGGAGTCTAGATTTCGAGGGGCGCCAGGCCACGCGGTTGTTCTTCTCTTGCGAGCTTGCCGACTTTAGGTCGTAAACGTGGGATTTCTCCGTCAATTTAAGCAGATGCGAGAAGACATCTCTCGTTTCGAGGGCTGTCTGTTGTATCGCTTCGCACTGGGGGCTGGAGCTCTTCTGTGTCAGCGGCGCGTCGAGCCAGGAGTGAATATCGGCTGATCGATGAAGAGTGTACGGGTCAAGCAGGTTGGCACGGCGGTTCTCTTCACGGAGAAAGCGGACGGCTGCTTGGAGGCTGTGGACTTCGGCTCGCAGGGCTTCGTTCTCGCGCATTGTAGCAAGAGACATGGCGCTATCAACGACAACGCCTTCCGCTGTAGTGGCGACACCGGTGGTGCCGGAGGCTCTTTTCATTCTCTCAAGACGTGTCTTGTAATCCTCCCGTTCAGTCTCTAGTGTCTGTAAATCTTGTCTTTGCTTCTCTACAGTTCCCGATAGCTCCAGCTCCTTTGCTTGTAGCTCTTGGATCTTCGATTCAAGATCTTTTGCCATGGACACCTTCTTGTTCGCTTCACGCATCCTCGATTCAAGAAGCTCTACTTTAATAGCCTGCTCCTCGAGAGTTTTGTCTTTGACCCCCAGTGCCGTGGATGCCTCGTGGATTTCATTCTTCAGCCGGTGAATGATCTCATCGGCATCGGCGGATACGGTCTTATTCGATTTGAGTTCCTCCGCTCTCGCGAGCCAGGGAGCATGGCGCTTTTCAAATTCCGTTGTACGGGAAATGTTTGATGAGAGCGAGTCAAGATCTTCCAGGTAACCGCCGAAATTCCGCAGCATATGGCTGAGCAAGGTTAGGCCATCATCGCTATCGTTTGCAATGCTTGAGGATCGAGCAAAGGATTCTGCTGTCTGCGACATGTTCTTCAATACTTCCGGGAGAGTATAGGGTTCGACACGTCCCTCTTCGCCGAGGAGAGCCAAGGCATTTTCTCCTAAAGACCTTGCTAGCTTTGAAATTTTCGCGGCAGCGTTCTCGGTCTGTTCAAAGGGTTCGCTGGCATCATTTGGAGGAGCAAGCGACCGTGATTTCAAGTCATCGAGTAGGCGATAGATCTTTCCCATCGCAACTTTCAACCCACGAGCTTGCGTCACAAACGTATCCATCTTGTTGAAGAAAAATGCGCCTTCCTCATCGTCCTCTGTCGGTGCACTGAGTTTAGATTGCATCATCGATTTCAAGTACGATATTGATGATGCAGCTTGTTCCAAGTATGCCTGCGTCAATATTGACCGCATGCATATCTCGTCTGCAAAGATCTCCAGATTGGGTGGGAGAAGCGTCTCTGCAAGATGCGTTAGCACACTAATAGACCTGTGCAACTCGTCGACACATTTTCTCGCGTTGAAATCATTTCCCTTTAGACTTTCGATCCATGAGTTCAATGTTCGTTCCACTGGTTCCAGTTCGTAGAAGGCACCTTCAACCCTACTAAAGTCTTCGGTAGAGCAACCGGAGATGTAATTTATAAATCGGTCACAGATAGATGATATCCACAAGAGCTTTCCGATGGCATCGTGAGCCGCAAAGAATTCTTCTGGTATGACCGAAATAGAATGCTGATCAGAAAGCCGTTCACGGACAGTATTGCTCATCAAGGAAGCCTTGAAGGCGACCCGCTTGAATCTCAGGAATGCAAGTACAGAATTTCGCTCTCCATCGAAATATTCAGGGAGGTACAGCTTGAGAATTGACAAATGCTCCGCTGCTTCTTCAGCCTCCAAGCGACCAAGTTCCACGTCAATTGTCTTTGTCTGGGCCTTCGAGATAGAGGCTTGCAGTTTGATATTAAGGTCCATCATAGCTCGAGACCGCGTCGTGAGCTCATTAGACTCGGTTTCTGAAATCTGTTTGGACGCCCGCATGTCCTCCAAGTCGGTTTGCAGGTTTGAGACAAGCTCCCGAAAGCGAACGAGGGTATATTCAAGATCCTCAATAGTCTCCTCTTGCTGGGAGATCTTTCGACACTGCTCGTTATAAACGCTCTCCCTGTGTTCAAGCTCTTCTTGCAGTTGCTTTTCCGTCTCGATATGGTTGTATTCGAGCTCGTCGTTTATTTCCTTCAATGCCTCCAAGTCCTCAATCGCAGCCTTGAGTTCATTGATCTCTTCTTGGTACTGCATGTTCTTGTCTGCAAGCTCTTCAATCATTTCTTCGGCGCCAAGGGCCGTTTCCAACTGCTGTTTTAGATCCTCTACATTGTTCTCGGACGCCAAGAGTTTTTCCTTTGCAGATTCGTATTGGGCTTTAATATTAGAATATTCTTCCAAATCCTGCTGGAGTTCTTTTATCTGGTCCTTAAGCTCCGCTTCCTGTTGTTGGGTCATGTCACGCAGACGGATAAGCGCTTCGCGCAGACGTTCATTTGTTTTCTCCATTTGCAACCACCCTTGGCTAGCCCTTTCCTCTGGGCTCATGGTTTGACCGAGTTCTTCATTTTCTTGTTGTAGGACATCAACCTCCAGTTGGAGTTCTTCGACCTTTTGCCTCAGGATCTCACATTCATGCTTGAAAGCATCCGCTGTTTCTTCTGCCATGTCGCGGTCGAGGGCTGCCATTTCAAGGGCCGTCTCATTCTCGGCTTGTAGTTGTTCTAGTTCTTCCAACTTTGACACCTTTTCTTTTAGTGCTTTCCGTAGATCTCCTATCTCGACCTGCTGCGGTTGGTACTTTGCCTGCAATTTCTGGATGATTCCCTCAAATTTATCGCGTTCAGATTTGAGCCTTTCGAGATCTTTGAGTTTCTCTCGGTCCTCTGCGCGCTTGTTCTCCATTACTTTTAGCTTCGTTTTAAGTCCTTCGATCTCCCTTGCTGTCTCTGTGCTATTTTGCAGCTGTCGTGGCGAAGATACAGATGTCTTCGAAGGAGCAGCTTTACGGAGGAGACCTGGAGACCTCGCAGTCGCTTGAGGAGTCGAACTTCCACCGCGCGAGACCCTGCTTTCTTCAGCATCATGGGATTCAGCACCATCACGATGGTCTGACCGACCATGTGCTCTGTTATCAGTTTCCGCTGGCATCTTCTTAGGGGGTGGCCGGACAGGCGGCCGCTGCCTAGATGACAAATTCGAGGAAGATGCTGCACTAAGAAGACCAGGTCTCGCCGGTTTATTCGCTGTTCCTGATAACGAAGGTCGCGCGGTTCTCGAGATGGCCGTTGAGGGCTGTGGAGGGCCCATAGAGGACCTGGTATTGGCAGTCGGCCGCGATCTGGCTGCTGCAGAGGTATGTGTATCGGTGCTCACGGGGGATCGTGTGGAGGATCGTGTAGAAGATCGAATCGCACGGGTAGCCAATTGCTTTGTAGGTGATTTCGCGGGAGACTATATAAATAACTGGATCAGTAAGATGGATGGAAGTATCTCAAGGTTACGCAGCATACTTGCGGTGATGACGCTTTTGGCTGTAAGGACAGACTAGAAGCAGTACCGGTGCTGTGCCTTTGGGTGGAGAGTGTGCTGGCTCTTCTCAATCCCGCAGTACCTGAGACAATGCTACTTTGGGGTCGTCCTTTGTTGACCGTCTCCCTTGCCGTTTGCTTGTCTGCACGTCCGGGATGTTCAAGAACTCTAGCAATTCCCACTGGTCGTAGGAACATGCCATGCAGCGGCTTGCATTCAAAATACCGTTCTCCTGCGACTGAGCCATCATTTTTTCCGTTGGGGCCATCCAGCTCGACGCCAACCCAGACTCCCTCTGCGAATCGTGTGGTACCAACATAGCGAACGATAGCTCGCTGTCGCTGTTCATCTTTCAAGGCCACTATCTGGCCAGGGCATATATCGGCCATGGCGGAAGAAAGGTGAGACAGCAGTTCCTCCTTAAAGCCACGTCAAAGGAAGGGGGATGTGATGGCTGAGACAAAATAGCCAGCAAGCTAGCCTCCATTGTATGGAGAAGGGGGAAGGTTGGCTTCGCGTTTCGGGACAAACAATGACGATCTGCGGCCTGAGGCATCAATCCGTCATTGGACTTTCACTCCAAAAAATCTCAAGGATTAATCAGAAATGGAGAAACAAGCCAATAATAGGAATGGGAACAGCTAAGTTCTTTGTATTTCAAACCGTCTTTGTTTTCAGAGCCTATACTGGTTTGTGCCTTGGGCTACTCCAGCAAAATATATATATCTCCAGCTGTCGAGTATGGATTTGCAAATGAGCGCATTACCTTGTGATCATGATATTCATCTAGAAACTCCATATCTAATGTGAATACTTGGTAAGGGGCAGAGGCATTAATAAAGTGCATGGGAATAGAGATACCATGTTTTATATCTACGAAGATCGACTACTTCATTAGGAGACTGTTATTCCAGGTCTCATTTCGTAACATCTATGAACATGATTCTATGCGTATGTAGCAGTCCTTATCGTGCCTATAAAAAGCAGACTCATACCCACTCGGCATTATGGTTTAAAGAAACCGGGGAAGATGGTTCTCAATTCCTCAAGATTTCGTATCAGGTATCTAGACGCTGGTATGCGTGGTTCAGGAAGACCTGGTTCCACGAGGTGAGCAGTGGTCCAGCCACGAGCCTGGGCATGTTTACAGTTCAAATGAGAATCGTCTGCATAGTCGATTGAGCGTCAGAATTTGGACGCTGCATCCGACCGAAGAATAAAAAGAAGACAAAAGGAAAACGTACCGACAAAATAACAATGACTCGTACTCAGTGCACCAGCTTCTCTCTCGGCCTTCTCGTACATTTCCTGACGGGGTTTACACACCAAGGGTAGGTGACCATAGTCACAGTAGGTTACCCCCTCAAAGAGATCTTCCACACCCAGCAACTTTATTACCCTCTTGGCATGGTTGATATATGCATTCGTCAAGAGCCATAGCTTCACCTTCGTCGTATCTATACTCTCGAGCAATTCCCGCAGCATCGGATCTGGACGCAGGAGCTTCTCTAGGGGCAAGGCGTCATCCACCTCACGGTTGAATTCAAGGGGATCGATTGTATGATGGCGCGTGAGACCTTCAATAGCAAGGCCATATTCCTTGTAGTATTTGGCATGGAGAGCAGTGGCCTCATGGGGACTGAGCTCCAGATGAGTGACGAAGAACTTATCTGTGATAGATCTCGGAGTGTCAGAAAATAGAACGGCGCCGCGACTGTCGTAACCAGAAGAAAGGAAAAAGCATTATCGAAGACCGACTTATCAGAACTTTCATTTCATCGTGCACGTTGGCCTCTGTAGGTGTCAAGGGCGTCAGCGTTGCCGTCATTTCCCGTCATTTCGTATTGAAGCAACGGTGGCTTTCTCACTTCTGGAGTAGAGCTTTGCCATTCCTACGAGTCAGTATGATAAAGCCAAAGAAGCAAGATATTTGATAGATCAGTGGCATATGCACATACACAATTGTCAATGTCGAAGAAGAAAACGACCCTGTTGTCGACAGGCCGGTTGGCCATGCCGTCATGTGTGCTGCTGTGGACCGTCATGGTCTGAGGGCTTGATGACATCTACACTGTAAACCAGAGGACCACAGTTGTCCAGGATGAGCAACCAGACAGAGCTAGATGCAGGATTTACAAGCAGGAGGATGTAAATAAGCAGCAACAGTTGCTCTTGTCACTGACTCACCTTCATTCTGCACGGGACGCTAAACTTGCCTACCAACGCGTCATTCCCCAGATGGGTTAGCGTCGGACCCCAAGCGAGGCTAGAAGTTCACAGGGCATGACATTCACGAAGCTTGCTCTCTCCGTCTCTTGTCTCCCTCCCCTTTTCACATCCCCTTTGAACAGGCATTAAGTCTTGAGGTGGCCAGGTTAATTTGGTGTGACAGCTGCTTGCCCTATTGGGTGCTCTGAAATGCTGAATTTGCTACATCCCATGGTTTGAAAACAGTTCTTGTGGTTGACAAAAATTACTGGACAGGTTATTCGCAGCCATGACAGCTCCAGAGGCCACTCAGGCTCCAACTGCTAGTACTCCTGCTTCATTGACTACAGATCAATGTGTGCAGGAATATGAGAAGATTCTGAGAATAAGTGATGAAGTTTTCGCTGGAACCCATCCAAGGTTGAAAGTTCCTCAGCAGTTTGTGCGCAAAGTCCCCCCTCGAAGTTCTCAGAAAGCGTCCATTGCACCAGCTCAGGTAGCCACATCTGGACCCTCCGGAGCTGTTTCAGAGAAAACTGCGTATTCGGCTAATGGCGCTGCTGTTGAAACCCCAACGACGGCCCCGACTTCTACTGCGCATATCGTTCCAAAGCCTACGTCAGAGATTGACCCTATTTTCTTGACAAAGTCGGATGATCTGGTGAGGGCAGAGTTGCAATTACAACGACAGAGAGTGGAAAGGGTGTTGCGTGAACAGCTGGAACAGAAGAGGCTCGAGTCTCGATACAAAGCTTCTCTTATGGATTCAAAGCCCGATTTTGACGTCTCTGATGTTTTGAATAGGGCTCTTGAGATTGTCAAGCCCATTGGCCCAGATGACGCACACAAGCCCAATGGAACTACCCTACCTAGTGATTCTCTTGACGGGAATTCTTTCTACTCTAGTAGAGCTCCTGACTCTCCGCAGCATCGCGAGCCGCAGAAGCCGTCTCCAGAGTCGGAGCGGCATGCTCTTCCTTCAACCTCAGACGAAGTTGCCACTGACGTTCCAGTAGACCAGTACTCAGATGAGTTGCGGCGTCTTGAAGCCCTTAACCCGAGTGGATCGGACCAAGAGATGCGGGACACTTTCTCCGTTGCTGACCAGCATTTACGCCATCAGAGACAGGCACATGTTGGACAGGTCGACTCTTTCACAGAGCGGCCCCGTGCTGTCCAGCAACAGGCGGAAGTTCTTGAAGAGTCTGAATATTCCCCGCCGGCCCCAGATGTGCCTCCAATGGCGAAAGGAGATAGCCGTGAGTATCATAAGGGACTGCCCAACAACGCAAGGCAGCGTGCACCTGATCGAGGCTATCGCACTCGCAGATCGTTGTCGCCTGCAAGTGACGTGAGAATTGTTCGGAACCATATAACATCTCCTGCAGCTCCGCAACCGTCTAGAGTATCCCCATTGGCCATATCCGCGGGTCCATCCTCACAGCAGCCCAGGTATTCACGGCCGGAGTACACACGCCGGGAACCAGCTTCAGGCCGTGCCAGTCCCGATGTTCCGGCTCAGCAGTTGATGCCCAGGAAACGTAGACGTGTGCATGATGAGAGAGATCACCCAGTATTTTACAGAAGGCCAGCGGTTGACTCTTCTGGAACTTACATTAAGGAAGAACCAGTGTCGCCGCCGCCGTTTGCCGATACCCCTCCTGCCCCCAGGACCAGACCTGCCCCCGAGCGGCCGATTTATATTGACATCGCATCTCCACGATACACTCCTGTGGCGGATAGAAGGGAAGCATCGGTGAGGGAGCCAGTATATGAATATGATCCTTATCCACGTGCCCCAGAGAATGAAATTCACGTCGAACCTGCTATTCCACGTGCAGCTTCCAGGGTTAGTACTAGAAGGCCTATGCGCGATGATCAAGATCTGCGAAGAGTCGCCAGTTTGAATCAATCAAGGCAGCCGGAGCTGTCTCGCGACTACGTTGACCATCCTGCTCCGGGTTCTATGCCTGCCTCGTCTTATGCCATGGTTGAACGCCCGGCGCCGGAGAGGGCCAGATATTATGAGGAACCAGCTCCAGTCTATACCCGACGTTACATTCCTGTGGATGAGCCGTCGTTCCCCCCAAGATACCGTGAGACGTACGTCGAGGAGGAACTTCCTGCTCCTATCATGGGTCCTCCACAACGTCGGATTGTGGTAGACGAGCATGGAAACCAGTACTACGAGACAGTGCATGTGCCACCGAGACTCCAACCGGCGTCTCGTCCTGCTACTCAAATCGCGAAGCCTGAAGTTTACGACGATCGCGCTCCCATCCGTGCCGCAAGTGTACGGGCCGCTTCAATTGTGGAAGACGCATACGGTGAAAGAAGATACGTTCAGGAAATGCCACCGCCGCCTCCGCAAGTGACCTATCGCCGTGTCGCCGACTACACACAGCCTACTCTAGGTGAACGACGTGGTTATGCTCCAGCAATCGATGGACGAGAAGCGTTTCCTCGCAGTGCTAGTGTCCAAGTGGCAGATTACCCTCGACGCACTGCGTACGTGGAAGAGCCCGAGGTCCCACGGGAAAGACTGGTACGGATGTCCAGTGTGCGACCCGTTCACACCAGGTACGACGAACCGCGGGAAGTTGGCGTCTACGTGGATGATGATGCTCGACGACCGCGCGACTACGTTGAACGACCGGTGTATGTTTCCACAACCCGGCCTATGAGGGAGGAGCGATACTACGAGGACGGCAACCCCGATCGTATGGTTATTGACGGGGGCAGACCTGACGTAGTACAAGCTCAGAGAGTTCCGCGCTACTGAACCCCTTTCTTCCTTCATGAAGGACTTGTTGCATATATGTATGCGTTTAATAGTCTCCCCCCCCAATTGCCAATGAAAGGTCTTGGGGGTATTTGGTGGTGAAATCTGACACTGTCTTGCACACTTTTGATGATTGATGGGGTGTTTGTCTATTTCTTTTGTTTCTTGTTTCCCTTTCCCCCAATTTTTTAATGTATGTGTATCTATTGCAAACAAATTTTACCATATCCAATCAATGTATACATCATTGAATGAACGTACAATGACAAATGATTCTCTGGGCATGAACTGGAAATATCAAATATACTTGGAAGGCAGGCTTAGCATAAACATTACTAAGAAGTCCTAGACACTGCATAACTAGAGACGATTATGAGATAGAATTGTCTGTTCAGAAGAATGCTCCTCTATAGCTGTGACTTTCAGAAATAAACATGACACATGACATTGGTTTTCTTGACCTAGAAAACCGTAAGAGACGCCAGCAAGGCTTTGCATCCAACATCAGAGGACTTAAAAGTACACCCGGATTTTAGCCCATCGTCGCTGGCCAACTTTGAATGACTTGGCCTATTCAAGGGCTAGAAAGGCCGGATAATGCGCCATGACGGGGGACAAGCGCCAAACCCATATGATGCAGCCTCTTAATTGAAGGATGCGACAACCCGAAACCGAAATCTCGGGCTGAAGTTTCTCTTGAGTCCGTCATTGACGGAGGATTCTCCTGCAGAAGGACTCGACCCCAAGATTGGGGTTAAGTTAACTGAGTCATCCATTAGTCACTGACTGGCAGACTGGCAGTTCGGTTAGTTCAGGAGAGCAAAAAGGGAACTGCAAGAGCTCTTGCTACGTATGAGGCGCTGTTAGGGGGCCAGCGCAAGTAAGTAAGCGCCCAGGAATTGTCTCTCAAGTCTCCAGCTGAACCCTGTCCTTGATTATGAAACGTACATATGATTGACCCCCTATGATAGCGAGTCAGGCAACCGTTCGATGGTGTATTTCCCCCTTGCGACTTTCATGATCGGCACGCCAGGGATTTTACGCAAACGCCGACACAGATCCTTGTCGTTCGTACCGACGATGTAGATCCTGTGCTTCGATACCTACAATTTTATCGAAAAAAATCTCGATTAGTACATCCGGTAGAACAAGAAGAGACAATAAACCAACTCACCCTGTCGACTATGCAATCGTCAGCATACGTGCCGGCATGGGAACACCGGAGCCTTTCCCATCTAATATCCTTAGCGACCCTAAGTGCTAGGCGGAATTTATCGCCCATCTTCTCGAGTTCTGCAATCGTGCAATCCGTGAAAGTCGGAATACATTTTGCGTAAAGCCTGAATTAAAAAAAGAAAAACGCGTGAGTAAGATCCCAGAAAAGAAAAGCGCATTCATTCCATTCCACATACAGATCCATCATCGCAGCGAGCAAATCCACTTTCGCCCGAATGGAGTGGAAAACGAAGTTGGTATCCACGATCACATGGTAGGGTGGTCCAAGAGCCGTGTTCGCGGCAAAGAACAGATTCGATGGAGCCCTTGGGATATGTCGAGTCAATTCATCATTGTCCTTTTTCTGTGATTTCTCGCGCTTGAGAACAGCACTCCCTGCGGATTGCTTCAATCGTTCATCTCGCTTGCTAAGGGTTCGTTTGACCTGGGGAATTTTGCGATTCGGGTCAGTTTGCGCCGTGGATACAAAGTAATAGAATAGGCGTTATGTCCCATCTCGTCATTCTCCTTCCCGGGGAGAGGATAGACTTCTTACCTGGGCGAATTTTCTTGTTCTTTTCGCCACGCCCATTTTGAAGAAAAAGTACACTCGTAGTAGCAATCCAGCGTATTTGATGCAGGGCAGAAACTGTCAATTCCAATCTAAATCTGAAATTCTTCTACGGTCCGACATTTTGCCGAGGATGAACAGGTATATGTCACGTGATATTATCACAAGGAACGTACTTTTACTTGAGAAAGCATCTCTATACGCCGTACAATCCTGCTCTTTGCTAAACGGTCCTTCTGGATGGATATCAAGCTTTGACTTAAATAGCTTAAGCTATAATAGGTACACCGTATGAAAAGGCTTCGGGATCATGATAACGGATGCAGCAATTTGTGAGCTAGGGGCCAAGAAAACCGAAGATGCTGTTAACTTTTAAGGTCTACAATTCTTCTGGCCCATCAGATTCTTGAATAGGAGATTATCCAGTAGATGCACTACGAGAAAGGCCGTCTCTGAAAACAGCCATCCTGACTCACTTTAGTTCTACAGCGTACAGAACCATGCGATTCCCGAACCCCTACTATGCATACGCGGAGCACAGGCCTCCCAAGAAAAAAAGAGACTGTCTGACCCACCGAGCGAGATGTTAACCTGGAATGACGTTGATACTGTCGAATGCGTACGTACTGGATTACTTTTTGGAGAACCCAAAGCCTCCAATGATACGCGAGTATAGAGCGTTTCCTATCAGTGGACAATTCGGCTTGGAATACAGTGAAATTTGAATGGTTCGTCGATTTGATATCAGCTGCAGGGTGTGTCCCATGCGCGCCAAAAAAGAAAAAGGGGAGAGTGGGCAGGAATTCCTCTAACTCAGGGGGTTACCGTTGCGTCGTTGGCGATTGAGAACGGCACGCTACCCCGTTAAATAGTTGCCTATCTCTGTCTTTGTCTCTGTTTCACTGAACAGTTGGATGCCTAGGTAGATAGATACTGGAACCCTCGGGGCGGGGCGGGCGGAGCGATGAGCATGACGCAAGGTGAGCGGGATTGGCAAGGTCATGGTTTAATAACCATGATATTCGGAGACAAGGGACAAGGAAGAGCGTGTCCAAAGGATAGCAGTGGTCTTGTCATGAGATGGTTTCCATAACAACCACACGGGTGGCCAAGGCAAGAAGAGCGAAGCTGTCCGCTGTCCGGAGTACCTGTCCATATCTCCATGCTGTGCAGCGGTCCTGTTGATGGACCAGTCAGGGTTCGACATATCAGGCCAGGTAAGGGTCAATCGATATCGATTATGGAGTCATGGACTGGTCGAAACTCGTGGAGGATGGTCGGGCCAAGTATCCGGACCAGCCGGCAGAGTAAGTTGGCAACCAAGGCCAGGGATATGATAGATAGGATACTGTTTTCCGTCCTTTTTTTTTTTTTTATTTATTTTCCGTTTTGGAAACGGCCGAAAGCTAATTCAAATAGCTAGCGAGACGAAGCAACCTGATCCCTGATCTAGGCTTGAAGTGAGGCCGTTCCCGTGACGCGTTACACGTGACCTAGTGGTTGAAACAGGTTTAGCCACTCTTCGCTTCAGCAACCGGAAAGGGAATAGCGCGGGCTGTGCATCGAACGGTGCGTCTTTTCTTTCTATGACGCCGATGACCTCAACCAGGAATATGAATACCTATGACTAGGATTATGGACGCTGTAATTACCAGAGCTCTGTAGAAGAAGATCAGATATTCCACTGCCTCTGCGTACAGAGCTCTCTCGTTCTCAAGGGCATTCCTTCGTACACAGGATATTATCTGTCGACTACAAGCCGCATGTTGATCCTGCAGTTCTCGCCACAGCCATCACCCAACGTGTACGCGCAGTACGCTGTATGTAATAAATCATGCGAAGGTTCCAGGCTTCCGGGCTGAAGACGACGTATTTTCCGTGCAGTGGATGACATCGGCAGGGAGGAGTTAGCGGTTGCTACTAGTAGTGTTAGCAGAAGGATCGTGAAGAGCCTGGCAATCATAGTCATAATAATAATATTACTGGAAATAAAGTAGACACAATAATATTAGCAGATCCTGGTCTCTCCCCGCCGCGCTCTCTGTCTCGCTCAGGAAGACCGCAAATCTTCCTCCATCCATCCAGCCCTTCGTATGCAAGTCTGTCTTCCTCGCCCTTTATTTCCCTTCCTTTCTTTCCCTCATTTGTCCTTGGTTTATTTCGTGTTATTTTATTCTTTTCTTTCCCTTTTCCTTTTTTTATTTACATTTTCTTTTTTTGGCCAATTCAGAATCATCCCAGAACTAACCCATCTTCAAATTGATCCTTCCGCAGGGCTGATCGAACTGAACGAACGCATCTCAAGTCACGCACGGCTTACTGTCCCCTGCTGCAGAGCCTCGACCCCCCCCCCCGGCCTCTCTCCGTCGTCCACCTGTCCGTTTTCTCGTCTTTTCCCTCCCTCCTCCTTCTTGGGCATCGATTCCCACTGTTCCGGTGGGTTGACCCTTCTGGTCACACACACATTCATCCCTCCCGCCCTCCTCACCGCGGAAGTCTGGCTCCAGGCTTCAAAGGCCTGTCTCTCATACCGGCCGACAAGGGCCAAATCGATCATCCTCGAATCGCTCTCGACATCTCCAAGTGTCCATCGTCTGAATCCAGCTGCTCGCGATCCGCTATTTTCTCACCATCCACCATTCCTCTCGAACCCCCTCGACTTGCTCAAGGGGCCCGAGAGATCCTTCCTCGCCCTTGCCATGCACAAGATATCCAACTTCACGGGCCAGGCCCGACATGGCTGGGAGCGAATGACGCCTACATTCGGCATGTCCCGGCCTCATACTGATATGTCTTCCCACTCCTTCCGACGACCGCATGGCGCTCCTCCTATGACTCCTCCCACGGGCATCGATCCTACGATCAATCTGTCCTTCAATGTGCCCTTCTCCTCAAATCTGGCCGGTCCCGAAGTCGAGGATATACTCCACGCAAGTCCCGGTGCTCTTCAGCGCTGGACGTTTCCCGAAGGCACTCCAGACAGTACTCCCGTGCACATGCTGCCGGTACACGTTAGCAATGTCGAAGCTTTGCGGGTCTTATGTCGCCGGATAACGGAGACCAGTGGAGGAAGAATCGAGGCCGTCGTGACCTCCTCAGAGCCAAAGGCTGTCCCATCCTTACAACGGCGGCCTCAGGGTTTGGTGACCAACGTTTGCGTGACGGCCGATGGCGAGACAGCGCGAAAGATCCGGGCAAGGGTCCTTAACGAGACCCCCATTTTACTGGTATGTTGGTCATATTCTGCTGAGACTGCTCATTTAGATGCCGTGGAACATTGTATTACCTCCTTTCAATTCCCTTCTGCTAACTTGTTGAAAACCAATTAGCGGTGTGCGACCGTCGATGTAGACGTGCATCTCATAATGGATAGTTCGACCAAGGGCATCCGGACCACCGTACTGGAGCATCTGGACACCCTGGCTGCCTACACAGGCGCTGACATCTTCCTCCTGACACCGAAGCTCCATGAAACAGACAGCGCCGTCGTGTCTTCATACGGCTACGCGTCTGATAATGGCCTGGATGACCGCTTCCGCGTGGCGATCTACGGGGATATGGAAAGCGTCGAACACGCAAAGACGAGAGTCTTGATCATGATTGATCAAATTGTAGGCATCTGTCCCTTTCAACCGATTTTTTTTTGCCTCCTCCCCCTTCTCTCATCCTCTATTTCTCCTTCCATAGTCACAGCTAATCTCTTCGTTACCTAGCTTAAACGTCACGTCGATGCCATGAAGCTGGAATTGACCATGCATACCTTGGTCTGTGGTCGGACTCGTAAAAATATCAAGCTCATCGAAGCGGCCACCGGTACTGCTATTTACTTTCCGCCACCTTTCCCTCGTATCTTCGGCTATACCCCCCCGGGCGCTCATCGTCGCAGCGAGGATGAAGTGTACATCACAGGTGATACACAGGAACAGATCTCCCGTGCCAAGCAGAAACTGCGAGAACTCGTCATGGGCGTGAAGATCTATGTCAAAGATGTAATTGTCAATTCGAACAAAATCGACAACATCTTGCTTGATCGTCTTGACAAGGTTCGCAAGGTCATGGAAATGAACTGCTCTTATATTCTTTTCCCTCAGCTCGGAAGCCAGAGAGGCCTCATTCGCATCCAAGGCTCGGAAGTTTTGCATGTCGAACGAACAGTCAGGGAAATAATGGCTCTGGTAAGTTTTGTTGACCAGAGCTCATCACTAATGTACTAACTTCTGCGATATAGGCTGGCCAATTCTATAGCGCATCCTGGTGGATTATCATACCAGACCCTGCACAGGGTGGTTTCCGTGCTCCTTCACCCCCCGAAGTTCGTACTATGCTCTCCGACATCTGTACCAACTCTGGCGCGGAGGTTAGCTTTGACAATTTGACATTCACCATAAACGGCTCCGATGATGCCGTCAAGGCAGCAATGATGGTGATTAACCAGATCCCGTTCGTCAAGCGCAGTCAATATCAGATGCGGGTAAAGATAGAGCTTGCGAATGAACATAAGGAGTTTGTGAGCGGAAAGAAGAACGGCAAGATCAATAAGATCATGGGGCAGAGTGGGTTGTCTGGTCCAGGAATGCTACGCTGCATGGAACTAACCTGGAGAACAGGCAATGTGCAAATCATCTTTGATGGCTTTAATGAGTACAACTTCTACATTGATGTCTGCGGGAATCAGTACGAGTCCACGAAAAACGGCCTGGATCTTGTGGAGCAGGAGATGCCAGCTTCCATCTCGTTTCACGTTCCCGATCAGTATCACAAGCGAATTATCGGCATCGGGGGCCAACATATCCAACGTATCATGAAGAAGTACTCTGTTTTCGTCAAGTTTTCCAACGCCATGGATCGTGGCGGTATGGGTAAGGAGGAGGATGACGTCAAGGTCGACAACGTTATTTGCAGGACTCCGGCCCGTAATGCGCAGAGTCTAGACCTTGTCAAACAGGAGATCATGGATATGGTCGAGAAAGTGGTATGCATCTAGTGGCTCCTGCGTCGTATCAAAACATTTGTGGCTCACGTTTCTATAGGATGCCGAGTACGTCTCCGAGAGGGTTGCTATCAACCGTTTATACCACCGCGAACTCCTTGCACGTATTTCAGAAATCGATGAGCTTGAGAAGAAATGGAACTGCAAGATTGAGTTCCCCAGTACTGAGCTTGCCAGTGATATTGTCACGGTCTCTGGGCCCGAGTACCAGGTCCCGCAGGCCGTTGATGCTCTTCTTGTATGTCTTTCCCTTTCCTTTTGTTGCGATACCCACGCGGCTTGTTTCCTCCCGAACGGACCTGACAATTATGTAGGGGATGGTACCCGAGAGTCATGAGCTACTCTTCCAAAGCTCTCCGGAACTGCGCGAGTTCTTCAAATCTGCCGAATTCGTCAATGACGTCAGTGCCAAGCTTAAAACTCAGTACGAAGTTGACACGACGGTTGATATGAGTCCCGACCTCCCAGTCGTTGATGAAGATGTACCTTCTCCGACTACTCCTCCCGAAGACCGTGTCATCCTTGGATACACACGGAACAATGCAGGCGGGTTAAAGGATGCGATAGACTTCTTGATTTCAAGACTTGTCGCCCATGGACTCGATGCGACCACCGTTAAGGGCGCTATCCCGCGCCCCAAGTCCGACTCCTTCGAGGAGTCACTACCCTTCTTCGACTCAAAGTTGTTGCAACACGCACCTGCTCCTCTCGTGACCGAGTCTCCCTCCCGGCCCAGTTTCTCTGACGAAACTAGCGAGCGGGGGTCCATTTTTGAAAGGCTCCGGAAGCCAGGTAGCATCTCTTCCTTCTCCTCCTTTATCGGTCGTAAGAATCAGTCTGCGTCACCAGGCTCCTTCTTTAAACATGCCTCCAGCAATGCATCCAAAGCGTCTCTTGTTTCAATGGAGTCTCGAGATAGCGGCTACCGCAACCCATGGAATGACTCTGGTGTGAATCTTCCAGATGATGACCTGCCTGTTCTGGGCAGTTCCCACAGCCATAGTAGCAGTAATGGCTGGCCAGCGCGATTTGATATGAAGTTCCCTTTCGGCACAACACCTGGGGATGTGACTGTCAAACATGATCCTCGAGCGTCTTTTGATAGTGGTCGTCCTAGCACTTCGAATTCTACTTCTGGATACCCGGCCCCGATTGGGCCACCGCGTTAAAAATGAAAAATAAAACTTCTTTCCCCCGGGGGGCAAAGAAATTTATCAATTTGAAGCAGTATACCCCACGGAAATCTGTTTGTTCATTTCTTTCTTTTTTTTTTCCAGCGGTTCTTTTCGTATTGATTCTCTGACTATGTGCATGTCTCTGGTCGTGCTTTGTTGACCTCTTGATACCACTCCAAGCAAGCAAACCTGAAAGATGTCTTAGGTTGACCAAAAAAAAAAAAAAAAAGCAAAAGAAAAAAAAAAAGAGAGAAAAAAAAGACAGTAAGAGGAAACGGAGGAGGAAGTGGTTACTGGAACAAAGCAGCGAAATATTGGTACTTATGCAGAATGCAGAATATGGTCTGTCTGTCTGCAGAGAAGGCAAAAACAAACGACCTGACAAATTCCCATCGAATGTTTGTATACCCACAGCAGTTTGATTTTTCTCTCTTCTCCCTGGTGAGACCAGATGTCCTCGTTTTTACTTCTTGTGGTGCGAGGGGCATGCAGGGGTTTCGGGGCAGGCAGATTTGTGACTCTTTTTGCTTTACCCCTCCGTTTGTGTCTGCTTGCTTGCTTGCTTGACTGACTCTTCGAACACCCTCATATCCGACATGATACCAGATCAGATGAGAGATGATGGAGATAATGTGATGGGAAATGACGGCACATACTGCGTTCTGCTGCTGCTGTTTGTGCTACTTCTGTTCCAACCTTTTTCGTCTTCCCATCTATCCAACCCTGGATGGGATAGTACGCATGTCTTGGGGGTTTTTTTTTAATACCATTTTCTTCTCTGTTCTGTTCCTTTTCTTACTGTTATTTTCTTCCCCCCCTTTTCTTTTTCATTTTGGAATTTGGATCATGGTCTTTTGTTTTGTTTTGTTTTGTTTTGTTTGTTTCTTTCTATATACCATACGAACACTGATATCCCGGATGCGCGAAGTCGTGAATTATAGTAGATGGAACAGGAATGGAATGGAATTGGAACGAGAATTTCTTTGAAATATCTTGTTTTTAAAAAGGAGTAGAGAAGGTTCATAATTCATTGGTTACATGTTCTGTCTAATTTTACGGACGAAAGTGGTTGATTCTATCCTATCTATCCTACATGGAGCATTTCATGGATTTCCATAACTTATGGCAGTCAGCCAATCTCAATCAAATTGCAAACGATAAATAAAACTGGTCACTCCCATCATCAATTACCACAATTATGTATAGACTTCAACCATCATAGACGCAAGATAGATAGATGCAGACAAATGGCGA
Source organism: Monascus ruber (assembly GCA_002976275.1). Classification (NCBI taxonomy): domain Eukaryota; kingdom Fungi; phylum Ascomycota; class Eurotiomycetes; order Eurotiales; family Aspergillaceae; genus Monascus; species Monascus ruber. The sequence goes on along the minus strand of PSNO01000001.1, from coordinate 2,996,765 downwards.
ATGTTGGTCATTTCACAAAAAGAGGAACCTTGACAATTCCCTGGGGACTTTCTGAGAACTAGACCCAACCAGATGTGCGTCAATATGCCAAATAAACGTCGAATGCAATTAATAGAACAATGAACATATCAACCAACCAAAAAAACCCCCACTATATAGCAATTTTCAAATGACATGGCCATGAAACGAATAGCCGAGAGAGAGAGAGAGGGTAGGTAAGTAGTAGGTACCCAAGGAGAATTATAAACCACTATATTCCAATCCCAGTAAGAAACAAAAAAAAAAATAATAATTTCCAAAAAGAGAAACCCCGCTCCCATGTATGCATTACTAAATACTAAGTCAAAGAAGGCCGGCCAGAACGGCTTCGGTAGCTTTAATCGGTTCAGGTTAGCAGAAGTTCACAGAGACGGGATTATGGAGGGAAAACAAGTGTAAGTCTTACCTGAATTGATATACGCCTTCCTAGCATCCAAGTTGACACCGAAGCGCCTCTCCAGCTCCTGCTTAACGCTCTTCTTCGTAACGGTCATCAAATCTGCCGTGCTGAGAATAACGCGTATCTCAGCGAGAATGGCATCTTCGCCCGGCAAGTTCGAGAGATCTGACATTTCCATGTCTGCATTCCGACCCAACATCTCCGATGGTGCGAAGGACATGCGTGATCCATAATGGGGCATGTCAAGATGAGACATCGGTCGAGAGCCAGGGTATCCATACTCTGACTGTGCTGCATGGTATGACTTGGTAGCATACGAGTACCCAGAGAATTCTGACCGGTCATCGCGCTGTGTTTGAGCCTCCCACAGTTCCGCTTGGTATTCTTCCCACCTCTTCTTCGGAATAGAGGCAGGGTCAAACTTGCCTTCGTCTGTTATGACGAGCTTTTGTCCTTGTTCTCCCGTGATAACACGAGTGTTACCCCAAGAGAAATCATCCATGTGCCAAAAAGAGTATAGGGGAAGCGCAAGCGAATATACAGGAAGGGCAAGAATGTAAACGATCATCCAACCTATCATGTCCCACTTACGACGAAGGATGAAGACAATTGCCTGCAGACCGTAGACTGCTCCAAGAATGACGAAGGATGTCCACGGAATCACGTCCGTATCAATAGAAAGCCAAACGATGAGATATATGATGTAGGCAAGTGTGACAGGCTGGATGACTGTACTTAAGAGGTCGAGGATGACAATGAATCTCATGCTAAAGCAGCAGAAACCACACAATTGCTGAAGCGGGACCAGTTCAATGAGATTGTGGACAGTAGAGTTGATCCATCGACGGCGTTGTGACAAGAAAACTGCGAAACTCTCAGGGGCAATAGTCCAAGCATGGGCATTGAAGACAAACTTGGTCTTGAATCTTGGATGATATTTCAGAAGAAGCGTTGTCAGATAACGATCCTCTCCAAGGTGCAGCAGATTCTTCATGTGAAGGGTGTCAACCCTGATTTCCGAGTAGCTGTCGATGATTTCTTTGCTGACGAAAAGTGGTTTTCCAGTGTCGGCCGAGCGGATACGATACATAGTGAAACACCCTGGTAAACAGGTAACGGACCCGAAAAGACTCTCAAACGCCTTGATGAGATTATGGGATATGAAGTACTCATAGACCTGCATCATTGTCACTGCAGACTGCTTAGCATTACCCAAAGAAGTCTCTCCACAGACTCCAATGACGCGAACATCAGAAAGCATTGCCCCAACAAATCGAGTTGCGGAATCCTGGGCAACAATGGTATCGGCATCAACCTGCAAGATATATTCATAGAATGCAGGGTTGACACCAATGACGTTCCGTATCTGATGATACATCTCAAGTTCCATAGGAGCCATAGGGAGGTTGTAATGGACCCGGTTCAAGAAGCGCATAATGACCATCTGGGAATCACGTTTTCCTCGGTTACCAGGGCGTGATACCTCTGATGGCTTCCCCACTTTGACAATGACCAGGAAAGGAACGATATGGCCCTGTACTTCATACAGACCAGAGTAGACCTTTCCCATATTGTGTTGTTTCATGCCTTCTCCCAAACTCTCGAAGCTGAGGGGCTCGGGATCAATAGTCTCTGGGACACCCAAGATATCCAGAACAATTCTCGGCGTAGGACGATCATTGCCTTGGCCAATAATCATACCATCACAGATCACTACCAGTAGCTTGCGTTTGTCATCATACTTCATTCGAGCCATTGAGTCGATTGCACGGCGAATGGATTCCTCATCCTCCGTGTAAGCGGGAACTTGACATATAATAAATTTATCAAGGTCCTCTGGGATGTTCTTCCTGCCGAACTGAAGAGCGGCAAAGAACTTGAAGAGGATGACCGAACATACAAAAATAGATATTGCGAGAATAAAGTAACGAGCAAACAGGCATCGTGCTGAGTTTCGGGTGTCGAGATGACCAACAAAGAACAGATTATCTAGACATAGTTGCATGCGCTGGCGCAGCTCCGCGTCAATTGGAAGTCTATCCCAATATTTTGTTATATCTTGCCCAGGGCGCTGTTGGAAAAGATCGACGACCCTGTCGTCCATGAAATCAACATCGACATTTGAAGGGACTTTCTTTCCCGGTGGCGCCTTGGTTAGGCGTCCTCCAGCGATGTAGTTGGTGAGATCGTAGATCTTGCCGTTAATGTTGGCGATATTCTGTGACTTGTCCGCCAGCGTCTTCAAGTAGTCAGGGGCGTAACCGATATAGCCTTTCATGTAATTGCCTTTGAGATACACCATCTGCTCGTAGAACCAATCTGGACGTGAATCATTGGTGAAGTATCTGAAGTCATGGTACACCGAATTGGAATCCGTGCTGCTAATCTTTGTGGCCGATCCGGAGACGTTGGTAGGCGTGTAATCCAAGAGCACACTTGGATCAACATGCCCATTTTTACCGGGACATAAAGCTGATACCTGTACCGGAAAGAGACCCGTAGCGTCAAGACCTGCGTATTTCTTCAACGCTGATTGCGGTACGATTTTCGGATAATGGTTGGGCATAAATTCACCAAGATTAAAAACAACGCCTCTGATGGAGATGTAAGAGTTATGGCCATCCTTCCCGTTGTGTGACGTAAGTTCTGCCGCCGAGTATACGTGTTGCGTGGGACAAATCAAGGGAGGGAAGCCACACACTATGAAAACCGCAATACCGCAGGACAACCAGATGAGCAGGTTGATCGCAAATTTTTCGCGCCAGGCAATCTGAACATCCTTCCTCTTCATGCGGCCAACGGTCCGAATAAGAAAATTGGGAACGTAGAACGTCAGCATCCAGACGATTGCGAGCCAGCGCTTGCGGCTACCTGAAACAGGGATCTCTTCCACTTCCTCCATTTTCTTCTCGTTACCCTTTTCCAGCATCTGTTCTCGTGTCTCAAAATTTCGGAACATGTCGCCAGAGTTGAATGCAGACGCCCCGGCATCGGATCGCGCGTCCATCTCGCGACTGCCAAAGTATCCCTTCGTGTCGTCTCCATAGCCGTAAGGAGACTGCTCTCCCGAGTTGATAAGCCGGACTTTGGAATCATTGTACGCCATGCCCTGTGGATGAAGCAGACCATCCGTACTATCACCTGCCTCCCTTGAAGAATAAACTGGGATAACCCGATCTCCAACCTTCGCCAGCTCAGCCCAGCATCGTTCACTCAAGAAGACTCCGGTGCTCCCAACTCTCGCTTCGTTGCCAGGCCACCGCTTTTCGTCCAAAAAGACTTCGGCTTTTTCTTTGTCGCTACCAACGACGATGTTCCCAATTTCAGCCAGCCCCAGGAACTCAGCAAACGGGAGGAAGACGCTGAAATCGGCATTGCGCAGCCTTTGGCTAATCTCGGCTATGCCCAGAGTCTGTACCTGCGAACGTACGCATTTGCTATCGAATTGGTTGGCAATACGTCGATCATTTGGTTTCAGACAGAAAATGAAATAGCTATTCATGTTGGGAGTCGTCAAAGACTTATTGACAATATCCAGTGAAGCGAGGAACTGGCCGGCCGCACCTTGGCCAGCGCCAACGCGCAGCGCGCTTCTCGATTTAGTTTTCTTCGTGCTTCCTGCTTTGGACTCGTATTCGTCCGGATCCTCGGTGCTTGTATTCGATACGAGACCTTTGTGTTTCAGCGCCTGACTGGGATTACGTCTCGCCATGCTGGGCATTCGCAAAGGTTTCGAGCTTATTTGTGCCTGCATGATAGTCGTCTTCTCCCTTGGATGGGCGATGGTTTGCAAAGCGTCCTGTCCAAAGAGCTCCCTCACAAAGTCACTTCTGGTGGATTTCATGAGATTCATCAGATCGGCCGACACGATCTCGCCGTTTTCCTCGATCAATCCATCCACAGAATAGTCAACTTCACCGGCATAATGTTTGATTGTAAACGTTCGACCGGAACCCTGTGAGAGGTAGTTGCCGGATGAGTCCGAGTTGCCGACGACAATGGCAGTGGATTTCTTCTCGAAGCGCTTTTTGAGACTTTCAATGAACTGGGCATCTGTTCTCCCACGCCTCATCTGATCATCCAGTATGCTCAAAAGCCCATTTCCATGCTTCAGTAACACCCGCACAGCATCGGTATTATCAAAGTAGCTGGTTGCTGCGACTGTCACCTCTTCACGTTCCAACATGTCAGCTTTCAGGTCGAAGAACGTTTGCAAACAATAGTGATACAGCGATTCATTTGCAGCATTGTTGAGGAGTTGATCCAAGGTAGATCCGGTGGAAGCGACTGGGGCAAAGCCGGGAAAATCGACAATCGAAATTGTATTAGAGACGCTGTCTTCCGCTGCGCAAATCTTCTGGTTGACCATCTCGATCACGTACGTAACAAGAAGCGAGTAGATCGTACGAGCAAGCGAGTCGGCGTTTTGCTGTGCACCCTTGGGATCGAGCATGACAGTCACACGCTCGCGGCCGATAGTCTTGGTACTGTAACCAAGGCTGGTTTCCAGCTGTTCCACACCCAGACCCAGAAAGGCAGCGATAATGGCGAGGACATCCTTATTCTTGACAATGGTGACTGTTTCACCACCATCGCGGGAATATCCACCACTCTCATCTGCGACAGTGGCGGTGGCCTGTCCGGTTGCAAACTCTAGCTGGCCGATATGAAGAATAGTAGCCAAGATTTGACAGATCTCGGCAATATCACTGCGTGTAAATTCCAACTTCCTCAAGGCTGTTTTGAAGTGCTGGAAGCCTTCTGCATCATTGATGCCGACTTTCAATTGCGTTGGATGTCCCAGATATCTCCATCGTTTAGCGTTCTGTCCTGAGATGATCTTACTTCCGGACTGGATGTTGATGGAAGTGTCAAACCCCAGATGAGACTTTTCTGCGGCACTAGTCCCGGCTAGGAGATAGTAAAGGACATGGAAACTCCGTTCACCGGTTGGCACTGATGCGATCCGACTGCGTTCTAGCCGGTGGTCGATGATCTTACCACCGATCAAGGTAGGATTGACCGAGGATGCGTCATACTGTAATTCGTAAAACAGGCCTGCCTTTGAAGCCGTTGGAGTGGTCAGTGACTTTGTGGTTGTCAGGGTGTCGAAGACAAAGGCAGCGTAGGACAGCTTCGCCGACAGAGGAGTCGATGAATACGCAAGGAAAGATGACAACAGATGCGAACGAATGGTGGTTTTTCCAGAACCACTCTCTCCTCTATGTGATTCGTTAGCCAGTCAGGGTGCTGACCTAGCCAAGGGTCAGACGGAATGATACTTACAAAAACACGACGGCCTGGTTCTCCCCACGCGCACCCAATCGAGTAAATGCGCGCTTGGCTAGATCTTCCGCCTCCCCAAGGGCACTCCCTTCCTTCCCACCATCGGGACCTCTTGACGAGGAAGTGAAGGTATTGAGACTTATGAGGGCTTGGGAGGAAAGACGAGCTGTTGGCAGTCCGACATGAAACCTGGTTCAAGCTTAGTCAGCTACTTCATTATAGACGATATAATTATGTGTGATAAGAGGGTCATCGAATAGTACCTGCTTGCTAGATGTGCCGTTAGGTGTGTATCTGATTGCAAATGAGCTGGTAACGACGGTAGGGATGACTGCGCGTGGGCAGGAGTGAATCCTAGCTGCCCAGCCATCGTGCCGGGATGTAGCCCCTCGACACCGAGGTTTTATGTTCGATATTTGATGTTGCCCGCTAGAGCGAAGCTAGTTCGCCGGAGTGTTAACTATATAGCGTAGTAATGATGTCGCGATGGCTCGTGAAGGTACTTGGTGAAGCTGCGAGCGCTATGGATGATGTCGAAGTATATCCTAGCGATGCAGACTGGAAAGTCGAAGGCTTCAACAGGAAAATGAAAGCGAGTGCAAGCTGATCATCAAGTAACTAGGCTTGAAGAACACGATATAATGTGAGCAGAGCTGAAGCGCGGGACAAAGCGAGGGTGGCTATTATTGAGTGGAAGCGACTGCTGAAAGTGGATGCAGGGCGGTATGTGGTACAAAATAGCCCGCAATGAACTCTCATGCAGCTTATTTGACGGGCGAAAGCGAGCGTAAAAGATGCATGCAGAAGTTCGACGGAAAAGAATGATGGACAGAGGAGGACGAGACGGCAGCGAAGGTGAGGAATAAGATAGCCCTTTTTTTTTGCAGGGCCGCAGCAGGAGAGACGGAGAGACGAGACAGAACAAGGATCGATGGGCCCGGCCGTACGGTATGGAGATACGAGTTGTACCCGATAATGATGTCCATTATTACCTAGGTACGCTGTACAGTACTGATAGGGTCCCCATCGTGACACAGGTCTACTATTTTTATATTGCTTACAGTGTACATCTTGCTTGTCCTACGGGAAAGCAGTGCACATACCACAGCATGTCTCTGGAAGGCCGATGGTTCGTCGAGCTGGGAATTTCCAAGCTGAGGCACCGGCAGAGCTGGCGGAGAACAACAGCGACAACTTGAAGCTGCAATTGAATTTGGCATTTCCACGGATCCAAGCTGGCCGTATCGTACGGTCCACACTTATTACCCCGTACATGCGTACCGTACATACATACAGTACGGTATGGTACGTATCTCCCGGATTCAAAGGAACACGGCCATCGCCATGATACCAACATTAGGTACCTAGGTAAAGATCACCGCATATAAGCACTTTATGGCAGCGATCAACGGGGCATCATGCTAAGGGAGAGTCCAACATCTCACCATCATTATTCTTGTGATTACATCTTGAAATAAATAGTACACGACACTGTCAGCTGCATTTCGAGAGTCAGACAAGGCAGCCCCGTCATCTATCTTGAGTATCGCATGGGATTGTTGGATGGGATGCGACACATCCGCCACAGCTTTTTTTGAGGGTCTATTTATAGCAGCGCGGCCCTGTTGTCTGTATCTAAGAAAAGGGGCAACCCTCCCCGCCGCCAGTGTTATTATTATTCAGAACTCAATCTGAGTGTTTTCCCAATTTCTCAAACGCTGACTGCAGGGCAATAATGCTGTTGGCTGGTCTTGTTTATTCTTACTTGGTAATCATGGTGATTATTGGCAACAGCCCTTGCTTTGTAATTTATTTATTTTACACTACAATACTCTTAGGTAGATACCTAGGCCCTGTTTCTTTCATAGGGATAAAAAGATGATCTACAGCCAAACAATGGAGTAAAATACAGTCTATCTGATTCTACGGATGGTAAAAATAACAATCGCAACTGAGACCGGTTGCATGACTTGCTGCCAGCGCATGTGAAGCGTAAACAACATGCTTCGGTTGGTCGATCTCCCATGGCAGATGGTGGGTAACCTGAGACACTATGTTGTAAGTGTAGTCCGTACAGCATGTACAGCATATGCCATTCTGGCATTGACATCGCCATCCATGCTTTCAATGAGACAGGAAATGGACGTGCAATACTCTGTACATAATAACATCTCTAACACGCCTTGACTCATTACATTTGGATATCATCAATCAACCATCTGCCTTGCAATATTATTACCAGGTACTCTGTAGTCTGTACCGTACCTCGTATGGTCTTAGGTAATCAATCTCGGTGGCGAGGGCAACCGCCTTAGCTTGGAGTTTAGCTTGTTTACACCGTACGGAAACCCACCCCTGTATTTACGCCGTATGCAATGCCGTAACAAGATACGTCTTTTGTCACGATAATACACACGATACTGTCCAACAATCCGGCCTTCAAGCTGCTTCTGCCAACTCCTCCGATTCCTAATTATTATTCTTCCTTTCTGTTCATCCAGGACTCCTTCGCTTCTCTAGTCAGCTTCCTTTCTTTTTTAATCCTAATCCTAGGTACTGTCTGTTGTTGCTGTGCATGTTCCCTCTGTTGTCCGCTAACCGCTCTCCCAAGTTCCCCTTTGACATTCGTTCTCCATAATTAATATTATCTATCATCTTTCCAGCCTCCTCGGAAAAAGTCCCTCGCTTGAACCCCGTGAACGAATCGTCTAGCGTTATCCCGGCAAACTACCTGACGCTTGCGCTGTTCCTATTTCAAATTCATCTCTCGTTTGTCCCTATCATCAGCTACAGGGAGCTAGCTAGCTACTCTGGACTCTGCGCTCCCTGAAGCAAGGTGGACGAAGACGAAGAAAGAGACAACAATCCTGCTACTTGCATCGTCAAGCTAATGTTCTGACTCGCCTCGCCTGCCACCCTCTTTGCACCTGCTTGGTCGTGTTTGTAAACGCCAGCTTGTAAGGGGAAGTACCTCAGACACTGTCAGACATGGCGAATCGCTATTCTACCTACTCCAACCCTACTGGTCCTGCACCAGCTCATCCGGGTCAGGTATCAACCACTACCCTCCTTAACGCTCTACATTCGTTCTATACGACTGGCCAGCCTTATCAACTTGATGCGGGGACCAGTCTCGTCGTCAATACCTGGGTTACTGCAGAAGCCCCAGATGGCACTAGCAGTGGAACCATTGACCGTGACCTGGCCGTAAGAGCTTGGGAGCATGCAAGAAGAAGAGCGGAGGATGGATGCATTGTTCTATGGTTAGTTCACTTTCTCTATGAGTCTTCCCAAATCATCACTGATTGCTAACGTATACCAGCTCCACCCATCATTCCACGCCATCCTTATTAGCACCTTTCCTCTCCGCCCTGCCTCTGCCAACTCCAAGGGCTGCTTTCTCTGCGCTATCTGTTCTGCGTCCTTTCCTTTCTGCTGTCACGGGCTTTAACCCTAGTTACTCTCTCTATTCAGCTCTCGCAGCCTCCTACACCTTTACATTACACGGTAATGTCGTTGGCCTAACCTTCGCTTTGTCCACCTCTGGAATCAACGTCCGTAAAGGTCTCCTGGACATCCCTCATGAAAAGGGATACCGTGCATTCGACGTGTTCTATTATCTCCTGACCTCTGCCTCAACGCCTGCCGAGCGGCAATTCCTCGATCTGAAAGACATTTCGCATTATGCCTTACTCAACAAATCCGGCACCTTTACCCCTCCATCGTATCTTCCAGCTGCGGATGATGACGCAGCTGCCGAGGATTTCAGGAATTCCCTCAAGGCCATCGGCATCAAGGGTGCCGCCCAGCGGAGCCTATTATCCGTCCTAGCCGGTCTTTTAAAACTAGGCAATGCCACGGGCTTCTTAGTCGACCAGGAAGATCTTGAGGAAGTTTGTGAAGATGTTGGAGGTCTGCTTGGACTGGACCCGGAGATACTACTCCAGAAATGTTCCACAGATGATCGGGAGGTGTTGATCGCAGGTGTCTACGAGGCACTGGTCGATTGGGTCATAACCAAAGCCAATGAGGCGATCTCCAGCGAGATTCAAAATAAATCAGAGGACGGATCCAATAACGGTGGCCAGCAGTGGTCAAATGATGATACTGTAAGCCTTACCGTCCTCGATATCCCCAAACCGGCCCTCGGAAAGGCCGTGGCAATGAGAAGCATCTTCGATGACAGCCTGGGCATCAACGCCGAGATGGCGGAGGATGGAGTTGATCTCTCCCCGGTCGGCCATTCCGTCATGACTGAGATGAAAGACGCAGTTGCCCAAGTTGAGGCCGACCTAAGTGCCTCTGACAGTCCTGCAGCCCGTGAGCGAGATTACGAAACAGACAAGAGGCAGGAGATTCTTGAAAAGGTCGGAGTTGACCTCGAATCAGATTCATCCCTCCGCCAGATCTTGTTTCCTATTGAGAGTGAAGGTATCACTGTCGGTAGGAGAGGACGTTTTGACCTGGCATCTACTTTAGATAGCAGCAGAGCCTGGTATCATATTTCGATTCACCCGACAGACGATTCTCCCGAGTCCCTCAGCCTGTCGTCCCCAGCTCTGACATGGTCTGCGGGGACCGTCTCCCGCCAACTGCGCGACTGGAGATTCCCCGAGTGGGCAAACCGTCGTCTTCGCCGCCTTGACTTCACTGCCGATTTTGACGTGGAGGAGTTTGTCAGTCGTTACTCCCCCCTGGGATGTTCCGAAGGCAGAGACGGTGTCGAGAATTGGATTCTTGAAAGGGGGTGGAGCAACGGTGACGCGATTGTTGGCCGTCAGCGCATCTGGATGAGAGAAAACGCTTGGTGGGATGCAGAAACTATGTTGGACCTTAAGCCCGAGGATCAACCGACAAATCCATTTGCTGGCGGCAATCCGTACGAGAGTACCTATGCAGGAAACGTCGAAACTCCCATGGTCGATTCATCGAGTTTTATGGGCAGCCGGGATGATCTCCTCAACCCGAAACATGCGTCTATGGCACCAAGTTATGCTGGTAGAGCTAAGTCAATTTCTCCAAGCGCGCGTCAAACTACTTCCAGCATGCCAGGCGACTATGGACTGGGCGCTGGCGATTATGGTTTGGGTCCGAAGGGGGATGCCAAAAAGGGGGCGTACTATGAAGGTGGATTTAGCCAATATATCGGCGAACTCGACCCCGAATTCGGCGAACCCAAGCACATTGAGAAGAAGGAAATCACCAAAGTTCGACGTGCTTGGGCGTCTTTTGTTTGGGCCTTGACATTCTGGATCCCGTCACCTCTACTCCGTTACGTTGGCCGCATGAAGCGCCCGGACGTGCGGATGGCTTGGAGGGAGAAGATTGTCATCGTTTTCCTTATCCTTCTCCTCAATGCTTTCGTCTGCTTTTGGATCATTGCTCTTGAGGATGTGCTTTGTCCCGACAAGAACAAAGTGTGGAATGAAAAGGAAGTCGGCTGGCATGAAGGCGACAACGACTTCTATGTCAGCATTCATGGTTATGTTTACGACATCAGCAAATTCTGGAGACTCCAACACAGTGATACTTCCATCAAGACGACTTCTTCTAACATGAAGCCATTTGCTGGACAGGTCCTTGATGCCTACTTCCCTCCTCCGCTTACTCAGGCATGCAAGCCTTTTGTGACAGACCAGTCTATTGCACTGCAGAACAACAACACAGATGCTGTAGAGTATCCGCAAGCCTTACACAATTGCGGTCCTCGGAATCAACCCAACCCGAATACCGCACTAAATAAAATTACATGGTACCAGGACGTTTTTCAGCCGAAGATCAAGGAGTACTATAAGGGCCATCTGGTCTGGACAAAGAAGACGATTCAGAACCAAGCGAACAATGACCAGCGATATTGGGCCATCATCAACGATGGCGTTTACGACCTGACGAATTACTTCTATACATTGGACCAGATGAATGATATAGACAGCTATAACTTTCTTCCGACAGGTGTAACTGATCTGTTCAAGGACAACCCAGGTATCGATATCACCGACAAATGGCAGAATACAGTAGAGTTTCAAAATGCTTTAAACTGCCTCAACAACGTCTTTTATGTCGGAAAGGTTGACTTCCGACAGGGTGCCAGGTGTACGGCGAACAACTGGATTCTTTTGGCTTTTACCGTTATTATCTGCATCGTTATCGTTGTGAAATTTCTTGCGGCCCTACAGCTCGGATCCAAACGCACACCCGTACCTCAAGACAAATTCGTCGTGTGTCTCGTTCCAGCATATACAGAAGGCGAAGATGCACTTCGAAAAGGCCTTGATTCGCTGACTGCTCTTCAGTATGATAACAAGAGGAAGCTCATCTGTGTTATCTGTGACGGTGTTATTGTAGGTGGTGGCAATGATCGTCCAACACCTAAGATTGTCTTGGATATTCTTGGAGTAGATCCCAAGATTGATCCCCCTGCATTGCCTTTCCTGTCCGTCGGACAAGGGAGTGACCAGTTGAACTATGGAAAGGTCTACTCTGGCCTTTATGAGTACGAGGGCAACGTCGTCCCGTATATCGTGGTCGTTAAAGTCGGGAAGGAGTCTGAGCAGTCCAAGTCTAAGCCTGGAAACAGGGGTAAGCGTGACACACAAATTCTCCTGCTCAGATTCCTTAACCGGGTGCATCATCGTGCCCCAATGTCACCACTCGAACTGGAAATGTTTCACCAGATCAATAATATCATCGGTGTTGACCCTGAACTTTACGAATACTGCTTCATGGTGGATGCCGATACAAGTGTCAAAGAGGACTCTCTCAATCGCTTGGTTGCAGCTTGTGCCAACGATGCAAAGATTGCTGGAATTTGCGGTGAGACCAGTCTACAGAATGAACAGAGGAGTTGGTGGACTATGATTCAGGTGTATGAATACTACATATCTCACCACTTGGCCAAGGCATTTGAATCCCTTTTTGGCAGTGTCACCTGTCTTCCTGGATGGTAAGTTTTTCTTGTCTCATCCCCCGTCGGGTTGCCTTTCTTTCCCTCTTCTGGAGTCTGACAATGGATGTAGTTTCTGCATGTACCGTCTTCGAACTGCGGACAAGGGTCGTCCCCTCATCATATCGGATAAGCTGATTGAAGAATATTCCGACAACGACGTTGATACTCTTCATAAGAAGAACCTTCTCTCTTTGGGTGAGGACCGTTACTTGACGACTTTGATGACCAAGCATTTCCCATCCATGTCCTACAAGTTCATCCCTGATGCCTACGCAAGTACAGCTGCCCCAGAGACGTGGAGTGTCCTAATGTCTCAGAGACGCCGTTGGATTAACTCCACTGTTCATAACCTTGTCGAATTGTCTAGGTTGGATGATCTTTGTGGCTTCTGCTGCTTTGGTATGCGTTTTGTTGTTCTGGTCGACCTCATTGGAACTATTGTTCTTCCTTCTACTTGTGTATACCTGGTCTACTTGATATACCGGTGTAGCGCCCACGATGGCCCAATCCCCTATATCTCGCTTGCTATTATAGGTGGCGTTTATGGCCTGCAGGCCATTATCTTCATCGTTAAGCGACAGTGGCAGCACGTTGGGTGGATGATCATCTACCTCTGTGGCTTCGTGATGTACAGTTTTATTCTGCCACTGTATTCGTTCTGGAATATGGATGACTTCAGCTGGGGTAATACTCGCGTTGTTATCGGCGAGAAAGGAGACAAGCGCGTTGTGGCAGTTGAGGATGAGGCATTCGATCCCCGCAGCATTCCTCTCCAGCGTTGGGATGATTACGCTCTCGCCAACAACCTTCCTGGGCGTCGGGGAGACTATGGCCTCAGCCAAGAGAAGCTCTACGGCGGTGCCTACAGTGATGAAGCAGCCATGGAGATGGATGACATGCATTCCATGTATTCTTCTGTCAAGCCTGCATCGACCATCTTGACAGGTTTCCCCAGCCGACACGCTAGCGCCTATATGCCGCCAGGTTCTCCAGCACCGTTCGCTGGTAACTCTCCAGGGAATAGAAACTCGCGTATGTCTAGTTTCACGAGGTATACCGACAATCCGCAGCACCATATGTCTATGGGCAACCTCAGTGCCTACCAGGATAGTCCGATGAATGCCAGCCGATATAGCATGGGTCTAGGACAGAGCTCGGAGAACCTGCTCGGTCCCTCTTCCAGACCAATCTCTCGGAGTCCGCTTGGCGGATATGGTTCCCGGCCTGCCAGCACAGTTCTCGATTTCCGAGGCGGACCAATGGGGCCCGATGAGCCTACTATCGCCGAGGCGGTTCGGAATTGTCTGGCTGAGGTTGATCTGGACCGGGTGACCAAGAAGCAAGGTTAGTTTTCTTGACTTCTTTTTAGTTTTAATGGGTATCACGATAGAGGCTAACGGAGATATTTACACAGTCCGTGTTCTCGTCGAACAACGACTCCAGACAACCCTGACCGGGGAGAAGAGAGCCTTCCTCGACCAGCAGATTGACCATGAACTAGCGAACATGTGAGCTGCGTGTTTCAACCTATATAGAACGCCTTCCTGGGTAATTATTTGTTCATTTTCTTTCATGGAGCTACAATATAGCAGCGCTCTTTTGGTTTCTTGTTTTTTCTTGTTCAAAAGCACCATAATCCGCTTTAATGTTCCCTGTCCCCGTCAATTCAGGTGTGGACTGGACGGGGGAGAAGACCGGCTATAATTTCGTTGATGGAATCTCTGGCTATATTTTGTGCGGCATACTCGGCGTTTTTTTGATGGATTTGATTTCAAGGCCTGCTTGTGATCCAGTATTAATATGCATTTGTGTTGGTGGTGGTATATAGCTGGCCTTGTGATGATATGTAATTGTTAGCGATTCTGGTCTCATTTTCTTTTTGATATCTTGTGTAGCTAGTAGTAACTATTCTATGATATATTAATATCAGCATGCATGCAGCAAGGCGGGGTATGACAGACAAGACATGACCCTTCTGATGGAAGCATGGAATTATCTATTATCTATTATCTATCTCTGTACTTTGTAAACAATCAAGAACGCAGCCATTAAACATCCATATCATATACATTATCATTCGAAAGAAACCTACACAAAATAAAACAAAACAAAGAAAAATGTCCTCCCCACCCCAACTCCAACAAACCCAACAGCAGCAGCAGCAGCAGCAGCAACAACAACAACAACAACGCCGCACCGAAGAAGCCAAAACTGCCTTCACGGCAACCCTAACCTCCGTCTCGCAGAATCTCGACAGTGAGCTCATCGAACGCACGAAAATCCTCCACTCAAACGCCTCCGCGCTGGGAAAACAGACGGAGGACGTACGTCAGGCGACGGCCGATCTGGGCCGGCGCAATGATGAGTTGGAGAAGGTTGTTGATGAAGGGTGGGCTGGGCTTAAGGAAATCGGAGATGTGCAGAATTGGGCGGAGTTGATTGAGAGGGATTTGTTGGTTCTTGAGGAAACGTTGAGGCTGGTTGAGGGTCATCATCGGGATCATGGTGATGGTGATTATGATGGGGAGGAAGAGCGGGAGCATGATCAGAATCAGGATCGGAGTCAGATCAACGGGGATGGGAAGGATAAGGGGAAACGGACTTCGTGGATGAAGTGGTGGTAGATTTTCTATTTACATTATAATTAGTTTTTTTTTTTTTTTTGATCCAGATGCAACAACGACAGTCTACGCAGTACGGAGTATATAATGACCATATTCTATGTTAATAACCGATGTTCTATCCAAGACCATCTTCGCTGTCGTCCAATTCATCCGCTTCTCTGAAATATCTCCGCCAGATACCAAGTCCGTCACCATCACCATCATCATCGTCATCGCCATCCCCAGATTCACCCCACTCATCCCATTCCCTCCACTCCCCCAAACTAACCAAATGCCTCATTGTAGGTCGTCCATGCGGACAATTCCACGGCTTGTCAATCGTCCCCATATTCCTAACCACTTTCTCCATCTGCTTGTGCGTCAACGTCTTCCCGATCATAATACTCGACCGGCATGCACGCATCGCGAACATCTTCCGCACTTTGCTCGGTCGAGGGGTATAGGCGTTGTTGGAAGCAGACTGGATTGCAGTAGAAGGCGTCTCAGACAGTAAGACGATCAACTCCTCCAAATCACGAATGCCAAAGACTACCTCCTTGCTAAGAGGTAGGGAGACGAGTTTACATCGTTGCCCAATGGGCACGTCTCCGCTGTCATCGATTTGCACGACGAACCCGTTCTTTTCCAGTGCCGCTTGGTTCTCCAGGACGATCTCCTCTTCCACGGCCGTGAGGTCAAGGGTTTTAGGCTGGACGAGTCGCTGGTTCTGGATTACGGTTTCTGTCTGGAAACGCTCGAAGTTGAACTTCTCGTCTGATGCGTGCTGGTCGATGATGAAGAGCTCGTCCTGACCTTCTTTTGTGCTTTCCGCTGGCCGTGTGGCAAGGATGAAACCCAAGTTGAATTGTCCGATGATGCGCATTCCGTCAAAATCTTGCTTCGTGACCGTAAGAGAGAGACGGTCTTCCGCTGTTCCCTGCGCGAGCATGGCCCCATCTGCCTCATTTTCACTCCCGCATTTGTCCATGGAATATGAGTGGAGGCTATCCCGTAATTCTTCCAACTGGCGCTCAATCCTAGAAACTGACCCGTCCACGGTGCTGATCAGGTTAACCGTGGAATTGCGGTGAATAGCACCTTTGTTGAGTTTATTCGCACGGCTCATGCTGTTATCCTGTGATAATACGGCAGTCTGCTCAGCATCGTAAATAAGTTTCTGGACTCTTGCCTCTTCCTCAGCTCTTTTCTCCTCCTCGCTGATGTCGTTTGTATCTGGAGCAGCAGCCGCTTGCTTCGTATCATCCGTTTCTATCTCATCACCACCTTCGAAATTGTTAGGTGGACCTCTGTCCTGCGCACCATCGTGTGAAGGGCTACTTGGTACATCCGACGATAACTGAGACACAGAAATCTCAGCCTCATCCTCGTTCTCATCCTCGATTTCATCCATTTCCTCCTCAGCATCACTGTTCAAAGCCTCCGCCAACCGTGATCCTGGGGCCGCAAACGCCTTCATATGCTGACCAAATATATTTGGACGAGACGGCGTATGTATTCGTCGTTTCCGCGGCCGAGTCCCACTGGCAGGGGAGCTACTAGATCCTACATCCCTCTTCCTAGGGATACCGCTCCCAACGATGGAGGCAACAGTTCGGTTACCAACGGTGATGGTGGCAACTTCAGCTGGTACCCGCCTAGGCCGCATCCGATCAAATGCATTCTGAATGGTATTTGATGTTTCCGCAGGACTGCTCGTTTTAAGAGAACGAATCCGCTGTTCGTTGGGAGTGGAACTCGGGGGACTCCTGCTGGAAGAAGCAGGGAGAGTGTCTACCTCTGCCGCACTCTCCGCGGGTGTTTCTTCATTTCTTTCTGTTTCAGGATCTGTGCCGTTGCTTGAGGGGATGATTTGACGGCTTGACTCGGCTACCTCAGATGTCTGAATAGAAGCCGCCGGTGATGTATCTCGCACGTCTTGAGTCGATAAGCTGCTAGGAGCGGGAGAGGAAGATGCTTCTGCTCGGCTGCTGAGTCCACTCAAGAAGCTTGCCAGTTTTCCCTGGGGACGTGGCATTGTTGTCTTCTCTTCATTAATGGAAGAGGGCCTCCCTTCTGGTTCTTCATCTGCGTCTAATCCCGAACCCTTCTCGGTAGACGACATGCGGACCTGGAGTCCGTCCCGAAAATGCTGCTTGATCCCGGGTTGTTTCGATGCCAAAACTTGCGACTGAGGAACGGTCTGGTCCGCATTTTCAAATAGTCGTGTAAGGGATTCTTTGAGCGACTCAATCAAAGCTCCAGCATCATGTAGCAAAATCGTCCGCTTGTCCGGCGACACATTGACATCATACGCGTTAGTATCCATATGAAAGTCTGCAAATATGAACGGAGACTGCGAGACGTTATACGATTTGTAAACCTCATTGAATGCCTTCGCAATTTGCGGCAAGCTGCACGGCCGAGAATTCACGAAGAACATCTGTCGATCAGGCGTCTGTCTTCCTTCTCCGAATACAGGCCGCGATATATGGCCCCGGACGAGGATCTTATTGGACTCATCCTCACTCCCAGCGGCCCTCTTCGCTGTCACTGGGGAAGGATCAAACCTCAAAGTCAAGTCAAGAGGTATCAACGCCGACAAAGTCTTCGCGCCGTATACATTTGCAATATTCTCTTTGGTAGTCTGGTTTCTATTTGTCGCGAAAACGACAACATTCCGGTTTTTCCCCACGGTGCTTTTGGCGCTGAATCGAATACCAGTACTAATGCAAGCGTACGCATGCAGTAGGTTCAAGACCTTCCCGTATTCCCGCTTGATATTCTTTTCCAGCTCCTTCCGTCGAACTGGGAGTCTTTTGAAGAGACCTTCCACAGACGCCGTTGTACCCTTCTGTCCCGCGACGACATGTGTGCTTTTCAGCTTCCCCGATGTTTCAAACTCCAGTCTATTAGCCTTTGGTACCTGGTGAGCTTGGGCAGTGACGATACGGAATTCAGAGAGTGCGCATAGTGAAGAAAGTGCTTCGCCTCGAAACCCAAACGTCTGAAGTCGAGAAAGGTCATCAAACGAGGAGAGTTTAGAGGTGTAATGTTTAAGTGCTGTTCAACAATAATTGAAAATACTCCAAATCAGCCCCAAATAATTCGCAGATAATATCAGGGTTCCTGTGTATCCTGAAGCTCACCGACGTTCTCATAATTATCCGGAGCAATCCCACTCCCATTATCTTGTACCTCGATCAAGTCCAGTCCATTATTTTTAAACCGAACATCTACACACCACGAAGTTAGAGAGCTGACCGTCTCCCACGTATGATAAAAAAAAGGGTAAAAAAGTACCTATCGAAGTCGCGCCGGCATCGAGACTATTCTCCACAAGCTCCTTCACGACAGAGCAGAGATCAACAATAACCTGGCCTGACTGAATTTGATGAACCTGCAGAGGAAGGATAGGTTAGACGATAACAATGTATGGAGAAAGTCCGAGTATGCCGATAAATCCAAGGCATGCCATACCGAACGGGCCTCTATGGCCTTGATGGAAGCCATATTCATTCCATGGTGGTTAGGAAGGTCGTGACACCGGCGGAATCTTGCGCGTTCGTAAATCACTTTACGCGTCGTTATCAAGCCAAGATGCCGGTTCCAAGCCGAGGACGTCTTGGAAGGATCCCGTCGTATTCGACTGCAGTATATCTAGCAACGACTATATTCTATTTAATGTTTATACGGTAAATTGATTAATAAATAATAACAGAGAAATAATGACAATTAATTATTTCATGCCTTGAGGCAGAATAATGCTGACTGACCGCCCAGCAGAGCTATGAAAATCATCGAAAGGCAACTTTCTTTCATGAAAAGCGCTATGATAACAGTTTCCCAAAGAGCATTGCATTGCAAAAACGAAAGACAGCCGCTGTAGTTATACTAATCCAGGAAAACCCAAAAGTGCTTCCCAAACCAAACGCCACGGACTCCCGAGGGGATCCCATTACAATAAATGCCAATCCTAATATGCACCAAAGCGATCAGGCAAAAGGACAGGTGCAATCAGAGTCCACAGGTAGATGGCATAGCACACCCAAGCGCTGATGATCTTCACCCAGCTAGCCCAGTAAGTACGGCCGACGGGCGCAAAGTCGTCCGTTGCCTCAGGGTCCAGTCTCTGAGTCAGTAGCGTAGCCACCCAGGTAGTGGCCAAGAAGAAAATTATGTGGAACAGGGAGTAGTTGTATTGAGTCGCCCCCCGCTCGTCGTCTTTGGTGTCATAGTCGTCGGATTCATCGTCACTGTCATCCAGGGCACTGGCAGGTAAGCTACCGCTTTCGACGGCAGCCCGCAGAGCCTCTGCACGCATCTCACGGCGGCTTGTCGGCTGCTGAGTTACAAGACCATGCTCATTGTCCTCAGACCCCAGTGGTGAGTAGCTATGTCCACCTTTCGACCCAAGTGCAATGCCCTGGGTGGCAGATCGAGTAGTGGTGTAAGCGATCGTCGCCATTGTAACAATAGCACCCAAGACAACGCTTGCAGTTCGGGTTCCCCGGGCACGAATCAAGGGATTGCAATGGCGGTCGTCGGGCTCCATCGAGACGGCCGACATGGTGAGATAGGTGCAATACACGGTTACCATGGCTGCCTGAGCCAACCCTGCTCTCGGATTGGCTTCTTGGACCGCTGGCTGTACGGAAATCATCGATATGATCAGGAATACAATGAGATTGACCTATACAATTAGCATGGGAATACTCACGGGTCTGTTTTGCGAGTAACACTTACCGTGATTGCAGCTTGGTTCATGGAGCATCCACTCGATGCGAAGAACACATACATCAAAACTGTCATGGCAATCGACGCAAGGTACATGCCAAGCGTTGAGCCAATAAGCAGCCAGCGCCACAGGCGCGAGTCGTGATCCTCAATCTTTTGCAGGCACATCTCCGCCCAGGAGTGTGCGAGATCCACGAGAAGAATAAGGCCGAGTAGGAGGAAGAGCATGGCGCAAGTGAAAGCAATATAATGGCCGTACACGAAGAAGAACGACTCCGGAATGAAGAACGACATCACCACGAACAAAATCCACAGAATGATTTTGGGACCCCAGAACCCATTTTGTAACACAGCTCTGCCGTTTTTGGTTGAACGAACGCCGATGAGCATGAAAGCAAGGAGCAGATGGAAAAGACCGAGGCCAAAATTAATGCGATGCACTGCCACCCAGCCATAGCACTCTTTCCCGTCACAACGGATTTTCATATAATCCAGGGTCAAGTGCTGAAGTTTCTTGAGTGCCCATGGTGTAAGCATAATCCAGGAGATGATGGAGTTTATTAAAAGGATAAAGGCGTAAGCGATCCTCGTGGCCATGCTATTGTTGCAGTCGGTGTCAGAAATCGAGTCATCTGATGAAGAACAGGAAAGGCATCCTACCTGTTTTGGAACTTCCCACATGCACTGCAGACGGCAGAGCACGTTGCAGCACCACAGCAGGACGTTGCAAGGGTAACCAGCTAGAAAGAAAAGCCCTCTGGTTAGCAGGAAACTGGGAAACGATATGAAGGGGGGGCATTTGTTCACGCACTGTGCTGGCGCTGGGCAACGCCAGGAGGGGGAGAGACAGTATGCCACCCATCCTCACGGTGTGTGCTGTTTGACTGGGATCGATGGATAGTGCTCTGGTCTTGATGATTGCAAGCTTAGGGCGAGAGCGAAAGACGAGAAAAGCGCCGGGATGGAGAACTCCCAAGACTCCAGACTCGAAACATCGCCGCCTTCCGTCATGGGTTACCTAAGCCAAGCACTGCATGGCGCGATAAGCCGCGCAAGACCTAAGGCTAGCAGAAATCCGTTAAATGAGACAGAATGCCCAGTTGTCGGCTCTGGAATTCTTGCCTTTCGCCTTCATCCCTGCTGGGGATTGCTATAATACCTGTCTCCTCCCGTGTTTCTCTTCCCCTGCGATATCGCCAGAACTACTACCGAGATCCGTCCCGATATATGGCTTATCGATCCATCGCCTGGATAATCAGTCAATTACACGCCAACTGTCCTCATTTTATGTTAATCCACGACCCCGAGGGTGACTGGTGCAGAGGCATCGTGGACCATCGCCATGTCGGGCTCAGTTCATAAAACCCAGCGGATTGTATCCGTCGTGGCAGCAACCCTGGTTGCTCTGGCCTGCGGAACAAATGTATGTACAGAGGCCCGGTTTTCCGTGATTGTTAGAAGGCGGGAATAATGCAGTTGAAGAATGGCACAGATTCAATCTATTGACTTCATATCGCAGTACGCATATTCAGCATGGGCACCTCAATTCGCACAGAAAATGAGACTTTCCTCCACTGAAAGCAACCTGATCGTGAGCATTCTCCTTAACGGAAAGAGATGCACGCGCATCGCATGCTAACCCGTTCTCCTCCTCAGGGTGTCGCAGGGAATCTGGGCATGTACTCATCGGGGATTCCTCTAGGGCTGTTGACGGATTCCAAAGGTCCACGCATCTCGACTTTCCTGGGCTCGGTAACATTGATTACAGGGTATTATCCTATCTACTTAGGTTTGTCTTGACGACTCGGCTATCGCCCTTCTGGATATTTGAACTGACTCGCTTGTTTCGAATCTGGTCAGCGTACGAAAAGGGACCAGGGTCGCTTGGAATCTTCCTCCTGTGTCTTTTCGCTTTCCTCACTGGTCTTGGAGGCTCCTCTGCATTTTCAGCATCCATCAAGACATGTACGTTAAGACAAGAAGGGAGGTTCCGGCCGTATCGATGGCTAACTTACAAGCATAGCCGCCGCGAACTTCCCCAATCATCGTGGGTCAGCAACCGCATTTCCCCTTGCAGCCTTCGGTCTTAGTGCTCTTTTCTGGTCCACCGTGTCGACAATCATCTTCAAGGGCGACACAGGCCGATTTCTCTTGCTATTGGCACTGGGAACCTGTTGCTTGACCTTTGCGTCAATTCCGTTCCTCCGCATCCTCCCCCTCAATGATTCATACCTTCCTGTATCACGACGCTTTTCAGGAGAACATGTTCCGCCCGAACCGTCACATCGGGCGACAGGATCCTCTGATCTCCAACACATTGACTTTGAGATCGAGGAGGAGTCTGATGAACCAGGTACGCAGAGCACTACTTCTGAACCACAGTCTCTGGCACATAACAAGATGCAATCACAAGCTTCGAGTTTATCCGCCCCATCCATCCACAGTCGCGATCTCGATGAAACCTCGCCTTTGGTGATCAAAAAGGCCGGATCGAGATCGTCTGATGGCCCCTTACCCGATAACATGCCTGGCGTCGGCTCTGGCTCACCACATTCAGATGTTCGAGGCTTGGCTATGCTTCCTAAAATAGAATTCTGGCAGCTTTTCCTAACCATGGCGCTGCTCTCTGGGATTGGACTGATGACTATAAAGTATGTTCTCTTTCGGACCCGGCGCTGTTTGTATAATCTACTAACTCGTTTTATCAGTAACATCGGCAATAGTGTAAGGACACTCTGTTGTCATTTTCCCCTTTCGCGGAGTCAATCTCTTACACTTTACAGGCTCGAGCACTTTGGAAACACAAAGATAATCAATCGACCCCCCAATTCATACAGCAAAAGCAAGTTGTGCTTGTGTCGGTGCTGTCATTCGGCAACTTCATCGGTCGCCTATGTAGCGGTATGCATTACCCCCTAAGCCCTCTCTCTCTCTCTCTCTGTGTGTGTTATGATTAGATGTAGTAATTATTCACTCTATAGGAATCGGTTCGGACGTGATGGTCAAAAAGCTCAGCCTTTCCCGCTTCTGGTGCCTATTCGCCTCTTCGGTCGTATTCACAATGACCCAGCTAGCAGGCTCCGCGATCTCAGATCCACACAAACTGACCCTCGTAGCTGGACTGACGGGACTTGCATACGGTTTCCTCTTCGGAGTCTTCCCATCCCTAGTGGCACACACGTTCGGCATCGGCGGTCTCTCTCAGAACTTCGGCGTGATGACTCTTGCCCCCATTTTCAGCGGCAATATCTTCAACATCCTCTACGGCACCATTTACGACAGACATTCTGTCGTCGACCCGACTGGTGTCCGTGACTGTCCGTATGGTCTGGCCTGCTACCAGACCGCGTACTATACAACGTTCTTCTCGGGTGTGACTGGGATGGTGGTTTGTTTCTTGAGCATCATGCGTGAGAGACGGATTCATGGGTCATTTCGAAAAATAGAGCACAGCCGTCTTGCGTAAATTGCGGCTGTCGTGTCGTGTCGTGTCGTGTGCAGTGCACGCTAGCTTAGGTTAGTTGTACAGTTATTATTGTCCGGTTGGTTTTGGTCCTGGTTAGTTTTGTTTCCTCAGCAGTTGATAGACAATTGGCATTATTTCCTTGCTTTATTTGCTCTGTTCTGAATTTGGGGCAGAGGTGGTGGGTAACCTAGCCCTAATTGCATGGCTCTGGTTGAAAGGTATGGATAAGACCTGCATACCTTCTTAAACCCAATATGAGGAGGTAGAGATTCCTCTATCACCATGGTCCTATAGGGAGAGGTTTTAAAGCTCCTAAAATCTTCCTCAGAGCCTGGTTTCGAAGCCTTTGATATCTATTAAGTGGATTATTTTGACCCTTCCACCATACAGGGACCCCATAGTCAGCCCAATAACAATGCTACTATGCTTATGGAGTCATAATTTAGGGCTCAGGTAATTAGCGGTATTACATTTGCGGTGGAAAAGACGTCGGATTTTTCCAAGCGGCACTTCACTCCATTTCAAACCAAAGTAGAGTGTTTAGTGACTAGGGCACTATATGTATGACCACTTTACATGGATAGTAAAGCTGAATACTTTGGTTCAAAGTTTTTGAAAGTAGACACATAGCTTTATAAACATCGTAGTAAAAACAACCGCAGGCCAGTTATTTATAATGCGCACTTATACACCCACACTTTATAAGGATCCATCCTCAACCAAACAACCGTCCGTCAGCCCGCTGGCTTATTGGCCATTGTCGCCCCTGCGACTGCAACCCAGACTCTGTGCAGAGTTTCAAGTTGACCAGCACGCTCTCAACATGGGGGCTGAAACTTGCCAGCTCGTTGCCATATAAACGTGCTTGATGAAGATCTGGTGCCGTCCTGATGCGCTCGAGGAAGTGCTGTTGCGCTGATGCCGACTGCCAGGACACTATACAGGTGTATCGGGCGGTTAAGGACTGCTCCATCGTAGTTGGTGCGCCAGTTGGGAAGAGCGATGCTAGACCTTTACTCTGGTCGAAGGTCGTCTGGCTAGGGGCTGAATCCCCGGATCTAGCAAGGTTGGGCAATTTGACTGTCAAAGAATTCTGGATCCAACCGGAAAGAGCTTGCCTGCACTCGGCCGGGATGCCAGCAATTGCCGGCCGTATGGTGCTATTTGGATTTAATGTAGTATGTCAGTAGCTAGACTTGGGAATGTATGAATGCTGTACAACTACTGAAGAAGGGCCCATAGAGAGAAATCCATATATAGAAGATGCGGTGACCCACGCAAGAAACCCCTGAACAGCGCCCGAAAATGCCTTTTTGGACTCTACATCAAGCGAAGAAGACAGCTGAAAGACTACAATCTCGGTCAATGCAGGCATAGTTGGGATGATGGCTTTCCGCAGATCTATCCAATCGACTTGAAGTGGACGGACGAGAAACGCCCCGAAATCTGTAAACAGGGAAGTAAAATTGTCGAGGCTGTTGGTCTGAGTGGCAGCAAAGAATGCATCTTGCCTGGCTTTCTCGGTCCAGGCTAGCCATTTATGCATCAGCTTCTGAAAGTACACGCATGGAGGTCTAAAAGAACTCACGAAGTAGTATTTCAATCACATGACCGGAATCCTGTCGGGGCCCAAAATAGAAGTGAGGGTGTTGCTTCGCTAGCACACCCTGGATTCTTTTCCAGGTGCTAGCAACTTCGCTGGATCCATCATCAATATTGATTTCAGGTCGCAGAAACAACTGTAGACGGTTAAGGGAAAAATAACTGCCCCCTGTCCCGACAAGATGCGCGTTGGCGGAGAACATAGTGGTCGTCTGTCTGACCAGTTTGCTTGAACGAAACGAATCGTGCTGACGATTAAGCTAGTTACCTATCGTCAAAAGAGGGGCATTTCTGAAATTTATATGCTTTCTGGAGCGATACAGATAACTTCAGCAGTGGCTAAGTTCGACTCCAAGCAACAGAACGACAAGGCACATCGAGTCGGTCGACAGTAGTTAATCCTGATATGAATAAATGTAGTCATCTGTAAGAAGGGGGATCGGCATCAGCAATATTAGGCAAGCACCAAACGAAATCAAACGTATTTAAGTGCCATTTTCATGCGTATGAAGCCTAACTACACGGCTTCCGTTCAAAGGGAAAAAAGGAAATTGATTTCAAAGGTATTAGTTAATAGAGCACATAGAATGGGAAATAAAATCAAAAATTTTCTCTTCCCCGTTCCTTGATTCCCTGGTTGGCTG
Organism: Monascus ruber; assembly: GCA_002976275.1. NCBI lineage: Eukaryota > Fungi > Ascomycota > Eurotiomycetes > Eurotiales > Aspergillaceae > Monascus > Monascus ruber. The sequence goes on along the minus strand of PSNO01000001.1, from coordinate 2,971,045 downwards.
GCTCTCCATCAGACATCCAGCCACAGTTCCCCATGTCAACGTACACCACAAGACGCGATAATTCGTATTCAAGGAATTCGAAAAGCATACAGACGGAAAAGAGTTCACTTTCGAAAGTCCAAAGTATGGTTTGTTGTATAGCCCGCTTCGTTCTTAGCCAGTGATGAGTTTGTCGTAAGGGTATCAAAAAGACCATAAACACATGACCAAGTCAGCCAAGCGGGTGGAATATAGTAAACGGTAGCTCGGGTTGGCTGGAAACTACACGATTGGCAAAAGAAGGCATGGCCGCAGCTAGATGCTCTTGGGCGACTCGAATTTGGAAGGGACAGAGGATGATTGTTCCACTACGTCTGCCAGCCTGATCTTCTTGGCTAAAGGCTCTGTAGGGTTGCCGTTCCCGAGCGAGTTGTTGGAGCCGTTGTGCTCGAGCAACTGGCGCTCGAGCGCGCTTATCCGACACTTGAGTTCCTCCTCCTGTCGGCGGGCATCCTCCAGAGACCGTCGAAGGCGCACTTCAGAATCTCGGGCAATCATCTCCGATCTGCGAGCACTTGCATCGCTCTGTTCGAGTTCTGCAACGCGGCCCCTGTACAGTTCGTTGATTACCTCAAGCTCACTAACGCGAGTTTTCAAACGCGTGTTTGCGGCGAGAAGACCCTCGTAGGTTTGTGGTGCTTCGAGATGACGGTCTGCGGCAGACGAAGACGAAGTTGGGGAAGGCTGACGCAACTGGAGGGAATGAAGCGAACCCTGCGGGTTCAGACCATGGTCGGAGAGGGTGACACTGTCAAACATGTGTTGCGGCGCAATGTTAGAATTATGCTGCGGCGTAGATGATATGGCAGGAGTCTCCGTTCGCGAGACGGGAGAGTTAGATCTATCCGAATGGCCCGGCGAGGCTTTACGCGATGCACGACGATATCCATGGGAACCAAGGGGAGGCGTCCCCGCTTCGGATCTGACTGCGGTGAGGCCATTCGCGTCCACGGCATTGCTGGACTGGAATGCGACACGATTTAGTATCTACGCTCAAGACGGATATCGAAAGGGACAGTGAAGGGACGGGAGGAAGAAAATTTGCCCGGGGGGGGGGCTTACCTTGCGTTTGGGACCCTGGCCGGCGGTTTTGACCCTATTCCGACTTTTGATGACGTCTGTCTTCAAGCTGATGGGGCGAGGCCGGCCATGGAGTTTCAGGAACAGACCACAGGCGTTGCAGAGAACGGAGCCGAGTTCATCCCTGCGCCAGAGGGGGGTGGTGGAGGTGCCACAATTCTGACAGACGGGCTGTAATTGGGGGCGCTTCTGGTCAGCCAGGGCGGTTGCCATCATGTATCATCAAAAATGTGCAGGAGAGGGAGAGAGGAGGAGGGAGGGAGGGATGGGAGCGACAAGATACGGGGTTGCCGATAGTGGATGGGAGGGAGTGCGATGTTGATAAGATCGGGAGAGATTGAGATTTGAGATGGGTCTGTAGCGTCTGGCACGATAAGAAAACCTGCACAGGGCGGGCGATGTGCGCCAAGCCCGCGTCGGCTGGCTGATAACAGCAAACCTCCTCGCCCCGGCACTGTGCGTCTTCATTGGCGGACTCCAGCAGCCAGCCCAACCTCGCGATAAGCATTCATGAAGTCAAACTCACTGGATTGCTCCCCTGGCCGCCCGTCGTCGCTCCGGGGGACGACGACATCGAGTATGTCACATTCACCATGTTCGCATTCGCATTCGCATTGCTGCTCGAGGTTCTGTACACGTAGGTAAGTGTCAGCCAGTCAGCCCATCCGTATGTTTTAATATAATATTATAGCGTTATACGCTGTGTATAAAAGTAACGGCGCAGGCCAATCACACACGGCCCTGGAAAATTGTGCGAGAAATAGATAGAAAAAAAAAAAAGAAAGCAAAAAAAGCACCCCTCTAGGAGCCAACCCTCTACAATCCATTGTCACGATAGGGGCCCTTGTTCTCTCACACGTACCGCAGATTTGAAGTCGGAGCAGATGCAACTGATGCTAGAGCCGACAACCCAGGAAGGGATTGTGGTATAGAACTGCACCCCGGAAAGCCCCCGCTACCGTCGCCGCCGTTGGATTTCACTCCACTGCCCAAGTCAGGTAGTGAACCTGAGTATTCCGTAGACGCTGCCACGGTCGAAGAGATGCCTGTCGCTGGACTCGTTATCGTCTGGCGAGACACCGATTGCGGATCGACTGGAGAAACCGTACTGTTGTAATCGGAGAGCTCGTGCGACTTGGGAGCGGACGACGGGGTTGAATGCAGAGCAGGGTCGATGGGCGACGCCCGGAACAGAACGGAAGCCACTGTGGAAGCCGTGTTGGGAGAAATCGTAGAGATTCGGCCGATCGCGACCGAATGAAAGGAAGGAGAACGGTGATAGAATGGAGCTGCAACAAACAATTGGAGTCGCAGAAATCCGTGTATTTCAATTTTTCTTTTTCTCCCGCAGCTGGACGTAATCGATAAGGTTTCAAACGATCCCCGGGATCACGTCGAGAAGACAGTTCGCTGACGCGTCATTCGAAGACCCCAAGATTCTTCTAGGATTGAAAAGATTTGTATTTCTCGATCAGTGAGCTGTCGATAAGGTGGAAGAAGCAGAAATGAGCGAACGATCGTAACGAGATCAGAGTGAAAGTGGGAGGGAAAGAAATCATACGATGACAGCGAAAAGCAAAAGGAATGGCCAGAAGAGGGTTCTCGCGAGAAACGCGATAGAAACTGGAAGATGAAGTTCGTGAAGAGGCCCTTACGCTGTGCTGTACACACGATCCGAGAAGAGGAAGATGAAAGCAGGAGAGGAGACGGTTAGATGCGCGTGATGAGCATTGCTATTATTATAGATTTTCATTATCTGGTATCTGATCACTATCTAATATCTGCTATCGCGTTGTGTTCCCGACTTGGATTATTCCCAGGCTGAACTTCCCAGAATCCGGTCCAGTTGGCGTTGTAGTGTCTGCTCGTGTAGATCCTGCGTTTCCTGGGAGCAGACATCTTGATTCTTCGTGACCTTCAGCGTAGCTCATCAGGCATCGAGGAGTTCCGGGTTATAGTTTCACTGCATCTGGACCTGCTCTAAGTGTCTGCATTCTGGTCTCTACGTCTTTTTTCTTTTTTCTTTTCTTTTTCTTTTTTTTTTTTTTTACAGAAAATGGATTCTTGGAATTTCACCTTTTCTTGAACACATTGAGATGTGTTTTCTGTGAGAGCACTGCGATCAACTGTGCAGAGAATTCATTCAGAGCTCTGGCCTCAGAGAGGCTCCAGACACCACGTCCATGCAGAGCTCTTCGCAAACGAGCTGTATCTCGAAGCCAACCGCTTTGAATCCGTTTTAAGGTCCCTGAACTTTTTAACCTGAAGATAATCATAATTTAGTTAGCTTCGATAATCCGTACCAGTATTTTGAAGAAAACTGACAACCAGTGCACGGATTCTACCAGTTAACGCCAAAATATTCATTTAATTAAAAGTGCTGTAGAGACGAATATCCTGCCGATCCTCTTTTATGGCGCCGACGCTGTGGATTGTTTCAAGTCTTCAGGAGAACTAGAAGGTCCAAGTACACTGTGGCGTGGCTGGTGCCAGGAGGGCGCCACTGCTCCGCCCGAAGACAAGACCAGGCTGTACATAATCCCGAAGTCACCGCTTTTGTCTTCGAACCTCATGGCTGTCATGAGGTGAATCCTCCACAGGTCCCCTGTTGCATCGTATTCCTTCTTGATTCTGTTCGCTTCTTACCTCTTAATTTGGTAATGTCTTAAGTGTTGTGTTTCTTTTGTCTTTTGTTTGTTCTTCATTCCTTGTCTCTGTTCTCCTTGGACGGATTGCCATCTATTACTAAACCAAGTAAACACCATGCCGAAGCCGCGGCCTGCCACATCGGGATACGCCCGTCTTGCGCAGGAGGAAGAAGAGAGAAGCCTAGGATTTCACGATGACTCCGAGGACGATGGCCTGTACGCACCTACGTCGGTATCGCAATCCGGCCCCAGATACGTCCCTGTTTCGACTCGGGCTCAGGCGTCGAATCTCACATCCTCATCTGACCATCGACGGAAAGCCAGTCGGTACACTGGCAGGCGACCGCGCAGCAACTCTGCCGTGGACATCAAGGCCATTAATGCGCGACTCGAGCGCTGGGCGGAGGAGATCGCCTCCAAGTTTAAGATATCCAAGGTCAGGGGTAAGACCATGGAAGAGGAAAAGCTTGAGATCTATCATTCCGTTTTTCAGCCTCCAGATGGCGTTCGACCCCTTACCGCTGAATCGTTGGAATCAGAGGAAATGGAAAGTGCTGCGCGAAGAGCTCGACAGGAGTTTGAGGACATTGTGGAGAGTGTTCGCGTTGCGATTGAGCTTGGAGTGCACCCTCGGATGATCTCTCAGGGCAGCTCGGGCAGTTATTTCGCACGCAACGCGGACGGGAAAATTGTAGGTGTCTTCAAGCCCAAGGACGAGGAACCTTACGCCTCGCGAAACCCCAAATGGACCAAATGGATTCATAGAAACCTTTTCCCATGCTTCTTCGGTCGAGCTTGCCTTATCCCCAACCTCTCCTATGTCTCTGAAGCGGCGGCATATGTTCTTGATTTTCGATTAAGAACGAATCTTGTTCCGTTTACCGACATAGTGTGGCTATCCTCTAAATCATTCTACTACGATTTTTGGGACAGAAGGAAGGCATGGACAGGGAAAAGGCCTCTTCCGCCTAAAGTTGGCAGTTTTCAGGTTTTCCTGAAGGGATACAAAGATGCAAACATATTTTTGCGTGAGCATCCTTGGCCCGACCAGACAAATTCTGGCTTCCGCGCCCAGGACGCCCCAAAACGCAAGCGCCGGCCATGGAATGAGGCATGTCGACCTTCGGGGGCAGTGTCTGATGATGAAGGGGAAGAAAGTTATGAGAATGGATACACTGCTACTTCAGCACCACGAGATGCGAGCGCCGAGCGGCGGTTTCGCTGGACTGAAAATCTCAAACAGGCTTTCAGGGAAGAGCTGGAGAAACTGGTGATTTTGGACTATATTATGAGGAATACGGACCGCGGCCTGGATAATTGGATGATCAAGGTCGACACACAAACCGAGGAAGTGTCTATCATAGCGGATCCCCCTAAGAAGGACCGGAACGTTGAGGAAGATGACGAACATATGCCACCCGCCAGGCCTGTTTCGGTCAATTCCAACTCGACACCCACTTCGTCTAATGGTTATAGACGGCACGAGGCCATGAGTGCTACGAGTCGTTCTGGGACACCAAGTTCGCAAGAGACGCAAACTACCATTAAAGTTGGAGCCATTGATAACAGTTTATCCTGGCCCTGGAAACATCCTGACGCTGTAAGTCTAGTCCTGCGTCTGTCCTAGCTGAATCACTTACTAATAATCCATCTGAAGTGGCGGAGTTTTCCTTTTGGCTGGCTGTTCCTTCCTGTTTCCCTGATTGGACAACCATTCTCTCAGCGGACAAGAGATCACTTCTTACCGCTACTCACCTCGACGGCATGGTGGAGCGGTACTCAGATGGCTCTACGGCGAGTTTTCTCGCAAGACGATGATTTCAAGGAGAGCATGTTTGCAAGACAGATTGCGGTCATGAAGGGCCAGGCCTGGAATGTAGTGGAAACATTGAAGCAGCCAGACCATGGTCCTTTGGAATTGACCAGAAGAACGCGGGTTTGCGTGTGGGATGATTTAGTGGATGTTCCTATCGCTATTCCCCTCCGCGTTGCTTCTATGGACACGCAAAGACGCGCTAGGAATTATGATGAGGAGGAAGAAATGGACATTGGGGCTACTGCCTCTTCAAAATCCGGGCCAGAAGCAGACCTTTTGGGTCTTACCTCTCCTTTCAACGAGCTACCCCATCCCGGAAAATTTGAGCTCTCTCGAGGCCGCAACTCTGGGGAGATAAGTCGGTTGAGAGCAGGAACAGGTAGTCCCTTAAGTCTACCCGAACATGAAATAGACCGTGGGAGTCTTGACGGAGTGACCTATCGGAGAGACCTAGATAAGGGCTGGACTACCAATGGAGTTGACCACCACAAGCAAGCTTCCACATCCAGTGGACGCGGTTTTATTTGGGACGGAGATGACCTCGAGGGTGATCTCGGTTATGCAGCCGCCCAAGATATGGAAGGGAACCAGCGGAAAGTCATTGTTGAACGGCTGGAAGCAGTGAAGAGCAAAAACCCCGTTTTCACGTGGTGCTGAGCTCTATATCTTCTGTATACTTCTTTTTTATTGATATCTTACCCTTCTTGTTTTCTCCCTTGCTCCCTTCTCTCTTCAGCCACCCTGCATAGGGGGTCCTTTTATTGATTTAGCGTGTTTATGGGAGATTTATCACTTACGCTGCTGGAATGCAATGCAGCGACGGGTGATGGGCAGATTTACACCTATATTTGCATATAGATGTTATGCGCTGGTTTAATGTCTTTTGTTGTTGGGTCTAAACGGGCGCGTTGATGAACTGAAGCTTGTTATCATACGATGAAAGACTAATCTGATACCTTTTTTTGTCTGCTTGGTTTGCTTTGTACAGCAGCCTGTGGCTGCACAGGATGCTCTGTTCAACTGTTCAATTGATGCTGAAGGAAGAAGGAAAACGAAAAAAAAAAAAAAAAAAAAAAAAACAAAAAAGGAAAATCCCGCAAAACTTACGATCTATCTCTCACTGCGATGTTTCTGCCTAAAACAGATCAATACTTTCTCTTTTCCCTTCTGCGACGCCATTACTGTATCTACTCTGCTGTAGATTAGATTAGTCGGCTGTTAATGATTCTTCATGCCTTTTCTTTACCAAACGGGCTGATTCTCTTCTACGTATTTCTGGTTCTGGGTACAAAATAGAATGATCTATACATCTAAGACTGGACATTAGTGGATATTTTCTTTTCTCTTTTTGGATCTCTGAGGCTAACCCGAGCATCTTCCGCTGTATCATGTTAGAAAAGACTCGCGAGTTTCACCGAGGTTTTTCTATGTGAGAGGGACGTCGGATTGAACAGTAGCCCCCCAAAAAGTGCCCATATTAAACCGATCTTATCCCAATAACCTTTTTTCCCGTCTTGCTTCCTTTCACCATGCCTGCAGACCTGAAACTCGCCCTGACGGAAATGCGTCATGCATGGAGCCGGCCTGGTACAAAACCCTGGATTCCACTTACTACGATGAGTTCCACCGCAAGCTTCGCGATAATATCCGCCACTATGTTGATACATGGACTGGGAGGAGAAGGGAGACGTACCTTAGGAAGAAGCTTTACGCTCAGTCGGGGATCCCCTTTAATGACGTTCCTGATGCCTATCGGCCCTCACACATCCCCAAATTAGCCGTATACCCTATGATAGGATTGACGTATTTTATCTTCTGGTATCAATGGATGAGCTGGCCCGCGTAGAAGACAGTGTTACTATCGCGCTCGGTGGTGCATCGGTGATTGGGGGAACCCCAATCATTCACCATGGGACAGAGGAGCAAGAAGCCAAATGGCTTCCAGGGCTCTTCTCTAGCCGACCAGCTTCTGTTTGAAGACGACGGCAAAGAAATCTACTGATGGAAAGTCCTACGTTGTGAATGGTGTGAAGAAATGGATTACTGGTGCGCCCGAGCTACGCATATGACGACCGCCGTCCGGACAGGGCCCAAAGATCAGGTATGCGTGGGATCTCGGTGTTCATCATTCCCCTGAATGCCAGGGGGGTCTCACGGGAGATGATCTACAGCAGCGGCCAGAACGCTGGAGGATCATCGTTTGTAGACCTGGAGGATGTGGACGTTCCCGTGGAGAATAACAAAGGGTTTCCGATCATCATGAAGAACTTCAACAAAGAAAGATTCGTCATGGCTGCCCAGTGCAACCGGAAGAGCCGTAGCTGCCTTTCTCTGGCAAAGAAGCAAGGGAGACTTTAATATGTATATGTCTATACTATAAATGGGACGACAGACAATAGTGTGGAGTCCAAATGATGCCTGGGGCCTCAGGCAGCCAGACACAAGGCTCCCTTATCACACTTTCGCGAACATCAGCTCCTCTTCAATGACTTGTGAATTGCATCAAGCGGTCAAGCGTAGTTTGTGTCTGGATCCAATGCCACCTTGTTTAAGCCACCGGAAATCGGTGAATGGATGCCGTCGGTGCAAGAGCCGAAAAGTCAAGGTATGCCTCTTATCATCTGTTCAGGCCTGGCGATTTCACGGCGCCAACGAACAGGCAGTGCGATGAAAATCGTCCGGAATGCCACCACTGTTCGCGACATGGAGTTTCCTGCGAGTACCCGCCAGTTCAAACCCGCCCGTTTAATCCCAGCCAAGATGCGCCATCCAAAGGCGCAAAGAGGAAGAGTATTGTTGCAACATCACCTAGGCCTGGACTGCCCTCTCCCGAGTTAGAATCGATGCCGACCCTCGAGCTGTGTCTCATGCATCAATATGTCACCGAGACGGCTGGCACAATGAATTGCGCTCAGATCCCGCTGGTTCGCGATATGTGGAATGTGTCTGTCCCCCAAATGGCCTTCGAATATAAACCACTTCTGCACACATTGCTCGCTGTTGCCGCCGTTCACCGTGCTACTCTGCTTCCTAATGATGCGAACCACCTGCAGCGGGTCTATTACAGCCATATCAACTCTGCTCTTCAGCAACACCGGGCAGCAATCACAGATCTCAATGGCTCCATCAACGAACCGATGTGCATGAACGCCATATTGATCTCATTCTACACGCTGACCCTACGGTCAGAGGTGTCCACAGACCCATATGAATTACCACTGCTATGGCTATCTCTCGCACATGGCATAAGAACAGTGCTACATACCGTTTATCGTCGGCTCACCCGCATCCACCACTTAGTTATGACTCCGCCGGTGGTAGATGAATTCACCCACGAGTACATTACCTGTACGCCATTCCAGTTTCTTCTCCATTACCATTATGATAAGGAGCAAATGGATGGATCATCAATAAAAGCATACTATGATGCTGTCGTGTATCTGGAGACCATGTTCATGTCCGCGAGGCGCGGAGCATCTGACTTTGAGATCCGCAAGCAATTTACTGCCTTCCCACCCATGATGCCAAGGTGCTTTCTTCAGCTAATTGCGGACAAGCAACCACGCGCCCTTGTTATTCTGGCCTATTTGTTCGCGTTAGTGAAAAATGCTGGCAATGTTTGGTGGCTGCGCGGTATCCCTGAGCGAGAAGTGTATGGCATTCACAGTATTCTTCCTCAAGAGTGGAAGTGGACCTTGGACTGGCCATTGTACGTCATTTTGGCCAGATCAGGGGCAAAAGCAGAGAATCTACCTGTGCCCATGGTTGGCCCTGGGCCGTCTTTGACATTAACATTTCCCTGAAGCTAGCTTACGGCCTGGGATGAAATGCAAGGTATTATGAACTTTGGCACTCAATGGCACCATAATACACCCATTCAGTTTCATCTATCCCTAACTAACATGTAAAAAGGGAAATATTAGAAAACCTACACCTGCGTGTCTCCCCGGTCCGCTTCCTTGACCTGTCCCTCTGCAGGCCTATGTTTCACCTCAGGACGATTCTGAGCCAGAAATCGGGTCTGAATTCCAAATGCCACATAATCAAGCATTATCAGAAACTCCGGGACGGTGCCTAACACGGTACGAACTGCTATACTTCCCCCCTCGATGTTCGAACTGGTAAAGACCACTGCGACTTCATAGACAATGCGGATTCCAATCAGTGGCATAGCGATGGAGACAGCGAGAAGTATCTGTTCCATGATTCAGTCAGCCAAGCGTGCATTCTTTTTACCACCGGTATATGAGATCTCATCTGCTATCGCACCTTCTTTTCGTCTTTATCCCTGCGGGGATGGCCGCGCGCTCTATAGGATAACCACACAAAGCCCACAACAGAGATCCAGCCGACCATGAAAATTATGAGTCCTATGCGCAGCTGTGACTGCTTTCCATTGCTGCACGCAGCAAGACCAATTCCCGCGGCGATCACCATATGGATTATGATATTTCCTCTAATTCCTAGGGGCTCGGATAGGCTACGCTGGATGGAGTGGTTTCTGTAAGAGAGACATAAATACTTGGTCAATTGGTCGAACAAGGGTATGAACTAGAGAATCAGCGGATGGGGTAACTTACGCCTCATGGAGCAGCCCTAGAGCAGCCATCATGAGTGGCAACAGCCCAACTCCATTTAGGATAGAGGCCACTTTGTTGACCGTGCCATCAGAGACCATGGCATGGAATGCAATTGCATTGCCGACTATGCGGAGCAAGCACATGGCAACCGCGTACATCCAGCCCAGTAATCCATGTCGTCCATGGACAATCAAGCAGTAGAAAGTGGGAAAGATGATTATGGTATAGAAGACTAATTGCGCCAAGTCGCGACCTTCGGCGGGCGCTGCCATATTCTTTTTTTCTTCTTTTTACTTGTCTTTTCTCAAGGCTTCGGACGGTGTGGAAGAACAGCGATTTGTGAAAAATAACTGGCAACTGTCAAGACTTCAAGAACTCATGAAGAAGGGGAAAGAAAAGAGCCATTTTATATTCCTCTTCATGCTCAATCTAGTCCCGCGGCAGCGCAGACACAGCCATATCCAGATCAACAAGTGATGAACACTTGCGATAACCACCCAATCTGCTATGTTATACTACCTGCCGGTCGCTTCGACAGGGATTATAGTAAGCTTGCTAAGTTACTACTGCTTACATCTGCAGTCGTAACGCGGAACCGCTGCCTATCATTGTTGTCCTGATTCTCCACACATGCACCTCCGCCGTTGCTTAAGGCTGATTAAGCTTTACCGAAGAAAGTAACTGACCCGAAACCGACGGTATGTAACAATCTTTCAGGCTTCAGCTTGGACATAGCTTGGGCTTGAGCCGGTTGATAGAGAGCAGCTATGTACAGGAAGGGGAAGGGGTAAAATTAGACGGGGCAGATCAACCTTTTCTTACATGATATAGCTGTAGATCGGTTATATTCCGGAGTTCGTAATAGGGCAATAATAACATTTGCATTATGAACTGACCGAATTCATTCAAACCGAAGGACTTTTGTCTTTGATCAGTGTCAAGTATATATATAGTGAAGATGAAGACAGTTTGGAGTTTCCTTTTCCGGAAACAAGTACGATGGCACGTGCCTTCTCACCTGACGGTGTCACATGCCGAGATCGAGTCCATCTTATCAGTTCTTGGCAACCTCGAGATGCTGCCCTCAGTCAGACTTCATGCCGTCATGAGTCGGCGTCCCCTCTGGACCAAGAACTGTCGCATTTTCGGACGTCCTCTTTTTTTTTTTTTTTTTTCCCGCGATATGGGAGATTGCAGCAGCTTTCCCTCATCTTTGTCTCACACGTCTCGGTTTTGGCATCACTACGGAGTATTCCCCCAACAGCCTCGCCACTTATATACCTAGTTTCGACAATCCCCTCACTTGCAGGGCGTCCAGCTTACTTTTCTCTTCGTCTTGATCGGCGGCATTTAGTGCCTGCTGACATATACCCGATTTTGGACTTTACCCTGAAGTATTCTGTGCAGGAACTATTTCGGCTGTTTTTCGAATACCCGCGCTTGCGATACGCCAACCATGGCGTCCAACGCCGCATTGCTCTTGGACCCTCGAGCTTACAAGAAACGACTGGAAGAGAGAGGTAAGGAATCATATGTCCTCTCTTTAACCTCCCTATTTTGAAACAAGTGGAGCTTGCCACTGTCACTTGACTTTCACTCCTCATAGTTCCTTTGTCTCAGCCGTGATAGTTCATTCGCTTACCGGCTCCGGCATTCAAACAGGCCAGCAAAACATAAATAGATTATCACACGATAGCGCATCTTCTGCCGCCCCGGCTGCTGCTCACCTCCTACTCAATCCTCGAGGTTATCCACCTCCTTCGCAAACGAGTAACAAGTCGAGGTCGCAGTCGGGGCCGAGAAGCCCAATGGCTAATACTACGCCACCACAGCCTAATACGAAGCCCTTTTCCGATTTAGACGTCGAGTTCTTCAGTACATGTATCAACGGTGACAACGGTGGGAAGCGGGGCTTTGAGCAGCTTGACAATGATGCGGCCAAAGCAAATCATGGCCGTCTTATAGAAGATATATATGGTGTGGAGGGGCGCGAAAGGCATCCATACAAGAGGGTAAAAATGGATGGTACTTTGGCTGAGAACCCAAAGTCCACGAAGAAGACAACCTATTCTTCTAGTGGAGATAGTGGGCTAGGGAAGTGGATGAAGGAGGACCAAGGGAAGTTGACTACTTTGTCTTCCACGAAACTGGATATCGTGGATCTCACCAGCAGTAAAGATGGTACGTATAGGTATTTATCACTACTCTGAAAGCACTTGCTAATCGCCTGCTACAGATACCCATGGCAGCTCAAATGATGATGACGACCTGCAAGTAACGGGATTCAATGACCTCAGTAATCAAAAGGTCTGCTACGGGAAGCTTGAGAACGCAATGGTACAGGCATTTATGGTTCCAAAACCTGGCGCCAATATTTTTGGGGATTCAATGCATGACTGGCCGTCTTTGAAGCTAGGTGTGCATCGACAGCCTGGTCCAGGGAGTAAAATTGACATTTCAGATCCCCATGGTAAGGTTTTTGGCGCAGTTGATGCTAGGACCGCCTCGGTGCTTGTCCCACTACTTGATTCGCCTGCTTTACGGGTTGAGATTACTGCTCGCTTAGATGTTCGGAAAAGGCTTCCAGGTGAACAGCCGTGGGCTAATTGCTCTGCTTTTTATCGGGCCTCTATCAATCTTTATGGCCTAAGAAAAGATGCCGAACTAGTGGGTAAACACCTAGGCCATCACAATGTTTGGTTGGGAACTCCTCATGCTGTTGAACAAGGAACCTCTGTTTTTAACCCCCATGCGGAGTTGAGGCGAGCCCAGAAGTCGTTTTCGCCAGCGAGCAACTCCCACAGTCGGCAGAGCGTCAGTTATGAAGTCCGGACCGCAGAGGAAGTTAATGATGCCGTGATGAAGATGTTCGATCAACTTCAGAGTGCTGACAACATACCTGAAATGGAGCCCTCTCCACTTCTCTCAACACCTCTACTTCGCCATCAAAAGCAGGCCTTGTGGTTTATGACTGAAAAAGAGAAACCACGCAAATTTGGTCCTAGTGAACGGGAAAACAACTCGCTTTGGAGAGTTGAATTTTTGCGGAATGGGAAGAGACGGTTTCGTGAAATTATTAGCGGCACCATCCTCGATTATGAGCCACCCCAGACCTTAGGTGGTCTTCTGGCAGACATGATGGGCCTTGGAAAGACTCTCAGCATTCTTTCTCTCGTTGTGGCTTCGCTCAGAGAATCTTATGAATGGGCCAACATGATACCTCATCCGGAGCTCGTTCGGAACTCTCCAGGTATCCGCAACACCAAGACGACGCTTCTAGTAGTCCCTCTTAGTGCCGTCAATAATTGGGCGATGCAGATCAAGGAGCACCTCAAGGAGAATGCTATTTCCTATTATGTCTTCCATGGTCCTTCTCGAACGGCTGATGTTGATGAACTTTCTAAATACGATCTGGTGATTACAACTTACAGTATCGTTCTCAGCGAGCTCTCCGGAAGAGGCTCGAAGCGAGGCCTGAGTCCGCTGACAAAGATGAATATGTTCCGGATCGTTTTAGACGAGGCACACACGATAAGAGAGCAGAGTGCCGCACAGACACAGGCGATATTAAAGCTGAACGCCCACCGCCGCTGGGCAGTAACAGGTACTCCCATTCAGAATCGTCTGGAAGATTTATATTCTATCACCAAGTTCCTGGGGCTTTTCCCCTACGATGACAGAACTCGTTTTGGTATGCATATTCTGAGTCGGTTCAAATCCGGAGACCCCAGTGTATTGGCAAGCTTGCGCGTGCTTGTGGACTCTTTTACCTTACGTCGAGTCAAGGATAAGATCAATCTCCCTCCCCGGCATGATAAAATCATTTCCCTTACATTCTCCAAAAAGGAGAAGCAATTGCATGAGTTTTTCCGGAATGAATCCAACGCCATGATGAATGTGATCGCGGGAGACAGCAGGAGAAAGATAGGCGGCCGGATGTATCATCATGTGTTGAAGGCTATGATGATACTACGACAAGTCTGCGCCCATGGGAAGGAGCTTCTCGACAAGGAAGATAGGGATAGGGCAAAAGGCATGAGTGTACAGGACGCTATTGATCTGGATGACGGGGAGGAAACTCAGACGCCATCAGATGTTGTTGATAAGAAGGCGTATGAGATGTTCATTCTAATGCAGGATTCTTCAGCAGATTCGTGTGCCTTGTGCGCTAAACGCCTGGAAGAGCAGTACACCGACGCTGGTATTGTTGATAAGAAAGCAATCTTAGCCATAGTGCTTCCTTGCTTTGATGTTCTCTGTCCCGATTGCTTCTCTGGTTGGAAGCAAGCCTTTGACACAACCCAAAATGGTGCATCATCTCATGAAATCAAATGCCAGGCTTGTGATGGTTGGATACCGGTTGCATACACCGCTGTAACCTCTGCTGGTCTTCAAGAGTACCAGATGAACCAAGCGCAAGCGAAACAAAGTCGCAAACAAGCTAAGACCCTTGGAGAGTACGAAGGACCACACACGAAGACGAACGCGCTTACATCTCGTCTTCTGGCGTCTGCAGCTGAGAGCAAGAAGCTCAAGGATGAACGTCCGATAAAAAGCGTCGTCTTTTCCTCTTGGACTTCACACCTCGACTTGATTGAGATCGCACTCAAAGATAACGGCCTCACGGGCTATACTCGATTGGATGGGACCATGACCCTTTCCGCACGAAAAAAAGCCCTAGACGCGTTTCGCGACGATGACAGCATCACTATCCTTCTGGCGACCATTGGCGCCGGTGGTGTTGGACTTAATCTTACGTCTGCGTCGAATGTCTACATCATGGAGCCACAATACAACCCTGCTGCCGTTGCGCAGGCCGTTGATCGCGTCCATCGACTAGGGCAGACGCGCGAGGTCACCACTGTCCAGTTCATTATGAAGGGCAGTATCGAGGAGAAAATCCTTGAACTAGCCCGTAAGAAGCAGCAATTGGCGGATATGAGCATGAACAGGGGCAAGCTTGATAAGAAGGAAATTCAGGAACAGCGGATGAGGGAATACCGGAGTTTATTCAAGTGATCATTTTTGTCTTATTTGTCTTTACCCTTCTTTTCTTTCTCGTACATACGATTTTGTCAATTACCCTCTCCGACTCTTTTTTGTCTTCACAGCCTTGCCTGGGATTTCGGTGGTGATGCCGCCGGTATATCTGGCTGGCATTGACGGGCGTCTGGTTGCATAGACCGTTGTTTCTTTCTCGCTTCTTATCCGTTTGATACCCGTGGCAATTTGGATTTATTTCTTTATTTTATTTTTTTTTTTTCAACCTCTTCTGCTATTGCGGTTTAACGTCTCGCATTTGCACTGTGGATTTCACCAATGCCATGCATGGTGTAGAACGGGTTCTTTTTCTCTCTACATGACATCTGTTCGCAAGCAGTACTAGGTAGATACTTGGTAGCATGCATCTTCTCGTTGTTTCTCTCCTGTCCCATTATTGATATCAATAGAGATAATAGCACGCTTATGAAATAAACACAAGGAAAGGGAAACAAAGCTCTATCGGGTATCTCACTTTATTTATTTTTCATCTCCTATGAACCTCCCACGATCACCATAAATCCCAACCTGAACAGCCTCCAACATCCTCTCTAACCTCCTCCTCAGAACTCTCAATTCCCTCGCCTTCTCCTCCTTCTCCCCCTCGACCCTCTTCAACTCCTTCCCCAACTCACGAATCCGGTTCTCTTGCTCCGCCTCCGATGACCCAATCCCCGGAAGCACAGAGATCAGATACTCAATCTGCTGTTCCTTGATGATCAGATCACGCGCTAGTTCACGCTGTCTCCGCGCAAAGGTCTGCGCCGAGTCTGGCTCGGGAGGGACGTTTGGATCTGATACTGCCCCTGCGCTTGCACCCGCGCCGGTACCTGTGTCTTGTTGATATCGCTGTCCGTCTTTTCGCTCTTCTTGTTGTTGTTGCTGTTTATGCGACTGTCCCGTACCAAGGACTTGCTGCTGAGCTGATAAGGGTGCCGAGGCGGGAACGGGGGGCGCGGAGGAAGTTTTGGGGATCTTCGCGAGAGCTGGGGCAGTGTCTGGGACGTCTGGTGGTGTTGCGGGTGCGTTGTCGTGGTATGTTGTTAGGTAGCAGAGGGTTGCGTAGAATTGGGTTGCTAGCTGTGGGCGACAAGGGTATTTAGTTTATTATCATTTCGTGTTGAATGAATCCGGGCTTGGTGGAAGAGGAGATGGTGGTGGTGGGTGGTGTTTTCTTACCTGGTCTAGACAGGTCTGGAGTTGGGTTAGGATGTCGGCCATAATGGGTGATCACTGGGATTATGACGTAGAAAGAAAAGGGATGAAGAAATGAGTATATATCTAAAAGCGACTTCGGTTTGGCTTTTTGTGCCCTTTGTGGAGAGGGATGATACAGCGTAGGATGCTGCACGCAGTACGCAGGTCCAAATTCAATGTCGATTAAAAGTTGCACGTGGATTTGGGGATGGCGGCCTTCCTTTTCTTTTCTTGTCTGGCTGGATGGCCCCTTGGCTCTGTTTTGTCCTGCTGGTTATGGCACTCTCAAATCCTCACAGTTGCTGCAGTGCTGTACTTTGTTGATCTGATCTGATACAATAGAGGTGTTGCGGAGAACAACAACCTCCGGCGGCTCCAAAAAGATCTCCTTCCGTCCTCTCTTATTATCGAACGTCATTCCCGGCTCAACGCTGACATGGAACACCATTATCGAGCTCACATCCATAAAATATTTCCTACACGAATACATATCCGCAGATTCTCACAATGCCCGGCTCGCCTCGCCCTAACCCCCTTAGCGCGCCGATTATTGAAGCTCCCAACACCTCCATCGCCACCATCTCAAAACCACAATGACCTCCCCTCCTTCCTATCCTACGCAGAGCGGACCTCTCTTCCCGAAACAACAACAACATACGTCGGCACGCACTATGAATATACAGTCCTACGGAGCTTGCGACAATTCGCGTTCACCCTCCACCGAGTCGGGGGGCGAGAAGATGCCGGAGTCGACCTCATCGGCACCTGGCACCTACCGCAGAGGGAGCGGCATGCCCTACGGGTATTCATTCAGTGCAAGGCACTAAGGGCGAAACTGGGCCCGAATCTGGTCCGCGAGTTGGAAGGTACGTTTCGCAATTCCCCGGCCGGATGGAGGACAGGAGAGAAAGTCGGGATTCTAGTCAGCACGCGGGAAGCTACGAAGGGGGTTCGGGATGCGATGGCAAGGAGCGCATATCCACTACTGTGGATGATGATGGGACGTGATGGGACTCTTCGGCAAGCTCTGTGGAATGCGAAGGTGGAGGAATTGGGACTTGGGCCGTTGGGCGTAGAAACTAGATATGGATGTCGGTCTGACAGGTCCGAAGAGAAGAGTATTGTCTTGACCTGGGATGGTGAGGATTTGCCCGACATGAATCGAGTCGAGAAGAGGATCTCCGAGTTTGAGACCGAATGGTTAGCATCGTGGGGCGCGCGTGATTTATCCGATGCTGGCAAGCTCGAGTTGTTGGATATTGTAGAGAAGTCCTTTCCTGATGTTGGGATAGGAGGGGGATGCAGTGCATTATCTGACGAAGATCGGACCAAGGTGCTGCAGGTATTGAATGCCAGGATTCATGGGCCTGCGCAAGATACGGAGGGCAGTCCTAGGAAGGCAGATGACTTCACTGAATAGGGCCTTAGGAGAAGAGGTAATAAGTGAAACAAAACTATAATTGAAGGGGTATATCCAAATCCTAGATAGATAGGTGTCGCAGAATCATCATCCCCCAAACCTAACGCCTGACACCCCAGTAAACCTCCCTAGAAATTGGCGAATAGAGTATTATCCTTGCATTGTTGACCAGAAGTACTTCGCATAGAAGAACCGAGAGAATTTGGGGTCGATGTTCACCACATGGACGTCGCCCTTCCTGCTATTTCGAATAATAGCCCTCTTAAAATTCCCGGCTTCATCAGGTTCAATGTCGATCCCAAGAGAGCGGTAGATTTTCAAACGGAGTCTAGGCGAAATGCAAAAGTCAGTGAGCTGCTTTCGAATAATAAGTAGCAAAAGCAAGAGGGGGAAAGCGTACATGGTCGAGTCCTCTGCTTCCCTCTCGCGCCTCGTCGTCTCGTCCCCCTCCAATCCCTGTGCCTCCAGATCTGCCAGTCTCTCCTTTAGCATCTCCAGTTCACTTTCGAGTCGTTCACTTTCAATCTCCAGTTCCGAGGCCGCCTTCGCAATTCGGAACTTCTTCGTATCTAACTCGACAATCTCGCCGGCGTGTTTGGTTGAGTCATGCACGGCGACTGCCTCCTCATACTGCGCATTTATCGCACTCAAGTTCCTGGCTAGTTTACGCAAGGCCGATTCCGCTTCACGGATCTGGAGGTCGCGTGATTGTTGGAGGGCGGATAGGGAGTCGTTGATGCGGGTTACGGCCTGCTTGTCAGGTTGGATGTTGAAGTTCCCGATTGTGTGGTGAATGAGCTAGGATGAGGGCGTAAATGTTAGCCGAGTCACTTTTCTTTTAAACGCGAAGAGGGCAGTTCTGAGGGGAGAGTAATGGGATTGAACATACTGTCGCAGGGTCCTCGTCGAGCAACATCTTGCGATAGTGTTTCTGGGATCGAATAGAGGGGATATAAGATAGACGTTCAGAGTGCGAATCTGATATTCAGTTGCTGTCAGTTCAATGTATGCTAATTACTCCATATGAGAACCTGGTGTTGACATTTGGCGGTTGGGGAAGCAACAGCCACAGTGCCGGCATGCGCCACACATGACCCTCCGCATTAACAGCTCGCAGGTGGCGCCAGGCAGAGAGGATGATTTCCAGTCCATCTCCATTCTGATGTTTTCCAGCAAGAGTTGCTGTAGATTCAAGTTCATAAGCATTGAGTATCATTTTTGTCCTTTGCCTCAAGCTCCAGTCACACTCGGAAACGATGGGATCCAACCTACCATGTACGCCGTCCTCTCGTTCCCGTCACCCCGCCTGTTGACTTCCTACTAACAGTGCACTTTTCTTTCTTTCTTTTTTTTTTCTAGATGCTGCTGATGCGGAAAGGTGAGTTTAAATGCTAGCTTTATACAGGGTCTTATGTGATTGACGAGGACTCGCGTTCGTTGTATTATCTAGTCCGTTGAAGCCAGCGGAACTCCAGGTCCTCCGGGCACAATACTTGAAAGAGGGTGATTATGTTGGAGTCCAGACCAAATTCAATTATGCATGGGTATGGTCTCTATTTCTGGGCTTGCAATTTTCCCTTGAGAAAAAGCTGACATGATATTCACCGTCATCTGGGGATGGTTTCCAAACAGGGCCTCATCAAATCCAACGTCCGATCAGAGCAGCAAGAAGGCGTGCGATTGTTGTCGGACATCTTCCGAAGCGCCCCCGAGCGACGACGAGAATGTCTGTACTACCTAGCTCTCGGCAATTACAAGCTAGGAAACTATGGAGAAGCCCGTCGATACAATGAGCTCCTTCTTGACCACGAGCCCGCCAATATGCAGGCAGCAAGTTTAAGGACGCTGATTGACGACAAGGTTGCGAAGGAGGGTATGGTTGGATTTGCGATTGTCGGTGGTCTAGCCCTTGCGGCAGGTATTGTGGGCGGTCTTATGTTCAAGGGATCGCAGAGACACTAAGGCGAAGGTCATCGTTTTCTTTTTGATCTCTTGCTTTAATTCTCCGAGGCTTGATGCCACCTGTTGGTTTGCTGGTTGACATGCTGTTGCGTATATATATATATATGCGTTTTTGGCTTGTTGCAACTGCTTTTGTCGCATTTCTATGGCGTTTTCATGTTTTCTCTTTGATCTAGCTTGTGGCAGCACAGATGATGATTTCCATATTGTTACCAGTCTATTTTTAATGCTAGGATGAGCTCCAAATGAGGTGTCTTTTATCTGTATGCACTTGTTTGCTAGGGAGTGAAAAAGCAAGAGTTCACAGAGGTATATATAAACTATATGAACTTGATCAAGGAAAATACCAGCTATCATAAGGCATTATCCAGAGTACATCGACAAGACACATTCACTGCGCCACTGCAACTGCGCATCTGCCCGTAACGTCATCTCAAGTTCCGTCCGCTTTCCACTTAACCTTTCTCCTTCTCCACGACATCTTCCTCCTTTCTCCAACAGTTATCTCTTGGTGCCTATGTCTTGTTTATTTTCTGTGTAATCCCTATGGCACCAGTGGCAGCCATCTGGATGTTTTAGTTTGGCGTCGAGCCTGACGCGCTGTCTTCGATGTCTTCGAAAAAAATGACTCTTAGCTACCCTGACCAACTTATCTCGGTTTCCGACCCTTCGACTTGCTTCGACGGCATCAACTTCCTTTATTCCATCCCCTCGTTTACACGTCTCTCCCTGTGATTCTCCCTTAATATTCTTGTACTAGGGACCTTCGTATATCTCGTCATGGCGGATAACAGCGATCGAATGTTCTGCCATGCTTGTGGCGGGGTATGGCTTAGAAATGACCACGGGCTGATATGCCCTCACTGCCAGTCCGATTTTACAGAGATCGTAAGTGATCTCATGAAATATGAGTCTTGGGATTGACTTCTGACAAGAAGATGGGCTTGCAGATCGAAATCCCCCCAGATACTACTCCCGAGCCGTCCTCCCATGCCGATAGACCGTCTCGGGTGGGGATTAATCCTTGGGAAGATCAGAACCCCTGGACAGAAGAAGGCCCCGCCGATACTGATAGATTCCCGGGAGGTCCTAGTTTCTCTCGTCATACGTACAGATCTCCTGATGGCCGGTTCACCTTTTCAACGGCGACATATTCCGGCGGCTTCCCTGGGGGCTTCCTGGGCCAACCAACAAGTCCTGGAGGCCCTCTACCTGAAGATCCCTTGATGCCGATGATGCGAAGTTTGGACACGATTTTCAATGGTTTAGCGAATACGTATCGTCAGCAGGGCAGTGGAGAAACTCGAGCGGTGAGCGAAAGCCCTCAGGATCAGGGGGACGAGAGCCGTGAGGGGACTCCAGCATTTGCTGCCACAGGAAGGTTATTCCCGCGTGATGCGGAAGGACCGCAACCCATGAACCGATCTGTAGATAGCATTAACGAGTACGTGGCCCTTTCTTTTCCCATGATACCCATCCACGGCGGCTATAGCTTATGTATGCTAACAGCTTCTACTATAGTATTCTTGAACTCTTCCGGACTGATTTTGGTGGACCTGGCAGGCCAGCTGGAGGTGGTGGAGTTCGAGTCATGACTGGACCGAACCCTCTTGCGATCCTTTCTAGTCTCTTAAATTTTGACCGGCAGGGTGATGCAGTCTATTCTCAAGAAGAATTTGACCGCATAATATCCCAGTTGATCGAACAGAACGTCAATGGGAATGCCCCACCTCCAGCTCCGGAAAATGCAATCCGAGCCCTGCCGAAGAAGACCGTTGAACCGGAAATGCTGGGCCCTGAAGGCAAGGCGGAATGCTCAATCTGCATGGATCCTGTTGAATTGGGCTCTGAAGTGACGGTTCTTCCTTGCAAGCATTGGTTCCATGGCAATTGCATTGAAATGTGGCTTAACCAACATAACACTTGCCCTCATTGCCGGCGACCTATCAATGATTCTTCAAGGCCGTAAGTAACATCTCAAATTATCTTTTGGAATATTAGTCAGGGTTGCTGATCACAAAATGCTATAATAACAGAGTGCGACCCGAAGGAACTAGTGAGAATCCTGTTGTAATCAATGACAGTCCTGAAAGAACTCCTCGCCGTCGTTCCAGCGCCGCAATGAACAATTTTGGTACTGTAACCTCTCCGTCCGATCCCAGAGGTCAAGCGTCTTCTGATTCCGAATCTACTGGTCAGAGCTCGAGGCGCTCCAGCCGAAATGATTGGGGTAGTGGTATCACCGGCTGGTTTAGGAACCATCTCGGAGGCGGGACAAACTGAAAACTTACCATTTAGGCATATAGCTTCGCCTTTTCAAGGGAACGGTTTCTCTCTTAACTCCTTTTAACTCGGCATCTGTGCAAGCTTCCAAGATATTGAATTCTCACCAGGTCGGATTTTTGGCCGGTCTCGGTCCGTGTTTTCGGGAATTCTTTTTTGGTGTGCATACAATTTTGTGCATCTGTCTCTTCATAGTCGGATATACGTTCAATGGGTGGTGTTCATTCTTCGTAACCCATTTACTGTCGGACGCTTTTGCCCATTCCTCTGTTTTCATCTTTCGGATACTCATCTGGTTGACTGGTTTGTTTTTCTCTCGCAGGCTCTTGTTTAATATCCTGCATCTCTTCCATCCACTTGATGTGTATGTAAAGCTGATTGAATTGAATGACTGATGACATATTTCAGCCACTACCTGTTTTTATTTCCTTGCTCTGCTTTGTTTGCTGGGCAGTTTTCTAAATTACGCCATGACTGACATTTTTATGTACTTTTATGATGAAAGTTCCCCAGGGCCTTCTGTGACTAAATACTAGGAAATATAATGGGACTACTGGATTGTTGTCTCCGTCTCTCCCCTCCACGAAAACCCTGAAATCGCTAAAGTCTTCCTACAGATTAGGAAGGGGATTGTATACATCTACAAAAGAAAAGCGTCACTTCAGATCTACCTCCCTCTTCCCAACCGTCTCACAAAGCTCCTTCAGGACTCCAGCCAACCACTCGAAATCGCTGTTCTCCAGATAAATCTGCGCACTCAACCTGGTCCACAGCGCACTTCCATGCAAGAAAACAGGCACAAACGTCCCGTATTTCTCAATCATCCGAGTTCCCATCCAGCTGATAATAGACGGTAATTCATCCTTCTTGAACGGCTTATATGGAGATGAGTACACGGAAGAGCCATCCTCCCTTGCAAGGACCAAGGGGAGCCTGACTGTAGTCATGGCGCATCGTCTCAACTTACTCACCTCTCCAGGTTTTAAGTTCTTCTCCTGCATCACCTCCGTGCCGAGCGCGGAGGCGACGATATCTGCACCTGAATTAGCGAGTCGCTCGAGGTACTCGAAGATACGCTCGTCGCCCCCGCAGACCTCGTTTCGGAACTTGATTGCTTCCGGAATGCAGACGTAGGGGGTGTCGTCGCTTGTGGCGACGAATTCAAACAATATCTCAAACGCAGATTTATTCTTGTCTTGCGGCAGGGTCGAGGCGGGTGTTTCCGCGGAGGAAGGGGAAGGGACGAACCCCCACGACGTTGGAATAGTGGTGCGGATGAGGTGTTGGTTTCTGACAGGGACGTAGAGAACCGCGCAGCCACGAGGAGCGTAGAGCCATCTTGAGCACTCATTGGGATTGTTGTTATACTCCAATTCGCCAACGAGGGAGACAGAGAGAATACTCACTTATGACAATTGCTTGTTAAAAAGTCTGGATTCAACCTCCCCAAATCCAACGGGATCATCCCAATCCCATGCGCCCCATCAACAACACTTAAGATACCCTCACCCCGACAAACCTCCGTCAAGCGCTCAAACGGAAACCTAACGCCGGGGTTACTAACCATGACATCGAAAACGGCAATTTTAACATTCAACCCCTCCGCTCTCGCATCACGGACCGTCCGCAGAAACCTCTCCACTAACTCCTCATGGTCCGCGATACAAGACAGATCGTAACCCGCGACCTTTCGCGCGGAGAGCGGGGTGGTCTCCGTAAGCGAGACGATAGTCTTTTCGATGGCCCCGTAGATAGTCTCGAAGTAGACGATCACATCACCCTGCTGGAAAGTCAAGTTGCGGAGAACCGTATTGATGCCCGTCGTCGCGTTATGGACCAGGACGCATTCGTTGGTGGGTACCGAGAGTAGACGGGCTACTGCTTTGCGGGATTCGTCGACCAGTTTGGGCCGCGTGTACCGGATGAATAGGTCTGGACGGGCTTCCGTCTCGGCTTGATATTTGTGTAGGGCTGTCCGGACGGGTGAAGGGTATGTGCCGAAGGAGCCTGGGTTGTTCTTCGTTAGTTGTCTGCTTGTATGTATGTTGGCTGTCGTTGGACTTGCCGTGATTGAGGTTCTTATAGTTCTTGTCGAAAAGGAAGTATTTCGACATGGGTGCTCCGAAGGGAGTCGGCGAGATAGGCAATGATGACATCGCAACTTTCCTGGACAGCTATACTTTGGCTCTTTACGAAACTCGTCAGTTGCGGGATAAGGAGGGATATATAGGCCACTATCTAAACTGGAAATTCTAGAACCACATTGACTTTCCCTTCTGGGTGCATGAGTCACATGTCCCCTCTATTTTGTGGGGATAGTTCAATAATGGTGCCTGGTTAACCACTCCCAAATTACCCATGCTGTTGGCATGCCCATCACAAAATAACACAAGTAGAAAACTAAGTGTATATTGAATATTGAACCACTGGGTGGTGTCATGGGCCACGCCCAGGCATATTGCGAAATCAGGCATTGGCCTATTTGTTCCATTTGTTCTGTTTGTTGCCAGCTCTCCTATTTCCTTCCTTGTACCCAAAGCCGTCGCCTGTCGAAAGACCTCCTGTTCTCTTCTTTCTTTCAAGGAATTCTTCGTGTATTTAGCACAAATGAATTTTATATTCAAACCATCACACAAGCATGGGGATTATAACACCAGACCTTATTGCAGGTCTTATGCTCAAAAAAATTGAGCATTCAGGTACATCCCTGAGAGCAAGAGCACCTGTAGATGAGAGTTATGCTGCTGGCATGTAGACATCCCAGTGCCTAGGCTCATGGTCATGGCAGCCATGGAGGTCAAAACAGCTTATTATGCGGACCCAACAGAACTAATGGTTGACCTTGTGTAAAGCTCAGGCACAGGACTCAGAGCTGAGCAAGGGTGCCGCAGACATTGGTGAAGATGGGACGCATAAACTGAGTAACTCGCCTTGGAGCAGATCCAAAGATGGGCCGATCAAGGTTAATATTTGTCTCCCATCCTTTTTTGGAACACAAAGGATCGGTGTGCCCGCAGGACGGGTCTGATCCAAGCTTTCTCTAGGTACGCTCTTCCTTGAGGAGATTCAGAGAAGAGGCAAGGGAGAAGGTACTAACTAACCTATAACTACGGAGTAGTGTTATTATAGTTAGTTAGCTAGAGGTAAAGATGATGTCAGCTGGCCTTTGGTGCCTGGTGTTGGGGCTCCTTCCGTTCCAACGTAATCCACCATCGAGTGGCTCGCCCTTATATCCCATGTAAAATGGCACTTTTCAAGACCTTAATATCTTGTCCACCAATAAATATGGAGGAATATAAGTATGGTAGAATATGTAAAATAGTTCTAGAAATCTGCTTTTTATTTTTTAATTTTTTTTTTTAATTTTTGCAAAAAAATTTTTTTTCTGGCTTTAAATATTAGGGTGACTGAAAACACCAAAGAATACAGCTGTTAGGTCACGTACGCAAGCATGTATATGTAATGGAGGTGTATATTGGTGTGACTAGTTAGTAGGGGCTGCGAGGGCGGACCTAGACGGCAGAATCCTACGTGACACAATGAGCACACTTTAGCAACGCAGGGCTCTGGCCTGTTACATCTTCTGGATCTTCCCACTTCAGCTCTGCCAAATGGCTTGATTGCTCTGATCTGATGGTAACTAGCAGCAAGTCTGTAAGTTAATGATCTGTCATATTATCCCACTCAGGCTGAAACCCAGCTGGTGCATACCATCACTTTACCATGCCCAGCAATCTGTCGAACAGAGTTGGAGTTCTTTGTTGTAAGCGGGGGGGGCGTACGTGCGTTGTTAACACCCTGTGAAAGGAACTGGGTTCTAATCGAGGGATCTTCGGGATGTATGTACTGAAACGAAGCCGCGATACAACATGGCAAGGACGATTTGGTAAGGAAACGATATAACAAAGGAAAGACGCAACGACGATAACGATACTAGGGAAGCAAACTCGAAAACAAAAAGTATGCCTGGTTCTTCTAAAATAGACAGAAAAGACCAGAAATACCATGATTCACTACATGTAGATGATTCCACTTTATCCTGTCTATCACCATATCCTGCCGAAGTGGCATGCATATGCAGACTTATCAACAAGCAAAATAAAACTCATTCCAGGCATATTCAAACATTTCCCCTTTAGATCTACCTCTTGCCCTTCTTTCTGGGAGCAACCACCTTGAATGCTGCATTGCTGTTATCCCCATCCTTGTGCGCATTGTAAGATCCCTTCTTGGCCACCTCACTCCAGCCTCCCGAGTTGTTCTGGTCTCCAAATGCGCTGACACTAACCGGATCGGCGATGCCCTTGTCAGCGAGCCTACGGCGACGGATGAACTCCTCCGCGAACCGTCGGCCATCGAGAGTCTGGGAATTGGCGTATACAGAATCCGAGATAATCTCAGCCTCGGCAGGCAGAAGTAGTAGCTGTTGAACAAAATCATCAACTATTTCGAATCTCGTTAGTAGCTAGCTACACGTGAGCAGTTGTAGGTAATGGTCGGACTCACCATTGATTCCGCTATTTAGACCCTTGCCCAGAGTCAGCTTGGCCCATTTAGTGAACTCCTCCAGGGCACGGTTCGGGTTGGGAGTTGAAGATGACACGGCCGCAGCAGCTGTCGCTTTGGGTGCTGCCGCTGCCTTTGGTTTTGTAGCAACTGCGGTGACCGGAACATTTCCACTGCTCGAACGTGGTCCACTGGGGGCGGCAGGTGGTGCCTTTACCTTGCCGCCCGCACCGACTGTCGTCCAGGCACCAGTATTTGCACTTGCAGGGGATGCAGCAGGTGCAGGAGCCTTACCGGCCAGATCTGCATATCGTTTGACCGTAGGAGTTGTTGGAGCCGGGCTTGTGGCTGCGTTCTGTGCGGCACTGGCAGCCGCAGCCGCAGCCATGCGTTGTTTGCGGGCTTCTTCTTCCTTCTGAATCTGAGCAAGAGTTTTCTTGGCTGGACCGCCGGCACCAGTGCCCTGGCCCTTGTTGTTCCAGACAGAACCACTCGAGGTCGGGGTAGGAGTGCCAGCGCTGGCCCAGTTAGCCGTCGAAGGGAGGCCGGGAGTCTGTACCTGGGCCTGGCTGAGGCGTTCCTGCTCCGCTAGAAGCTGAGCACGACGGGCCGCAGCAGCAAGCTCCTCTCTTTGAGCAGCACTACGTGCCTCTGCCTCCTGAATCTCCTTCAGCGATGGCCCCTTGGGAATTTCGATCGGCTCCCTTGCCCATGGAGCGATGGACGTGGTAGGCGCTTCAACCGGAGTCTGTGTTTGGGACCTGGAGCCTGCTGCAAGTGACTCGGCGACGTTTTGACGATTGCGCTGCGCTGCAGGTGCTGGCAAAGGTGATACAGAAGGAGCTGGAGGGAACGCCTGAGGCACATCGCTGTCAACCTTTGAAGTCACTACCGACTCATCCTGAGTATCTTTCTGCCTCTGCTTCTGCTGTTCTTGTTCCTGTTGTTGCCTCTGAGCAGATGCGGCCTTTTTGACTTGCTGAGAAAGTGTAAGGGCAGGCTCATTGCTAGCAGGAGAGGGCTGAGCAACATTTTCCTCGGGCGTCTGCGTATCCTGTTCGCTCGGCTGGGAAGGAGCAGTAGGAGGATGAGAAGGAAGGCCCTCGGCATTCCGCATCCCAAACTCTCCATCCTGTGCCCTCAATGCGTGGAACTGACGAAGTCGCTCTTCACGGACTTGTTGATCAAATATGTTGTCGGCGTGGGTATTATCATATTGCTCCTGTTCCTTTTGAAGCCGAGTCCGGTCCTGTAGTATGGAAGTAACTTGCTGTGAGTGAAGAAAGCTATCGGCTTGGCGTGTAGCAAATGGTGAACTAGGACTGCCAAACGCGAATGGATCCGCCCGGCCCACATTCAGGCGTTCAAGAAGAGCGGGAAGCTGATCCTGGCCGCCTATTAGATCGGTACCAAGCTGAGGAAGTGCACTAGGCAACGCCGTCTGCCTTACAGGTGTTGTCGCATCCAAGAAAGGTATGGATTGTGGCTGCTGAATGGGACCCTGGATAGGAGATGGCTGGTAGACGCCTGGAGAGGTAATACTTCCAAAGCTGGGTTGGCTGTGAAGGCTGTGCCCACTGGAGTGGTGCTGAAGCTGGGGAGGATGAATGGCATGAGGGAGACCTTGCAATTGCATCTGTTTCATTAGAGCCTGTTGCTGCGCGAGATGCTCCTTTTGTCTGGCCATCAGATATTGCTCTTCTTGTTTCCTCCTCTCCAGTGCATTTTGTTGTTCCGCCGTCAACGTGGTACCAAAACTCGGGAAACTACCGGGGAACGGTGGCTGGGCGGTGCCCGCCGAGCTTCCTGACCAGGGAGCGGCGGCAGGGTCAGGTCCATGAGGAATGCCAATCTGCGGGACGAGGAACGGTTCACGCGAGTTTCCAATTCGTCGCACAAGTTGCGCTAGAGGCTCAAATTCCGGGTCCTCGAGCTTCTTGATCTGCAAGTCTGGACTGAAGAATCCTGCCTTGAACCAGTCGTGCATCTCCAAACCCGTCCAAGGTCCTTGAATGTTGCCCTGTGGGTCACGGTAGATCCAGCGCATACGGTCCGGCATGACCATAGTGCGCTGCTGAGCAGGGGGGACGGAACTAGACGTCGTGTTGTTAATAGAATGGCCAGGATTTTGACTTGGCTGAGGCATATCTAGAGAGGACGCTAATGTAGCCGGGATCGATCCAACGGCAGAGACCGGAGTCTGCGTGGCAGAAGTGGATACAGGCTGGCCTAGTTGGTTCTGTTTATCTGGTTGTTGGGGATCTTATCCACACGTCAGCAGGCTTCCAAAAATATATATATCATCCAGTGCAGGAAGGCGGCATTTATGAGGGAAACAGGCCTTTGTCTTCGCCAACACTTTTAAGAGAGTTTTGGATTAACTCACCTGCTTGCATAGTTCCATCATCCAGGCCACCAGCGTCAGGTCTCGCCTGGTCATTTTGCATCTGCTCTTGCATCGCAGTAGGGAAGAGAGAACCCAGCTTGCTAGATCTACCAATACTACCTGTTCCTGTTACGCCGGCATGCGGACTGAAAAGGCCGCCACCTCCTAAAGTAGACAAGCTGGGAGACTGTAGGTCGGCCATAGAGCCAAAAATAGGATCTCCGAATCCAGTGGAGAAAGGAGGTCTTTCCCGGCTCGGTGTGCCCACTGTGGCATTCGATGGCCACCCGGTTGAACCTCCCAGACTAGAAAGACCACCAAGACCACCAAGACTCGGGAAACCCCGGTTAGTCCCGACACTAGACGTTTGGCTGCGATCGACAGAAGGCAGATCCACTCCTGACCCGATCCTTTGCAGGGAGCCAAAGGGTCCGGATGCATCACGAAGACCACTGATTCCCGGATGGTGAGACTGTTGAATGTCAGAGCCATCGGTATCGACATCGTCAACGTCTGTTTTATCCCCATGCGGACTTTGGTAAGGGTTTGTATTGGTAGGACTGGCGGGTTCGTGACCTTGAAGATGGCTCGGAGTTGGGTTACGAGAACCTTCGTGACTTTGCATCAATTCACGGAGACCAGTAAGGGTTGCAGTTCTTCCGAACGCTGATAATCCAAGCGGATCGGCGCTCTGAGATGGGGGTACAACATCTTGGGAGCCTCCAAGAGCGGCACTCCCACTGCGTAACTCATCTGAAAACGGATTTGTCTCGCTTCGATTAGCGCGCGTCTTAACAGGCTCACCCCAGGGCGAACGAGAGCGAGCATCACCGTCATCCTCCGGCAAGCGTTCCAGGTTGCTAAGGGAAGGCTTCTCCTTAACAGACGCTCCAATATCCTCGGAACTGTCCTTGGAAAGTAATCCCTTAAATCTGCTTTCTCCCCGTAGACTACCAAATCCCGCCTTCTTTTCTGACGTCGGGGTCTGGGAAGTATTGGGACCGAAAGAGAACGCGCCAAAAGCCCCCATCGGTGAGAAGCTCGCACTTTGAGATGCAGACTGCCACGGCGAGCTGGATCCAGTCAGTCCTGTATTCAAGGGGTTTGTGATACTGCGCTTCAGAGAGCCAAATGGGGAAGCCGTATCCATGCCTCCCTCCCGACTGGAAATGTCCTTGTCACGATCATCCTGTTTAGGATTAGACGAAGGATCTCGGATGTCGGTTTTACGGCGCAGCAGGGAAGGTGTCGCCGCGATGGGATCGTCACGGGAAAAGCGAGAACTGCTAGTTGTGGGAGACATCGCGTTCGCTGCAGAATCACCCGTCTCCCGGCGTCTGGGAGTTGGCCTTCCTGCACCAGGTGATGAATTAAACGTGTTCAAATGGTTCTGCGAATGGGAAAATGACGCCTTTCGACCTGCAACGCCACCGCTCGGATTCTCTTTGGAGATGTTGGTCGGGGGAGGCTTTAAAGGAGAGTTGACTGACACAGAAAACAACTGCACCTAGTTAGCACCACCATCAACGGTATCACACCACCCGAGTGACGAACACGAACCTCCTTCTCGTCATCGGTCATGCCAGTTAATCCCAACGGCTCCATCTGTCCGCCATGATCCCAACAGACCTCCGGGCCAGAATGGTTATCCTTGTGATGGGGGTGAGGATGGTTATTGCGCTGGTCATCTCGCTTCCCCCAAGCCCCATTTGCGGTGGGTGTCGCCACGTGAGGGTCCCAGTCTGCCACGAAGTAGTCTGCAAGGTTCCTACCCAAAGTACCCGACTCCCGCAGTGTTTTGTAGAGTTCCAAAAGCTGTTCCTTCGAATAGCGACTTTCACTGGCTGCACCGTTGCGCGTGCCACTGGACTGATAATTTGAGGATGCATGTGGAGGGACATAGGCACTGGTGGTAGGAGTCGAGGTAGCTTGGCTAGTATCTCGATTATGAGAAGGGTTTGTAGCGAGAGATGGACGGCGGAAAGTCTGCGTAGCTCCATTCATTCGAATTCGAGGCCTAATGATGCCAGCAGGGTAGAAGTGTCAGCACTGAGCTGTCTGTGCGGAGATTAAACGAACAAAAGTCAAAAATCCGCTGGTGACAACCAGAGGCCAGAGGAACAAAACTACGACAGCGCATGGACCATAGAAGAAGAAATGGCAAGGGAAAGTAACTAATATGCATACCATTCTCCACCAGCAGCTCTGGTAGAGGAATCCTGGGTATTGCCAGCAGCTGCTGAAGCAAAACTAGAAGGGAGTGGCGTAGGCATTATTGTCCGAGTACGATGGATACGGCTCAGATATGCAGCAAGAGACGCACGGGAGTTAGAGGGAGCTTCGTCGCGAGGAGTTTGGTATGGAGTTTAAAGGTTGGTGAAAGGAGTAAATTCTTTCTGGGATGAGTTTTGTTTGGGGAGTTTAATTAAGGAAGACGAGAGGCAGGACACGAGATTCGCGTATTAGCTTGCCGTGGTAATTCACTGGGGTCTGCGTGTAGATTATCTCCAAGTGAATGAAACAGCAGCAAGTGAGGCGGTGGAAGTGTGGATGTGGCAGGTATGACCAACAACAAGCAATGCGAGAGCTGGAAAACAATTGAAAGCGAGTTCTCAAGGGAGTTGGATTTGAAAATGAAGTCGAAGTTGGAAAAGCAGAAAATTCCCCGTCGTGGAAACAGCAGTGCCGGAATATTCGCACGCACGCACAAACGCCGTCCACGCAGTTCGCCTTTCCCGACGCTGACAGATCTATCACTGCAAAGCTTGCATTTTCTGTCACTTCTGCAATAAGTGATACACCCTTGGTTGGTCCTGGCTTTATGGAGTGCAAACTCTCAACGTCGTTTCCCACTGTCTTTGTTCCCAAGTTGAATAGCTCGAAGTATACGGTCGTGGCAACAGGACAAAGGTTTGGCCTATTGCCACATCCGGCTCTCCGGGACTGTCTGCAAACAGCTG
The DNA here is from genome assembly GCA_002976275.1 of Monascus ruber. Classification (NCBI taxonomy): domain Eukaryota; kingdom Fungi; phylum Ascomycota; class Eurotiomycetes; order Eurotiales; family Aspergillaceae; genus Monascus; species Monascus ruber. Next base: position 2,939,128 of record PSNO01000001.1, on the reverse strand, counting down.
TACTTTTGGCTACCCTACCGGTAGGCTTTGCTAACGATTTAGTTCTCTATTTTTCTATTTTTTTTTTTTTTAATACCAACGTCTGTTTGTTGTGGGAGAGTATGATTTGCGAACTGATCAGCACGTTGTCATGGGCTTCCTGTCCAGGAACCCAGCATGGAACCTGCAGGTACATAAACTCTTGTCGTAAGATAACATTTCATTATCTATCAATCTACTGTCACTATGCATTGGCCTAATTGCTACGAGAGATAATATCCTGGGATATCTCTGATACATGTGTTTCCTACTTCCTATTGCCTAGCCACCTATGCATGGAGTGATGTGGACAAAGCAATGCCAGTACGCTCCGGCATGTTTGCCTGTCTTCTCCCACCTGTTAAGGAGATATTATCTGAAAGATAAATGTCTGATGTAAATTTATGCTTCTTTGATAGAAGTGCTTGATTGCTTGCTTGGTTTTGAGATACATATATATAATGTCTCATGGCAACGATTCTCCTCATGCAGGCAGAATGATATCTACCTTTCCTTTCCTCCAATGTTTGAGGCTGCATTTTATCTATCAAAAGCCAGGCTGAAAGAGCACTTTCTTCTTCTATATCTCCGTGTATATACCGTGTACCTGTCCCTTCTCTTACTTCCCGTTCCTGTTACTCTTCTGCGTCGGTCCCCAAAAAGCCCATGCCTCTTTTCTGGAGCTCAAGACGAAATGGAAGCAGCGATATCCCCTTTGCTTGGTACTGGAAAGGCAAACCGCTACGAAAAGGCCGTGATATGGGCGATATAATCAGACCAGTCCGGGTCCGCCCGTATACGCTGGAAGGAGGCGATTCTCTCTCCGATTCAACTCGCAGTTCACCTCTGACATCAGACACTTGCATCTCGCATTTGAGAAACGACACGCGCGTTCAGAATGTGCACGAGGGCCAGTGTCCATGCAGCCAACGGAGGGAAGGTAGCTTTGAGCGATATGTGACGGAGAGTCATTGCAGCTCCCTCAAAAGTGGCAGTGGTACGATGACGGTATATTCTTCAAGGGGACGGTGTAGCCTTGTGCGCTCTACCCATACACCAGGTCATCGTAGTAATACCGTTTTTCCGGGTCATCATTTCCGCAGCCTCCCTACCGACGGTGAATCTTCAAGTTCATACTCCCAATCATCTTTTGACTATTCGCGAAATCCTTCATTCAGACAAATTCGGTATAGAGATGATGACAACTTCAGTTTGTGCTCCTATGCATCTCCTTGTGGGCCTAGTCTTGGGCCTCCTTTCGGGCAACGCTCCCACAGTTGCGATACTCTGTCAACAAATAGGCGTCGTCAGCTAAGTGATGGGTCGACGGACACGAGTTCTCATGTATCGTTGTCTGCAAGTAGCTGTCAGTGGTCTACTACTTGCGTCTGCCCATCACCCTTTAAAAGAGGAAGCTCTTGCTCAAGGCGCTCATCGTTGGACGCTCACTGTCCGTGTGACAACGAACATATTTCGTCCGGGTTTAACGCTGTTGAAAGTGAAGGAAGTTCTGATTACAGCAACAGTGAGGTGTATTGGGAAGCGGTGCCATATCAATGATATTTGGTGGAAGCCAGGCGTGACTTGACTATGTATTTGAAGAAACGAGTGCGCTTGCTGTAGATGTGCAAAGGGTGCATGCAAGCATATGTATCTAGTTGAACGATGCTCGATCTGTGCAATACCATAGCCAATAAGCATATCCCATTTCACTTTTTCGAAAAAATGCGTATCTTTGCACGGCTATGGGAAGATACGGTATGCCGAGTACATACATAACTCACTTAGTTGACCAGAACGTATGCAGTTTTGCAGTTGTTGCTGGACAGTTTCTCCCGGACCTCGGCTGTCGATAAGGTGAAGTTCCCCGCACGAGCCTTCAGACTAAGCTCAGCACTGGCTGAGGGTTCACAATTGACCAAGAATCACAATAATTGTTGATATAGATATTTAAAATCCGCTGCTCTCTCTTCCATTATCCCTATTTTACCTCGAGAGTCAGAATAGCACATAGCATCACCCAGAGTAGCCGCACTGACAATGTCCAAAGCCATCTTCCTCTCCACCATCGACGGCAAACCTGGCAAACCTGGCAAGCCAGGCCAAGTCTATTACCCACTCACAGTAAGGACATTGCCCAAACCGAGCCCTAAGGGCCGAGAGCTCCTCATAAAAATGACAGCAGCATCGTTGAATCATCGAGATGTCTTCTCACGCCAGCATCTCTACCCAGGCATTTCTTTCGACGTCCCCATGGGCTCAGACGGAGTCGGGATCGTGGTATCCGCAGGCCCCGGTGTGAGCTTTCCACAGAAATGGCTGGATAAGAGAGTCATCCTGTGTCCCCTTACGGGATGGAAGGATTCGCCGGATGGACCGGAAGATGCCAGGGGGCCAAGGATTCTGGGAGGCACGAAAGCCTATGAGAATGGGACATTGCAGGAATTCGTTGTCATTGATGAGGAGGAGGTTGAGGAGGCACCGACACATCTCTCTGATGCGGAAGCGGCGGCATTACCCTTGGCAGCGTTGACTGGGTGGAGGGCGCTGGTGACAAAGGCAGGAGAGAAGAATTCAGGGAAGGGCTCTGCGGTTTTGGTTACGGGCATCGGTGGTGGTGTCGCGTTGATTGTGCTCTTGCTTGCAGTTGCGAGGGGTGTGGACGTGTACGTGACGAGTTCGAACGAGGAGAAGATTCAAAAAGCAGTCGAATTGGGTGCCAGGGGTGGTGTGAATTACAAGGAACCCGGGTGGGAAAAGAAGCTGCTGGGTCTGCTTTCTCCAGGAAAGACTTCTTTCGATGCCATCATCGACGGTGCTGGTGGGGATTCTATTGAGAAGTCGGTCAAATTGCTCAAGGTAAGCAATTTCAACCTTCTCAGTTTGTTTTCTTCGTCTGTGCCACAGACAAGTCTACAGTGTACTCTTCTGATTAGAACCAGACGGGTGGTGTACTCTCCATCTACGGTATGACTACATCCCCCAAAATGCCTTTCACCATGGCGGCTGTTCTCAAGAACATCGACGTCCGCGGTTCTACGATGGGTTCTCGAAAGGAATTCAAGGAGGTTGTCGACTACGTGAATGCACATAAGATCCACCCAGTTGTGTCGCGCGTTATACATTGTCCTCTGGATGACATCGCCAGTCTTAATTCTCTTTTCGAAGACATGAAGCAGGGCAAGCAGTTTGGCAAGCTGGTGATAGAATTTGGCAAGTTTACGACGGATAGTAAGCTCTGAGCATCAGCACGTCCTGGGTATATACTGCACCCTGGCATCTATTGTAAAGTAAAATCTTTCTGGTTGAGATGAAGGACCGCAGTTGCTTCGTTACTAATGAAAAGATAACTATTCTTACTGTGTTCTGGCTGTTCCTGCCGGACGATGGTGTCCTTCAAGCAAAATGGCTCTTTCCTCACCAGCTCTGGTAGCTTTAAGTGCACCTCCGCTCGGCTTCATCTGTTCAATTTGCTCGCTTGGGCCGCGTGACTCGTTTTAGGTACATGGGCAGCGAGACTTATCCATTCTTTAGCCAAGGCAAATCATTTGTTATAGGCATCCCAATAAACGAGGTCCCATTCCACTCACTGAATGTCTTTGAGCGGACGAACCCTATCCACACGGTGAACCTCGCGATCAATTCACGAACAGCATGGATTTCGATACTCTTCAGCAGATTTATGGACCGGGGATGTCTTTTTATCTTTCCGACTTGCAGCCCAAATGCACAGAGTCATCTTCCATTACGGGGGCGACAATATCTACGCCTTCTACCGTTCCCACTGATTCCACGACTTCTGCAGCCTCTACGATATACACACCTTCCACAACATCACTTTCGGTATGTTGAAAAGCCATCATCTAATGATATATTTCCTGTATGGGAAATATCATGCAGTAACCGTCATTCATTGCTCTCAGAACTACTCTGCTTCTCTCGCAGCCCTCCAAACTAGTAACGAGGATCTAGAAAACAAAGTATCCAAACTCTGTTCCACTACATCCGGGCTGAACCGTGACCTTCTCAAACTCCGTCGACATGTTGACTCCTTTCACCATGAATGCCTTTCGACGTGGCAGGCTGATGTCCTAACCCGACTCATTGAAGTGGTTTATCTGAAGCAGCGCCGCAAGTTGCCATGGGGAGTTGTCGTTGGGGAGCACGAGGCCCAGGGCTGGGATGTTGTCTCTCGTGCATACGTGACTGCTGCGAACAGAATTAGTAGGAAGGTGCTCGAGCAGAAGCTGGGTCTAGGAGCCAAATACCATGAGGCGTTAAAGAAGTATAGCGAGGTGAGCAGATTGCGTTACACCTTCAGTCCTATCCTTTTTGTTTCTTTCTTTTTTTCCCCGTCAATTCTAAACATGGCCTCTGCGGAGGAATGCCTAGATTGTCGAGTTTCGCAGCTCAAATCCTTATCGAAGCGAGAAGCCCTTCGCCCAGTTCCTGGTATCGGGGAAAGAGAATAATACCAATTTGTATGCATTCTGGGCAAAGCTATTTCCCCTATGCTACGGGAAGGCGGTAGAAGAGAGCTCCGAGGTGTATTGAATGCTATCAATATTGTTTGGAAGGATATCGTTTGGAGTTAGGGATGAACGAATAGGAGAGTCACTATCGTTTGGTACTTTTCATAGATTTGCGGCTCATCTGTACATTCGTTCGCAGGATTTCTGCTATCCTATCCCGGGGAATAGTCTGAAGGGTTGGGTTATTAATATTACTATGGTATATGTTGCATAGAAGGCCATTCCATCCTACGAGACAGTTGATAGAAGAGCTAGTCAGCATTAGCAACGCCTCAGAGGGAAAGAGGAAAGCTCGTATCTACTCCGTACAACAATAGACAACGCTGAATCGAAAGCTATCCAGCAACGCAATCTATTAAAGACAGAACTTGACACCTGCAGAAGCCGCAGATCCTGCCTTGAAAGGAAGTCCCAACAAACGACCAGCCACTGCCAAGCAAGCAAAGCGAGACAGGAACAAGGTACAGTGTCAGTGTCAGGCCATGCCCAGTCATTTAGTTTGACAGGTACAATACACCGCCCTCGGAAGAGGAGATGGGGAGCCGTATGGCTGTTATACCTTAATTCCAGACCTACGGATATAGAATCTTGATTCTGACTCGTTCCTGTAATGATTTGCTTTTCATGGACGAATCCTTGTTCGTATAGCAGAATCATACTTCAAGGAGCTCTTGGTTTGTCTTGGTTTGTCTTGGGTTTTCTTGGAATGGCTCAAGGGGAGAGAATAATAATAGCGTAGTTATTCAATATGAATGAGTGATGAGGGGATGCTATGGTTGTTGGGGAGGGAATTGAGCTCAATAGTATGCACGTGATTTGCTTTACAGAGGTAACTTTTACTGCCAACCCTTTTTTGGCTGTATTGTTTGTGAAGAAAATTCGATTCTTTCCCTGCATAATTGAGAAAGACGGTCTTACTGGGCAATTAGATCGAACAATTTAGCTGAACAAATCGCCACAGTCTCATGAACCATGATCGGCGCAGACCATCTGCATGTTGATTGATAAAAAAGCCTAAAAGGAAAAGGAATTAAAAAAAAGAGAAAAGGCCCCATACGGAGGACTTTGTAATCCGCATCCGACGGTGGGTAATTGACTGGTTCTCGCAAATATTACCGAAATGGGAAATCAGCTCGGCTCCAGCGCCAAAAATCCTTCAGCATTTTCAAACACGCCAGTGGCAATAGTAACGTCTTCCAGAAGCTGCTGGCTTTCGATTAGACAGTTTGTATTTAATTAACATCTAACTAGCTGGAGTCTGGGAATAGATTTATTTTTCTCTTCCTTCAACGCCACGGGATTCAGTCAAGTGATGTTCTTTTGATCTACCGGCAATAGCTTACTAGTTAACTAGTACTAAGATAACCGAGGGCAGCAATAATAATCCTGGATTTTGAAAAAAAAAAAAATAAAAAATAAAAAATAAAAAACAAAAAACAAATAAATAAATAAATAAAACCACGGAGTACTTTGTAACTAATTAATCATTCAAGGTTTGGTTTGTCCTGTCACAGATTTTCGACCGGAGCTTGCTTAGCCTCAAAACAAGGATAAATGACATCATGAATCAGGGACGGCTCCCCACATAATCCATCCTGAATCGTGCCAGTACCTGGCCCTTCGAGACCGACCCTTTCCTTTCAATTGGTTCAAACAGACCTCAAAAACCAGGGCTTGCAATCGAAGCAGGGACTAAAAAGAATTGGGTAAGGGCACCGTACCGAATCATAGATGTCCTTCACTTTCCGGTCCTGTTCTGCAGGTTATGATTATTCTTCTATCCGGCACGGGGCTCATTGGAGAGTGGGAAACCGGGAAGTATGCGGTATAATTATCCAATGTTGTAACCTACTAGCATGCCGACTCATTCCCGAAGCATGGTACCTACTAGTTAGTAGGTTTGGGTCTATTGAATCGATCACTGCTCATCTTTTCTTTCTAACCGGAATGACCTGGAATTGCTTACTTGGAGATTTACAAGGGAAACGTCCGTCACCGTCGTTTCAGCATTGAGATCCACGGCACGAGTGATAGGTATTTATTTCATTCCTGTTTCTCGATTTGCTTAGCAACAACTGGGTAAGCATAGTGGCGATGATCTTTACTCGCAAGCCCCAGTTGGTCCTGGCGTTATGATCCTGTGAAGCAGCAGGACCTCTTTAGGGTTGCTGTGCTGTTCTAGTTACATTCTCAGCTGGATTATGTGGTTCCGGTCGGTGATGGGATAGCTCGTGCCGACCGCCTATTTGGTTGGTGTGTTCCGTTGGATAGCAAGCTCTGTAGATAATAATAACGGCCAATGGAAATAGAATGGGTTTTCTACTAAATCTAGCATTAAGCTATCTTTAGCAACACCATGGTAACTATACTGCATGAATATCAGTAATCAATAATAAATATATTACTCCGGATGGACGTAGTATCTCAGAGATGTACCGCGAAGATGTGACGTTGAAGCTGACAACTAGGGTCCTTTTATCTGTGGAAAAGCGGAGTCCGCGGGACAAAGCGAGTCGATTCTCTCGTTACTGTCCAAGGTTATGAATAGTTTGGGACTCCGAGCCCCTTGGGTCCAATGAAAAAAGCAACCAACATGCGTCCTGACTCGCTCCATATGCTACCGGCGGATGTTCGGTAAGGCTGTTGCTATGTTTAGAACAATTCTTGCTCTCGGACGGGGGACAGACATCATGTCATAGGCTTGGCTTCGGATTGCTGTCAAAACGGAGGAAGAAAGTTGGTTCAAAATTAATACATTCGATATCCTTCCTGGTACCCAAGACTGCTGCTCTCGTCCTTGGGACCGAAACCTCGGGTTCTTCTACCTGCTATTGGATCTGGATTCCTTGAGATGCCCGGAAGATGTAGATATCTGGTGGTCAGTTCGATGCTCTGTTGACGATGGGCCAATTTTCTGCTATTTGTGGGCATAGCTCTGCGAATTGACAACCAGACTAGCTGTAGAGGAAAGGAGCACGCACTGCTGCTTGTAGTAGTATGTACGGGAGCATATTATCATAGATATCGGATTGCGAGAGCCGAGAGAGTGCGGATGAGCATGGAGGACTTCGTGTTTTGCCGTGATTGCTTTCCGGCACCTGTCCATTGGGCACGGGAGAACTGGGGACGGAACCCATTACATATTGCCCTGTACCTTTCAGCCCTCCACAGCGCTGTACTAGACTTAGGTATAATTCTGTATTCAGCATCGACGGTGGGGAGGGAATCGAACAGTTTAGAGCATGAACGCCCGCGGTACGAGAACGACGGACTAAGGTTAGCAGCATTGTCAAGCCACCGTACAGGCTTCCGTGGCCCAATTGAGTGATTAATTATCGTCGAGATGGATCCCCCAGAGCAAAAAAAGAGGAGACGATAAGACGAAAAATAAATGAAAGAAAAATAAATATAAACACAATGAGGCGGTGCAGTCCGTCTGAGGACATGCAGACCAAGATATCCTGATTCTTCCCTTCTTTACCGGTCCACCAGGATGACTATAGCATCCCTCACGGTCCGTGCAGTGGGCAGTTCCAGTGGCAATAATAATTAATCATCGTTATTTCTCTCTGTTCCTTCGCTGGGAAATATGGAAAATAAACGGCTGGGAACTGAGAACTGGGTCTGATCCGTCGTGGCCATGTCTATGGATGGACTTGTCATCGGAAATCCCGCCCCTCTGTGTCATTCAACAAGTCAGCAGCGGGCAGCCAGCAGGACCAGATACCCAGCAAGTTGGTCAGAGTTTGGTTGCTGCTGCTGAGAACGATCATCACCAGGATTATTTTTATCATCTTCATCCCTTTGATCACCCCGTGTCCACCACTGCTACCATAGCGTGCCTTTGCATCGTTATCCTTACTGTCGCAGCATGAAGTTACTACGGAATAAAGTACCTGCTATGCAGTTTTCACTGTATCCCATACCATACGCTTAAAAATAAAATAAATAATAAATAGATACCTAATAATAATAATAATAATACGATGTCATGATCCCTTGGTGAAGGAGCATATGAGAACGCCTCGTTCTCTCACCATGGATGACCACAGGATCATAATCAAGGACGATGGCTCCTATAGGCCTCCCTCGTCTCTTGGCTACGAAAAAGAGGAGAATAAAAAAGGAAGCGATGGAGGGAGAGGGAAAAGAGGGAGAAGAAGGCCCTTTGGCCATGGTTCCTCTCGGCCCTATGGTTATTTATGCGCTGTTATTTATTACTAGCGACCACCTCTACCCCGTACAAGTATTAATTATTACTATTATTATTCTTTCTCTTTCGCCTCTTATCCATCGCTTTTCCCACTCCCCCTCCTCTTCTTGTTCTCCTCTCCCTATTTCTCGCTCGTCTGTGGGATCATTTCCCTTTAATCAGACGATGTCTTGAGGCCACTTCTCTATCGTCCCCTCATCTTTCCGCTCGCTCTTCTAACACTCGCTTAGTACGCTCGCTATTATTATTATAGAAGGCTTCACCACATTCGCTACGTTTGCTAGTTGGTTCCGGAGGCGAAAAGAAAAGAAAGTGGATCGTTTCCCTCCCCGAATTGCATACGACTATTCCCATTCTAAATATCTAATTGAATCGCCACGGAAATATCCCCGTTATCCCTGTTGGGCTTGGATTGTTCGTCGACATTTATCCATTCGATTTCTTCCCTTCTGTTTTCTTTCTTTCTTGTTCCTTACTCCCCACCTGCGCGAAGTCAGGTGGACCTTGGAACTTAGGAATCCCTGAGGCTGAAAGAAGAATACGGAAAAGAAAAACCGAAAAAAAGAGACTATCGGTTAAAATTAAAGCGAAACAGACGGGTGGAAAAAGGACCCAGAAAACACCATCAGCTCCGCACTTTGCCTACTCATCCCCGCGCATCAATTGACCTCCCGCGTTTGCCAATATCGAGGATCACATAGTGTAGAGCGATCCCGTAACAGCCGTTTGCTCAATCAGGCTCTGTTCCTGTTCTTCGGCTGCGGATCTGACGGTCTTCAGTCTCTCTCGTCGCGGCTGGCAATTGCTATTCCGGCTTCAATTCACCAGTTGAACCAGTCAAAGGAACGGAGGTCGTTGGAATATTTTTTTTCTCGTTGCTCATTCCGGCATTGTCTCGGGGGGAGACAAGCACACTCGTTACCGAACTAGCAGCGATCCGAAGATCAATCAGGAAATCACTACATCTACGCTCTCCGCCAATCCAAGGTTCGTGAAATCTCATTTCCACCTCTCCACAGTCCGCTATGCATGGATCATGGATCATGGATCATAGACCATGATTCCTACTGCTCGTTTCCCTACCCATATCTCCGATTTCATCGTCCGTTGGTACGCTACTCCTTGCTTCCTCAACTACCTATGAGGTTGTGGATGTGAGACTGGAGCCAGTCAATTCCACCGTTTCATCGCTGATCTGATCTACCATGCTTTCATCTCCGTTTCATCTTGTCTTTGGCATTCTTTATGTTAGCAGCTAACCTCTTCTCTACCGTTTCTTCAGCCGCTTTTTCTGATCTTTTCTTCGGAGCTTCCCGTAGCTCCCCCAGAACTTCTTTGCATTGATTAGCTGCGTCTTTGTTCTGCATCTCGGTAAGTGCTGCTAGTCTATGCATAGAGCCGACTTCCGGGGCTTAGAAGCTCATACTCAATGACTTGAACAGTTTCGTGTTTCTTCACCTTCAAAGCTATTCTGGAACCCTAGTCTGCTTTGGACCCTTTCCGAAACGCGGTTCAATAAAGGGGGGAAGAGATAGCAAAACATCACCATCTCGGAGTGCCTCCCGGGAGACATTTTACGGGTATCATCTACAGTCCCGTCTGGGATCTGCTCTATTCATCTCCGCGCCGTTATCAGACGCCATTAGTCTGCCTGTCTTTGCTCTGAATCATCCGTCGGCACGCTGTCTCGAAGCTGGTCCCGATCTGCAACTAACCTATATTGGTTTCGGGCCTGCTCTTTCGCTTTATGTTCATTCGAAGCTTTTCATCCCGCGCCTTGTGTGTTCAGACTGGCAACAACTTCCTATCGTCACTCTTTTTTTCTGTCTCGGACGGTTCCGTTTTTGATTGTCCGACGTGCGGTCGTTTTCAAGAATAAATTCGCTGTCGTTCGCTTCCAAGTGTCCTGTCGCGTTGCAGTTACTGCAACATCTTCAAACTGGCTTACTCAAAGACGAACGGTGCTATAGTGAGATTCATCCCTGCAATCGTTTCCCTTCCGTTTCCGCCGTACCGCCGACTCTTCATCTGAACTCCCGAGTTCAGCGTAGAAGCAGTCGGGCTCATTTTGGAGTCTGCTTGACTGATGGTTCTCTTTTCTTGCAGTTCGATCCAGATTTTCAAACGCCAGTGATTCTAGACGAGTCATTCTCTTTTTCGAACCCTGAAGAGTCTCAATTTGTTGGAGAGTTTTCAGACGGCCTCTGGGCCAAGTCTGAACCCGTTCTGTCTATGTCTGCCTTTCAGAAACCCCCACAGGCTGCGCTGCTAGGCAAGTACCGACTCCCTCCATCCCGCCATATTATCCTGGAGGAGTCATTGTTCTGACCAACTTCTGTAGATTACGGTTCGACACGGCCTTTGCACGATGTCGTTCCCTATTCTACGTATAGCCAACCTCCTTATATGGCGGCACAGCTTGCCCCGTCCCCAATGGCAGACCAGACGAGCCAAGTTCCCGATTGCGTCCCATATTTGGCGAATCAAGACTACGCAGGTTCCTACGAAGGACCTCGTTCTGCCCGTCAGGTACCAGAGATTGTGACCTATGCTCCACAGAGAGGGTATGAAGGAACGAGGATCTTCGTGCAGCTCCTGTCTCCTTATGATCTTCACGCGTCTTCTTACGCCTCATTGTATCTTTGCTTCGGTTCCAAGAAATGCGAATGCGTTCCGCATTTCATCGGTTTCCAGTATTCTGCCTTTCAGTACGCCCTGTATGTCGATGCTCCCTCCTTTCTTTCGACCGGTTCCTCCTCGTTCGCGGTGCCGTTGCAGGTAACTATTGCTACCCAGGAAGAATGCAACGCAATAGTGCTTCAGGTTGGTATCTATACATACGAACAGGCAGCTCATCCTTCACCCCCTGATGAATCGCGGAAACGGCGAATTTCCTCGTTTTCGGAAACTTCCGGTCCTAGGCCGGTGAAGAAGTCCTCGGGTCAGAACTTGCAGTTGAAGGAACAGGCGGATGGGTATACGTACCAAGATCAGCGATCAGCATCCTATTCTCCTTACGTGCAACCGCTTCCCGCAATGAACGGCTACATGGCTCCCTATCACCCGGCTTCCTCGCCAAGGGCTGGCACTGTCCAGTATCCAGGAGTATCCCGCACACCACCCTCAACTATCCGAGCACATTCTCCTCTCACTCCTTCATGGAGCCCGTCCTTTGCGTCATTGAACAATGATGGCAGAACTCCAGGCCTTGCGAATTACCAGGGGCTCCATCAGCAAAAGGCTCCCTCGCCAGCCGGAGGTTCCAACCCAACTTTGATCCGTACCTCAACGTTACAACAGGCCAGCGGTCTAGGCCATGTGCAAGCATTTAACCCTTATGCCATCTATCCTTCGAAGGCTACCCTGAAGTTGAACGGCGACCTTGATGCAATGACCGAGAATTGGACCAAAGAGGAACGCGACGCGAAACGTCGCCTTGTCCAGTTTAACCGTATGCAGAGCGGTAGTACAATTCACGCAGATTTCAGGCCTGTTGCGCCTGAGGACCGTGCTCCGAATAGCATTTGCATCAGTTGCATACACTGGGATGGGAAGGATGAGTGTTTTGTCACCAGTGTGGATACGATCTACCTGCTTGAATCACTTGTTGGAGTACGTTTCACCGTTGAGGAGAAGAATCGTATTCGCAGGAACCTAGAAGGCTTCCGGCCTCTCACTGTTTCGAAGGCTAAGCTGGATAGCGAAGACTTCTTCAAGGTCATCATGGGCTTTCCTGCACCGAAGCCTCGCAATATTGAGAAGGATGTCAAAGTCTTTCCCTGGAAAATCCTTGGCCACGCGCTGAAGAAGATCATTGGGAAATACGTAAGTTGCCCTTCAAACCCGCCTTCTCCCCTGATCGGATCTCCTGCTTTCTTCGTTCCTATATGCACGGACAGCTAATATTTGCTTTGCTTTTTCAGTCTGCCAGCTATTCTTCCACAGCTGGAGCACTTCCGTCTCCTGCTGGACCGGGTTTCGCTAGCAGTACAGCAACCCCGGCTTCTGACTCTGGGGGCGAAACTCAAACTGCTGGGTCTCCTCAGTCCGCAGAATCGACTCCATCCACAACTTACGGTGCTACTGTGATAGCTGCAGCCTATCCGTCTCAGATGGAGCAGACTGGGATGCCTTTATCAGGTCCTCCCGAGCTGCGAACCATCTTAAATAACTCCGGCCAGCCGTATTCTTCTATGGCCGCACCATTTTCATACCCGGCCATTTGTCAGCCGCAGAGTCATCACGGACATACTGCTCACGTTCACAGACGTTCCTGGGATGTGAGTACTCTGGCTGCGAGCACCCCCATCACAGCCCCCTCGTCTAGCACATCTGGGTACGATGGCATTGTCTCGATGACATACTCTCTTCCCGAATCAGCAAACGGCCCATAGTTTGTAACGGAATTGATACTGATTACTGGATCTCGATTGATAATACCCATCGTTCTCGAGGCGAGCCTCGTGGTCTCTTATTCTATTATGATCTTCTCAATTTCGCGGGCTCTATATGTTCGATCCGTGATTGTGACTCGCAAGTCTTTGGCGTCTCTTGCATTTGTCGGCGTTGTTCGGTTCTCTGTCATTGTCTTTTTGTTTATTGCTGAGTGGGTTGACCCGTCTCCGCCCATCTGGGGCAACTTACCAAGCTTATCTCGCTACCACCCACATTGTCTTTGCGAATGGTCTTTACGAATTTCTTTCAGTCATTCTTTGATACACTCGGGAAGAAGTTATGACACTCCTTATACGAATATTCACGCTGAGCAATGTCGCCTGCCTGCGATGTCTCACTCATTACGTCTTGTGATAATTTCACATACGTCTTTCCTTTTCGGTCACTAAATGCCCCTGAACTCGTTTTCTGTCCTTGTCTTTCCCTCTGTTTTGGTGGTCACGTTTTGGAGTCATGCGTATTAGACTGTTACTGTCATTCCTTTATACGGAGCTTGCATTACACACACGGAGGGGCATTTGGGTTCCATTCCTTTTTTTGGATAAAAGTTACATTGTTTGAACAGCATAGCGTTGGCGCTGCGGTCATTCCTTTTCTATTTTGGCAGGTCTTGTGAGTTGGTTGGTTATGTTGGGATATTAAGAAATACAACAGGTTGGCGAGGGAAAGCTAAAAGTGAGGAAACATGTATTTCTTCTGCACTGTACGATTTGACTTGGGAGAGATACGAGGGGTCTTATTTGTCTTTTTTTTTCTTTCATCTTTGCCTTGGAGAATGCTGGGGATGTTAGTCGAAAGCAATACTCATAGTCATTACTGTGGTGTGTTTGTTTCTGCATAGCTCTGGCGTTCTGTGGAAATGGGATATGGCTGGGTTGGATACACTCTGATATTGTTAATTCATTTACTTGGTTTATTTACAGACAGATGAATATCCAGACAAATAATCCAGTCTTCTTACTTCATGTCAGCCCCAACATCTAGCTGTGCTGAAGCCTTGAGCGTTGAAGTGAGGGTTATTTGCCATGCATGCCTGAAACAGCGTTTCTGCCTCAGGTCAATAATTCTCACCGCCCTGTGAGTCACGATTTGCCCGTGCGAAATCGGCGAGTTCCCGCTGAAAAGTTCCAGCTTCCATTCCTTCTCTGCCATTAATTGCCTTCCATCTGGAGATATCCTCCTTCGTATATAAAAGCTCAAAGGCATTTCCTTTCCAGGGGACTCCACTCCATCTTCCTTTCTTCCCTATTCTTTCCAATTGAGGGACGCTGTCTCTCCTTCAATCTCCCCCGCCACCGCCAAAACCCCACATCGAGCATGGATTTGATAAAGCAGACCTTTGCCAAGTGCAAGCAGGAGAAGCGCGCGGCGCTTGTCGCTTATGTCACTGCAGGCTTTCCGAGACTTGGGGATACAGTGGATATCCTACTCGGTCTGGAAAATGGTGGTGCTGGTATGTGATTGTTCCCCCATATTCCTTTGTTCCCCCCTCATTTCCCCCGACACGTCTAAAGCCCCTGTTTACTAACTTTAGTAATCCCTCACAGATATAATTGAGCTTGGAATCCCTTTCACAGATCCCATCGCTGATGGACCTACCATTCAAAGGGCCAATACCAAGGCCCTCGAAAATGGAGTTACAATCGCGGCAGTCCTCGACATGGCTCGTACTGCTAGGAGGAAGGGTCTCAAGGCCCCTCTTTTGCTGATGGGCTATTACAATCCGGTTCTTCAATATGGGGATGAACGTATGCTTAAGGATTGCAAGGCAGCTGGCATCAATGGGTTCATTATGGTCGACATACCACCCGAGGAGGCTGTTAAATTCAGAGACCTCTGTACCAGTACTGGGTAAGACGGATATATACCCTGACTTCTTTTCCCCCCTCAGAATATGAGAATACATTATGGCTGGGTATGGCTGACACATGTCTTCTGCAATAGACTGTCATATGTGCCGCTTATTGCTCCTTCCACGACAGAGTCCCGCATGAAGCTTCTCTGCAAGATCGCCGATTCGTTTATCTATGTCGTCTCTCGTATGGGTGTTACGGGTGCTACAGGAAGCTTGAGCTCAGGTATTCCGGACCTGCTCTCTAGGGTTCACAATTACTCAGGAAATGTTCCGGCTGCATTGGGTTTCGGTGTCAGCACTCGCGAGCATTTCTTGGAGGTCCAGAAACTTGCAGAGGGTGTGGTTATTGGTAGCCAGATTATAAGCATTCTGGGTCAAGCTCCTGCAGGTAAGGCAGCTCAGCAGGCTGAAGAATACCTTTCTAGCGTCACAGGTCGAAAGCTAGAGAGGGATACCCAAGGGGTTATCGTGAGAGAGATCAAGGTTCTTGACCCGGTGGAGAAGATATCTGAGGCTACCAAAGTCATCACGGAGGTTCAACCCACATCGGAAGCTGGCATAGGAGACCAGCTGGACGCGCTAAATAACGATGGCAACCCATCTGCGATTTCATCGCGTTTCGGTGAATTTGGAGGACAGTATGTTCCTGAGATTCTAATGAACTGCCTGACGGAACTCGAGAGAGGGTTCCAATCAGCCTTGAATGACCCCAAGTTCTGGGAGGAATACCGTTCATACTACCCGTACATGGGTCGACCTAGCAGCCTCCATCTCGCCTCGCGGCTGACGGAACACGCCGGCGGCGCTAACATCTGGCTCAAGCGTGAGGACCTCAATCACACCGGTAGCCACAAGATCAACAACGCCTTGGGCCAAATTCTCCTTGCCAGGAGACTAGGAAAGACTAAGATCATTGCCGAGACTGGAGCAGGTCAGCATGGTGTCGCGACAGCGACTGTCTGCGCCAAATTCGGCATGCAATGCACCGTGTACATGGGCGCTGAGGACGTCCGGCGTCAGGCGTTGAATGTCTTCCGAATGAAGCTTCTGGGAGCATCCGTCGTGGCTGTTGAGCTGGGAACGCGGACTCTACGAGATGCCGTTAACGAGGCTTTCCGCGCCTGGGTCACTCAGTTGGATACTACACATTACATTGTTGGGTCTGCCATCGGCCCTCACCCCTTCCCCACCATCGTCCGCACTTTCCAGTCTGTCATCGGTAACGAGACAAAGGAACAAATGAAACAGCTCATCGGCAAACTCCCCGACGCAGTTGTCGCTTGCGTCGGCGGCGGCAGTAACGCAGTGGGCATGTTCTATCCATTCTCAAGCGAACCAAGCGTCAAGCTCCTCGGCGTCGAGGCTGGCGGTGACGGCATCGACACAGCTAGACACTCGGCCACCCTAACTGGCGGTAGTAAGGGCATCTTACACGGTGTCCGCACCTACGTCCTCCAGGACGAACACGGCCAGATTTCAGAGACACACTCTATCTCCGCAGGTCTCGACTACCCCGGTGTAGGACCTGAACTGAGTTCGTGGAAAGACAACGGCCGAGCCCGCTTCATCGCTGCCAGCGACGCCGAGGCGCTCACTGGCTTCCGCCTCCTGAGTCAACTTGAAGGCATCATCCCCGCCTTGGAGTCATCACACGCCGTTTTCGGTGCTATTGAACTAGCAAAGACTATGAAGAAGGGTGAAAATATTGTCCTGAACCTAAGCGGGCGCGGTGACAAGGATGTCCAGAGCATTGCTGATGCACTTCCGACATTGGGACCTAAGATCGGTTGGGATTTGAGGTTTTAGACTCTTTTTTTTTCTTTTTCTGTTCTTTTCGATCAATTTCCCCTTCTCGTTGGTTGTCTTTGTGGGATGAATGAATGAGTGAAATGGTTAGCTCTGATTGACTTGCCTTGCCGTCTTCATATTGGGGTGTTTGAATTTGACCCAAAATGTAAAAAAAATATTGTTTGGCTGGTCAGCTAGCTAGATAGATAAAAATCCATCATGAATGTGGCATAGTATAATACCGCTTAGGGCTTGTACGTTTGAATGAGCTACGCTTTGTAGATAGAGAGCCCGGCGATCCAGTAAGAAGGCTACAGTTATCAGTTACCCAAAAAGAACAATAAATAGTACGTCATAAATGCAGTATACTATACTCCGCATGAAAAGGGAACCAACACAGTCTACAAGAGGTACATAAAAACGCAAGCGAAAAGAAACAGAAAGACAAAAAAGGAAGCATACCAAAGCCTGTGAAAGCAGGCAGTTGTAACAACGAACCAGGACAGAAAGGATGGACCAGGTTATATATTGTCTCTCACATCTTTTCCATCCAGCTTCCACCAAATAATAAATAAAAAACAAAAAAAAAGCCCACCAAATTAGGTCTCAATTAGATTGGCAGTCTGTTGTGCCTGAGTCTGAAACTGCTCCCCAGAATGATCTCTCGTATCCTTATTCGGGATCTTACGAGCAGAACGGGCATAGAATTCGTCCAAGACTCTCTTGGGAATACGGTTCAGCAGCTCCTTCGGGTAGATACGGAGCAGGTTCCAGGCAATGTCCAGTGATTCGTAGATGCTTCTATTTTCGTATGGGGACTGGCTGATGAAAGTGCGCTCGAACTTCTCGAGGAATTCGAGAGACAGCTTATCCTCTGAGGACAGAGCCTCCTCACCGACGACGGCTTTCATGGCGGCTGGTACACGTTAGATTCCATGTTAAAGACTCAACTTTAAAATAAGGAAACGGAAAGACTTGAGATTCCATATACTGACCGGCATCTCGTCCAATGGCATATTTGGCATAAAGTTGGTTAGACACATCCGAGTGATCCTTGCGAGTGCGGCCCTCGCCAATAGCAGATTTCATTAGACGCGACAGAGACGGGAGGACGTTGATCGGTGGGTAGACACCCTTGTTGTAAAGCTGACGGTCAACGAAGATCTGGCCCTCAGTAATGTAGCCAGTCAAATCAGGGATGGGGTGTGTAATATCTAGTAGAAGAGAGAGAGAAAAAAAAAAGATCAATAAGCTGTCCAAATCCAGAGTATCAAAGGAAACAATAAACGAACCATCGTTAGGCATAGTCAAAATGGGAATCTGGGTAATAGAACCGTTGCGGCCTTGAACTCGTCCAGCACGCTCATAGATGGTCGACAAATCAGTGTACATGTAACCGGGATAACCACGACGACCGGGAACTTCTTCTCGTGCAGCAGAAACCTCACGAAGAGCATCACAGTAGGCCGACAGATCAGTCATGATAACCAAAACGTGCTTCTCCAACTGGTATGCATAGTATTCGGCCGTGGTCAATGCAAGTCGAGGAGTAATGATACGTTCAATCCTGTAGCAACATTAGCTAATTTGCCCATGGTAAATTCACCATTGTCGGCAGAAACATACGTAGGATCATTCGCCAGGTTTAGGAAGAGAGTAACACGCTCCATACTACCATTCTCCTCGAAGTCACGAGTAAAGAATCGGCTGGTTTCCATGTTGACACCCATAGCAGCGAACACAATCGAGAAGTTCTCTTCATGACCATCGTGAACATCCTTCGTCGGTCTCTTAACCAGGCCGGCCTGACGACAGATTTGCGCCGCAATTTCATTATGCGGAAGACCGGCAGCCGAGAAGATGGGAATCTTCTGCCCTCGGGCAATGGAGTTCATGGTGTCAATGGCGGAGATACCAGTTGAGATCATTTCTTCGGGGTAGACCTTTAATTAATTTCATCCTATCAGTCCATCGACGCATCCTTTTCCTAGTCCAAACGACCTTCGGCGATTGCGGGGAACAAAACGTACTCGTGAATAAGGATTGATGGGTTGACCGTTGATATCCAGATAATCCTCCGCCAGCACCTTAGGTCCCTTGTCAATCGCACGCCCCGAGCCATCGAAGACACGCCCAAGCATATCTTCGGAAACGCCAAGCTTCAAGCTGTGGCCAGTAAACTCGACTCTCGTCTATGCATGGTGGAACAGTAAGACATTAGAACATTTGTCGCAACAGTCATTCAATTCATCCATGTCTCCACTTTTCTTTTCCCATACCTTTTTGACATCGATACCTGAAGTTCCTTCGAACACCTAGCAATCACAAAATCGCATCAATATCATTCATTCATCCATCCATCCATGTTATTGCACAGGACTAAACCTGAGTGCAAGAACTGATTGTAGTCTGTCCGCACCTGAACGACTGCTCTGTTCCCTATAGCACAAAACATATGAGTAACACATTTCGATATAATCGAGACATTCAATGGAGGGGTAAGGGTGAATCCCACGCACCTCTAGCCTCCAAAACCTGGCCCGATCGTTCTGACCCATCAGGGAGCTCCAGGGACACGATCTCGTTATATCTGGGAAATTTCACCTATAGTATTCACTTTCAATTACCAATCCGAGCTTGATAAAGTGTATGATGCTAGCCATGGGAGCGACTCCGCAGAGACAGACATACATTATCAAGAATGACCAGAGGGCCGTTAACGCCGCCGATAGTATTGTAGCGAATGCGAGGTTTGATGGATGTCATCCGAGGATCGAGAGTCTCAGATGCCATGGTTATGTGGTCCTCCAGCGGACAAAAGGAAAGCGAGGGGGAGGGACAAGGTGGTGGGAGCGAGGACGGCTGCGGGAGAGGTGGTTGGAACTCGGCGATGACTTCCAACGTAGCTCTGGCTGAGGTGACGGTCGCCTGCCCAAACAGGTATAGCGTCGTTCTATGGTACATCTACAACCATCAGCTCGAGCAGGGAATGGAATCATTCGGCTTTGTACATCTCTTTAGTAAATGGGCCATTACGTTTTTTTTAGCCTTGCGAGATTCTGATTCTAACTACACCTCTTTGTCTTTCTGGGAACCCATCCTCTCCCCCCAGGGTTGACTTTTGAGACCCATATTGACAAATGCCAAAACAGAGAATTGGCCCTTTTTCTTTTTTGTTCTGCTTTTGTTCATTCATTGAATACTTTGTCACTTCTTAAGAGGAAGGCAGCACAAGAGGTGTTCTGTATGGAGAGGAATGGCTTGCCTACTGCTGAAGCAATGAGATGTGAGAAAGCTGGAAAGAAAAGAATATAACCGATTTGCAAGAAGAACACAAAGGAAATATCAATCTTGTATGGGCAGGGGTATCAAATCATACAGTCACAGAACAGAAAATGTCGTCGAAAATGTAGTATCCCAATAGAATGAGAATACACTGCCTGGTGTTGCAGCAAGCTGGAGTCTCGAGATCATGGGACAGAGCTGTAGCTGCTAATCTACTTTTGCTTCTGGCAGTCCCCTTGGAGCTATCAGGTTGTTTGCGAAGCGAATATTCGCCTTATGTTTAGAGTGTCCCTTCCGTGCGACCGTAACAGGAACAGATGACTTAGTCACGAGATAGTTTGAGAATGAGCCCAAAAGAACACTGCATGGACCATTAGCATCATCAAATTAAGGCATTTCAAAAATTCATCAAGCGGTTCTGCAGTGGAGTACTAACCCTCGCAGCGCGCTTCGGTCTCTGGCTCCGACAACAACAAGAGACGGTCCCAGTTCATCGATCTAGAATTGCAAGGGGGGGTCAGCCATTTCAACTGAGATCCCAAGCTTCAGACAATAAGGGGCTTACAGCTTCAGTGATCATATGCTTGGGACTCTTGCAGTGTATTACTTCGACGGCAATCCGCACTTGAAGCAAGGTCTTTCTCAGCAACTTGAGACACGTCTGGGTAATGGTGTCAACAGCATGGGTGCGTTCCAATTCCATCTTGGATGAACCATGAGAATATTCGAAAGAGCTAGTCTTGTTGTCTTGATGAGACGCACCGCCAAAGCGACCAAAAAAGGCACGAGGTAGATAGGCGGCTTGGGGGTCATTGCTAGCTGACTCGTCCTCTGTCTGAGAGCCACCGTCTTGGCTGGTCCTGGCAGATTCGACATCAGTATCTCTGCCGCTTTCCTTTTCCTCATTGGTAGCGTAAACAGCAAACATAGTATCGCCGTCCCTAAGAATGCTACCTATGGTGCATTCCAAAGCATACACTGATTCCTCAGTGAGGTCGGTAGCTACCAGACACTTGCGCTGTTTGCGATCACCATCTTCTGATTCTTTGGCGATTCGATGGAAGTCACCACGGACAATTGTCCTGACGGATCTATTGGGAATGGAACTATCAATCGCAGACATTTGGATGGTGAGTTGCTGGGCACGTCTGATGTCTGAGAGATCTGCCTCGTCATCGGATCCAAATGGCGTATTCACAGTTGAAGTAGAGCATTCAAAACTTGAGCGTCGACGCCCATTGGACTTTTTCGAGGCTTTTTCCCTCTCTGCACTAGACAGAACTGCCTTTAACGGACCATGCTCTATAGGTGATATATCTTCTTGTTTATCCTCGATAGTTTTGACTGTAAAAGCATGTTAGCAATATTGCAAACACGGTAGGCCAAACCACACAGGCTTGCACGTATTCTCTGAAGAGATCTTAGAAGGGTCAGCCTCACCGTCTGATTTCTTTTCAGAGTCGGAAGCTGCCGCCTTGCTATCGCTAGAAACTATGAAGCCAGCCCCTTCCTCTTTGCTAGACTCTATTGGACTATTCTCGTTGGCGTCAAGATCCTTTGGAAGACAGCCATCCCCTTGGGAGTCAGTCGGACTAGCAAGCGCATCATCTGAGGGGTGCTTATGCTCGCTGTCCATGTCGGTTGCTTTGCCCTTGTCAATGATTATTTTACCTGGTTTTGAACAGAGACTGAAGGGATTAGAGTGGAGCCAACGGTTTAGTGGTGTAAGGGGGCGTCCAAGGCCGGTGGGAGACTGAGAATCCAAAGACGTGCCGCGAGCCGACTTGCTGCGTCGTACGGAATCCCTCCCTCTGGCAAAACCCGAGATAACCATCGATCGTCTATTCTGCCCCGCCTTGGGCTTTTCCATGGTTCGCTCCTGCAAATCAGCGTTTGGAACATTGGATTCCATGTAATCCCACTGGATATCCAATGCTCGCGGTCTGTCTACAGGTTGTCCCTCGCTGAGCGCGGACTCTGTGCCATCTAACTCCCTATCGGCATGGCCCATATCGGCTGAAGGAACGTCTTCGGGAAATGAAGAGTCCGCAGATGAGCTCATGCGTAAAGGAGACGATGGCAGGCGTGCATGCCCTCGCCCAGAATACGGAGGAGGGATACCCACAGTAATTCCAACACTCGAACCATGCCGTGAGTGCCGCGACGAGGGAAGGTCTAATAGACTCCTTACGCGAAAAGTCGAACTCACGTTCTTGTCCGCTTGGTGGCTTGAGGTAGTATGGCGAGGGTCAGGAGTATCTACGACTTCGCGCCGCTCCCCCTCTAGCACCTGCTCTGGAGACGTTCTAGACGGGTTCCTAGTGTGACGCGAGATGCAGCCCGACATATCTAGCCCGTGGGACTAAGACAACAGACGACTCCTAGGCTGTGGACCAGGGGTACTATCTGTGTCCGGTGAATACTGTGATTGTGATTCGCCACGGCCGTGGAACAAAGCACGCGTCCTGTACGGCGTATGTTCTGTGCACTGTCTCAAGGTCCGTCAGTACGAATTTGCAGCACGTCTAAGCTGGAAGCCGCTGAAGGTCTACCTAAGGATGTAGGGATGCCTATACTTGGCTGTTGGCCACTTGAATTGTTTTCTGGATCCCCCTGGTAGAGACAGGGATACCCACAGCACGGAAGCCGGAGGTCAGATCTCCCAGAAAGGATAGCAGGATTGGTAGAAGAAGACAAGGCAATAGTTGATAAAAGAACAGTGATTCAAAGAAAAGATGTTACAGAGAAGCTCAACCAGGAAGCAAATCACATAACATGAAATGCTCTGAAAGAGAGACTCACCAATCTGGAATCCTGCTGGACAAAGACAGATGGACTAGAAGGTGGATAGATTCAATCCTAGGAGAAGAAGTGATCAGGAGCCAAGTGAATCCTTTTAGGCAGTCACTTTCTGTGGGCTAGGGAAAGTGCTGGAACCTACAGCTCTCCATCTCGGCGTTGAGAAAGGGGGAGGTTGGTTGTTAACCCATGTTAAAAGATGTGTTTTTCTTTGCTGAAGCTGGATATCTTCCTCATCCCCATTCCTAGGATTGTCTGTCTTTGTCTCAACTAGCTGTGCAAAGTAGCTAAGTGCCACAAGCACAGCTAGTGGCATCTTGATGCTGGTAAGCTCGCAGTCAGGAGGATTACTAGATAGAGTTATGAAAAGATGACCTTCGTCTTCTGGCCTATTTGGATAGTATACCTACAAGCAGACCAGTATATGGTCATTCGCTTATTGGAAGTCTATGCCGCCTAGGGATGACTCTGGAGACTTCGCTTGAAGAACTGTCAAACTCGACGGTTGCTATGAATGGGTTGAAGCAAAAAATATATATGTCTGTAGAACATGCATCAAGTAGAATATGAACCCTTGAATCCCGGAAAGTCCCATGCCTGTCACCGTTGAAATGCCAAAGTCAAAACATATCTATCCCTTCCCCCAAGAACAGAAAACAGGGGAGAAAAAGAGAAAAGGGGGAAGAAAACAAGAATCAAAAGTAGACAGATCCTGCAAATCGCCAAAGACTCCTAGCCAGAGCATTCCCGTAAAGATGGTAGACATGACAAGAGATTGTGTCACGTTTTGGCCTTCTTCTTTTTGCTGGCTGCCATCCGAGCAGCTGTAGCTTGGAATGCTTCTTTCGGAGGCTCGTCACACCCAGCTGGCCGTTTCTTGCCCTTCTCCAAGCCCTTAGTTGACTGCGCATATTTTGCTTCCAGCTGATCTAAAAAGTCGGCGGCTCGATTGCTCTGTCGCTTCTGAATTAACCCAGCAAGGTCATTCATATCCGAAGTTGCGGTCTTCTTTTTCTTCTTTCCCTTCGACTCTAGCTCTTTCGCCATCTGTTCGGCTTCCTTCGCCTCGGACTGAGCCCGTTTCAACCTTTGCTCCTTCTTCTGGTCGGATTCTTCGGTGTACTTCTTCCATTTCTTCACCTTTCCTTCAGCAATAGCACTGTCAATTATCGCACGGAAACGTGCATCGTCATCAAGCACGTTGCTAAGCATAACAGTCTCGTAGACTTGATCCATGTTTCCTTCGTATTTGTCAAATGCAGCGAGCAGGTCATTCTGCTCCTCCTCGGAGCCCTGATATTCCTTCTTGATTTTCTCGATGGCATCTGTATCCACCATACTCGAAAATTGCTCTCTGTAGAAATCTACCCAGTCGAAATCGTCGTCCTCGAGATCGAGCGTCTCCGCCGTGCTGCCTGTCAGGTCGTAACGTCGTCGTCGTTGCTCGTCCGACAAAATGGCGTATGCAAAGGCAATCTCTTGGAATTTCTTGTTCGCTTCATCTTTCAGTTCTGGTGGCAATTTGTCTATTTTGAGGTTGTTAGTATCATGGTAACCCAGGTAAAAGATATTGAGGCGCAACATAATCCGAGAAGAACAGAAAGATAAGAAAAAAAAATACCCGGATGGTGTTTCAGCGCCTTCTTCCTATACGCAGATTTTATCGCATCTGCAGTTGCTTTCTCTTCTACACCAAGAACCCCGTATGGGTTGATCGATGCAGGAGGTTCTTGCGCAAGATCTTCGTTGCGCGCCATGCTGGAAGTGAAGAAAAAGAAACGGACACAGACAAAATCTAGGAAAACTGCAAGCGGTAGAAGAAAAGAGAATGTTTAGAGAATGAGAAAGGAAGAAAAAAAAATCAGAGATTATATGTAGCCATCAAGCCGAAGCTAGGCTGCTCTTCATGGAAACGCGAAACTGACGCGACGGGAACCATCATTCATGATGGTTCGGCGGACTGCCGTCATAGCTCGGCCGCTCTGCAGCTCTCTCCAGAAAAGACCTCGACAGCTGCACGGAAACACAGCTCTACAAAACTTTGGGATTCTTCCCTTGCTGCGCATATTATCAATATTCTGTTCTACACAGTACGCAATAGTCCATAATGACCACACTAGGTCCCAACATGCCTTCCATCCCCGCCAACGAATCCCCCCACATCACCTACCTACGAGAATGCATCTCCCTAGCTGAAAAGTCACCACCGCGCCCTACGAACTTCCGAGTTGGTGCCATCCTCGTGTCGCGCAGTGAGAACAACTCTGGTTTAACTGACGACCGGATCCTTTCAACGGGCTACACAATGGAGCTAGCGGGCAACACGCACGCCGAGCAGTGCTGTCTCTCAAACTACGCTGCCGTGCACTCCATCCCAGACGAGCGTGTAGGCGAAGTACTCCCCGATGAGCCAGGAAGGAAACTGGTTATGTATGTAACCATGGAGCCGTGCGGAAAGAGACTATCTGGGAATCTACCGTGTGTGAAAAGGCTCATTGCAACTCGCTCAGGGAAAAGGCGGGGGATCCAGAAGGTTTATTTCGGGGTGAAAGAGCCAGGGACTTTTGTAGGACAGTCTGAAGGGTGTCAGATGTTGACTGAGGCTGGAGTGGAATGGCAGCTTGTCTCGGGATTGGAGAGAGATATCCTGGCTGTGGCTTTTGCTGGACATGAGAATAAGGAAGAGAAGGTAAAGACGGCTCTGGGAGAGGCAGAGACGAACATTGACGATATCAGCGATAATGAGAGAAGAAGACAGGAGCAGCTACCCCGGAATCCCAAGAAAAGGATGATGGAGGGCGGCAGATGAGTCGTCTTTGTTGAATGAAATGAACATATAAAAAGATACGAGTCAAGAATAATATTCAACGTAAAGACGCCCATGAGCATAGTAGTAAACTGAAAGTATTTGCGGATTGTGTTTATTATATCAGTTTATCTAGGTCTCCACCTCCGTTCCCAATAAATAACCTTGGAGATAATCAAAAACAACTCGCCATGGTCTAATTATTATTTTCTCACACCAAAAAAAAAATTAAAAATAAAAAAATAAATCACCGGATGAAAAGAGAAAATACGTACATCGAAACCAGAGAAACAATGTCCCCATGGCAGTCCCTGTCGAGAATAAGAAAGACGACCTCGTCTTCTATCCAGCCTTCTGCTTCAAGGCGTCACCAACCCATTTCAGCTGGGTGAAAATGACAGCTACAGACGTGCAGAGACTTGTAAAAATAAAAGGATTTGAAGGTAATTCGATCTAAAACATCTGTTAAAGCTCTTTTTTTACGCTACTTCGACCATTACCTGCTGAAATACCCTACTTACGTGCTGGTCCAATAGGTCAAAATACCTTCTTCTACAACAACCATCCCATCCGCTTCGTAACCCTCGTCGGCCTGATAGTCGCCAGAACAGAAGCCTACCGCCGCACGATCCTAACGCTAGATGATAGCAGCGGCGCAACAGTCGATATTGTTGTCCTGAGAGCCGAGAATCCGGTAGACGCTCCCACGATGGCCGCAGCAACGGAAACTGCTGAAACTGCGACGGCGCCCTCTCATCTAACAGCGACCGCAAAAACACCCCTGGATATCGCCTCCTTGGCCCCCGGGGCCCTGGTGAAAGTGAAGGGTACCCTCTCGACCTTCCGCGCTGTCACGCAGTTACAGCTAGAACGCTTCTTCCCCGTCCCGGACACGAAGGCAGAGATGCGGTTCCTGCGTGACCGGGTCCAGTATCTCGTTGATATACTTTCCGTGCCGTGGGTGTTGACGGATGAGGAGGTGGAGCAGTTGCGGCTCGAGGCGGATGAGGAGGGGAGGGAGGCTGAGGAGGCCAGAATCCGGCGGGAACAGAGGGCGAGAAGACGAGTCGAGCAGGAGGAGAAGGATCGGAGGCGCATTCGGAAGATGTATGAGCTTGAGGAACGGGCTAGGGAAAAAGAGGCGAGGCGTTGTCGGGACGCTGGGAGGAAGTTGATGTTAGATATTAAATGGAGAAGTAAAAGGGAGGAGACATGAGAGGTTTTAATTTGGCTTAACTGGCATTCTTAGGGGTTATTCCACGTATGTAAAGACTTTCTAGATATGTATGTATCGGCAATAATCAGCAATAACCGGGGTAGCTCCTTTACATGGATATACAGCGCATGTGCCCTCCAGACAGCAGACAACATTCATTCTACACAGCATACAAGACAAGCAAAGACAAAGTAGAAATAGTACAAAATCATCAATCATATCGATCATCCATCATTACTTTACATCATCATCATCATCATCACCAGGATAACTCATTCCCAGCATCAGAAAACGCCGTCGAAGCACCAAAGGGGGGGGACACCAAGAAGAAAGATGTAGAATTCAGACCTCTCAGTATCGAATCCGATCATTTGTAAGTATACGTCTTATATTCATACCCATTCCCTGAGCCGACCGGACTACCACCCTGCCCACCAAGCACGCCACGATAGTAGTCCTCATCAGGTGCCCAACTCGACCGTGCATGCGGGTGGTGTTCATGCCGGTGCCTGCTCTTCTCCCGTTCCCTTTCTCTTTCACGAAGGAGATTATGGATCCTCACATCCTCTAACCCGCGATCGGATGAGTCCCGGTATGATGAAACTCGACTAGGAGTATCTCCGATGATGTCGTCTGCCACGGAGGAAGGTGATTGACTTGGGTAGCGGTAGTCGTCCGCGTATCGAAATCCATGGCCGAGCAGGTCACTTTCCGAGTGCCTGTAATTGTAATCCCTGGGAACATGGAGTGAGGAGCTTCGTTCATGTCCATGTCCGTGAGTTGCATGGTGTGGACCTGGGCTAGCTGTGTGGTGATGATGGTCCGGGTAATGGCCCGATTGAGGCAAGTTCGAGGAGGCCTCATCCGGCTTTGCTGTCGTCGTCGTTCCTGGTTCATCGTATACTTTCCCGCCACCAGGTTGGGCGATATATGGCTTTCTTT
Source organism: Monascus ruber (assembly GCA_002976275.1). Classification (NCBI taxonomy): domain Eukaryota; kingdom Fungi; phylum Ascomycota; class Eurotiomycetes; order Eurotiales; family Aspergillaceae; genus Monascus; species Monascus ruber. The sequence continues at coordinate 2,911,219 of PSNO01000001.1, read as the reverse complement.
CTCGTTCAATGGGGCGTGCTGAGCCCGGCCTTGATCTTGATCCTCTCTCAACCTCCTCATCGTCGTTAATTACTTCGGCTGAACGAGGGTGGCCGTCCTGATCACCGAATGAAACGGGCTCTTCGAAGGATAAAGCCGGACTGTCAGGGGCTTTATCAGAAAAGGCGGGAGGAGGACCCCATACAGAAGAAGCTTTTGCGCGCTCCTCAAGAGTTATCATAGGCAAGTCGACGGCACAATGTGTTGTAATGAATTCATCTAACTGCGCTCTTAATTTCAAGTCCGGCTTATCAGGGAATAGCCTTCTCGGGATCTCCTTAGGGAATCTCTCCTTCTTGTCATCAGGGTTACTGATGGGCATTTCCAATACCGCTTTTGCTAGGCGTTCGTATTCTTTCTCCGGGTGGGCCAGGATCATCAGAGACTCCCATCGCTGGAATCCACGGGGTGTCAGTCCCGGGATATCAGGCCGTTCACTCAAACTCTCCTGGACAAGGTGATGCTCCGCCTTCGCATCTCGATAAAGCCTCGAAATCGAAGATGTGCGATCGTCGAAGATATCTATAAGTTATTGACGTTAGAACAGCAGGCCTTGAAAAAAGAGGTACAGTATATGATGAAACACACCTTGCCATGGATAAGGGTCCGACGGAATGTTGGTGTCACGGTAGAATTGCTGCATTTTCTCCGGAACTACAACGATCGTATTTCCTGGTGGGTAATTCTTTATCTAGGTAGAGAGTTAACAACTAACCAAATTTGTGGCATAAGCTTAAATTTTCACCATGCGCTTACCAGGTGAACTGCGATTCCGCGTAGGAACTGGCCAAGTCTCTCCGTTGGCTGTCCATTCTCAAACAGCTTTCCCCATATTTTCTCCAGCGTTGTCAGCTCCGTCGCGTGCCTAACAAGTGGGGGCGGCCGGTCCTCCTTCAAACTATGCTCGACTCCCTTGGTTGAGGAAAATGCCGTTCTATCTGGTGGAGGGCTAGGAGAGGACCCCAGGCTGGATTTATCGTTGTTCGGGAAGCTGTTTTGCTTCGACGGTTGCTGATACGTGACGCTTTCATTGACAATGCCAGGAGAGGGAGTCGGTGCCGTAGGCTGTGGAGCTGGGCGCGACGAAGGCTCCAGATAGGCATGCGTCGAACTAGGAGTCGTGGGCATCCATTGTTGCTGCTCTCGACGCTGCCGTGTATTTCCTTGCGGATTATCCAGCCCCGAGAGCCGGAGCTGCTGGACAACGTTTGCAGTGATCTGGGCTATTAGGTCCGGGGGGGGATAGGACATATCGGCCCTGTGGAATGCCGAGTTGACAGCATCGTTCAGGTTTCCTGGCGCTGGTTGTCGAGGTGGCACGAATGTATTCCGATGGAGTTCGGGATTCATGCTGGAGGATGGAGGTGGCGGCATCTGGGGCTGGGGCATACTGATCTGCTCCGGGGTATATTGAGTCGGATAGGGAGGCGCATGTGATACCGGATGAGCATCATTGTTGTTAATGCTAATATCAGGATGGACGTTCTCGTTCGCGCTGGTGGTCTGGTTCATATTCCCCGTCTGATCGTACTGGCTGAAGCGATAGCCATCGTACGCCATGAATGTTCGACGCTGTAGAAGAAGTTGTCTCTGGTCTTTGTGTCCGATGCTATTCTGCTGGATAGTTGACAGAGTATAACCTGGGGCAAAGAAAGAAGCTATAATTTATAATTATAATTATAACAGCTGCAGATTTCTGCGCGCAGGTGACAAGACAAAGCCGCAAGGAGAGGAGGGTCACGGGATTCCAGCACTTGCGCCCACTCTGACCTCAAGCTGCTTTGCAAGGAATTCTTGTTATAATTGTGAGATGAGGCTGCAACGCAACTTATCTGGCAATGCCAGAAGCTTTGTCGCAACGACGATGCTGCACTGTGGTGGATAGCGAGGCGCATGGAGAAGACATGGAGGATCTTCGCCCTACGTCACTTTGCAATCCAACCGTCCGTTGCCCCAGCGGGGAATTTCTCATTGCTTATGCTCATCACACGCTTCCAGCTCAGCTCCGATGTGCATGGTTTTTGAAACAATATCAATAATCCTCCTTTTAACTCGACCCTGGCTCAACCAAATTAAGGGTCTCTGGAAATCGGGAGTCGGGACGGCAACGGTGGCAATTCCACGGTTCCCTCTTAACTGGTAATACTCTGTTAATCGGTCATACGAGGGAAATTATTAATAGAAACGTGGCCGGAAGTTTCCACTGCCTCTGGAGGCACCGAGCGGGCAAGTGATTACTATTCTGCATAATGTAATTGACGCGAGGTGCGATTTTCGACTCGGAGAAGGGCTTAGACAGCCGCCTATTCAGTACCAGTTGCATTATGGAGCTTATTGCTCTCGAGCCCTGCATGGAGCTGCAGTGGGGGAAACGACAACGAGAAGATTCACGTAACCTTTGTGCTCCCTCGATTGGCATACGCTCTCCCAGTGCATGCCGATAGTCAGATCAGAGGTAGTCCTCAATGTCGCCATCAGAATCCTCCTCGTCAGTGTGGGCAGTCTCCACGGCAGGCTCGGGTTCCCTCCTCATAATGGGGATTTCTTCCCTTGGGGGTTTGTACTGCTTATAGTTAGTAGCTAGCCTAAATTCTGCACTGTCAGATTCTTCCACGTACGGCGCGAATTTTGGCGAACCTCGGTTCCTTCTTTGGCTGCCTACGAGGATTCGAAGGGCTTCCGAGGCTTCCAGGCTTAATTCTCCAAGAATTCAAGCTACTGTGGATAGTTCTAGGTTCTGTCTCAGAAATGGAAGCCCTGCGGGTGTGCGCTGCTCCATGCTGGTCAAAGGCAGTGAACATGCGTCCTTCTCCTTTTCCTTTGTCGACATCGGCATCGGCGTTGCGCTTGTCGTCTCGCTCTCCCTCGAGCCAGACCCCTCCGCCAATGGACTCGTCCTCGTCACTTTCGTCGCCGTACACAAAGCTACCACGGATGTCTTTGAAATCGTCACTGTTCGATTCATCCGCTTCTTCGCCAATCTGAACATAAATCAGCAACCGCCTTATAAATATCTCCACATCATTCCTGATACTCACCTTGGTATCCTTGTCCTGCTCCTCGCCTTGAATCATCCTGGCTTTATTGACGATGGGCTCTATTTCAGTGTGAAGTTGAACACAAGCCAGACATCTCTATTTGCATTAACTAGCCGTTAGCAACTCTTTAATCCTTAGTGGAATGTATTACACAGAACTCACAGCCATCTCACGGTTATGCCTCTGAGCCTTAGCAAACTGGTCGAGACCTTTCACCTGGTCACAGACGCTGCATCTCATTTCAACAGCCTGGCCACCGACGCAGTTCCGACATCTCGCATAGCCAGGGCTGTTGATGGCTTTAGTACCCTTCTTAGCAATGGCGTTGCGAAGGATATCGAGCTGCCTCTTGGAGAAAGCGTTCTGCATGCGAATTTTCTTGCAGGTCTCGCACTTGATCCTAGCTGCTGTCAGTGATATCAAGAAACGGTATCAGGAGTTTTTGACGTACTTGTCAGGGAGAGTCACGCTTTCCAATCTGCTCAAGATCATTGGTATCTGATTAGCAAGTTCCGGAACAACTGAGTGATGGTATGCCATGCTTACTGTCTCTTGATCCCGTCGCTGTAGCCGCCAGCGTAGGGACTGCGAAAGGGAGCCATTCCTTCCTAAGCTTTCCTGGACCGTTAGGCGTAGAGGATAAAGGTCAGCAGAACTCAAGCCTGTGGCGTGTAAATTTGCTGCCACAGACTCCAGCGAGCCGAAAGAGATAGGAACTAGACTGATATGCAGGCAGAACAATTGTAGAAAAGCTGGATGGCTGCCACTTTCTGTCCTGCAGAGGACGTCAGCCTGGGGTGATGAAGAAGAGAGCGGACGTGACGCGCGATTACTGCATATAAAACAGTCCAAGGCGGGGCAGAAGCAACGAGAATAGTCATTATACCTCTTACGTGGAAATTGGACGTGATGTGTCCACCCAGAGCTGAGACTGAAGAGATATGCTCCAGTGAAGGATGTCCATCTAGTGAATGATATCCTCAGGGCACCTCCTCTCACCAGGGGCAGGTTTGGAAATGACCAGCAGAAATGCAGAGAAGCGGTGGATAAGAGGGTCAAACGGAGCAAATTCAAAGCCTTCCCCTGTAGAGTTCCCAGAGGAGAAGATAAACAGAAGAGGGGAGACTCAACTGGGTCGCTTGGGTCTTTGTTGTCTACAAACGCGTCGTTAGACGGTGTGGGACATCAAGCGGAGAACTCAGCAGCAAATGTCATACCTTCATGCCTATGGGATGGGTGATGACAGGTCCAGATTTTTTCTTGGGAGCTAGGTGCTTCTTTTCAACCCGGGCTTTTGATTCTGTATGTTGTAGTACTTAGTAGAGCTGAGGGTTCTACTGTCTGACTTTGTCTGTCCAAGACATGACATGAAAGCAAACAGAGTAGTTTCTTGTCAAATGGCATAGAGTATAGATCACTTTATCCTTGAGAGCACTTGCATCTTGAGCACATAATATGCACCACAAGTGCCGGTAAGTGCAGCAGTACTTTGGTAACAGATTGTCAGCGGGTATCACATTCTCATTTGGCAAAGGTGGGCACACTTTAAGTCTAAGAGTTGTTAGAGGATGTGAAGTAATTTATGGCATAGGCATCGGGATAACAGAATACCCGGAGGACACCATCATGTCTCATTGCTATTGTACCTCTGGCAAGGGCTAGCATAGCTGCTACTGATCAAATTGAGAATAAAAGTGATACGCATTTCCATATCAGATCAGATATCACTGTCATTTGTCCCATCATTTCAAGTATGTTGTTTGCCAAAGTTATATATATCCATGAATTGCGAGGATATCCGTCATGGAGCCGCTGCGTGCCTTCCCGACGCGGAGGTTGGAATACCTGACATTGAATTAGCCATCCTACAGTTTTCAGTTAGCTGTAATAAAAAGAAAAAATCTGCTGCCAATACTGTGCAAAATTGGAAGTTAATCACACTGGCTTTGTAGACCATGCTGCCGTGTCTCGAGGGAAGGTCTATGGGAGTGTAGCAGTTTAGCAGAGCCCTCGTACAACCCTTAGGCAGAATACAATGGGACGCTGAGACTTTCAGCTTCTGCACAGCGAACCGTATGCTACATAAGAAGCACGGTTGCATGTCTAGATGTTTCTCGATATGTACGCTGTACCCCGTGGCATTGAACCTTTGAAGTCTCGGAATCGGGCGTGAGGGCCTGTGTTAGCTGTCACTCAGTTTACGCGCAGCTTTCAAAGCGAACTGGCCATCCAACCTTCTCCGTTTTAAGTGCTAGCCATGAGGACTCGCGATCGTCCAGCGAAGTGGTCATCAGATAGAGCTACGGCGTCAAGTGACGGAGTGTTGCAGCATGTGGTGTGACTTGGGGATCAAAGGGTAGTGCGTGCTTCAGCCAAGCGACAGCTTCTTGTTCTATGTAAAGATAGACACTATTAGTATTAACACTGACTGACTCGTAGATCTGGACGACATAGGATTTCTGTTACGTGGAAAGTGAAACCATCTGAGCTTCACCGCTAGATGGCATACTGAGTCCTGACATGGAAGCTCGCAACAGAGGACGTCGGCGTCGTCCGGTCTACCAGGAGCTACGGAGGATTTACTCCCCACTGAGTCCCCAGAACAGAGCTCAAAAGAAAAACATATTTCTAAAATGAGATTCAGACCTAAATAATGTCGGTCAGTAATAGTAACATTATTAATGCAATCCACCCCGATCTTCTAGAAGCTCCCTTTCTTTCTTTTCGCATTGTCGGTTGCCGTTCCGTGTGCAATATTATTATTAATGTCCCGAAGTTGCATTTCCTGGGAATTGCTTACAGCTTAGCTCCAAGGCAATCGTGTATGGTGGGAACACTCGAGTAACATGGCTGATCCACAGTGCATGACAGTTGCTCTGGTCTCCATGGAAAGTAATGGTACGCTTCTAGAAGCCCGCCACCCTCCGTGCTATGGGCCGTACTATACTCTTGTGGGCGAAATTGCGTTGCCCGGTAATCCTGATGAGGATGAGCAAGGTAGCAGTAGAGGGACCCGCTATGTGCAACACCTCTCAATAATCAGCACCAGACCAATGGGTTTGGTTTGATTATGGGTGGATGTTCTCCATCGGCACATTCAATAATATCGAATAATAATGTCTATATTAGTCCATCGGAGCACAATGCTGTGGTCAGTGACGTATGCCATATGATTCTAGATATAAATTATGGGACTCCGAGTCTCCGACTATGTATGACCCGCCAGTTGCCATCGATACTAAGTCGTTTCAACGACAACAGGAATAATAATGATGAAGACTAACAGATGTTGATAATTGCTCAGGACGAAAAGTGGAGGAATGGGGGAACGTTGGAATCGGCGACTCGGGAAATTGAACAGGACCCCGTCTAATATCGGTACTCTGTAAGTCTGTGATATCTAGAAGACAGGAATGCCGAAGATTTATCATTATCATCATGAATAATCAACGGTCATCAACAAAGCACGGAGTAGTCCGTGATTATCATTTAACCCATATCAACAATCACCACGCGTTGGGTAAAAAAAGGCGGCGCGTCGCGCCAAGTGGACACCCGCGCATTCCGCGAGGGCCGTTCCCAAATTTCTGAACTTCGAGACTCAACGCACATCCCAAAGAGGATGGATTTACCCGGCTGGACGGAACCAATATCCACGGGGCGGATACACGGACTGCGAAGAAAACAGTATGACTGGGTGAAGACAGAGTTATGGGAAAGTTTTTGGTACGCCAGGGACAAGAGAGCGGGAGGCGGGAATGAACCCATGGATCAACGCCCTTCATACCCGGGAAGGAATCATGGTAGAAAAATTTTTATTTTTTTGCTTCTTTATTATTGCTTCCGAATATTAATAAATGGCAATAAAAAAAGTAATTAAAACTATCCCGCGTGAGTATTATTACCATCCAGTTGTGGTTTTGCAGGTCATTTACACTCAAGGATTGCGCCTACAGATGCTGTGAAGCACTCCGTAATAATGAATAATGGCCGAAAATATATCAAATAATGCTCGATACGAAAAGGGATAATTACGGTGGCAACCCGAAATTGGAAATGAACCTAGCTAGCCATCCCCGTGCTTTGTGCGGAGTAACATACGGAGTACATAGAGCATATGCGAGCCTCAAGGACTAAGTAACAAATATCGAATATTGTGGTAATGGCTAGAGCTGCTCGGAATAAGATTATAAAGGTATCATACTCATCATATGTGTCAGTGTACGCTAAAAGCTGTGGCAAATCGCAAGTGACATATGTTGCATCAGGGCGTACAATACAAGTAGAATCGATACTTTTGTATCTGTCAGCATGATTAAGGATATGCACAGCGGTATGATACTGGACGCGTTTAGATCGCTACAAAGACAACAACATGATCATGATATGTCAATGCATGACAGACAGGCCAGAGGCAAGGGCCATGCTGGTGTCGAGTTCATTAAATTCAATTCTCCCTGTTGCACGCTTACTTGGTGCGGTGCTTCAACCCACCACGTGAACGCCCGCATTTCGACCTTGACTCGTGTTGGGGAAAAAGGGGGCTGACCCTTCATCTATTTATCCATCTATCTGTTTCTGCTCATTTCCGAAGAGAAAAGGATGAACAGGAAGGGTCTATCTTCATCTAGTCCAAATTGATATTGCATTTAGATCAATATGCTGTAGAATAATGTACATCCCTTGCAGAGTACAGCGTACTTTGTGTTACTCGATCTCTGGAAACCGCTGGTGCGGTTGGCAGATCGCAGTCGAGTAAGCTACTAATCGAGCCGACCCGTCATATCTAGGGTACATTCATTTATGCCACGCAGGTGCATGCGCTGCTATTGCATACATGCATACTACGGCATACCTAAGTAAAATGAAGAGTCATTGCGTCTATTTGCAGATTGAGCTATGACGATTACATTTGTTAGGATTCTTTTTCTCTTACTTTTAACAGAAAAAGAAAAAAGAATTCTGCATTGACACCCAAGGCCCCATGCAGCCCTGTCATTTCCGTGCCGATAAAGCCAATAATAATACGGCCATTGTTTGAACTTTGGGGCGAAGGATTCCCGATAGCGAAGAAAATGCGGAAAATGAACATCCCACTGGGTCGGGCGATTCTGCCAATCATAGCGGGCTACATGTCGCAATTTTGAAGGCTCAAAACGAAGGCAGAATAGCGGTAAATAATAGTCCATCAATCATAATAAACAAATAATACGCGGTTAGTAAATAAATAATAAATGAATAATAATAACAATAATCCGCATCAGGGATTGAGTTTAGCCGCTAGATGGAATCCTGCCCTGGACCATTCCCAACTGGTTTTCGCAACGGCTTCCCCTTTACTTAGTTAAGTATCTTAGGAGTGCTCTACATGTAGTGGAGTCCCTTTTCCCTTTTCGACTTCTTTTTTTACCTGCTGCATCTGACGACGACCAGCACCGTATTTTCGAGTGGACCTCCGTGCCTTACGATCTAGTAGCATCCCATCTGTCTTAGACTTCGACCATCCTGTGGCGTCTGGCCGTCGTTGGCCGGGAGCCGTCGCACCTCTAGCTTTCTTGGTTCCTCTCCAAAGTGGAGGCTGTTCGTTCTAACCGTGCTGGGCTTGATCAACGTCGCCGTCCTTCGACCCGGTCCAGTCCACGTTGTGTGCGCTGTCCAGCCTGTCTGTCTCATTCCTGTCGCGTCCAACCCGCGCGCCCTCCCGTATTCACTGACCTTGTCTTGCCTTGCCCTTCTTCCTGCACGCTCGTTCTCTTGCTCATGCTTCAATCCTTTTCCTGCTGAGTTCGTTCCGATCCTTCATCTTCCTCCTCTTCATCTTCATCTTCTTCATCTTCCTCGCTTCCACGGCCATTTTCTTATCATCCCTCACTTCCCGGCCTCATTTCACTCCCATCCGGCCACTCATATCGTGACCCTGGGCCAAGCTCGAATAGCTTCAGCATCAGATATTATTATTACCGTGGCTCAGTTCGTTTTTCTGCGATCTGCGCTCCATTGACTACTAAGTCCTTCCGCATCCCGCTAAGTCACCGACCGCGTTCCCCGAACTCCACGGCCCCGTCTGGCTTTCAGGACTATTCTTGAGCTCCAACGGGGCATGATTCACCGCATCAGGGGCTCCAACGGTCTCCCTCTTTTCTTTCTCTTTGCGGTATCCGTCCAGGACCGTCTCCTGCCTAGTTGCAAATAGTCCTGTCACTATAGTGATCGAGTTCCCAAACCGCTGGGTCTTCCGTCTCGTTTCCAGATCTTCTTCTTCTTCATCTTCCCTCCACTTCCGCTCTTTTTCAGCAACTGACCGCATCGAACTACACCGACTGATTTCCCCCCCTTTCCCCTCAATTGTTCTTCTCGTTTCCTTGAATAATAATCCATCTGACTCGCATCTACCACCGCTACTCTCGTTCCCTTCGATGGAAAACTGCTTTTCCTTATCTACCGGGCTCGATTATACTTGTTTCCGAATAATGAACGCCTAGTTGAATCGCGTCTATCTATCACATAATTCCTGTACGGTACATCATCTCGAGGTGAGTTCGTTTCCCCGCGATTTCCATTTACCCGCTAAACGTGGTTGACAGTGGTCATACTCCGTTGTTTTCTCTTTATCGATATCTGCTGGCAGACAGAGAGGGGGAAATAAGACATCATGGCCATCTCCTACGAATATCCCACGCGGGGCTCACAGACCTCGATGGCTACTTTGGAGGATCGATTTGAAGTTCTTAAAGACATTGGAGATGGGAGTTTCGGAAGCGTCGCCGTCGCGCGCGTGCGGACAGCTGGTTCGAACATAGCCCGTCGAGGGACACTGGTAAGGACTGGACTTCACAATTGGGAATCTAACTCTATCGACGTCTACTGACACTCCCACGTATAGGTGGCGATTAAAACCATGAAGAAGACATTCGAATCCTTGGCTCCCTGTTTGGAGCTTAGAGAGGTGGTCTTCCTGCGCATGCTGCCTACCCACCCTCATCTCGTTCCAGCTCTTGATATTTTCCTCGACCCCTTCACTCGCAAGCTGCACATCTGCATGGAGTACATGGATGGCAATCTATACCAGTTGATGAAGTCACGGGACCACAAACCCCTGGATGGGAAAGTTGTAAAAAGCATTCTCTATCAGATCCTGTCTGGACTGGATCATATTCATGCCCATCACTTTTTCCATCGTGACATCAAACCCGAAAACATCCTCGTGTCAGCTTCGCCATCCAGTGACTCCACTTTCAGCCGATACTCCAGCCTAGTCACACCTCCCTCGACCCCTTCGAGCTACACCGTCAAGATTGCTGATTTTGGTCTTGCGCGAGAAACGCACTCGAAGCAGCCTTATACTACCTACGTATCTACCCGTTGGTATCGTGCACCGGAGGTTCTCCTGCGCGCTGGAGAATACTCGTCTCCTGTGGACATGTGGGCTATTGGTGCCATGGCAGTTGAGATTGCTACCTTGAAGCCTTTGTTCCCAGGGGGGAACGAGGTTGACCAAGTTTGGCGGGTTTGCGAGATTATGGGTAGCCCTGGCAACTGGTATACCAAATCCGGCGCAAAGGTCGGCGGTGGGGAGTGGAGAGACGGTACCCGGTTGGCCCAGAAATTAGGGTTCACCTTTCCGAAGATGGCACCGCATGCTATGGAAAGCATTTTGAATCCTTCCCACTGGCCTACGTCATTCAGCAACTTCGTGACTTGGTGTCTGATGTGGGACCCAAAGAACCGACCGACTACTACGCAGGCGCTGAGCCATGAGTACTTTACTGATGCTGTTGACCCGTTGCGTCCCAAGTCTTCAACCTCGCGTTTACTCGGTCGGAAGCTTTCGGACAAGAGCTTCAAATCCCTACCAAAGGACACCAGCGAGTCTCCTACGCTTTCGTCGAAAGCCTCTTGGTTTAGGAGGTCGCTCATCGGGCGATCGGAAAGTCCAGCAACCGTTGAAGTTGACCACACTCCTCGACAACCGGTCGCGGCCCACAATACGACAGAGGCTGCAAAGGCCAAGTCAACCCACAAGCGTGCTACATGGGCCAATGGAGCCCCAATGCCCATATTACCATCAATTCGCCCTGTATCGCCTTTATCGAATGCAGTGACTGCGCAAGCCAACCAAACGCTGGGTCGTGGAAGCACAAAGGCAGATGCTGAGAAAGCTAGCAAGATCGGCCGGCAGCTGTCTCTCAATTCCAATGGCAACCACTACACTGATATCCATAGGCAAGAGGCAGAAAGAGCTCTAAATGGGGGCAACATTACAACAGCCGGTTCCAAAGAGAGCTTCTTCTCTCATCTACGCAAAAGGGCTCGCAGATTGTCTGGTCGCAATCAAACTGCCGCTAGCGGTGATAGTGCCGAGGCTGGCTGTATGCCGTGGTCCAATCGTTCGTCTTTAGTACTGGATACGACGAACATTGGCGAACCCAGACAGCACACCGACGCTTCTGACCAGGACAATACGAAATACGTTCTCGACTCATCAGCGTCTGGCAATGTTCCCGTCCAACTTACCTCTCCTGTGGAGAGCACGTATAAGCGTTCGTCTCTGCCCATGGGCTCTATCCGTTCGGTATCAGACGGTCCGATTTCGATGAATTCCGTCAAACGACCTGGTTCCAGTCGAACCCGGCGTGCGTTACAGATGACTAGTCATCCCGTCCATCGTTACGAAACCCCTGAGGAGGAGGACGAGCTACTAGACGAGGCGTTGCGCTCTGCCGACAAAGCCGCGAAGAGCCTTGCCCAGGCCTATTTCGCGAATGACTCGTCAAATCACGTACGTCAGTCAATGGTAGGAAACGATAGTTCGCGTCCGCTTCCGAGCCCATATCCTACCCCGTCGCCATCTGCTAAATGTGACGGTGTTTTCTTCGGTCAGAACAGCGATACGCCCTGCAAAGGAATGCCGGACTTGAAGATACAAAACGAGAACCCAACTCGTCAGTGGCCCACGCCTCCATACGAGGAGGATGAGTGGAGAAACTCCCAATCTACCGGCGTTTTCTCTACGGGATCCAACTACAGGTAGCCTCTCTCTACAATCAGGGTCCACCAATATCCTGAAATTTATTCGTCGACTTCTTTTCTACAATCATATTCGGTTTATTTATTATTACTATTTTTATTATTATTTTATCTCTGTTTCAAAGACAGTGAGCGTGACTCGGGGGTTTACAATGGGGAAAACAACAGAGCAAGGCGTACCGGGATATGGTGTCTTCTCCTTTTCCTTTTTTTTTTCTCTATTTACTTGTTATCTGGGTGGAACATATTGTGGTATTCTCATTTTACTTGACTTCATACCCCTATTTATAGAGATTCCTGGCCTTGCAAACTTGTTCTCAAAATACCTTCTGTCAACTTTCCTTTATGCTTCATTACATACCAGTGCTCATTCACTTGTTTCCACTATATCATCAATTGGACCTGTGCAAGCCATGGGCCATGTGTCACTCCTTATATAAGAGACAGCCAACATGTCATTGCCTACCCTTGCCACTCATTTCTTTTGTTGGACGCGTTCTTCCCATCACTTCTTTGTTTTGTACCTCAGCTGGGAGTTCAATTGTCTCCCGTCACTCCTTTTCCTTGCTTGTTTGCATGTTAGGACTACCAGGGGTGGATTTGTTGTTTCCAGGTTTTCAACTCTGACTTTGCATGGGAAGGGCCGCAGGGGGAGGCCATTTCCTTGTTTATACAAAATTTGTAATATAGCTTGCCCTCAGCATGTCATTGCATATACATAACCTACATCTGTGCCTACACATACCATACAAATCATAATATATTGACTGACCTTTTGGCCGAATTATCAGCGTGGTTATCGTACAGTGGTAAATCGTAAATAGCATTATCCTACATAGTACAGCATGATACGGACCGGGAACAATGGTTAATCCGTAAAGAGTAATTATTTCCCAATCCAGTAAGTCCGCGAAGCGCCCTTTTTTTGTCGAACAGACCTATCCTTCTCTCCAAATCGAGCGACTCCTTATTTTTTGTGAGAAGAAACTGTTCATTGTTACAGTTGACTCAGATTCGCCTATCATTAAGGGGCTACATTTCAGCATGAGCAGCGTTTTGCGAGGATAGAAAACACAAGACAAGCCCTTCGTCACCACAATAATCGCAGAAGAAACCAGACCGCGAAAGCAGTATTAGAGGAAGCTTTTAGCATAATTCGATTAAACCCTCTGTCCTCCTCTTGTCCGATAACCGAATGGCGTCTCAACGCCAGGCCGTATCGGCCTCACAAACCCCAAACTTCTCCCCCGCAGAGCTTTCCTACCTCTACACATCACTCGCCCTCCCCAACAATCCTATCCGACCAGATGGACGCTCGCCTACCCAATTCCGACCCCTAACAGCAGAGACGGCAATCCTACCGGGTGCCAATGGGAGCGCGCGCATCGGATTCGGTGACGGCACACAGGCAATTGTAGGCGTCAAGGCAGAGGTCGAGAGGACGGTCCTGGGCACGGATGCGTCTGCTGATGCTGTACCGTCGCGAGAGGAATTTGCAGACGGGGTTCTAGGAAGAAAAGATGATGGTTCTGGTTCTGGTTCTATGACTGCGGTTACGGGTCAGGGTTCCTGGGTGCAGATGTCTATTGAGATTCCTGGGTTTCGGGATGACGATGCCTTGCCTGTGTTCTTGTCGGAGATGATGAGGGAGTCCTTGGTTGGGTCTGTATCTTCTGGTTCTGGTTCTGCGAGCGAGGATTCTTCTGGAATGGTTGATGGTCTTAAGGGGAGGTTGGTGATTAATCGGCGATGGCATTGGAGGTTGTATATTGATGTATGTGACGTTTCTTCTCGTCTTCCCTCCTCTGCTAATTCCGGGAAAACAAAACAGGTTCTCCTTCTCTCCCAACCATTGTCCTACCCGCTTCCTTTGCTTTCCCTTACTACTCATCTAGCGCTTTTGTCGACGAAGCTCCCCAAGCTGAAATCTCAAGGCGAGGAAGATCCGCTATTCGATGACGACTGGGGCGTCGCGGAGTATCTATATCCTCGCCCCCAGGGTGAAGGTTATGCTCGCATCCTACCTCTTTCACGGGTTCGACCACCCGTGACCCTCCTCGTCATCTCGGCAGGAGAAAATATCATCTTTGACCCAAGCGGCGAGGAAATCGCCGTGGCAGATGCCGTCGTCGCCATCTCTATTACTCGGAATAGCGACGACGCAAACAGCGGCTTACGACTACTTTCCGTCCGTACAATCGACCCGCCATCCCGTCTCACGCAGCCTGGTGTCCCTAATTCGGAGAACGTGGCTACCGTGGGCTCCACGGCTGCTGCTGAGCAGGCGGCCATTTTGAACCCGTCTACGGACGAAGGGGAAGCTCCTGGGGTTTGGAGACCGCGACGTGGTGGAGTGAAGAGGAATGTGATTGCGGAGATGGTGAAGATGGTCTTGAAGAAGGGGGGTGTGGGTGAGGATGTCTTAGAGGGACTGGAGAGGGTTGAGGTTGGTTGATCGGTATGATTCTGATAGCGATTATATCCTTCTTCAATCGCGGTATTTCTTTTTCCTTCTAAGAGTCTTGCATTATTTGCATTTCGGGGGTCTTCGTTGTCGTTGAGACCCTTCATGCTCTACGGCTACGGTGAGTGACTGCCAGGTAGCTAGCTGGAGTTCTACGGTGTTGTTGGAGATACCCGGGTAAGGCTTCTGACAAAAGACCCGTCAAACTACGATCTGTGGTAGTGATTAAAAATATTGGTATTATCGCCATTGATAATGACCATGCAGTTGGAAGAGAGAGGATATTTGACAGAAATATTGTACAATATATAGCAAATAGGTAGATATAAAAACCGTTAGCCATAGGGCGTATCCTAGTTCTGCATTCGATCCCAACAGAAAAGCCCGAACGTCTATACATAATGGCTGATTAAATCACCATATGCCAAACCACTTCTTAACAGGCCTCTTCTTCCCCTCCCAATCGACATACTCACCCCGCACCTCCTCCGACGAGCCAGGAGTAGGAAGCGCCTCCACAGCAACAGGCGACTGATCGTCACCCTCAACGACATCTGCAGCTGCCTCACTTTTTCCCTTAGCAGCATCTTCCACCGAATCCTCCTCCAACCCATGCGCAACCCGATACCTTCTCCTCTTCTCTGCATCCTCAACCCGTCTCTGTCGATGTTCCCTCGCCACGAGAGACGTATGCTGCACATGCATCTTATAAACCGAAACAACCTGCGAAACAGTGTCAATCGGATGCGAAAGCAGCGCCGACCAAGGCGGCAGCAGATGCGCATAGGGAGAAGAATGCTTAAATGTCGTCGTAAACGTAAACGTCGCCAAGGAAGTAAGAACACCCAATGCAATCCAGACGTGGATCCATCTATTCGTTAGGAACTTGTACATCAGCGTTCCCTCTGGTGGAAACATGTGTGGGTACTGTCGGCGTTTGGCTTCTTCGATTTCCTTTTCTGAGAGTTTTGGACCCGGGTAGTTGACGGGATCGCGAGGGATGGTTCGGCCATTGCGGGTTTGGACGACGCGGCGGGATGGGTGAGAGGGGGGGCGAAATTTGTCTGGCTTTTCGAGGAGGTAGTTTTTGGAGCTTTCTGGTTGTTTTTGGGGTTGTCTGGTGGATGAGAGAGTGCGTTTTGGGGTTGTGCGGAGGGTGCGCAGGAGGGTTGCTGTTGTTGTTGGGATGCCTCGGGGGAGGAGGAATTGGGGGATTGTTCTTGTTGATGAAGCCATTGTTGTTATATTTTTCTTTTGTAGTTATTTTTGTATGTGTTGGTTGTGGTGGTGGAATTGGAGAAGTTCTTCTTCTGCTGGTACTCTGTAGATGAGCTTTTTGATGCCTTTTTTCTTTTTCCCGTTAGGTGTCATGTGATTTTGATAGAGACCTTCCATACTACTACATACTACTACTCTCCCAACCATCCCTGTCCTCCTCAATCATCATCATTGCATTATTGCCATCGGGAGGATACATCGCACAGCACTTTATCAATGTTACCTACGCAATACCTGAGTTGTCCACACAAAGTTATCTGATCAGATCAGCATGTCAATGCTCAATCCGGATAATACAAGCTGTGGTGCATATACAGTAGAGCAGCCTCAGGCCATGTCGGACAATGGCCGGGGCAACGGACGAATGTCGGGGGATGGGGCCAGAGAGCAAATGACAGGATGGCAATTTCCAAGCGCATGGAACCGTATCCATGGAAGTACGGAGTGGAGTTCTAATATTATGATGACGCCCAGGAATGAAGTCATGATGTTGCTGTGGCCAGGACCAGCAATGATTACAGCAATGGATAACTAGACCTCTATGGAGCATGGTCATATCCTAATAGCACTTGAGTATCATCATGATCATTGGTATACAGTAATACTAGTAATAGTAATAGGTAGGTAGAATCGGATCAAGAGAAAGAAAATCTGTCCCGGGCGCGCCCGTGACGGCCTGAATCATCCGCGCGCTGATTGGCGGCGGGTCACGGGAGGCGAGCGGCGGTGATGCTACAAATTCCGCCCGGGTTTCGCGCCGCGAAAGCGAAAATTTCCCTGCTTCTTCTCTTCCTCCCAGCTTGCTGCTGCTAGTCTCGCCGTCTCTCTGCCAATTTTCTCTGTACAGTCTTCGGGTTTCTTCCTCTTTTTTTCTCATCTCACACCTCTTCTCTCCTCTCAACTTCACAATGGGAAAGGACGCTGGTTTCGCTCCCGGTAGGTTGCTTTGTTGCTTATTCCCGCTATTACACAGCGGCGTTTATGGATGTGCCAGTCTGCCTGCTTGATTTAAAAGAGAGAATACATCTGGTCTTGAGCGCTCTTCTAAATTGGAGATTGATGAATTGGCAAGATGTCCTCTTTGTTCTCCATGTGTGGAAGAGCTTTCACTGCCATTGATCGCCTGGTCGCTCCTCCTGTTTCTATAAGAAATCGCTTGCTTGGACCATTCAGAATTGTTATTTTCTATGAGCTGGCAGGCAATTGGGATATCTGCGTCATTTCCCACTTTATCTGCGGGCGATGAAGGCTAACATGGTATTCGCCACAGGTGACGCCTCCAAGGGTGCCAACCTTTTCAAGGTGAGTTGAACATCAAAATAGCAATAAAGCTCGTTAGTCTCCTGGAACACAGTGCTAATTAATCTCACAGACTCGCTGCGCTCAGTGCCACACCGTCGAGGCTGGTGGCGCCAACAAGGTCGGCCCTGCTCTTCACGGTCTGTTCGGCCGTCACACCGGTTCCGTTGAGGGATACTCCTACACCGATGCCAACAAGAAGGCCGGTGTCACCTGGGATGAGAACACCCTGGTATGCGCTGACGCTGCTCATCTACCCTAATTGCGCGCGACTCCCGTGACTAACTCCGCCTGCTTCTGCAGTTCGCCTACCTCGAGAACCCCAAGAAGTACATTCCTGGCACCAAGATGGCCTTCGGTGGCCTGAAGAAGGCCAAGGACAGGAACGACCTGATCACGTATGCTAGCTGCCCGGTTCCCCGTTATGCCCTAGTTCAGAGCGCTGACCTATCTTTCCACAACAGCTTCCTTAAGGAGGAGACCAGCAAATAAATGCTACTGCCAAATTGATGACTGCGTTTACGACCCTGCCGCTGGATTTGTCGCGTCGGATGTTATGAGCACGCAAGCAGGCTTAGACGGGGCATGTAATATTATTAACACTTTTTTTTTCTTCTACTGGTAATAGACGCATTCTGGTGATTTTTACCCTGGCGCTGTGGAACATTTTGGACTTCGTATAGATGTCATGTTTCCTACGCGGGTGTATATTTTTCTTTTTGCTTCCCCCTTTTCTTTGGATGTTGATGTCCAATGTTTGTGATGTATCAGTAACGAATGATCAATCTCCTCTCCGCTTATTCTTGTCTCATGTGTTCTAGGCAGATGCTGGAAGCTCTCCCCGTGCGTCATTTTTAGTCATATGAGGGCCTCAGGTATCAAGCCCCGGATGGAAGTGTCACATGATTGAAGTCAGCGAGACCAGGAGTAGAGCTCAGGTGTATATGCCTTAGGTATACTCTCCGGTTAGAACTGATACAGCGCTGAATTCGATTCGTCCACGACTGCTCCTGCCGGTCCTATGAGGCACGGCGATAGCATTTACCTTCGGTACTATTATTTGGACGGAGAGAACAACTCACGACAGGGGCGGGACGGCAGTCTACGGGTATCGATCTTCCCCAGGAGAATTGGCAAAGTCTAACCAGGGAGCCTCGTGGCTGGATCGGGCTCGTCTGGAGCAGATGTGATAGATCACCATGTTGCTCCTTGATGAAATCACCCTGAAGATATTATTAACATTGCCCATACTAGGGATGGATGGTTGGAAGAGAGAAGCGCAACGGGTGATCGATGGGGCACATGACGGAGGGCTGTGGACGCCTATGATTGGCGAGTTTGGGTTACCCGTACCCGTACAGTACAGACAGTACGACTACGAGCTGCACAAGCACTACCATTGGCCCAGCCACTGTGCAGATGCGTATGCATCGGTTTCCGTACAGGGCGCGTACAGTACGTGGTATGGAGGGGTACAGCCCCGATATCTAAGTACTCCGTACCTTCTGCGGACTCCAGAGCAGCCAGCACCATCACAGTCCCAATTCCTTGCGCACTCATGGAAAGACCCAAAAGAGGTCCCTATAAAAGACAGAAAAATAGTCGCAAGCTCTCTCTCTCATTGGCTAATCTTATTTGCACCTCAGCGCTTGCTCCTCCCACTGCCTACAGCCCCACAAGCTTACGTGGGTAAGGAGTTCTGTCGCATTCTTGACCGTTTAGGTCAAGTGAATTGCTCTCCATCTAACCAGGTGAATGTTACTAGTCTTTTGCTATCTATATAAGAGCTGCTGAGGTCTTCGTATGAGCAGCCTCACTCAGATGATCTCCATCTTCCCTCAGTCTCCTGTGCCTGTAACGTCTGATCTACAGCGCTTGCCCACGACCCTGATCTTATTCTACTACTCTCTCCTTCCGGACAAAGGACCCAGCGCAAAGACGAGAGACAAGCCGACCGCTTACTTCTAGCACTTTTGCTCAACCAATACAAGTTAAATCTTACTGCTTATACTTACTCCTCCACCTCATTGACCAGGGCTTGGTGCCTTAATAGTCGCTACCACTGGATCGACGTCTTCTTCCGCGCAAGCGGCGCCGAACCCCGTCAAGAATCATGGACGAACTAGATGATGTCTTCGATGATCACCCTTCGTTGGATGTATCCCTTGAGGACTTTGAGCGCGCGGAAAGCCCTCAAAGCCACCATGCTTCCCCGCCGCTTGAGATTCCCTCTCAGCATTCTGGCTTCAGAGAGGACGCTTCTGATAATGGAACCGATATTACCGAGGAAGAAGGGCCCCAGCCGCGCTGGTCGCCTCCTGGATTCAGACACGACTATGTTAATGGCAGCTCCTGGTACCGCCACCAGCCATATATGAAAGGTGAACCTGGTAGAATGGAGCTGGTACCGGCCGGCACGTTCAGTGCGAACCAGTCGCGCGAAGTTACACCTCAATTTGAGGATGCAGCAGAGACGCCAGTGGTCAAAAGTGAGACCGACACTGGAGAACTAACTGTTCCAGCAACTTCCCCGGCTCTCGCAGAGAACATCATCCTGGAAAAAAGGTCGCAAAGCCCGACTCCAACTGACAGAACATGCGATGATGATGGTCTTGTTTCTGGAAGCAGTCCGATTAGTAACTGTAGGCTCTCTTACACAACCAACCCCCTGTCTCAACAACAGCAGCATACTGATATGTTGCAGACATTCGCTTTGTTTTTCGAGCGGAATTCCAGCATTGCGAACCGTTTACCGCATTCTTGAACTATTTGCGCAGGAACATCGACCGTGCGACGAGCTCCAAGTCGAACGCTCTCATGTCTGTTTTTGTTGGAATGATATGCATTGCATTCATGCGCGCCCTATTTTTGCCGGGCACCCCACCTGGGATCCCCGATTTGGTTAAATTATCTAGTTTCGCGCGCTCTTTTGAACCATTGATTTACTACTCGGAAAACGGGGTGCAGCAGATTGGGACTCTTCAGGAGACCGGCGTTGCGGTGTGGGACTTGAGTGAGTCGCTCAGAGGATCCAATATGACCAGCGCTCCGATTATTGTGGGCCAGCTTGATGAACTTTCAGAATCGCTCAAGTCGCTGTCGCTCGAGCTGACTCGCTTTTTCGCCGATGTTGACGCGGACATTGACTCGATTCTGATAGTCATGGACTGGGCAAAACGGGAGCTGGAAACTTTATCCTCACAGCCTCCCAATAGTCTCCCTTCCATCGCATATGACAATTTCCATCTGATGCTGTCGCGACTCGGTGCGCTTGAGCGAACCTCTGGTAGTCAAGATATGGGAGGCAGTGAACTCATGACTGTCCCGACGACGTTTGGAAATATCGTCACCGCGATCTTCGGACCGACTTCTTCGCAGCGCATGCGGTCTGCACTCACACGGACCTTCACAGAGTTCCTCTCAGTCCTCGAAGAGTCCATTAACAGCGAATTGACCCATTCGACAGCTCTATTTGCATTGTTCGAGTCCATTGATCGCCAGTTCTTGAATCTTCAACGCACAGTTGTCCGTGAATCCGACGCGCAGGAAAGAGCAGAAGGCGAGATGCTTAGCTCTCTCTGGACACGAGTCTTGGGACCCGATGCCGCCATGGTGCGCAAATATGAGAAAAACAGGCGTCTCCTTGCCAGCGTTCGCAGCAGGACGGTTGCGAACAAACATCTCCTTATGGACCATCGCAGCCGCCTCTTGACTTTGAAGGTCAATCTTGAAACTCTGCGCCGCAAACTTGTCAGTCCATTGGTGCGACGGAATGATTCTGTTACGTTCGGAGGCGCGATTGAGCCGAGTAACAGCAGGCGCGGAAATCGTGGCGGGCTCCTAGGTCCAGTTGAGTCTGTGATCGAGGGACAAATCCGCGGACTTGCCGGCAGCCAGGAATACTTGCGATCTGTCCGAGAAAAGCAGAAAGCGAAACTCATGGAACTTGTTTACGGAAGTGGACGCAAATTGCCTTCTCAAGCGATTGTATCCGAAGAGCCTGAAGGCGATGAACTAATTGGGGTGCATTAGACGGGGATGGAGTTGCGGTTCAGATGGGAAGGAAAAAGACCTCTTGACAAACTTTTCTTTTCTTTTTTTTGATTTCCCTCATCACATCTTACTATCAACTCCTCCCTTCTCTTCTTCATCATCCATCGGCGTTCAATGAATCATTTACGCACGCGAAGCGAAAGACATCGGTCTCATTCTTGCTTTCTGCATTATCCGCCTTGAGAGAGGTCATGGTCATGGATACGGTGTTCAAGGGAGTCAGTCGGGCATACCCGTACATAACATACATCTGGTCCGGTCAGGTGGTCTGGTCTAGTCTTTTGATTCTTATCCTGGCGTCTCGCGTCCCGGGCTCTCGGACTCAACGGTTATCTTTTTATGGTTTTCTTTAACGGCATTACGCTCATAGAGTCGGTTCTACAGTTCCAGTTATGGGATCCCTTGCTTTTTATGATTATGAGGTAAGGTCAGCAGCGGTTGGTTGTTTGGGTGGATTGTGCTCGGATTGGATTTGGTGGAACGGAATGGAATTTGGCGCAGGAAGGAGACTTAAAGGGAATTACATTACTGCGTATTTTAGGTGTTGAGTACTTGGCTGGGATCTTTATCTTGTTGAAGTTGGCTGGCCTTTCGTTGTCATTTATCTATGTTATTTCTTTGTGTCATTTATTTGTTTGGGTTTTTGGTTTGATTTGATTTCTGTTTGGATGGGATATGTCCACGCCTACCTACTTGTACCCTAAGTACATTGAGTTATTTTAGGAATGGCAGTTTGGTTCGTAGGTGGGGTTGAACTGGATTGTCTCCGTGGATTTCCAAATTGTGCGTCCGTTTACTTGTCTGGTCTTTGTCATTATTGCGCTGGACTGTCAACAGAACTAGACTGTGACCATGGATGGGATGGAATGGATGGATGGATAGGGTTTGATTCCACCTCGAGATGACGTACATCTTCCAAGTTGAATTTCAATCGATTACAGCTCATCATACCCAATTAATATATTTTCCTCTTTGTCAATCAATATTATTATTTTTTTTTAAAAAAAAAACCGATTTATATCCCGTGGAGAGCAAGAAAGGCAAAAAGAAGAGCGAACACCCGCCATGGAGAAAATGTGCTAGTATACTATACAGTCGAGAGGAGAGGTTCATTCCAAAAGGATAAACAAAATAAGGAACAAATAAATCATGAGACAAGGAAGAAAATTGCATCATACATGATGATTCATGGACATAAGACAGTAAGTAGAAGCAAACTGCAGAAACATGTCAGATGGAATGAAATCCTATGCCCACGCTCCGCATATCGAAATCTTTTACCTTTTAGTGCCAAGCAATATGCCACCTGTCATAACAGTTTGCTCCTTATATTGTACAGTGCGGGCGAAGATCAAGATGGAAGATAAAAGGGTTAAAAAATTAGAGAGGTTGGAAGATTTTCGAAGCGGTATGACAATACAAGGGATTTGTCTAATTATTCTTGACGACGCCGACCTTGGCAGCCTGAGGCACAGTTAGGATGAATGGTTTGCGAAACAAGGAAAAAAAGAGAGCTTACCCTGAGTACCCGCCCATTGAGCTTGAAGCCCTTGCTCTGAGTGTACATGATATCACCATCTTCCATACCCTCGGCCTTGGACATGAATGTGGCTTCATGCACATTGGGGTCGAACTTCTGCGGCTTTCCATTCTCAGCCGGCTCGCTGGGGTCGAATCTTTCCAGTCCATGCTTCTGCAGGGTATTCATCAAGATATGCTGGGTCATCTTCAAGCCGGATACAAGATCCACGAATTCCTTATTCTCGTCGGACTGGGGAGAGTCGATCTTCTCATTTGGCACGGCCAGGAGAGCCCGATCAAAGTTGTCAATACTCTCCAGGAGGTCGACGGCAAATCGTTGGATAGCAAAGTTACGGGCATTTTCCATATCACGTTTCGTGCGTTCCTGGAGGTTGAGGAAATCCGCAACAGAACGAACATATTTATCCTAGTGATCAAATCAATGTCTTATACATTTTGGAGAAATTTTCCAGCTAGCATTTGGTAGATTAAATCACCTTCAGATCAACAATTTCTTTTTCCTTCTTTTCAAGCTCCTTGCGGAGGCCTTCCTCAGCGGAGAGTTCCTCAGCAACTTCAGAGCCCTCCGATTTCTCTGCATCAGGGTTCTCAGTTGGTTTCTCCGTTGAGTAGCATCTATATGCTTGCTGGGGAGCTAGTGGTCGGATGTTCTGGAAAGCTCGCGGTTGCAATTGTGACGTGCGTCTGAGAGTCGATGGAGCTGCGGAAGAGCAGCGGGAGACCGCAGACCGGGCAGCCAGGCCTTGTCTAAGGAGTAATCTCTGGAGCATTATGGGAGTTGGGGCTTAGGAAGAGATTATCTGGAGGAAAAGAGAAAGGTATTAAGAAATAAAAAAGAGAAACCGTGTTAATTGAAGGAGTTGCAGAGGAGAGACATCATCGGAGTCGGCGCCCAAAACAGAACTTTCGTGGTCACATGACTATTGGGGATGCCGGCTCTCGGTATTATATAATACGTAATGTGTCACGTGGATATCTATAGCAAGGGCATAGAGCATAGGTACGGGCCGACGACCATGTAGGAAACTGCATTCAACTAATAGCAATTGCCGTGAGGATACAATTACTTTTATATAACTAGAAGAATACAAGAAAATAAAGAATAGTTTCCACAGTAAGGTAGGGACGGGACTTCTTTGTAACCTCCGCCACAGAGAATAGTTTTACCCGAATGTCTAGATGACTCTAGTTGTGTCTGAACATTTCCAAGAGATCGCATTGTTCTCTGCTTGCATGCTATTAGCTATTCATAGTCACCTACACACTTGTATATTGAATGGAGATAGGACCGATAACTCCGGGTCAGCATGTCCAGAGGCGAAGGCCGATATGTCTACTAACTGACAGGCAATATTTGGTCACTGTAGAATATGGTCTGCATGCTCATTGTCTATATATAAATAGGGCCAATTTACTGCATATTTCGAGCAGAACTGCATGGAATACCTGTCATATCTTAACTAAGAACAGCCATGGCTGGAGGATATGCTAAAGACCAGTCTGATGGTTTTCATCAATCGCATTGAAAAGGTGTCCGGGGTGCCCGCGTTGACTACAGCAGCGACGAGAACGCGGCACTAGTAAAGGTTCTTTGGGGACAGCAGGTATAATCATCACCATGCTCATAGTAGCACATGACCATATCACAAAGCTCCAAGCTCGTGCTTGCAGCCGCCAAAGCCGGCATACCATACATCCTGCTCAACTGGCTCGGTCACAATGCCGCAAATGATCTGCTGTGCAATGATAGCTTGCTTAGGCACAGTCGCAATAGCATCTGCATGCTGAGGTTGAGAAACTTGGCATTAGCTCGCATCTGATGTTGGTCTGCAACTTCTGGTAGCCTGGGTGGCGGTCCAGATCGCTACGGGTTTGATTTCAAGAAGCGCTCCTTGGCCTTGTTCGACCACAGTATCACGGTAATGTGGCTATCAACACCAGCACTTGGCCTCAGCGCGGCCGAGACATTGCCAATCTATTGAGCCTGAAAAGAGTTCCCAGAGGACGAAGAGGACCAGTCGCCCAATGTCGCAGTTCCGTAACAGCTCCATGTACATACCGAGCTTCTGACTTAGCCAGCGTGGTATGTTTGAGAGTGTCAAACGCATCACAGGCACCACCAATGCGGATTGGACGACCATGCACGAGTCCGCTGAACAGCGCTAGGAGCATGACCAGGCTGCCTTGAAGAAGGGCAAAATGGCGGCTTTCACAATGATTACAGCCGCATATTCTTCACAAATGGCGATGGCGACTACCAGTCCCGCCGAGAACTCCACAGCAACTTGCCTGGCCTATCCATTGAAGACCTGGATGACTCCACAGCCATTGCCGTCCGCATGAAGAGAACGAGGAGCCATCATCACATTAGAAGAAGAGTGTACTTTTACAGAGCATCCTATGGTATCCTTTCTCTGGAGGAAATCCTAGAATTCAGATGCCTGTCTCGTGGCAGTAGCTTTCCTTGGAATGCACTCCGTAATAAGGACCCCAGCAGGTCGATGGCGAATGCAGAACAAGTTTGGCCAAATGGATCTCAGGAATGAGAAACCGGGCTGTGCCAATGGTCCCTGTTTAAGAAATCAATGTTGGCCTCGTTGTAATTAGCCTTAGATCGCCAGCTGCAGATATACCTGCAGGCAGTGCTCTCAGTGCTCTTGGGGAGTTCGTCGACGCAGCAGAAAGGGCGGAGTCAGCTGACTTCTCTCGCTGCGCCTCAGTCTCAGCCACGAGAACTATTGAAACATCGAGGCAACGCTGTTTCTGCTTGCAGTTTCTGCAGTACTTAAGACCTCGTCTGCTTGCTCTTGCTCGTTTCTCCGTTCTGTACAGCTTGAATTCACGGTTGTGGGAGCAATAGAAGTGGTTCAGAAAAGTCAGCCACCCGGACAGCGCATATTCGCCTCCGGGAGTCATTGACGCTCTTATCTCTCTCTCTTCTCATACAAAACCAACTATTCACTCGAATAAAGACAGAAAAAGGAACACCATCACATTCAGCCATCATGTCCGAAACAGCCAATTCACCTCCTCAAACTCTCCCTTCCTCACCATCATTCAGCGCCAACCGGTCATCCTCCAAACCGCAACTCACCCTGGACCTATCCAACCTCCCGCCCCTATCGAAACCAACACCACCATCAAACACCCTCCTCATAACCGACCTGCACGACCTGTACCTCTTCCAACCGTCCTCCCTAGCAGAGATCCGTACGCAAATCACAGCAGTCGCCCCCCTAAACTCCTTCTCCCCACTACCCTCTCTCCGCCGAATTGTCTGCTCCTTCTACTCGCCCGACGACGCCATTCGCGTCCGCCAGATCCTAGAAAGCCAGCGTCTGTTGGACCGCAATGTCCGCATGAAGATCTACTTCGGTGAACCCACCCCCATCATGGACGACGAGGAGGCTCGTCCCAGGCTCCTCGAGGCCCCACAGGTGGATAAGCTGTTCTTTATCAGTCCGCCCCCCAGTCCGCCACACGGGTGGGTGTTGAGGAACGAGGACCCGCCGAATAAGGAGGTGCATGCCGATGATCTCGTAGAGGCGTTGTCCAGGTTGAAGACCAGGACGGATACGTTTTCTTCTTTTCCTTCGTCATCTGCTAGCGAGGTTGCTGAACCCCCCACCCCGGCATCGGTGTCCGGGAAGCAACAGCAAACTCAGCGGAGCAGGAGTAGTACCATTATCTACAATCCAGAGGATCATGGGGGTAGTCCCGGTCTTCCCGCTGTCATGGTTGAGGATACGAGCTTTGGCTTGGAGTTGGATTTCTCCGATATGGAGATGAGTCCTGTCGAGATGGGTGCGAAGGTCTTCCAGCGGACTACGCGGCCCCCTGTGGAATTGATGGAGTGAGATTCCTGAATTCCTAAGTTACAGTTTTTTTTTTTTTTTTTTTTTTGGGTCGTCCTTTAAATAAAGCCAGACTGGACGGACTTTCTCATTGAGATTGCATTTCATACGTCGCTGTCACTACTTGCATGGCGTTCTTGGGACAGGGTTTGGTTTTTGTGTACGTCCATTTTCCTTTCACTTTTTGCCCTTTCTGGAGCCTAAGACTCGAGGTTTAGATGTTAGACGTCTAAAAAGATCCGGCGTTACTTATATATTTATACGTGCATGTATACATACGTTTAGGGGAGAGATAGAAGATGATAATAGCGATAATCGGAATGGTCATGCAATTTGATTCTCTCGAGTGAAGTAGATTTGTTTCCCAGAATCAAGACAATGTATAACAAGGACTCCATTTGGAAGACTCATCATTCAAAATGATAGATAGTATGAGTATTCGCAAGAACGGCACATAATGCGTCATTAACTTCATGACTATATAAATACGAGGCTACTTTCCCATCAGTCGAACAGCACGACGGCACTTTCCTTGACCACCCTAGGACCAAGAACGGCGGCGAGTTCCGCGACGATCCCTTTAACGGATTGGGGATTTTGAATAGCCATGCGTTCCCATCCAACAAGGTCCTCAAATCACATCATTAGACAATATTCATGTCAAAAGAGCGTCAGACTCATACTTACAATCATATGAACAAAGGTACCATGGACGAGAAGCAGCCAGTGACCAAGATCTAGCGCCTCGACTTCTTCAAGCGTCATGACACCAGGCATATGGAGATTGAAGATGGACAGGTCTTCATCGTTCTCGTCAGGGTCAGGCTGGGCTATTGATTCCTTTTCTGGTGCGGACTCTGACGCCGTCTGGGCAGCCAGTCGTCGGTCCCTGGACAGAGACACATAAGGACGCATATCGAGCTTCCGGGTCAGTTCCCCGTCGAGGGGATCCCAGGTGCCACTCTCCGGATCTTGTCTAATGCGTCAGAACGCCGTCTTTTCTGGAGATACAAGAAGCTACTGACCTAAAATGAACTGCGGCCGATAGGCTGCCTTGTAGCGCATTTTCTGACACGAATGTATGTAGTAGCCTGGATAATAATTGAGGGTCAGAGACGACTGTTTCTAAGAGTGAATGGAACGGCGTCGAGGCCTTCTTACCCATGTAGTAATACTGATAGGAATCTTCGAGAGCTAGGGCTACCTCTCTCAGTGCACTAAGCTTTCCAAACTCCCACTTTTCATAGCTGGGGTCATAACTGAGGACATCGTTAGCTTCAGGGATCTCTAGATGCGGCAGTAAGTCAAATTCCTTACAACAGATAGACTGAGCTCACACCGTTGGGCATGAGATCCAGAACACCGACGGCTATCAACTTCCCGTCGAAGCGATAGCATTGGTGCCAGGATCCTAGCTTGCGTTCTTTGGGGCCATTTTTAACAGTCGACCGCTTGAGACCCGAACAGAGGAAACGAGTGAAGTCTTTGGTCTTCCATCTGGAAAGGTCTTCTCTGTGGATTGTGGCCTGGTACTTGCGGAAGAGATCAAATCTGCGTGTGGACGGTTGGATAAGTTAACACTGTTGAGCTAACACCCCAGCGGGCCTGTAGTTCCTTCATACGTACTTTGCCTGAGAAACAGAATCTCCCTCAATGACTACTTCAAACCGATGAGCTGGCTCCAGAGGCCGTTTGGTCTCTGGGTCTATGGGCCGTTTAACATTGGCGTATTCGGCCTCATGGACCGCGGTGAGGAGGTCAAAGTGGCATTTTCGGTGCTTCTTCTCTCTGGACAGCAGGACAGTGAGATTCTGGAGTCGTAAAAGGAGAGAAAGGCAGAACAAAGCTCAGGTCACAGAACGTCTCCAAGGAGTCACTGAGTAGGTCCACATACTCTCTAGTCTTTGGGCACAGGCGTGCAGCTTTACGGATGTATTCGGGGCCCAGGACAAACTTGTTCCAGCGGTTGATGGCTTTTCGCTGGTCCTTCCTGGGCTTGAAGGCGGACGCTTCTAGTCTGCAGCAGGCCCCGCGGAGATTAGCGGGAGATATTAGCAAGAGAAATTCAGCAAGTGGGATTGAGCAGTCGAAGGAGTGGGTTTGTACCTAAGGGCATAGTGCGGACAGCATGACCTCTGCAGGTTCTGTTTGTAATAGAGGGTTCCCGATCTGTTCTCGAGGTCAGCATTGTTTGATGGCAGCTGCAGCTAGCGATGGCTGCAGAGAGCCCGAGGACAACCTTCTCCAACCGCCGTTGACGAGCAGTTCGTAATGCTCTGGGAGGACAGCGACCGAACTGGCGTAGTAGGAGGCGGCTGAGCGTGTTAGCCCTGTGGTATACATTCATTGTACTACTATGTGGTAATGTAGACTCACATCCGTTATCGGATTTGCAGTAACCGCACGAGTTACGCTGATAACCTGGTGATGGTCAGTTCTGCGGCCAGTCGAGCGAGCACGAGGGGAAGGGCGCGGATGTGACTGGCTGCATACCAAGAGGGCGGAAGAGCGACAGTTTCCTCGCCGTCTCGGCGTCCACAACGGACGCGCTGTCCATGATGATAATTAACTCGATCAAATGATGCCGGCCGGGGGAATATGGAATGCAATCCAGCGCAGTGGATGGGAAACCAACGACAGGCGGGATACTAATAGAAAAGGATCCCGTCTCGTATCACCAGGTAGAGAAGTGGAAAAATAAAGAAAAGAGGTCGTGATCTAGAAAAACAGGCTGCTCAGAAGATGCCCCCCCGTCCAATATGTCTGTCAGGTTGCTGTAAAGTATCCTGAACTAGTTTATTGTAAGCGTCGCACATCCCAGGCGTCGCCTTCTGGTCTCCAGGCTGTCTATCTAGCACCGCTTTTCCTGCATGAGCCTCATTCCATTCGTGTTTTCAGACTGCCCGTACCTGACAACATGCCACTGCTGATGATGTCAAGCGGTGCTTTACGTGGTGGTGACTGGTTGGTATATGTATATGTAAATAATAAAATAAGCATGGCCTCAGTGTCTCGTATCACGTGCATACCGTACCGTACGTGACGGGGGGATCTGCAGCACAACATTGCTTCGTATAAACGACCCCGGTCCTATCACAACCCAACCGCCACCTACACCTCTGTTGACCAGGCAGAATAATAGGCATCTAAGCGAGGATTGACTGTGAACAAGCCCAGACCTCCGCAGCAACCGCCTTTGCCGTATGATGCAGCAAGGACAGCACTGCATTCCGCCCGATCGGAGATCTATGACCATCTCCACATTCGACCGAAAGTACATACAAGTTAGAGATCAGGAGAGCTCCTTCTGACGCGTTGCGCGCCGTTGCCTTGGAACGTTCCAGGACCATCGTGATTCATCATTCTGGATCATGTTGCCGAAGATGAGAATCGCCCATGCTTTTTTCGCCGAAGCGTGGTGGGAATCGGGAGAACGAGCATGTTCCACTCCCTAACTCCGGGATTGCGAGGAGACCGGTGGACCGCTGGAAGCATGCTAACTTGCATTCCGTCAATTTCGAATGCCATTCTAGGTTTTATTTTACGATACATACAGAGATAGCAGTCTGCTGTTGACAAGCAAGAAGAGCATGGATAAAGACTAAATGGTTTCCTTCCACTCTCAGTCTGTATCGTACCATACCAAGTATTACGGACCTAGAGTAAGCTCCATCGCAAAAATGCCGGCACCACAGATACGATTGAAACAAAGGCCACAGAAAAGCACCGTTTTTTGCTTTTTTTTGGAGACCAGACAGATCCACAGGCAACCGCGCACTGATTCAGGAAAAGCAGACAGCTTGACCGGAAAGGATGGCATTAATAATGTGAATTACTACTGTTTAAGGTTGGCGCTTCCATGGCTCCCAGTGTCTCGAGACTGTGACCGTATTTCCATACGTACCATACGCCTTCCTGCCAGCAAAACTGACGACCCTTACTGTACGGAAACGCCGCCCGCCCCAGGAACCAGCAGATGCTGTAAGTTTGTACTAAGTATTAAGCCATACTAATTATTGCCTGCCGGATCGCGCCGCGCAGCATTGCCTGCAGCCAGAGCTGTTGCTCGCTATCCCTCCCGTCTCCCCTCGCTGTCCGTCTCCAGCTTTTTTTCCCCTTCCCCTTTCATCTTTTCGTTCCCTGAAATTTCGTTTAAAATGCTGATCTACACCCTCGTCCTTTCATTGCTATCCCCGCCCGTTGCGGGACTGCACGGGCATACCTAGTTTTTCTCGCTTCCTCCGCAGTTAAACTACCCTTTCTGCCCTCAATTTTTTTTTTTCTTCCTTTGCCCCCATCCCATCTCCCGGAACATCTTCCAAACCCTCTTTCAACCTACCTCATCCTCTCCCCTTCCCGCGGTAGTCTAGGAAACCCACCCCCCAGAGGCCTGAATTCAGGCATCGCGGACTTGCTGCAAATCATCCATCCGAACGCGATCTCGAACCCTGTTCTCCGGGCTTTGCCACCCTTGGAATCCACCCTCGTGCTGCCTTGCTGGCTTCGGGTTACCTGTGTTTCTCTTTATTTGATTTTTTTTGTCTTCCTCGTGTCCTCGCGTCATAACTCGAAGGGCACGTTGGACCTATATATACCAAGAGCCTCTTCGTCGTGGAATATCCGGCATCCCGGTGTTCCATCCTTCTCTCATTTGAGACTCCCTTTCCATAATGATGGCCCAAGTCCGGTCGATGGAGTCCCGCACGGGGCGGAAAAACCAACGTGAGTGATCCTAATTGCAAGAAAGAGAAAAGAAAATCCCTCCCCTTTTTGGTGCGTGGGTCTCTGTCAAGACTCTGGAGTTTCCAGTCCCAATTGGCTTGCGGACCTGGATAATCTAGCTCGGATTATACTAAATTTGGTTCTCTGTAGGGTACGGATCCAAGGGCGAAAGACTCGTTGCCGGTGTGGTTCCTCTGTCGGCGGATAAAACGAAGGTGCTTATGATACAGTCCAGTGGACCTGGGGGTTGGGTCCTTCCCAAGGGTGGCTGGGAGACAGACGAGGAGACGGCCCAGGATGCGGCTTGCAGAGAGGCTTGGGAGGAGGCCGGTGTGATCTGCACCGTACAAAGGGATCTGGGGTTAATCCCAGACATGCGTCCTCCCCACCTGCTGTCGGCCAGTGCGCCTAAAGCTTCGTACCAGTTCTTCGAGGTGACGGTGGATCGTGAGGAGAGCCGCTGGCCAGAGATGCACAAGCGGAAACGTCAGTGGGTTTCGTACGCCCAAGCTGCGTCCATTCTTGCAAGCCGCCCAGAGCTTCTAGAGGCATTAAATCGCAGCTCAATGAAGCGATAACGAGCTTCATTTTTATTTTTATTTTTTTTCTTCTTCTTTTAATATGGCTTGGAAGATTCGATTCGTCACTTTGATCTTCTTGCTTTACGACTCGATACGACTGATCCTCCCCCCAGAAAAAAAGCTTTTTCCTTTCTCCCTTCGTGTTACATTTCAGCTTCTCTTTCGAAAAAAAGAAAAAGAAAATCTTTCTGCATATTGCGTGGATACGCCGCATTTGAACCTACCTTGCCATCTTCACCTATGATCGCTTGATACAGACGTCGACCATCGCCTGACGGCCGTTGTGCGTGACACCATTTTCGCTATAAAATATCTTTTGACGCTTGTTAAAATAGAAGCAGGCCTGGATGGAATCCCTGGGCCATCGCGGATAAACTGCGAGAGGGACAACGCTGCCTGGACCTGGCCACGTCTCTTAGAGAGAATTATCCGACGTCATGCTCCTGGAACGGCATGTCGATGCACGTGGTCGCATCATTGCTCAAAAAAAAAAAAAGAAAAGAAAAGAAAAAAACTTTTCTATCACTTTTCCTTTTGTCTTCTCTAATGGGGTGGCTCTGGTGAACGGCGCAACTTCATAAGGCATTATTTCTCTTCGAAGTTTCTGGGGAATTCTAGAGCATGACAACGTCCTACTTCACCATGTTGTCTGATCTTACGCATGGTATATCTCTTGAAACATGAAGCTACGCACTCATATTCATAGGACAGATGATTGTGCTCGTGCACATGCTCAGCTCCCCGTCCCAAGTCGTTGGCAGCTGCCCATCAGCCATATAGAAAATTTGCTTTTACTGTAGATACTGTTGCATTATTAGACTATATATATAAAAAGGCCCCAGGTGCACCAATCTTAATAATATACTCGAAAGGGAAGTTTATCCATGAGACCTTGTCTTAAGCTGCTCGTATTTCCTGGATCTCAGTGCTGTAGCTATAGGAAGCTCTGAGCTGGCGAATCTGTGATAAACGACATTTGACCGTATTGGGTAAAGTGCGAAATTCCCCGACGGTGGAAGTCGCTGAGGTCCATCAAAGTCTCCAAACATCAAAGACTTATCTATCTTCACACAAGGCACACTGTTCACTCAACTCGACCAGTTCTAGCATCGCTTCGATTTGATTACATCCCCCTCTTTCGTACCCCATCTGTGACCAGAGTGTAAGACTCGCGGCGACTAAACCAGGTGGCGGCGACTCGGCCGCGCTTTCTGTACCTTTTCGCATCATGGATTACGAGATGGACATCGAGCCCACAGGGCCCCAAGTTACAGTACGAGAGGTAAGATCCGGCCACTTCAAGTTCCTCGATAACTAAGGATTCTGACCAAACCACTACGACAATCTAGGCGGAACCATACCGCGTCGACTTCAAACTGAGCTCCGTTGACCTGGCCTTCGCCAACTCCCTCAGACGAGTAATGCTCGCCGAGATCCCAACAATGGCAATCGACATTGTAGAAGTAGAGAAAAACACATCTGTCCTTCCCGACGAGTTCCTGGCCCACCGTCTGGGTATGATCCCGCTCAACTCGAAAAACTGCGACCAGGACGTCCAGTACACGCGCGACTGTGACTGTGAGAACCACTGCGCGAACTGCAGCGTTACACTCCTCTTGCATGCGCGGTGCTCAGGTGATGATATCATGCATGTGTACGCTCGCGATCTGGTGGTTTCGGGGGACCGTGTGAACGAGTGGGTGGGCGACCCCGTCATTACGGACCCCGAAGGGAAGGGTCCGCTGATCTGTAAATTGCGTCGGGGGCAGGAGCTCAAGATGACTTGCATTGCTAAGAAGGGGATTGCGAAGGAGCATGCTAAGTGGGCACCTACGGCTGCCATTGGGTTCGAGTATGATCCGCATAATAATCTAAGGCATTTGGATTACTGGTATGAAGAGGATCCGGCCAAGGAGTGGTATGTTCCCTTGTTCGATATATGCTTTTTTCCTTTCTTATTTTGAGAGTATTTATTGATATACTCAATGCAGGCCTCTCTCCCAAAACGCCGTCTGGGAACCTGCTGCTCCTCCAGACCAGCCCTTCAATTACGACGCTCAGCCCGATAACTTCTACGTCGACGTCGAAAGCATCGGTACCCTTGATCCAGACATGATCATCCAGCAAGGCATCTCCGTGTTGCAACGCAAGCTCGCAACCGTCATCTCGGCACTCTCCGGCGCGGGAGCAGAACGCAACGGTTATGCCGAGGACGAGGATCTGCTGGGCGTACGAAGCCCGGACGCCTATGAGCCTCCCGAAGGTATGGATGGAGGGTTTACAGCATATGCGAATGGGGGCCAAAGTGCCTGGGGAGCAAGCGCTGCGACTCCGTACGGAGCTACACCTTATGGGGGTGGTGGGTTCGGGTTCTGACATGGTCGGTACTGGTCGGGGAGGGCAGTTGAAAAGATATTAAACGAAAAAGAAGATTGCATGCGGACGGAGTTTTTCTTTTTCTTTTTCTTTTCTTTTTTTGCAGTTTGTCATATTGGGTTTAATTCTTCTTTGCTGGAAAATAAGAACGAATAGCGGTGCATTATTCTACGGATATTATTGTTATTTTCATTCTTTTATTCTCTCAAATGCTGTGAATGGCGGCGGCTCCTCCAAAAAAAAAAAAAAAAGAAAAGAAAATCCGTATCATAGTTAGGTATTACGCTGTTAATAGGTAGTGGAGGTTAACTAGATGAAAAATGAAAAAGAGAAGAGACAATATACATTCATTTAAACTATTTACAGATTCAGATGTTCAAAGACAGCCACTGGTAATATACAAGTTCAACAACCCTGCAGAATATATATATCACCTCAATTCAACCCCAAACTCAGCAACAAGTTTCTGACGAATCCTATCATGCAACTCATTAGCCTCATCATTTGTCAACGTCCTCTCCAAACTCCGATAATTGATACGGTAACAGAGACTCTTCTTCCCGGACTTGGGATGCACAAATGCATCGATAAGCCGTACATCCTCGACAAGATCACCGCCCACAACGCGGACGATTTCCATGACATCATTCTCGTGGATAACAGGTCCAACGCGCCCACCAGCAGCTGTGGCGGTGGTATCTGCCGCCGATGCAGAAGCAGGAAGCCAAAAGGCCACATCCTTGTAGCAGGCGGGGTACTTGGAGAAGGGCTCGAAGCGAGAGATTTTGCCTGCGCGGAACTGCGAGAGGAAGCGCGGGTCCTTGGACCAAAAGAGACGGATATCAGGGATGTTGAAGAGGAGCATGGCGATACGTTCGAGGCCGAGACCGAACGCCCAGCCTATGCGGTGGGGTACGTCGGAGGAGGTCAGGATGTCCTGTTTGATTATCCCGCAGCCTAGAATCTCGAGCCAGTCGCCTTGCCAGAAGACTTCTAGTTCCCAGGATGGGCTGGTGAAGGGGAAGTAGGCCTCTACCCAGCGGACCTTGAGAGGTTCCTGGTCCTGGACCTGACCTGGGGAGGAAGCGGCGGCTGCTTTGCTGGCTTCAGTGAAGATTTTAACGACCATTCGTTCTAGGGAGCGTTTTAGATGCGCCGCGATGGCTTCGACTTCTTCGCTGTGGTGTGCTGTTTGTAGCGGGTTTCGCTCTGGGTGGATGGTGGGGTTGGGGTCATCGACGACGACATCGTGGCGAGGTATACTGTCCACGTCCTTCATGATAGCTGCTGCTGTTTCTGCAGCGTGGTCTAATGGGTTATTCTCCGGACGCTTCCATAGTCTTGCACCCTCCATCTGGTGGAAAACAGGGTAATGACTCCGGTCAATGGCATCGCGGCGGTACACGTCTGCGACAACCGTGTATCCCACTTCTTCCGGACGGGTATGTTCATTCCGATTGATCTGTTGAAAGTACGCCTGCTGGTGTGCAGAGGTATGTGTGCGTAGAACGGTCTTGTCGTTGATATAATATGTATCCGTGCGGCTGCGGCCGGGATGGTCCAGAGGGAAGCCCAGGACATCGAAGTTCTGGGCCGTCGACACAACGGGGTCTTTTTCAGAGTAATTCCCATAAACGGGACCGGGGAATTGACTCTCAATCAGCTTCCGGGTGATCGCTAGAGGATGATTATTGTCTAGGTACAGACGGCGTCCGATGTGAGTTATGATAGTCCCGGGAGTGTTGGTCCATTGATCTGTTCGGTAGGATCGGCCTCCAATTGCAATGGGTTTCTGCGTAGAGGGCGGCTGTGATGGAGGTGCAACTGCAGCTGCAGTAGCCTTTTCTTCTATGTTCCTGCGCGAGGCTGTACTGCTCCAGTCCCTGCTGGAAGAGGAAGGTGAATCCCGGAGATGAGGCGTGAGAGGAATTCGGACGCGCGGGTGAGACGGCGCGATTGACCACCTGCCACAGCCTGCGCGGAGGGCTCTGCTGGTGGCTAGTAGGCGCATTTTTTGTCTGCTTGCGCCAATTGAATGGGTGACGCAGATCCAGTCTGCAAGACTGTCTTGAATCTTCAAAGGTGAGCTTCGAATATCTCCGGATCGGGTTAATGAGCTACCGGTCCCGGGAGTTACCGTTTTGCAAACATGTCCACGATCTACCGTGTCTGTTGACTCTGTTCAGCATCATCATTGTTATTATTCTGTACTCAGACAAGCTGTTGCAACTGATCAGAGGGTATGTCGGGCATGATAGCTGTTATTCGCATTCCGAAACAGAAGACTGGCAATGGTCACATGGGTATTAACACACTAGTACGGAGTATCTGAATTCATATATGTTACGGCTTCGCACCACCTTTCTCAAGCTTCCTAGCCGTCGACCATCCAGGTTCTCAGGATATTTCAAATTAAGTGAAGCCAATGGCCAAAGTCTCCAGGAGCTCCCATCCACCACCTGAACCGCGCGCCATTGACAGAGTTCCCGGCATCGCTAAACAGATATACTGTAGCATCTGCAATTTCCTTCTTGTGTCCCCAATGGCCAACAAGCACAGTATGCTTTGCCTTGCTTTCACCTTCTTTATTCGAAAGCCTCTCCATGCCCTCAGTCTCCGAAATGGGTCCAAGGGTGATCACGTTCGATGTGATTCCCATTGGACCATATTCGACGGCAATAGATGCAGAGGGGGGATCAACGCCAGCTTTTGCAGCTCCCATATGAGCCTGTAAGGGAGTTCTTGTGTAGTGAACATTGCAAGATGAAGATCATCCGAGGAGATCGTTATGAATAACAGACTTAAACCTGTTGACTGAGAGCCCGTTTATGGAGGCAAGGAAGTTCCCTGCTGCTCCTTCTCTGTTTTATCGTAGATAGATGGGTATATGGAGGTTGTAGCAGAATGAATAGCCCGTTCAATCACAAAATTGATACCTCCCAATTCCTCCCACACATCTGACCGCCGCCGCAGCGATGCTTTCAGGCTTCCTAATGTCCGTTGACCCAATCCCGAGACTTTGCTATGTTTACTGTACGCTCGGCGTTGCGGCCGACAATAGCTGCATTTGCACCCAGAATAACCAGGGCACGGACTTGGAGCTGCAAATAGAACCGGCACCGCCAGTGCGGAAGATGATCTTTCCGTCTCTTTTGCATACGAAGTAGTAGCAATATGTATGCATTAGTGATGCAAAACGGGCCGAGAGAGGAAACCGGCTTCGTGCCGGGGTTTTACATACCGAAGATGCCATCTTTCCATACAGGGCTCAGGATTTCAAATCTTGATAGGGACATTATTATGAGGCGATGATGTAACTAGTCAGCTCAGATATACAGACGCAAGTCTATCTCTGTCAGGAAAGATTGCAATTCTGGAGTAAAATGGCCAGTTCTTATATGCATGGAGTAACCATGCATACTTCCGAGACCAAGGCACGCCCGGTAGTATTGGTAGCAGGCTCCTATGAAGGAGTATATAAACCTGAGGCATGAGACTCCGTAGGATTCGTATATATAAGCTTTAGCGAACGCTGTATAGTTACACTGGCACTTATCCAGTGGAAGTCTTGCCGGCTGGATATTGCCATGACCTGAAATATATACACAAGACATCCCAATGGAATGGTTATACCCTAGATTCTAACTATAAGAGTACATTCAGTCTATACAGCGTACGTCGTAGAAAGCTCAAATTAAATAAACGATATCTGCCAAATCATACATGGCATTGGCCCCAGAACCTTGAGACTATAGCCCAGTATCTCCACGGATATTGTCCCATGTGTGCTACATGCTTCGCTTCCTGTACATGAGATCTGACGTCTTCAGCTCCAACCAGTGGGTCCGAGTTCGAACATATATCCAGCCGTGCGCTGCTTGTCGGTATGAGGCCAGGAGAATTGATGGCGCTCCTGCAGTGAGAAGCGACTATTTACCAAGAAGTGACAGCAGCTCATAGAACATGATCACGATAACAGAGGCAGCTAGTTTAGCCACAAACCTGGGGAGAAAGCATGTGCCCCATTGATTCTAAATAGAATCTCCCGATTTGCACCATGAGGAGGCAGTAACTAGTCACAAGTTAGAAGGCTTTTATTGTAACGAAAAAGTTCTCTGCGAGCCAATTTCATGGCTTGACCCCGATATGCAAGGGAGGCAATGTAAGTCCTGTTTCTACTCAGTGTTATTAAGAAATCGAAGTAGATGAAAGGCCAAGTCGGCACGGAAATGCATCCGAGTATGCCGTGCAAGAGATTTGATGGACCGGGATAGACCATGTGTTGCTAAGGTCTCCGAGGAACTCGGGGCATCACCAAATATTCCACCATGGGGAAGCCCGATGCAGGAACCTGGGAGGGGTCCCCATCGTGGAGTCCGAATGGGGATAAGGAAAGTTATCCTTGTTCTTTGGTTGCTGTTCCACATAGAGCCGGACATGAGGAATACTGTCGAAGAACAGACGTTTTCTGAGCTCTCGACTAGGTTTTGGAAGGCATCAGAAATGATGAAACGATGATCTTGATGGAGATATCTCACTTGCAGCGTTATTGGCGGTCGGTTGTGCTCCGAATTAATTATCGTCAGAAGAAGAATGCCGCTGTCGCTGACTGGCTCGGAGGCAGAACTATCTCCGACCTAAAGCAGAAAAAAGAGTCGAACGCGTCTCTCCTCTTTATGGCTCTTCCATAGTCTCTCACCTCGACAAGATGGCCGCTGTAAACAAGTTGGACAGCAGCACACATGTCGGCAGCATACCTGTTGTGCCGCCAAAGAAAAAGGTGCATTATCCGTTCTGGTTTGGAGGGTCTGCCTCGTGCTGTGCTGCTGCTGTAACCCATCCTCTGGATCTTGGTAAGGCGCCCGTTGGGGTTCTTCCCTATCATCTATTCCTTTTATCGAAACCGATGCTGACATTCTGGGATCTCCAGTCAAGGTACAACCCAAATCTTGTTCTACCTAGGTATCTGCTCCCCGAAAAGAGTTCCTGGTGCTGACAGTCGTCCCACGGTCGAAGGTTCGCTTACAAACGCGAGTTCCAAATGCCCCGAAGACTATGCTGGGCACATTCGCCCATATCTTTAAAGAGAATGGTTTCCTTGCATTGTACAATGGTGTATGTATTTGGTGGAATATAAATCAGAAATCTCCATGAATTTCCACCCCTCCCCACCCCGAAAGAGATACCTTTTGATTGTTTATGCTCTTCAGTTCGCTCACAATTGCCCTTCTCCTTTGCTCTTTTTCGTATTATTTAGCTCTCTGCTTCCATCCTCCGTCAATTGACATACTCCACCACGCGATTCGGAATATATGAAGAGCTCAAGAACTCGTTCACATCCCCTACGCAGCCCGCGAGCCTATTCACCCTTCTCGCCATGGCCTGCGGCTCGGGTTTCATTGGCGGTATTGCTGGGAATCCTGCTGACGTGGTCAATGTCCGCATGCAGTCAGACCTGGGACTGCCTCCGTCGCAACGTCGGAATTACAAGCATGCCCTCGACGGCCTGTACCAGATGGTCCGAAACGAAGGTCCCAAGAGCTTGTTCCGGGGCATCTGGCCAAACTCCATGAGAGCTGTGCTTATGACTGCCTCGCAGTTAACAACATACGATGTCTTCAAAAGGATCTGTCTTCATGATCTCGGGATGAAGGATAATCTGTCTACACATTTTACGTCGTCGTTCCTGGCGGGTTTCGTCGCCACGACTGTCTGCAGTCCCGTTGACGTGATCAAGACGCGAGTCATGTCTGCTCCGCATACTCATGACCATACTATTCTCCAGACACTGACAGACATCATTCGCAAGGAGGGTCTGTCTTGGGCCTTCCGCGGTTGGGTGCCTAGCTTCATTCGCTTGGGTCCTCATACCATTGCGACGTTTTTGTTTTTGGAAGAGCATAAGAAGATCTATCGCTATCTCAAGGGAATTCCGGAGCAGGTATAAGCGTAAGAAACTTATCTTTGTTATTTGTTCCCCCTCTATCTCTTGGCATTTTTGCTCCCCTTTTCTTTAAGCTATCTGCATTGCCTTTGACTTCACGACTCTTTCTGGATAGACGACATATAGATTGGAGCAGGTCTGCGTATAGACTCTCTTCTGGTTCTTCTATTACTTCACTTTCATTCTATGTCGTCATTGCTTGCTTGATCTCGATAACTGAAGTCTAGCTGTCCACGCCGTGGTTGCAATCCACAATACATTTTCTTTTGGTCCGTTGTATATGAAACCGGATTGAGTTGCACATGTGCATTTATCTTAGATTTATTTACCTGTTTTTTGGTGATTCTCGGGATCATGGAAGTAGATTTATGTTCGCGGGATTTCCCGAGTGACAAACTAGGGAACGTCTGGATACCGTGCGTTGTATGCCCGATTCACAACGCACCTACGACTACAAAAGGAATATAAAATGAAAAATGCTTTACTGAAATATCACGTTTGGCATGCGCACTTCTCAAAATATAGCGAGTATATACAGCGCTCGCTTCAGCTCCCAGAAGACCCGTCCGCCAAGGTAGAGTACACGTTGAGTTGTCGACAAAGGAAACTCGATAGTCAAACAACGAGACTTGGTTATCTAATCCAATTTGGCAGGGAAGTTTCCAGACTCTACAATTTCATGTCAGAATGGTTTGCTATGGAGCGAACTGATAATCAAGGCGACTTACCGCGCTGAGTATCCCACCGGTCAGTCCAGGCCTTAGGGCAGAGAGAACGGAAGGCGTAGTAGAACTGCGAGCAAAATAATCAGCTTAACAGCGCCCTAGACGAATGGACCGTATCTTTTCGCTATCCGCCCTAGATAGCGAAAGATAGAAAATAACTTCATGAAAATAAGGAGCGGGGTCGCGGCTAAGTACCTGACGACATGGGCGGAAGTCTTCGCCCTTGGCATTGACACACTTATGGTAGTCAACGTAGTTCTGCCAGCAGTGCTTGGTCCTGCAGGAGGTGCAATTGTCAGTGACGGGTTTCTCCCTTCGTACGGTGAGAAAAAAAAGAGCATTTGAGCGGGAACATACTGGTTCTGTTGAGGGAAACGGGCATCATAGCCTGTGATCCAGCAAAACTTGTCAACATGCATCATCATCCACAAAGAGTCAAGCTCCACAGCGACACTCGTGAGCGGTAAAACGAAGAGAAACTCTAAAGTGCACATACCAGCTAGCGCAGAGTCAGCCATTGAGTCCAACAGAAGGCCATTGGGCATGCCAATTCACCCTGAGAAGAGGGAGGAGAAACTCACCAGTCACGAACTTGAAGGGCTTGGTCTCTAAAGGCTCATCGGGATCGGCCTCGGGGATGTTGCGGGGCATTTTGACGGCGTACAAGGAGAGACCTTCGAAGGAATAGAGTAATCAGAGATATGAAAACGCGTGGAGTTGGGACTGGTCGAAGGAGAGGAGATTGATCGAGAGAGATGGATGAGGTTGGATGAGATGAGTGGAATGACCCGTGAAGCTGCAAAGCCGGATTGGCCGCGGGCGGTCTAGCGAGCCACTCAAACGGCAACATTTCCTAAACATCCGAATCCCAGCATTATTACGCCAGCGACTCTCTTTCCACAGCGTAACCTCCTTGCTGACCCTAACTCTCTGCTCTGCCCGGACTACTCTACTCTTCTTCGCCTTTGGTTGTTTGGCCCTCTAATCTTGTCATGTATCCTTCTCGTGTGATGAGAATGCAGCCCTCCCGGGTTCTGTTCTACGCGAACTCCGTGAGTTTCCCCCCGCCACACCCTGACGACTCTCTCGCCTCGTCCTGAGTGATGATGTATATGTGCTAACTGGAGATGTCTCTGCTCTAGAAGGAGCCTCATCGTGGTATGCTGCTGTCTGATAATACATCCGTGTGGACAATTACAGTCTTCTATTTGAGCAACCGAGGTAGCTAACAAATGGGCTTTAGCTCACACCATCTCTCAGCGCCTGCGCTCCTTGAAGAAGATCCCCCCGGAGCTCATCCCTCTTGGTATGTCACATCTTCTATAATCCGTCTTACTCCAAAAAAAAATAGTTCTTGACTTTATCTAACTACGGTACTCTGTACGTGCAATAGGCGTGGTTCTTGGGTATGTTCTAGACTTCGCTGGTCACAGGCCATGTCTTTCCTTCCCTTATCCTGCTGTCCCGATTCCTCTGCTGACTTGATATTTTCAGTGTCGCTCTTGGTGCCGCTATTTACTCCAGCGCGAAGAAGCTTTTTACCGACAAGACTTTGCGTCTCCACCGCAGCTCTCCCCAGGATCACTAAAAATATAGCGCCTCGTTCTTCTGGTTTCCTTCAGTCGTTAGAGATCCATGTGCACAGTTTGAATGTGATGGAGGGACTTTGAAGGCCGATAGGAGAACCGGTGCGGTTGGAGGATGCAAATTGTTGCTCGCGATTGTGGGAAGTGTCTGTATGTAGTATAGCCTCAAAGTGAAGGGTTTTCCGTTCGTAGTATCGCCGTTCCATAACCACTGTGCAACCACTGTGCGCGGCTTTAATATTTGCTTCACCTTGCAGATTCCTGTCTTTTTTTTTCACTCCGGTTTGGGCCCTGCAACATCCAATTCTTCAAGTCCCTGCATCGGGTCCTGGGGCCGGCTGTCTGCTGCCATCTTGGCCTGCTCTGCCGCTAGCCTATCCTCCTCACTAACAGCGTATTTGGCCAAGTAGCCCTCCTATAAAAGTCCTACAGTTAGTAAAATATATATATAGACGCCAAGAGAAACAATACGGTCTCCTGGGCCGTTGCATACCTGTTCCCAAATAGCCGTCTTGCTCCCGAGTCCCTCATTGCTATCCTTCTGCGGCTTAGCAGCAGCGACCTTTATCGTGCGTCCATATAGCTCGCTTCCATCCATGTTGTCGATTGCTTCTTTTGCATCCTGTGCCAATTCGAATTCCACGTAACCAAATCCTCGGTGAAGCTCTCCTGAAGATGGACTATCAGGTTTTGGGAGCGTGATATCAGCAATTTCACCGAAGGGAATAAAGGCCTCCGCTAGAGTGTGTATGGTGACGGCCTGATCAAGGCCTCCAACATAGACTGTGCTTTTTAAGCGAGTTGTTTCGCTCATCCTGTGTGATGTATTTTAATACTTCACACCTTATCGTAAAGACATGTACCCTTGCACGAGCGCAGCGAACAGTGTACGACAGAGAGTGAAGACTCTGGTGCGGAGCATCGCTACTCCGCTGTATATCTACATCACGTGCCCAGTGCGGTGTCGGGAGGACACTTGGTTAAGTCGAGGATCATCGAGAACATTGTCCGCTTCTCGACCTCCGTGGACCAACTTCCTTGTTACGTGGAATACCTCGATCGAGGTGCGGGAACCTGGACTTGGGATCCTTATTATTTCTTCTTTACAGAACCCCCTTTCCACGACATCGGATTCTGTCACATCTTGTGGTTCTGATCTGATTTCCCCCTAAAGGCTCACTCCGTTCTATCAGTATGGTGCGCCTGCGGGAGATCCCCCGGACGGCCACCTTCGCTTGGTCTCCCGGAGCTGCTTCTCCATTAATTGCGACAGGAACTCGAGCTGGTGCCGTAGATGTCGATTTTTCAAATGAAACATGCCTGGAACTTTGGGATCTGGGCCTTGACCGCCAAGGTCCTACTCAGGAGCTACAACCAATAGCCAAGTTTGACACAGATTCAGGGTAGGTGCCAGTTGTCTATTGATTCTTGGTTGTGATGACTATTCCGTTGCTAATTGGGGTTTTCCTGCAGCTTCAATGACCTTGCGTGGGCCGAATCTGACCACAATTCTCGGGGTGTCATAGCAGGTGCTTTGGACAATGGTTCTTTAAGTTTATGGGACGCCGACAAGCTGCTTAACGGAGCAAGGTCAGCCTTTCGGACAATAAGAAGTTTGCTCCTCTTACTGACTTATGGAAAGCGATGCATTGACGTCGAAGACATCCAAGCATTCAGGAACGATTAAAGCCCTTCAGTTTAATCCTCGACATTCCAACCTGTTGGCATCTGGAGGAGCAAAAGGAGAGGTATATTCCTCTATCTATGCCATACACATGTTTCTCTGCTCGAAGCCACTGATTACCTTCTCAGCTTTACGTTTCGGATCTCAGCAATATTGAAAACCCATTCCGCCTTGGGGGAACTGCCGCTCGAGCCGACGACATCGAATGTCTAGACTGGAATAAGAGGGTTGCACATATCTTGGTGACTGGCAGCAGCGCAGGATTTGTGACTGTGTGGGACGTCAAGACGAGGAAAGAGAGTTTGACCTTGAATAATATGGGCCGGAAGGCTGTCAGCGCTGTCGCCTGGGATCCTGAACGGGTAAGGTGCTATGATTTGAGATGCTGAATTGTTTCTGACCATCAGCAGCCTACGAAACTTATCACCTCGACCCCTCTAGAATCCGACCCCTTGATCCTGGTTTGGGATCTTCGGAATTCACATGCCCCAGAAAGGGTAAGCTCCAGTGTTTTTCGACTTGGAATAATAGTACCGGAGTAACTGACGGTTTTCAGACTCTAAGGGGCCATGAATCGGGGGTCTTGTCACTGTCCTGGTGTGCCCAGGATCCAGACCTTCTTCTTTCTTCCGGCATGGACAACCGCACAATTTGCTGGAATCC
This sequence comes from Monascus ruber, assembly GCA_002976275.1. Classification (NCBI taxonomy): domain Eukaryota; kingdom Fungi; phylum Ascomycota; class Eurotiomycetes; order Eurotiales; family Aspergillaceae; genus Monascus; species Monascus ruber. Next base: position 2,866,344 of record PSNO01000001.1, on the reverse strand, counting down.
ACAGACCGGACAGGCATACGGGGAATTTCCCGTCGTCACCAATTGGACATTCCAGACTCGTTGGAATCCTCACAATCCCAATTTCTTTGCCACCGCTTCCTTCGATGGGAAGGTTTCCGTCCAGACTATTCAAAATACGAGCACCGAGACAGCAAAGGCCATCGCTGATGAAACCCAGGCCCTCGATGGTGAAGATTTCTTTGCCAAGGCTCAGAGTCAACCTCAGGTTTCCAGCTTCTCGTTACCGAAGGCCCCTCGCTGGCTTGAACGGCCTTGCAGTGCTTCGTTCGGCTTCGGAGGGAGAGTGGTGTCCGTTGGATTGGCCGAGAAGGGGAAGCGTATATCCAAAATCAAGATTACCCCATTTGAGGTCGATGAGACGGTTGCAAATGATACCGAGAGCTTTGAAAAGGCACTGAAAGAGGGTGACCTCCGAAGCGTCTGCGAGTCAAGGGCGACAAGTGCGGTAAGCGATGAAGAGAAGGCGAACTGGAAGGTTATTGAAGCTTTAATATCCGAAGATCCCAGAAAGAGCCTCGTTGACTATCTCGGCTTCAATGACCAAGCTGGCGAGGCCACCGATGGACTGGCCAAGCTTGATCTGAACAAAGAAGCTGAGGCGGAGGTCAACGGGAAACCAGAGCAGGACAAACTAAGCCCACCAAAGGTCAAGAAGCATAAACGCTTACAATCTATGTTCGATGCAAGCGCCGAAGCGGATGACTTCTTGTCTGACCTGGCTGCTTCGAAAGGTGCCAAGACCTATGATCCTTTTCAGATTCTTACCGGTTCTGAAACCGAGGCAGAGAAACAGATCACTAGGGCTCTGCTTTTGGGTCAATTCGAAAAGGGTCTTGATGTCGCTCTGAAAGAGGACCGCATGTCGGATGCGTTCATGATTGCGATCTGTGGGGGTCAAAAATGTATTGAAAAAGCGCAGGAGTTCTATCTGTCAAAGCAGGCTGATGGGCCTAACTATGTGCGCTTGCTCGCATCTATTACTGGGAAGAACCTCTGGGATATCGTGCATAATGCCGACTTGTCCAACTGGAAGGAGGCTATGGCGACTCTATGTACCTTTGCCGATGAAAAGGAGTTCCCAGACCTTTGCGACGCTCTCGGTGACCGGATAGAGGAGCAAGTCCGCAGCACAGGTGATAAAGCTGCCCGCAAAGATGCCTCTTTCTGCTACCTTGCTGGTTCTAAGCTGGAAAAGGTTGTCGGCATCTGGCTTGAGGAGCTTGCAGAAAACGAGCAGAAGGGTATTGAGACAGCCGTTGACAATTCCATCTTCTCTATCCATGTGCATGCTTTGCAAGCCTTGATCGAAAAAGTGACGGTCTTCCGACAGGTTACCAACTTTAAGGACTCAGAACAGACTAAGGAATCGGACTGGAAACTCAGTGCACTCTATGACAAATACATTGAGTACGCTGATGTCGTCGCAACTCATGGGCGGCTACAGATTGCGCAGAAGTATCTTGACCTGGTTCCAGAGAAGCATCCCGAGGCGGAAGTCGCAAGGAACCGTATCAAATTGGCCATGAGACAGGCTACTCCTCAGAAGCCGCAGACGACTACAACCAGGCCCGCTCCGGCTCCCAGCAACAAGCCTTTACCACCACAGCCCAGTGCCTATCAACCTCAACTGAACTTCGCTACGAGTGCACCAGTACCTACGGTGCAGAACCCTTACGCTCCTCCAACTGCTGCGTCACCGCCACCAGCAAGCGCTTATGCACCACCGATAGCTCCTGCAGCGCCTCTAGCAAACCCGTACGCACCTCAAGCAGGAGGCCTGTCACAACCAGCGAACCCCTATGCTGCCATTGCTAACAGTGGCTACAACCCCACGGGTTACCAGTCTCCGCAACAAATGAGACCTACAGCCGTTCCGCCACCCCCAGCAGCTGGTGTTCCTCCTCCTCGTGCATCCACTCGTTCGCCGGCTATAGTCACAACGTACACCACTGCCAAAAACCTTCCCGCCTGGAACGATTTACCAGAAGATTTTGCAAAGCCTCCGATGGCACGCAGAGGAACTCCCAGCGCAGTAGCTGCGCCCATCAGTTCACCGTTCTATAACTCAAGCCCAGTGACGGGAGGACCTCCGCCCCCTGGACCTCCTCCAGTCGGTGAACAGCGAGCGCCGTCGGTTCCTCCTCCGCCCAAGGGTGTAGCACCACTACCGCGTGTGACTTCACCTGCGACTAGTCGACAGGGGTCTGTCTCAGGAATTGCTCCGCCTCCCAATCCTTATTCTCATTTGCACCAATCTCCCCAATCCGTCTCTGCAATGGGAGTCCCACCACCGATTGCTCGGGGGCCTTCTCCGTACACTGCACCCCCATCCGTACCGCCACAAACTAGCAGATACGCTCCGAGCCCAGCGCCTCAGCCTGCGAGCCCAATCTTGCAGAGTCGGGCTCCTATTCCGCCACCACCTCAAGCCTCTGCCTCACCCTACGCACCGCGTCATGTTCAGCAATCTTCCGTAGGAAGCCATAACACTCCTGGCAGCCCTCCACCCGTTCACCAGTCCTTGCCTACTCCGCAGGGTTCTCGGCCGAGCACCGCGCAGTCGCAGCGACCAGTTGCCCCAGCCCCTGTACTTGCGGCCGCGAAATACCGTAAGTTTGCATGCTAATGATACTACTAGCAGTTATTTACTGACTATTCTTTGAAGCTCCGGGTGACCGCTCTCACATTTCATCCGATGCACTTCCTATTTTCGAGATTCTTTCAGCAGAGATGCAGCGTGTGAAGGGTCGTGCCCCATCGTCTTTCAAGGTGCAAGTTCAGGATGCAGAGCGACGCCTGAACATTCTCTTCGACCACCTCAACAACGAAGACCTACTTAAGCCAAATACCGTGGCGGATATGGTGGAGTTGGCGCGCGCAATTCAAGTGCGGGACTATGAGACTGCCCGAACCATTCACCTTGATATCATGATGAACAGAACAGATGAATGTGGCCACTGGATGGTGAGTACCAGACCACTTAATACAATTGTCTCCCGGGACCATTTCACGTATACTAATTTCCTGGTTACATACAGGTTGGTGTAAAGAGGCTTATTAGCATGAGCAGAGCAACACCTTGATTGGTTTTGAGGACTCTCCATGATCAATCAATGGGTTTGTACAGAGCATGCTAACAAGAATACCTCCTTCATGTGAGCCATGTTTCTGCTTGAAGCGTATGTTTATTTTTTCTGCTATTTTATTTCGCGACCGCCTACCCGAAACTTGTTGTTGGCAGCGCTTGGCAGCGTTTCATATCGAGTTAGATTAGGTTCTGTTTTCTTTTTAAACTTCTTTTTGTACTATTGGTTTGTGATGAATTTGCGGGACGTACTCTCCTAGTTGTAATCTCATGAAACTAGTCTATAAATAAAAGCAGATATTGCTGTATGGGAGAAACTTGTGAGCCCGTAAAAGCGGTCCTGGAGGCAGTGAGCGCAGAGACAGGTAGGCTGTACACACGCAGAAGAGAAAGAGAAAGATATATATAAGAAAAATCAAACATACACAGTAAGACCGTAGCTTAGCCGACACCTAGACCAATGCCACTACAAACGATACAAAGGCCTCGAACGGAGAACTTGACACTGAGAATTCTTGTTGAAAGCTGTCTATCTATGCGGGCCTAGAAGTCTATTTAATGCCAGCAGAGCTGAAACATTGAAACAGGGAAACGAAACGCCTAAACTTTTCTGGGGTTCCTCCGGTATATCACATATCTAGAATGAGACTGTACAGTATTCACTACTACCCTCTAGGCTGACCCTAACATGGTGGAAATGAATAGATAATCCATAATCTGCATCCCAACTCTTGAATATATATATATATACACTACAGCCCCCAGTACAGAATCAAGGGGAGATTGAAGATTTCGCCAAAAAAAAAAGCCTGAACCTGTACATTCTATACCCTCACCTCCCGATAGAGACACCAACACCGCTCCTCCTCGCACCACCTGAAGGGAAATTCCTTGCACTCAACATGGCTCCCTTGAAACCACGAATCTCGGACCTGAAATTAAAAATCGCATCCTCCTCACTCTTAGGAAGGCCTACAGAAGAACCCCCGAAACTGTCGATCCCAGGAGACGTGAAGACGCCGTACCCAGTCGTCGCACCATAAGAGGGAGCACTATATGCCAAACCATCCAGGTAAGAGCGCATATCTGTGATACGGTTCCTGGCAGCGTCCTCGTGGGAGTCGGACAACTTTTCCGATTTGAGAAAGTCCTGGAGACACGAGTTGATAGCTTCGATTTTCTGCACGTGAGACTTTACCTTTTCTGCCAGGTCGGTGGTCGAAGGTGGTGTATTTGCGAGATTCTCAGTGGAAGAAGAAGAAAGGGCGTCCGGGGACGTTTGTGTGGCGGCATCTCTGTGCCAGAGCTCTGTTGGGTCGGAGGTTATGGAGTCGGAGTCACCCTCTTCTTCTCCTTCCTGGTCACCCTTGGAGTGGTGGGAAGAGAGAGATAGTTGCAGAGGGATAACTGAGACGTTATCTTCTAGTTTCTTGTTGAGGGTTTTGAGGTTCTCGTGGGCTGACTCTGCGAGCTCGCGTCGCGCGTTTGCCAGGGTGGCCAACATGGGCTTCACCAGGTATTCGCTCACGGCATATAGACCTGTACCTAGCGCGGCTGTACTATATATAGTGTAGAGAACGCTACGAATCGAGACCAGTGGCGGTGGTTTGGAGGGCTGGAAGAGAAACTCCGGATAGGTGATTATAGGAGGGATGTCGCGATTTGCCGAGGGCTGTGAAGAGGGAGAGGATGAGGATGGAGAGGGAGATGGTGACGACGTTGAGGATATAGCGACATCAGGGTGATGTCCATTATTATTATCTGTTGACGGTGTCGGAGAAGAAGACAAAGCTTGGGAAGCATCCTCGGTTGCAGTTGTGCCCGCAGCAGGTGTATCTGTGCTTGTCGAGGCGCCCAGGACGCTCTGAATTTCATCGTCGCTAAGCCCCTTGGTCTTCAAAAATGCCACTTTGTGCTCCGTAGACTCTTTTGAGATAGAATCATCTTGTAGGAACTTGCTTGCCTGATCCAAAAGCGCAGCTCGCTGGGGAGCCGCAGGCGCAGCGGCGTTCTCTTCGGGGCTCGGGGCCGGCTGTGCAGCTTTCTGCTGCCACTGCGGGATGGAGGCCTTCTTGGAACCGGAGTCCGTCATGCTTAGCTCCTTCAGTGCCAGAGGTCAAGAGTATGAAGTTCGGTATGAACTTGAACTGGCGATGGATGTGGGATCCGGGGGGGTCTGCGGAGGAGGCCCATGTGACTTGCGACCTCGGCTGTTTGTGATGAGGATATACTATTTCGGGCATGTGGATTATCTGATAATCCGGTCCCGTATACGGAGTATGTATGTTCCGGAGGAAGGACCAACATACGGATGTTGGGACAACACAAGGTATAATGGACAAGGATAGATGAAGCGCATCGTTTTAGAGCTTCAAGACGTACTAGAGACAGCAGTATATCGATATAGAGCGTTCACCACAATCCCTATGAATCCTACGGTATCCTTTTAGTATCTGGTATCCAGACGCCGCATCCCTGATCCACATCAGTTTGGAACAGGTCACGTGGTATTATCGAACAGTGCTCCCCAGGCGGCGTCCATGCATGATACATCTAAGTATCTGTTCGTAGGATAGTTGGGATATTTTGAGCCAATTGAGAGAATACTGCATTCCATCAACCGCTTCTTACTGCACTCTGCAGGGGTCTGGCTGGAAATGAAGCGAAGGAGTTGGAAATCTTGATGCCACACCGCCTGTCGGCAGAATGACGAAGGGCAAAAAGCGAGAATTGCAGCGATTCCTCCGGCCGACTTTGGATGCTCTGGAGATCGCAGTCTATTGCTATTTATATATCAAATCGGACGCGGAGGACAAGCGAGACGCTGCACATAGCTCTGCCTGTCAATCAGCGCCAGTTCTCGGTCAGTAAGCCCGAGACGGACATCGCTGCGTGGCCTGGATGCCGTTGCACCCGTCGCAAACTCCCAGGTACGTGAAAGTATCAGCCGGCTATTATTTCTCTTGGGATAATGCATGTCGCTGCTGTCTTATCTTCCAAGATGGCTTGTTCTTTGTTTTATTTTATCATTTTGACTTTTTTCGCCTTTCTTTTTTTAATTTTCTCTGTTACCCCTTTTCCCTGAGTATCCTCGGGGTTCATCAAAGCATACTTCCATGGCCCCCAACCGCCGCGAGGCATCAGGAGTGTCCAACTCACGGAGAGCATCTGTATCTTCCTTGCAATTTGACTTTCATGTGTCATTTCGGGTCATCCTGTGTATGGTCGGATCCTGTTCAGTCGATGGTCGGTGCCTTTAGACTTTCTCCACGGTCACAAACGATGGCGGATTACTGACGTTGTTTGATCTTGCACCATTCCGATCGTATTCACTGTGCCACATGCTGGGAATCAGAATCTCCCCCAGGCCTACCTTCTCTGTCAGCTGCCAGATCTCCCACCTTCAAGAGGAGAGGAGAACAAGACAAGACAGGTCCTGATGCTTCTGGTCCCTCATCTCTTGTTACACTCCTTTCGCGTTTGTTTCTCTACTTTTATCATTCTATCGTTCTTGGTTCACCCTCAAGGCACTTCGACTCTAGCCAGCCTTTAGCCCACTGCATCTCACTTTCTATTCTTCTGTCCCATGTCTTCACGTCGCTCTCTTCGGTCTCGCCCTATGCGGGCTGATCTAGTGAATGTGGCCTCTAACGCAAGCACGAGATCTACTAGATTTTCCGATTCTGTCGCTACTTCTGATCCAGTGACCCTTTCTCAATCTACGTCGGACTCATCTGAAGACCCCAAGAGGTCATTTCGTCTCACCTTGAGGATGCCTTCAAACAAACTCCGTGAAGTCAGCGGTCGTGGCAAGGCAGACTCGGCTGCTGTGGGGAAACGCAACATATTCACCGAGAACCCTATCATCACTGGACCGCGGAACAGCAGATCCAAAAAGAAGATTGTCGAAGTGGACACTAGCGACGATGAAGATGACATAGAAGACCAGGAGGAAGACGAACTCGATGAAGATGAAATGGATGTCGATGGCGATGCAAACGTAGATGATGCTCCACCCCGGCAACCTGTGTCCAAAAGGAACACCAAGGCTGCAGTACCCTCTGGAAAGGCGGTTAAGAACGTTGAAATGAAAGAGATGGATGTAGCGGAAGAAGAAGACGAGGAGCTGTCGGAGCTGGAATCAGACGCTGAAAGAGATGCCGAAGAGCAAGAGGAAAGCGGGGCCGCTAATGGAGTCGCAGATGATGATGGGCTGGAAGAGGAAGATGAGGAAGACGAGGAAGACGAGGAAGACGAAGATGAAGATGTCGATACTGATCAAGCGACCCCTGCCAGTAGAACAAGCACGCCGGACTTCAACAGGTTGACCAAGCGGCAAAGAGGCTCTTTGGGTAATGACTTTTTGCAGCTTCCCATGGGTGAGTTCGTTTTAGTTCTTTCTAGTTTACTGTGTTTATATAATCTTTTGACTACTAGCTCACACATCGACAGAGCCCCAAGTCAAGAAGCATCTAACGGCAGAGGAGCGCGCTATGCGTCGCGCTGAAATGGCACGACGAAGGAAAAATCTTAGTGAGAAGCGAAACGAGGAAGAAAAGGTACACATCCTAGAGTTGTTTCGCTGGAACGCTCCCTGTCTTCCTCCTTGTTATCGTTTTCCTCTTTCCGTATATAGGTAATGCTTGCTAACTTCGTACAATTAATAGATGGATACAATTAACAGGCTTCTGAGAAAACAAGCCCCAAAGCGGCGCGGCAGGATGTCCGCCGTCGAAGCACCAGATGCTATCCCTGGAGAACAGGAGCAGCTGGAGATAGAGAAACCGGACCCAACCATGATCCGATGGATCAGCGATCGCGATGGATGCAAGGTTGGAGTTCCGGAGGAATGGCTTGGTACTTCTGCAGGACGTATGTTCGGAAGCAACACTTCCGGGAACAATCAGACACGGAAGCTCGTCGAAGAAGTATGAGCATGCATGGACTATGAAGATGTCATGTCAAAGGGGGAATTGTGCATTTAATAAAGACTATGTATGATTTTACACTGATCAGGGAAATGGGACGAATTACGGTAACAGGGACTACTGGCGAGTTATGGGACTGCTGTTTACTTGAGAAGTTAAAACGAGTTTGTACTATACCTATCCTAAGCCGTTTTAGAAATTGAAATAGAAAGAGATAAAGGAACTAGCCTTCTACAAATTCCGTAGTTACTCATTATGGGTAACTTTCACATTATGCAGAGGGATGGACTGGAAATAAACAACCTTCACAACTCGAGCAAATACTCCCAGCATAGTCAATCCTTCAATTATACCCTTTCAGTGAAATTCCCACTATATTCCAGATATTATTCCACCCTAAAACTAAAACACTCCATGGCCTCCACACAGTAAAACCCACCCAACAGAGAAGCAACTCCCAAGGATCTAGCACTGACAGATTGCACCCTTCCGATGTATCCTTGCCCCGCATAATCATGTTGTTCCCTTTGCACAATACCCAGAGAAAAGTGATTGGCAAATTTGTAAATGAGCGCACTAAGTGGAGGGCCGATATAAGTGCTATAGGACCAGACTCCTGTAATTAAGGTGGCCGATGCAAGGATTGTGAAGCAAATTTGAAGGGCAATTCGAAGTGTTAAAAGGAGGATATCCCTAGTTGTATCTAGGTCGGGATGGCAACTGGATATTGCTGGCTGATTGAAATGGTGCTCTAGGCTAGGCAGCTAATAGCTGGACAACTTCTGTTGCAGAGAATCACTTGTTAGTTAGCATTAGGTGGTTTGCTAATACTTATTCAATGACAGGGTTGCCGTGAGACGATCTACCTTGGTATTAAGCAGGTGAGCGCACTCTTGATCTTCTCTGCGTAGACTCACAGCACGTTCCTTGCCAGCCTTGAGGCAGCGATGCTTGGGGGAGGAGAAGCAGGAGGGGAAGGAAGAGAAGTTGGTGGCTCCATTGACTTTCTTTAGATGGGAGATGAATGGGACGTCGAACAGTGGATAGCACCTACTTAATGGGATAGTCATCAGCATAAACCCCATATATGAGATGCCATACGGTGAGATATCCCATAGCACCGCTCGTGGCACTGACAATTGGGAAACAGGAATAGGTACGTGCTATCTACATAATACTCATTAAAGCAGCAGCATCTTGCGAAAGATTCAAATAGAGTATTAATTATTATAATGCTTCGATCTCCCTAAAAGGTAACCTGCCCTGTAGGTGGAAGAAGATATAATATGTAAATATGCGAAACGAGGAGTACTGCTGAATCGAAACAACCAATCCAAAGCATGTAACTTGCTAGAAGCAAAAAAAGACAAGAAAGGAGAAAAATGGCAATGGTATAAAACAGAGCTGAAACGAGGAAGCAGGATAATCATTATCGCAAAAACAACAATAATAAGAATAGGAAAAAGATCACTGTAGCTTGTTCGTGTTACAATGCACTGCATGAAGAACATACCACCCGGAATCATATCGTTCAGACGTGCAAGGCACAATTGCGTTGCCGCGAGACTTCTATGAGGATCGATAGAGAGTTATACTATATCGTCTTTCTTGGCCGTTGGAAATTCAACAGAAATAAATCACAGCAGATGCAAACCAGACCCAATCAAGATAGCAAAACATTATATCGAAGCATTGATAACTGATAACTGGGGGTGAGAATGAAACCAGTACCGTTGGAGAATAAAAATTAGAGCACTATAGGTATGTAAGAGAAACGCTCTTTCATGGAATCATTATCGTGTCTCATCATCATCATCAGTTCGTATGGGCATAGGGTGTGCTGAGATGTATAAAAAAAGCATTCAAATAGTAACATCACAGCTGTTACACACTTGCTGTTCGTCGTGGGACTTCGCTTGGTTTCTGCGCATATGCAATCAACAGTCTGAAACCCGTCCCTTGCTGTTGACACTCGCGAAGTAGCTTCTTGTCAACCCAGATGCTATGATCAAGGTCACCATTAGGAAGAATGGGGATTTCGTAGCATCGAGTGTACCACCACCGGCCGACTCTGGCCACAATATTTGCGATCCACTCATCGTTTGCTGGAGAAGGTGATGGGTCGGACAATAGATCTCCAAGCGATACTTCGGAACTGGCAAACGGAGAGCTTAAGTTGGCACGAGCACCTTTCCTTGTCTCCGGACGGAGTGATGAACCATTCGACAGTTTCGTAATGGCCGAAGCAGAGGCAGTACCAGCAGAGGCCGTAGCATTTGAGACTGAAGAACGGTCCGAAGAAGAGGATTCAGAAGACCTGACCCTCCCTACGACGGGAACTCGAACCATGCATCGTCGGAGATTGTCGAACCCATGCTTTCCAAGGAGTCGTTGGATACTGTCGCTTACTGGTTTCAGACTGATACTAGCATCAGTCATACATGTCTTCTCCTTGAGTTTTCTGACGGCCCTCCTCGTCCGGATTCCCATGCTGATCATATCCAAGTCCAACAGGCTCATTTCCAAGTAACCCCCGGATCGAAGTACGCGTTTGCACTCCGATATCACATTACTCTGAGCCTTCTCTGAGCAAGATGAGGGAAAGCGCAAGATGGCAGCAGCGAAGTATCCTTTTGGGAAAGGAAACAGACTCTCCAAGGAAGAGTGGCGAATCGTATAATGGTTCGTAAGAGGTTGCAAGGAAGGGGGCTGAGTGAACCCGGTCGGAGAAGGGTCAACATTGAGACTGAATATTTCCGCGGTGGGATAAGTTAGGGCGCAGTAGAACGACCAGTCATCATTTCCCAGACCATCAATGACGAGAATCCGCTCTCGTTCCCTGGACGTGACATGGCTATGAGCAGGACTGAATAGCACTCTCCCAAAGGAGAGCCAGCGGCTAGTCATGAGTGACCCTGACCGGATGTTAGTTTGAGCTGTGGCTCCTTCACGTTCACGCTCCGCAAGATCAACGAGAATAGTATTTCGGCGTCGAGATGTCTCGAAATCTTGACACGGGCTAAACGATGATGAGCTCTGTTGTTGATCAGGCGTAATGGAAGCCGACGTGTCATTGAACTGTGTAGCCTCTGAAGAATCCGCAGTATTATCATCGCGGTCAACTTTCGGATCATCACAGGATTTTCGAATCGATAGATCCGTTGATGGACGCAAAGCTGACGCGATCATGGAGTAGCTAAGTCTGACAGAGCTACAACTTGATCGAATCGACTCCGGTTTATGTTCCGCAGACTGAGGTCGCATGAGAATAGGAGAAGCGCAGGCATCCGGATCGGAATTCAAGCGATCTTGAAGAACTTCGCTGGCGGTATTTGCCATTACAAACCGTTCTTCCATGCCTGGCTTCTTCTGCCCACGGGATCTTGAATGATGGAGAGCAAACTGCTCGATAAGATCGTCATACTCACCCCAAATCTCATCCTCAGTAGGTGCCGAACCCGGTTCTGGAATAACAGCCGTAACGGCAGCAAAGCTAGAATTTGTGCCTTCTGAACCACTCGATGACGATAGAATTGAGTCTTTCCTCGGAGACAAAGCTAGGAACTCATTATCTGCATAACTGCCAGAAATAAAATCCATAAGACTTCTTTGTGAAGGTGTCTCACTGGGAGACTGTGTCGACTGAGGATCTATCATGATTGGCTTGCTAGATTGGGTATCCGTCCGCGTAACGTTGGTAGAACGACTTGGAGGATTGTAATCGCAAGCCTGGCTTGCTGCTAAAGCAGTTGAAGGAGTTGGCTCAGGAATACCAAAAGGTCTGGAAAAGGACCGCAGGGGCGGTTTATGCTCTCTGTCACGCTTCGAGACAACTCGTGGTATGCGGCCGACTGATGCCAGTCGACTTTGGGGCTTGTTGACTTCTGGTCGCTTTGAAATTCTCGAAGGGTACTGCAAGGCCTCATGGAAAAGGATTTGGGACAATGATTCCCCATTATCAGGAGACTTATCTTCCAATTTGGGAAGCGGAGGCAGCGATTCTGGCCTGCCATAATCATCCATGAAATTCAAACCCACAGGAACTTGACCTGGGGCGCTAGTCTCATCTTTGGTTGCTGGGGACTCCTTAACTCGACGAAAAACCTCATCCAGAGATTCCAAATCAGTGTCCACGAGAGCATAATGCGCCACAGGCCGTTGGATTGCCACAGGTGAAATCGTTGCACAGAGCTCAGAAGTAAATTGAGAAGGCAGTGTTGGAATTGCATTCCTGCTTGCTGCACCGTGGCTTCGTTGGAAAAAGTTCCACTTGAAACCTTTCCGCTTTCCCAAGACCCGCTCCTTTTCCAGAGACGATCTAGGCCCTGCAGTATAGTTCGATCTAGGTAATGAAGCAATACTTGAGTTGTAGCTATCGAAAGACGGGCGCGGAATTGCAGTCTCTAATTTCGTTCGGGGGTCTTGGGAATTCAGCGAGGCCGGTTTCCCATGAGTCTGAACTGGACTGGTAGCAATTGTGGCATTTTCTTCAAGGCTGTCCCCTCGTGTCTTGGGGCGATGGCTCGTACTGGGAAGGCCGTATCTACCATATTCAGCTGACGTCTCTGCTGACGAAGCTAGCGACTCAGTCGAATGTCCAGCCGGTGGTACAACCCTGGAGGGGTTTCCAAGACTGACAACAGAAGAAAGACAAAGATTGCTCGTACTCTGTTCACTTCGCGTACGCGCGAGATCAGCTCCATCCGAGCCTCTGCCATTTATGACAACGGGTTCAAGACGACGAAGAAGAAATTCATCGAGGTCCAAATCCGGTCGACCTTTGATGTTCCCCTTGTTGCTGGAGACAGACCGGCTGCTGCTGCTACTAACGCTCGGCCTTCGACCAGGGTGAGCATACTTTCCATAACCTTCATACCCCGTTCCAGCAGCCGGGCCTTTGCGGGTTGGCAGCCTTTGATCCGAGTTAGCCTCCGGTTTAGACTTCCTTGTAAACAGACGCAATCTCCTTGCGGTTGTCTTTTTTGTATCTTTGGTTTCCTCTGGTTTCTCCAGTGTCATTGTGGGTCTCCGCTGAAACAAGGACGGCGTTGCAGTTTGAGATGTGTCCGAATGAACCGAGTTAGCTGGCTCAGCTGTTGTATGAGCATGCCTCGGAGCCTGTCGACTGGGAATGTCGAGCTTCTCTGAAGACTCGCGACGTTTATGCCCTGTTGTTTTAAAAGACCCCAGATTGCTTTGGATCACAGGTGACGGCTGCAACTCCAATTGATGCGTGCCTTCTCTGCTAGGACGTGACGGAGAATGTACATGCTCGGCGGCTGTACTCTCCGTTCTTGTCAGTTCTTTACTAAGGGGATCGAATAACTGTCTTTCCGCGACCTCCTCCTGTTCCCGGCATGTCTTCATATCCAGATCATCCTGTTTTCCTGTGGCAAACTTCATAGATAAATTCCGGAGCGGAGGATTTCTCGGAATCACAGGTGCCTCCGAATGGCCAGTTGGATTCAAAGTCTTCCCTCGTTCATCCTTAGTAGATGGCGCATTAGGGCCCGCTAACTTAGTCGCACTTCGTGAGTTAGGGCTTTTTGGTTCAGCACGGGCAGATTGAGGGCTAGAATTCAGTGAGGGAGAGGATACTGGTAATCTAGTACAGGAAGGGCTTGAGGCGAACTTGGCGGAAGAAACAATTCCCGGAGAGTATGACGACAATGAAGTTGGGGTCGACGTCCTGCTCCATATTCCAGGAGACTCTGAATACCTTGTCGAGGGACTGCTTGTTGAGGCAAAAAAAGGTGTGGGTGCAGGAGGTGGCAGTGGTGGTAAGCTCTGAGTATTTATTGTAGTCGTCCTCAAACTCGCAAGCTCCCTGGGACCATGGGTTGCTGAAAGCCCTACACCCTCCCTCATAGTCTTTCGGTATAGCACATGCGACGAGGATGATTGCTGAACCGACAGTGGCAGGTCAAAACGAAGGTGCTGAGCATGGCCGGGAATTTGGCTATTACCAATAGTTGGAATGACTTCTCTCAGGTTATCTGGCTGTGAAATCTCCTTCTGAAATGCTCCTCTCTCACGCTGTCCTATTGTCGGAGCCTTCCTACGCAGGACATTCCGTGGATAACTGCTGACGGGTGTAGTCTGGACCACCAGAGGCGAAGGATTTATCGGTGTCAGAAGTGAAGGTGAAGGCTGTGTGGTTCGGCTAGGGATCCCGGAACTGGTAGAAGGGAGGCCGGGTATTCCAGGAGACGATGCCTGACTTCTAGGTGTAGGAAGTAGTGACGGACGAGAGTCATCACTGTGTGAGAGCCTTAAAGGACCTGAAGAGACAAGGACTGACCGACTCTGTTCCGCGGCAGAGAAAGATGCTGCCCGCATCATTCTAGGCTGAGGTTTCATGGGCCGTGGAACCTGAGAGCACGCAAATTGTGAAATCGGCATACTGGAAGAACTCAACGAAGGTGATGTCCCTGGAACCGTCGTATTTCCATTTTGAGGAATATCCCTCGGCCTTGGTATTCGACTCCCGTCCGGCTTATACGACCGCATCGTGAGATTTTGGCTCGAGTTCCGCATTCCAGCATAAGAGCCAAGAATATAATGGTGAATATAGAATTTCCAAGTTTGAAACCATTCCGCCTAAGAGACGAATGTCTGAATCGACGGAAGGAGTGGGGGCTGCTGTAGATATGGTCTCTATAAGCCTCCGTCTTTCAGATATAATCGCCACAAGGCGCAGAGATCATCAGTCTCACCATATAAGTTTTAAACGAACAGCCACGAAAATGAAGAATTCGGGAAATGCTCATTCAGAGGCGAGAAGAGATCATTGTATACAGGAGAGAGTCTTTGAATCCTCCGAAGACGGAGGGTATCAAGCCGGACAAGCGAGATAAAAGAAATATCTATGTAGTGCGGATTCTAATTTAGGATCGAATGAACAAGAAAAAGACAAGATATTAATGGCAGGACCGAAAAGTCAAATTATCTTGCGCAGTCAGGAGTATGCTGGATCTATGCACTGACTTCGCCACAGCGTGGAGTAGCTGGCCGTGGCTTATGCCTGCACGACCACGTCACAGAGCTTTCCAGAGAGAAGCCCAGCACATGCTATGGTTAATAAGAATACATTAAAAAAATATTAGGATCGGGAAGAAAGATACCCACGACGGCTGAAGGCCTCGAAGCGAGGAACTTGGTGACTTTTTGAAGCCACGCCCGGAACTCCTGTAAATGTGCATAACCGCGTCAAGTGGAGATGGATATGAAGGCACTCGAGCAATACGGCTCATAGCGTAGGTTAAGTTGGTTTAAACACTCGACTTAGGCCCTGTTTTGAAGGAACTCCAGTGATAGCGGATATTATTGGCGAGCAGAGACGGGTTGTCAACGAGTCAAGACTGTGGATCGGGACGGCAAGCGGGTCGGAAAGAGGCAAAACCGGTAAATCGCAAGAAGATTCGATCTCCCAAGACTCAGCAGGGAGGATAGGAGTCTAACGGCAGTATGGAGAGACGGGTAGGCGTTGGACGTCAAGGCGAACTTGGTGGACCAAGCGGCATCGTCGAAGGCGTTGGGAGAATCCAGACTGTCCAGCCGTGGCGGATCACTCAAATGCGCCAGTAGCCTGGCCCAGTTCATTGGGGCAGTCGACCTGCATGAGCTGAGACGTGATTATTGTGGGTGGAACGTTCGACGATAGTCATCTTCCTTGTTCTGTTGGCCCTCTTCCCTGACGGCGATCACGAGACCTGAACTCGATTGACGCTGGATGGCAATTCCTGGAACTTCCAACTCCTTACATCTCCCCGTGCGACTCGCCATCGTTAACCTTCTCATCCCTGATGTAGCCAGTCATGATGGAGAGAAGCCCCACGGCGCTTGCATTCGAACATTTTAGGTTTCTGAAACATGCTTCTTCGACCCGTTCTATTCCCCGTCTGGTTCAGATGCACTACATAAGCGCCCTATTTCGAGCCCTCCAGACTCTATTCTACGAGATATCAAAAGCTGCTGGATACTCCACTGTGCGGCGCAGATCTGTTGTTTATCTTGCTCATCGAGACATTTGATCTGCACGGACTCCAGACGGTGCCAGGCACTAACGCAAGTTTCAGCTGCCCTCCTCGCTGCTATGATTACCACGTCATTCACAGATTCGCGGAACTGCTATTACCTATGTGCGGTGACACACCGATGTCGAATCCAGGTTTCATTGCTTTTCCTTGGTTGAATGCTAACGGTTACTCCACACTATACAGGGGTAGTTAGTACGGCGGAAGCTCCAGTCTTCCATTAGACTAACATTGAGATTAAGGCCGCATCTTAAGAGTGTCGAATGACAGGCTCGCAGCTCAGGTAGAGAAGAACAAAGCCCCCAAACCAGCAGAGGTGGAAGTTCAAAGTAGAATAAAGATATCCTCAATTATATCATATCTCTCCATAACGCCCATAACGAAAGTATCTTAAACCCACAGAATCCCATGCAGAGCAACAGGAACTGGAGAAGTTCCTGAGGAGATTACTCACGCGGCAGTCGCAAATCTCTTCTTCCTAGCCTCCATGGCAAGAGAATCTTTCTCGCTCCAGGCCGGCTGCCCACTGGATTTGCCAACGTTCTGATCGTTTCGGTTTCCGTTTCCGTTACGATTGTTCCCCCGGCGCCTGTTCCTGTTCCGTCCAAAGTCACGCCTCTTTCCTCCTCGCCCTGCCTGGTCGTTGTCATTGCGGTTCCGTTTCCGAAGGCGTCCTTCAGGGAGAGCTTCATCTAATCCCCTAACACCAATAGCAGCGGCACCCTCAGTAGCCCCAGTCCCAAACCGCTTAGCTCTCTGCAGTTGTTTTTCGGCTTCCGAAAGCGTAGTTTTCGAATCCTCAACGATGCCGAATTTCTCTGCACGAGCCTTGCGCTTCTTCAATTCCTCCTCCATTTCGGAAATAGGCAGTCCCTTGGTGTAATCAACCGCAGGCTTCTCTTCAGCCTTGGCCGTTTCTACTTCCGCACTCTCAGGCTTCTCAGATGGCACCGCGCCGACCGATTCAACCTTGAGGTCATCGTTGGTGGCAGGATTTTCACCTAGCTCCTGGTTGGGAACAGCTACCGGGTTGTTGACCGCGCCCTTGCCTCCAGCCGCAAGAGCAGCCGCGCCAGCTTCCGATGATACCTTTCCCGCAGTAGGTTCCTCAACAGCAGCATCATCATCCCAGTCAATGACATCGTCTGCTGTATCTGCCTTTCCAGAATCGGTGGTAGTAGCAGCGGGTTCGGCCTTGGCCTTGTCCTCGTCGTCTTTGTTTAGGCGAGCGACCAGCTCCGCCTTCTTGCCATTGTGAGAAAGAGATCGAGATTTGAGAATCTCCTGCAGTTCAGCAACGGTCTTCTTGTTGTAGTCTGTAGCCATTATCCCCGAATAAACGAGTGGGATGGTTCTCTTTTGCGTAGATCAGCGATTATGGATCGAGAGCGCCACGGGCAACACAGGTCAAGGATGGGTAGAAGAGTTATGTATAGATGGGAGGCGTGGTAGCTGGGAGAATTCAAGTCAATTCAAGACAATGCGCATAATTCACAGAGTATTAGAGAGTGAAAATAAGGAATAAAAAGGATTAGTGGGATCGAATAACAGGAGAAGCAGGATATGATGAATGCGACCAGGCGTCAAAAGACGCGTTGCCGTCGGGACTGGATCACGTGAATGACATAACTAGTTAATTACGCTAGATTATGTCAGCCAAGTCTTTTTGCCTTAGGCATGAAGGTCATCAAGGGAGAAGTATACAGCTTTCGGGCTTTACTTATGAGCCGGCCGTTTGCATCAATCAAAAATGTCACTATTTCTAGTGATAAAGATGTGGTCCTCCCTGCTTGGAGCAATGCACTGACCCATGGAGATATTTTAAGTATCTTGCTTGCATCCTGCCTCTAGAGAGAGGATCGTATGGGCGTACAGCTGTAATTTATGCCGTAGATAACCTAATACTAGTCACAGCCACAGCCCTAAATATTCTGAATACTGTGGGCCATGGCGGGCGGAACCGTGGCTGTGTGGGCTAACACTATGATGCCTGAGGCCCCAATCGGAAGAATTTCTGCGTCTCAGACCCAGACATGTATCTTCAAGTCAATTCCTTTTCCTCTTGCAACTCTGCGGCCGAGTAAAGAATGGGAAGTGAACACAGTGGGAGACCTCGGGGTAAAATTAAAGGAGCTCCAGACTACGACGATGCATCATTCTGGGATACCAAGTTTGCAACCGGCCAGGATGTCGGTGAATGGCTGAACTCTGGCCAAGTGCTTCTCAACCCTGTTTTATCAGCTCTGGAGCAACGACAGCATGGACGCACGCCCTCAGTATTGCATCTTGGGCCAGGAGTCTCAAAGCTGGGCACCAAGCTCTGCGACGCATTCTCCAGTCGCGGATGGACATCAGATGGTATCGTGGTGAGCTTTGAACGGCAACATCCCCGTGTCAATCAGCGACACAGCAGCTTACCACAGACATGAAATATTACGACAGAACATCGACTTTTCGTCCGAGGCTGTACGCCTGGGCAGAGAATCCTCAAGAAAACAGGCTTTCACCCAAGCCATGCACTGGCTACGAGCTGATCTCTGCTCGTGGGATGAGCTCATACAGCTCTCTCGATTCCCTCCCTTTGATGTGATCCTTGATAAGAGCACTAGTGATGCCATTGCGACATCTGAATCCCGAAAGTTTACTTCCACGGAGCGGCAGAATATGTGTCCTATAGTACTCCAGATCGTGGAGAAATCGGGCGAGATCACCCTGTCTCCAGTGGAGTTGTTGGCATTACATCTGGTTCCATGGACGCAGCCAGGGACTACTTGGGTTGTGCTTTCATATTCCTCTTCGAGGTTTGACAACCTCCCTCACCTTGCGGATTACTGGAGTATTCTGTCACGTACGCCGGTGCAGGCACCATCGGGTCAGGCCTCTTCGTCCTCTGCACATGTTCCTCAGGTCTTCCATTGGGTCTATGTTCTTCAACGCAAATAGCCTGTATTTTATCTATTAAGGATCGTGTTTATCCAAGCAGACAACTAGACACGAAAACTTGGAGTTACCCGCTTTTCGGGAGGTTGTTATAGAAGACGACAAACAAAGTTTATACATAAATACGAAACACCAGGTGTGGCTTGATATCAGCCATTATGTTGGAAACATACATCAATATCTTCTGTTAGATGAGAATAAGATATCTCCTACTCGCTCCAGGCTCCTTGGAGGTTCCAGAACCTACTCTCTCACCGTAAATAGCATGGGAACCCAAAACCTCTATTAGGTTCTTTTTGATAATATAACTCCTTCCAGCAAGACATTTGCCCTCAGCCCTACCCTAGTCCTGGGATGCATTTGCATCACTGCAACCATAGGATCCATGGCATTCACAGTTTTAGAAATTGTCTCCCTTTTCATTCACTGTGCATACCTACTGTTTGTTCTATTTGGCTTCCCTAATGGGTATAAATACTGTCTCATGCCCCAGTATCTCTTCTTCTTCCCTCACCCCCTGTTCTCATTAGTTGTTGACCTGAGTAACATTCTACGAGATACTACGGTACCATGATATTCGATTATCGAACTAGTAGTATTGATTATACTCTTTCTCTCTCTTTGTACTCTGTCCATTTTTACAACCTTTTTAGTTCATTACCTCAGTGAATATGAAAGCCTGGCATCCCCAGCAAGGGGAAATGGCTATGAGGCTCCCAGTCCGGAACAAAGCTCTCAACGAGAATGGAAGTCAGACACCTACACACGTCTCCAAATTGTTCAATGAGGCTAACCGCCTGTTGCAGCACGAAGTCGGTCTTGCAACGGACCAGGTGCCGCATGTACTGTGGTCTACGCGCCGGCAAACCAGTCTACCTTTGGGCCAGACCGGCAACAGCGACACAGCGACATCAATGGAAATTTGTGGGATTCGACGGGACATATATCGAACCTCCCTATATTTGGTTCTACCACCGGATATTCGGAATCGATGGATCATGGTCCTCTCGTGCAGAAGTTGTTGACCATGCATGCAAACTACTTATCCAAAGAGTCGTTGGTCTTGGCTTATAACCCGTGGCATGAGCTATGCCAACCTGCAGCATCATGCCATGAAGACCGCTATCCCATTGTGTCATGGAAACCTTTTCAGTCCATATACCATCGAGGGCCCTTACTCCTGCCGTCTTTCGCGATACTTCAATTTCAATGGACGTCAAATGCTAACCGGGACAAAATGAGATCATTTTGGTAGCCGTGAGGCGAAAAGAAGAGGACCCAACTTCTCGCATATATGAGTGAGTCAGATCTTTCCCTCCATATTATTATTATTTTTAATTAAATTTATGTCTTTGAGTTTGCCAGGCATATCATCTAATACTGTGCATAGAAAGGCTGGACAAAAGCGCGCCAAGGTGTTACGAAAGTAACCTGCATCGACACTTTTTTTCTGGTTACTATTAAACAACAAAAAATAGTACAAGAACAACTCTATGCTTGGATTTAATTTCAACAGGTGCATAACCCATGTTATCAGTTTGATCCAGTAACCCCATAACCGAATGCCATCCTGATACCGGCGTACATCGGCCACGGAGGGGTTGACTACGCATCCTCCCTGACAGCTGGACACTTAATCTTTACTAGATGGACGATCAGGTGAAGGCAAGGAAAAATTTCTATTATTTTCAGTATCCATGGCAGTAACTAATTCCCGGCAGAATCCTCTCCTTAGACTGTGGGAGGCGTTCGAAGATGAAGACAAAAACAAAGACGAGATTCTGTCCTATCTCGCACGCATCAACCATGGAGACAGTCCCTAATGCCCCCAAGGCAAAGCATGGAGACAATGTGCTGGGGGCACTATAAATCCATAGACAGGACCCTCCTTTATCCTATATCTTATCTTGAGACACTGTTGGACGGTCGGCTTCCGCCATACTTAGGTATGGTGAAGTCCGTGATGGAAGGGTACTTAAGGCGAGCCTCCTCCTAGGTAGTTTCGAAGAACCAGCATGCTTTCCGTTTTCGAGTTGCTTCACTAGTATTGTTATCGTTATCGTCATCGTATAGTGCGGAATTCAGCTCCAACCTCGTTGCATTCTTCCCTGTATCCATTCCCAAGGTCTTCACCACGACCCGGTTCCTTTGGCAGGTGATGTGGATCAGGGGTGCGGCGTCTGGATACCAGATACTAAAAGGATACCGTAGGATTTATAGGGATCGTGGTGAACGCTCTATATCGATATACTGCTGTCTCTAGTACATCTTGAAGCTCTAAAAACGATGCGCTTCCTCTTGCTTGTCTATTACACCTTGTGTTGTCCCAACATCCGTATGTTGGTCCTTCCTCCGGAACATACATATTCCGTATCCGGGACCGGATTATCAGATAATCCACCTGTCCGAAATAGTATATCCTCATCAGCAGGGAACAACGCACGTGCGCCCCTCTTTATAACGAAAAGGGCAGCATTACAAGGAGTCGAGTTTGGAAGTGGGTATCTGTGAGGTAGCTCCGCTGATGACCTTGACGCCTTCACAAGTGTGTGGAATGCACCGTCCACGATCATAAACTACGCTGGTGATTGCTCGTTGCTTCTCGCGTTAGGATCGGGAGACTTCATACTCAGATTTTCAGCAAACAGGAAACGAATGGTATTAGAATTCTCTGGTCAATAAATTTTCTATGTTAAATAGTGCCTTGGAAAAGAAGCTACAGGGTATTAAAAACACATGCAAACAATAGACAAGAACATGGGGTATCACAAATAATAGACAATAATCATTATTCACCATCCAAATGGTCGTGCATTGCAGACACAAGGTTCCCCTCCAAGACATCAACAAATTCCTCTCGATCTATCATACAAGAAGTTTCGTCAGCAAGGTCACAAAGACTCTTAAAGGAAAAAGGATAAGAAGGTGAGTCAGAGATGGAAACACACCTCGAACGGTTTTAAACGCAATCGTTATCGCTCCCTGACGGGGCTTTGAATTCCTTGCAATGATATTTACCAAATCCACAACCGTTCCCTGGGAATACTGGGAGTTAGGGAAGGCGAGCCGGTTACTGTCTCTTACAGGATTCACCATTCCCGAAGACACAGCCATCGTCAGCCATTTATCTACAACTTTACCGGTATTGTCGACCCATCGACATGCGAGTTGGAAGGCATTTCCCTTTCTCCAGAGCTGTACCTCCGCATTACCCTTGGGTAATTTGGAGGGTTTCAAAAGCGAGGTTTTCGTCATGAGCCAGTGGGCACATCTTGAATAGAGCAGCTCGTATGATGGCGAAAGAGATGTCATGAAACTGCGGAGGACTGATTCATCGTTGAAATCCACGGTCATACTCCCAACCCTCTTTTCGCAGTGAGAGAAACTGACAGGACGGTCGGCTGCATACAGTTGGTCCACATGGGTGGACACATAATCGGCGTAATAGACTTTCGGGAAACGCACACGAAGGCTCAGATGTTCGTAGACATAATCTACGTCTCGATAGAGATAGAAGACATCGCAGTACCTATATGAGAGGTTCTTCCGCAATAGAAGGATGGCCTTGTAGCGTTTCTGATTTAGCCCGGGGTCAACAACATCGTAGACGTGGCCAGCGCTGCTTGTTTGGTTCCAGGAAAAGATGGGGTCCATGCTCAGACTAAGGATGGCCTTTTCAAATTCCTCGGCATCACTTTCACTTCGGAACTGTAGGCTTAAGCCAACGTTCGGGCTACTCCCATCATATACATTGGAAAATAGAGGGCTATAATTGCCGTTTGTCTTATCTGATCTTTCTTGGGTAGTGTCTGACCATTTCATTAGAAGCTCGCGCGATGATTCTTCACGTTTGATCTGCACCCGACTCATAGGCATGAAGAATTCGACGACACATCGTGGATGAGTTTCTGCTATCGATGTGCAGACCACCATCCGCCTGGTAGACCGCCAAACCTCTCCATACGATCGTTCAAGTATGCGAACTTCACAGGAGCTGCAGACGTTAGGCATATTGAATCGTGTCATATTAGGCGTTCGTAGATGCTCGAAAAATTCAATGCAGTCCTTAAAGACAATAGTTTCAGAGAATTGGGGGCAGTCAAAGGGTTCCCGTTGCCTCACCGCATGAAAGTAAGCACTGGGAATGTTGATAAACTGCCCCAAGTCGGCGGCATATTGAAAGCAAATTAGTACGTTTATAGGATTGAATTTGAAAGACACAGGCTCGAAGATCCTTGTCCCTGGCTCAGTCCTCAGCATGGCATTGGAAACTCTTAGAAGTTCATTCAAATCCTCGGGCACAACTAGCAAAGAACCAGGTAAGCATTGGAGCATTTGAGCAATCGTAGCAACTTACAGTCTCTTTGAAGGCAGAGAGTACCTCCCTGGTTGCAAAAAGTAATTTTTGGTTCACTCTCCCCATTCTTACTGCAGAGGAGTAGCAAGTAAGGTGCACCTCTTGTTCGTCTACGGAACCTCTTGCTACCTATCTCCGCATTGACGAATGCTCGAAAGAGAACATTTTCATCCTCTTCTCCGGCATCCTCTTGCTCAACAGTTATCCAGCGGCCGTTTTTCAAACTGGAAAGGAATTCTCCACGGGTCTCCAGTCTCTGCTCCTCTGGCTGTAGATCTTCCCATATTTCCAGGTTCTGCTCTTCGAGACGTGAACGGTCGGGTATGTCTGACGGACCAAAATGATCAAATTCTTCCTTTATCCCCTACTAACTCATTAGAAAAACTGTTTGTATTGAGACGAACACATTGGCCTTGTTCCTTACATCGGACAGGTCGGAAATTAGCTTTCTGTTCTCATCCACTAGAAGGTCCGGTGAAGTGTCATCTCTTAAAATAACGTCATATAAAATATAAGACGCCTTCAGGAGGTCCACATAGGCTTGATGGGTTGTAGTTCGTGACTCCACTGATGGGCTCATACCATTTGGTCTTTCCCCATTAGCAAGTACTGTCCGAGCCTAGAACGGATATTAGCAATACTGCCTCTTGGTTACATACAAACGAATGAGGTAAAGACACCTTCAGCAGCCACCAAACCCCGACACGTAACCAATCTCGTATATTAAGGCGCCTCACAGTTAGCTCGAGGCGAGCCGAGGCATCGAATCTCATTTTGAGATCAGCATTCGGCCGATGAAAGTTATCCTGTGGCTCAATTCGCAGTGGTCTGAGTACTTGCTCCTGTATTTGAACCTGTTGTGCTCGGATCCTGGCATTTGCAAGAGCCTGGATGATATTGGAATGGTCAAGATCAGCGCTTGAGGTATCCCTACTCATAATTGATGTCTGTTTAGTTGATGACCCCGAATAACTATCCCCTTGTCCAAATTCGGTACTGAGAGTGTTAGAAACAATATCCCTGAACAAGCCGGGGGAAGCTGCCTGGGACGTTGTGGAGTGTCTTGTTTGTGGAGGTACTGAGGGATATGTGATATGTGTTGACGTTTCTGATTGCTCAGAAACCCTAGATTCCGAAGAAATAGAAACTTGCCGGGGATTACTCTGGTTAATTCCGCCTGGTTCATATTGAGAACTTGTTCTGTGAGGGTTTATGTTGCCGGCCTCGCGCACTTCCCCAAATTCGACTGCTGGGGCAGACGTCGTTAATGGTGATACTTGCTGCTCCGAGTCTCGCCGCTGGGGCGCTACAGAAGCCCATTGAGAGCGTTCCAATTCTAGAGCTACTGTCAACGAGTTCTCGATCCTTTCAAACGACGAACTAGAAAAGTAAGAACAATGTTTGCGTCCAGTCATGGTAGGAACTTACTTGCGAAGAGAACTCATGCATAAAGGCAGGCAACAACAGTGGACCATTACTTCCGATTTGAGCAGTTCAATGCGCCCCCTCTGTGTTGTCCACTTCACCCTCTGCCAAAACTGCTTGCCATCAAATATTCCCATGTCTCTGTAAGCGGCCATCAGGTCTTCTAATCGTTGAAGAGTATCGAAACAAAGATCTAGGCGTCGATGAAAGTTTTGCTTGCGACTATTATCTAGTCTCTCGAATAGGGCCATATTTGAGCTCACGTCATCACGGAGAGTGCGAAGTGCAGCCTGCAAAGAATCAAGTTCTCTGACTAGCTGCCTGAACCCATCAGGAGCATCTCTTGAAGCACGGTCACAACTGAGATATAGATCCGATGCCAGCCTCGTGATGGTACGAATGTTAACCGGTCCGGTGTCGGCAGCCATGCTGGACATGGTTTCCAAAGTTGTCATGATGAGGAGTACGTATGGACTTCACGATACCAAGTGAAAGATTTAGCGACGAGGTCTCAGGGGTAGATATATATGTTCGGTCAAACATTCCTCAGAGTGCATCGACTGAAGGAAAAAGAGGTGGAAAAGCGAGACCTTCGAGCATGAAAGGTCCAGCATTAATACGGCGGGAAAAGCAAATATTGCAAAGAGCAAAAAAAATTATTGCCAATCGTCTTTGACTCGGGTAACTGGGAGACCTGGGCCATTTACGAAAGCTTGCGAAGAAGCACCACGAATCTCAGCAGCACTCACCGCAGAGATAGAAGCGGGAAGCTGAAAGATATTTGTTAGAAAAGAGAAAGAAAGATAATAGATGTTAGTCTCCACTTGAAGAACCCAGGAACAAGAGCTGTCGGAACCTGGATAATTCGGAACCGAGGGAGCAGTATCCAAGAGCCTCGTATGAAAATGAACCGGTAATTGCATGCTAGCAACAACTCACGAGCCAGTCAACAGCGGCATCGTAATAATATTGACAGCCAGCTGGGCCGTCATTGATGCTACCCCAGAAGCTTTGACCACAGAGGATCTCGCTAACGCTCAATCCGGGGGTCTCTCGATCATCGGATCTCATGTATTAAAAGAAAGGAAACAGGTGATGCGTCTTTTCAAGACAATCTCTGCATAAAGCAGTGCATTTCACTCCATAATCGTGTTAATACGCTTGGATTCGAGATGTATCGTGACAGTTGTCAGCCTATCACGACTTCTAGCGGAGGAAACGCATTTACGAATTGATCGTCAATCCTTCAAGGGATGTTGTCCAGTATGATTTCCAACAATGCGCATGATGTGTCCAGCCACATTGGGAATCCAATCGTTGTCCTTGCAGAGGCGAGGCTGACTGCGCGGGAGACGCCACGCCCGGGTAGAGTACCCGGGGGTGGAGATAGTAATTATTCTAGTTAGAGCATCAATATTATTAGAAACACAAAGCGCAGAGTAACAGTAGATGGACTTACAAAGAGATGAGAAATAATAATAGCCAAGGAACAGACGGATGCAGACTTGAACTGGGAAGGGAATGAGAGATAATTCCTGAGTCGAGTTGAAATGCCAAAGAAGGGCGATGTCGTGAAAGAATTGTGTGCCTGAGGCCGCAAGGCATCTACTCCCCTTTGAAGCGTTCCGTTTATTCTCGCGTCGTCGACCGTCGAAGCAAATCTTTATTTAATCCTTCACGCACCCATACCCACGTCTTGCTTATCATTATGAGCAGGCAAGCCTTGTTTTCGTTGGTGCGCGATTCAGTCGGTTCCACGCTGAAGGTGGTTTCCATCAGTACAGGGAAAGTCCTGAACACGATGCCTTCGTCCGTTGCAGGCGTAGAGCTCTCAACGATCCTCTGTTTTATTGTCTGCTTTTCCCTCTTTCCAGCTGCATACTTCCTTAGCCAACGGTTCGTCCGCACTGCCAATGCCCGATACCGTCTGCTGTTCTTTTGGCACGCGTTTGACGCCCTTATACACATTCTTATCGAGGGCTCTTTCCTCTACGAATGCTTCTTCAGCTACGCCAACGCATACGGGTCCCCGCCATATTTTCTCGGAAACAAGGGTCGGATATACGGGGCATCATTTGGTAGAGGGCCCACCGCCATCCTGTGGCGGGAATATGCAAAGGCAGACCATCGGTGGGCCATTGCTGAGCCCACCATCGTCTCAATTGAGCTACTGACAGTTCTTCTGGGCGGCCCGGCTGCGGCGTACGCTTGCTATCTTCTGTGGAAAATGCACTCCCATCGGTTGAGGGACGGCAAGAAGATGGGTATTGCCTTGGGCCAGTTCTGGTTTCTCGCGACGATACTCGCTACGGCGGAGCTCTATGGTGGATTCATGACCTTCGTGCCCGAATTTTTGACGGGGTGCTCGCAATTGGAAACGGGGAATTTGGCATACGTTGTGTTGCATTTGGCTTTCTTCAATGGGGTTTGGGTTGTCGCTCCCGTCTGGGTTCTAATGGAGGCATACAAGGAGCTCATTTCGACCTCTATATCTCATCAAGCGCAACGAAGCAAGCGGTGTTAGATTCCATGCCTGTGAGTGGTATAAAAAGTAAGGGGAGGGAAGAAGGGGATATACACTGCAATGCCAGCTGCATGCATACTAATGCATTGCTACATTTTTATTGGGATATAGAAGATATTGACTGCCAAGTATATAATCTGCGTTATGCACATCACGAAGCAAAATTAATGCTACAGGTATATGATACCTCTCAGTCCTTATTAGAATTGTATCTAAGTGGACTTATCAGCAATCTTTAGCACCCATAGTTAAAAGGCTATCCCCAATAGCACTGGCGTTTTAGGGGTTGCAGAACTGCTTCTGAGACCTAAAAAACAAAATAGCAGAAGAAATGCAAATAGAACCGATTGGGGAGCAAAAAGCCATCGATTAGTCGACTTTAGAAGTCCAACGGCCCCGCCCAACGCCTCATCCTCTTCCCCCAAAGCTGCATGACCAAAACAATCAGAAACACCCCAAAGCAGATACCAGCCTGTGTCCCGAAACTCTTCTCAGTACCCAAATGCGCTGCCCACCGCACCTGGAAATAGCTCACGATAAATCCGCCGGTGGTCCTCGCAAAATTCAACCAAGCAGAAACCTCACCAGAGCCTTCAGGAAATGAGTCCAGGTTGTACGAGGTTATGGCCACGGTCGTGATCATGATGCCGAAGACGTACAGACCCCATCCCAGAGCCGTGAGCATGTAATGGTATCGGCGTTGGAGGGCAAAACCGAGGAGAACAAGGCCGGCAATAATAAAAGGGGTGGAAATCCAGATGGCAACGAGACGGGCCTCGGGCTCCAAGCGGCCTGAGTGGCGTTTTATGTAAAGAAGAGCAATGATATCGTGGAGCCAGTGACCAGCGAATTCACCCAGGATGGCGGCAACGATGGGAGTAAAATAGAAATATCCTAGTTCTTTCAGCACGAGGATCAAATGCACCGTTTAGCGAGAAAAGAAAAACTGACCTATTTGAAGCGGACCAAAATCGTACAACGGCGTCACGAAAATGGACAGGGTGGTATTGATCCCCACGACCCAGGCGAATGTGCACATGTAATAGAACCAGCTCAGTAGGAGAGTTGGTTTCATGATGACCTTCACAAGCCGCAGGACTGCCTCGAGCAAGGTGCTACGCTGTGAGCGCGACCTCCATTGCTCGACGCCAAACAGTCGGAGAAGCCGTGATTTACGCTCCGGTTGCTCTTCTACTGGGATATTGCGGTTATAGTATGTCTCCTCTCCAAAGAAGATGAGTGCCAGGAAACACAGGCCGGTTTCGACCGTGTAGACACCAAAGGCCCACTGCCATTTCTGGGTGGAGGTGATGAAGGCTGCCAACAGTGGACCGAAATAAGGGGAGAGCACGAAAAAGAAGGCCCAGATGTTAATTTTGCGGCTATTGCAGCATTAGCCGTGTATATCAAGTAGTGAAACATATGGTTTTTGTTCAACTTACGCATGTTCGTGGAAGAAGAACATATCCTTGATCACGATGAGCCCGCTCTAGAAGAAAATAAGAAGCTGAACTCTTGCAACTAACCCCATAGGAGAATTACCGCTTGAGCAGCTGTTGAGAAGAATCCATTCAAGATTCTCGCAGCCATGAAGTCCTCAAATGTGTGTGCCCCAGCGCACCACGCAGCTGTCCACACTGCAAATAACATGAACCAAAACAACACCGGCAGTCGGCCAAAGTAGGCACTGAAAACCGCGACAAACATACCACCGGCACCCAGCATGAAAACATTTCCCGCTTGTGAATGATTGACGACATCTTCTGACGTGTTCCACTCCTTCGCTTGCTGGAGCAGTGTCACCGCACCTGTGCCGCTACCATTATCTGGAAGAAAGGCACAGGCAGAAACTATAAGGAGGATGACATGCTTCTTGACCTGGCTCCAGTTGAGAGGATCAGTTGGGTCATCACTAGGCTGTGGGATAAGTATTGTTTTACCATCCCGAGTGAGTTTGAGGCTTGCTTCGGCTTGGTCTTCTAGGTGGAAGGTGTTGGCAGAGAGGACATAGCCTTCTGTCTCCCCCAAGCGATCAAGATCAAAATCCTGCGCATGGATATTTGGGGAGACATGTGTAGTAGAGGGTTTCTCGGTATCTTCGTGGGAAGAAGACATATTTGCTGGCGGTTGTGTTCGTATACCAGCTCGTGGGAAAAGTAAGAAGACGTCTTTTTGCGTCCATTGCAACGTATTAAATATGAGCACGACCAGAATACAAGAAATACAGGAATGTATAATTCAGCGTCACCTGGTGCATCTAGCGCCTCGGTAGAGATGCTCTTCAGTCGAATATAGTAATGGTCGATGCTCCAGGATAGAATCCGGGGTGAATCTGGGGAAAATCCGGGGACAGTGTGGATTGCGGACCCACTACCATGGAAATTACTTCATTGTCCTTGTATGGCCCTGCTCGTATCTGTAATGTCGTTGTCAGAGGGTCGGCAGTTGGAAGTTGCACACTTGCCGAGTTGCCTCCTTTTCATGCTGGGCCCTGGCAATTGTCGAGTCTTCATCTGCCGGGCCTCATTCAACCACCATGAGATAATTGGTTTTGCGATGCTAATAGACCCAGTCTAGTGCCACAGTCTTGCGTATACTTCATATCCATAGATTGCATACGTATCCGAAGAGCAGCCGACCAACTTGTATTTGCTGGCGAGAGTAAGCACTGTAGTAGTATACGAGTAGAATGTTGGGTGACGACGAGCACAATTGCTGCAGCATGATAAACAGAGTGATCCACATACCGGCGGGATATAAATGACTTGACACTTCTTCTGCTTTCCTCAATTTCATGGCGGACTATTTCCGATATTCCATACAAGAAGCCTTGTTAGAGACCATGGCATCAAGCATTTCCCACCTAGCCCTGTGCCTGGCGCCTTTGGCTGCCATCTTATATCTTGTCCATCAGTACTTCTACAAGGGACTGAACAAGTACCCCGGCCCATTTCTGGCCAGGGTAACTCATCTATGGCGATTCTGGGACGTCTACAAGCGCCGACCAGACATGACACACATCCGTCTGCATAAGAAGTATGGAGACATCGTCCGACTTGGACCGAATACACTTTCCTTTGCGGACCCAAGCGCAATAAAGGTGATCTACGGGTTGAATAAGGGCTTTGTGAAGGTACATTACCCACCCTTTCATCTTACTCCAGCCCTGCTAATGCAATGCCTTGACAAATAACTTAAAGTCGGAGTTCTACCCTGTGCAAATGTCTATCTCAAAAGGGGAACCTCTCCCCTCACTCTTCTCTGCCGTTGATGAGCGTTTCCATGCCAAATTGCGTCGGGCTGTCAATAATGCATTTGCCATGAGTACGCTCGTCCAGTACGAGCCGATGGTGGACGAAACTACCAAGGTCTTCCTCGATCAGACTGAACGGCTGTTTGCACAAGAAGACAAAGTCTGTAACTTTTCCCAATGGCTCCAGTTCTATGCGTTTGATGTTATCGGAGCTGTTACGTACAGCAAGCGACATGGGTTCATCGAGAGGAACAAAGATGTAGATGGCATCGTGGCGCAACTGGCGAAGATATTTGATTATGCTGGCCCGGTAAGAACATAACTCATATGATTCACATCAATAAGTCTGAATCAGTTACTGACGATCTGCTCACCTTTAGATCGGCCAAATGCCCTGGCTGGATAAAATATTCTGGAAAAATCCCATCTTCAGTTACCTCACCAAGCTGGGGCTAATTGACAACTCCTTCGCCGTGTCAATATTTGCCAGGGCCCGAATGAGCGAACGCCTCTGTTCAGGCACAGACCCCAAAACCAAGCAACAGCCGCTCCAGAAAAGCAGACGCGGTGACCTCCTTTCCATGTTTCTCGCTGCCCAAGAAAAGAACCCCGACTTCATGAACGACAAGCGTGTCCTGACCATGGCGACGTCGATGGCATTTGCCGGTTCCGAAACAACCGCCATCAGTCTTGCATCTGTCTTCTATTTCACTCTCAAGCATCCCCAATACCTGCAGAAGGTCCGAGAAGAGATCGATTCCGCCATCCGGGACGGGCTGATTGTCGATCGCCCCTCGGGACTCGTCTCCTGGCCAGAATCGCAGAAACTTCCCTATCTAGACGCTTGCATTAAGGAGGCATTCAGACTGCATCCGGCGGCAGGTCTGCCGCTTGAACGTGTGACCCCGCCTCAGGGAATAGAGGTCTGTGGAGAGAAAATCCCCGGGGGTGTGACCGTAGGCTGCAATGCGTGGGTGATCCATCGCCGTCCTGAGATCTTCGGCGAGGATGTAGATGTCTATCGCCCCGAACGGTGGTTACATGCCAGCCCCGAGCAATTGAAGAGTATGAATGCCACCATGTTCCAATTTGGCGCTGGTGCTAGGACGTGTATTGGGAAGAACCTTAGTCTCATGGAGATCTATAAGCTGGTCCCCAGCTTTTTGAGACGCTTTGAAGTGAGTTTTGTCAGTCCCCAAGAGGAGTTCATGTCGTATACTACTAACACGGTGCTCTATAGATCAGTTTAGCGAATCCTGGAGAGGAGTGGAAATTGTACAATGCATGGTTTGTAAAGCAGCTGAATTTCGACACCAAGTTCAAGGTGAGGCTTCAAAAATGAATTTGGATAAGTACATGTCTTTAGTATAAACTGAAAAGATATACAAATAAATCGACATTTGTTGTACTCTCTGAAGAGACCTATTGCCATTGACAGACCGTTACATACCATTATGTTTACGCACTAGTTAACTGTTCATGGTCAGCAAACAACTTTGCTGATGGTGGCAGTGGTTGTTGGAATTATTAATATTCAATTCACTATTAACTATTATGACGAACATTTCCAAGGGATTTCCAAGGATATCCACGTCATCAAAGCATGCCCAGAGAAACTGCCAAACCTTAACGCAACACTGTCTTGTCTGCCTTGTCTGCTTACAACAACTGCGCCACAACGTTCCTCGCAGGCAAAATCCGCAGCTATCCACCCTCTCATACTTAAAAGTGTCCAGGGTCCTTCGTTTTGGTTTTCTCCATTCCTGTATCATCACCGCGATCTTGTCCCAACTGCCTCAGTTCATCATGTCTCACTATCCGCGTAAGACTCCGTCCCTGTCATCGACCTCATCGGCTTTCGCATTCTGCTGACTGTCAATAGAACCCCCGTATAATCCATACGGACAACCGCCTCCAGCTCAAGGCTATCATCAGCCTCCATATCCACCACAGCCTGGATTCAACACTGGTCCTCCTCATCCCCCTCAGGGATACCACCCCCCTCCCAATGGCCAGTACAATCGACCGGCCCCTCCCCCTCCTTCCCATCCCCCCTCTTACCCCGCCGCCCACGGCGGCAACTACGGCGGCGGCCCACCACCTTCATCTCCCTACGGCCATCAGCCATATCCTCCACCACCGGGGCCTCCAATGGGTGGCTACCCTCATCCAGCAGGCCAGTACCCTCCGCAACAGCATCCCCCTCAGGGACCGCCTTCCGTGCCCTCCCCGGGATATATCCCGGGCCAGCTCGCACAAGGCGATTACCGCCCGCAGGCTGATCAGCTCCGCAAAGCGATGAAAGGATTCGGCACGGATGAAAAGGCTCTGATCCAGGTTCTTGCACGGCTAGATCCCCTGCAGATGGCTGCTGTGAGATCGACATACTCAAGCCATATCGGCCGTGATCTGTACAAGGATATCAAGTCCGAAACAGGCGGCTACCTGGAGCAGGGTCTTCTCGCTATCGTTGACGGCCCGCTTGCTCTTGATGTCACACTCGTGCGCGAAGCAGTCAAGGGTGCCGGCACCAAGGAATGGATTCTCAACGACGTCCTCCTGAGCCGCTCCAATGCGGACCTCAACGCGATCAAATCCGCCTACCAGCTCAAATACAACCGTTCTCTGTCTAAGGATGTGGAAGATGACCTCTCATTTAAGACGCAGACGCTCTTCAGAGCCGTTCTCTCCGCCACGAGACACGAGGAATGGTACACGGTCCCATCCGCGCACGCAGAAGCGGAAGCGCGAGCCATCCACGATGCTACCTCTGCTCGACTCGTCAATGATGTTACCGAGGTGTGTTCGATTTTCGCAAATGCCTCGGATAATGAGCTGCGTGCCATCAACCACGCCTTCCAGGCGAGGTATCATACCTCTCTGGAAAAGCATATCGCCAAAGAGTTCTCGGGCCACATGAAGGATGCACTGTTGAGAATGCTGCAGACGGCTACTGATCCGGCCATGCACGATGCGGAGGCCCTTGAGAATTGCATGAAGGGCGCAGGAACCAAGGACGAGAAGCTCCTCACTCGGATTGTCCGGCTGCATTGGAACCATGGCCATGTGAACCAGGTCAAGGGAGCCTATCGTGTGAAGTATGGGAAGGATTTGATCCAACGGGTGAAGGGAGAAACCAGTGGGGATTACGAACGATTGATGGTTGCCATGTTGGAGTAAAGGTATTACTTCTCGACATTATTACGTGCTTTTCTTTTCCATGGATCTGGTTGGGAGGCCGTTTGTATTTTATTGATCTGTGATATCCCCCATACTGCTGATTTCTGATCACTTGCACTTATAAATATTACTTCATGCATAAAGAGGAATGGTCTTGAGTCAACTTTGGCAATGTCTTGTCACGGACCCATAGCTGTTTCCCTTCCGGCTAGATGAAACAGACTGCAGATAAGCAGACAATGGATTCTGCTAGCAAGAGAAATAGTCACGTTATACTGAGATGTAACTAAGCCAGCCATCCATACACTCAGAGTGGAATTCCCCTGTACACTCCTCGCAGTTGAGATACACAACATCTTCTGAGTGATGTTCACGGCAGATGCCACATTCCACATCAGAGATGTCACGGCCTTCGCACAACGAGCGAAGAACAATGGTGCAGCTGGTACCTGTGGCTGTTTGGATGACCATCACTGCTTGCCGAGTGGATGAGACATGAAAGATAATCTGGTTTTCGCGAACTGTGGCAGCTGAGATGGTCTGGCTTGGCCGATGGACTGTTACTGGGTTTAGGATGACAAAGTCATGATCAGAGACTGTTGATAGTAGAGCCAATATGATAATCCTGGCTATACATCTTAGTATTCCTGAGAAGGGACGTGGCCTCACTCATGAACCATCTTCATCTTAGGAACAAGGCCGGTTGCTTCGGGAGCAGGAGTTGCTCTCTTGGGAACTAGGGATGCCTTCTCAGGAGACTAACGGCTCCTGGAATTCCAGTGCACAGTCTCCAAGAATACATCAATATATGCCTGGTAATTAGCATATTAGACAGTGTAATGCTTTGAGGAAAGCCAGCCGGACTTATGAGAGGCATTTGCCAGATTTTCTCCATAATATTCATGCCTTTCACTGCAAGCCCATTCTCCATAACAACATCTGGCCCATTCCACAATCATGGGATGCCTTCCTGAAACCCGTACAGAGAAATGGTAAGACCATAATGAAACTGACTGCTTTGCTGCTAGGGAAATTATCTATGCCCACCTTTTGAACCGATTGTGCACATTGCGCATCACATGGAGTCCTCTCATGACATATTTGGCTTTCCCATGTCAACAGGGTCCACTTTGAACTCATTTTACCCGAAGAAAGGAAGAACCTTAAAACAAAGGGAGGGGAAGAGGAAAGGGAAGGAAAGACCTCTTTCAGGTTCACTCTGCTCGGACTGGACGTGTGATCTGCGCTGTGGTCCCTGCTTAGACGCCGCGGCATGTCGGCAAAAGTTTAAGGTTTACTATATCGGGACAGGTCCCATAAACTAGCGTGTGTCGATCATAGTTAACCTTATCGAGCTACATCGACTTCCAATGTATATAATATATATATATGTAATGATCTATGTAGGCGTGCAAAAGACCCATGACACCACTGATCTTGTCTTCCTCCGTATCTATGTATTCATGGCTTTTGACAAATAAGCACCGCTGAACCAGTGTCCCCCTGCTTGTGTCTGCCTTAGGGAGGGGGACTCCCCAACGCATCCTAACAAAGGGCACTATATAATCCCACTACAAAAGAATACTCTTCAACCGGGGATTAGCTAGATGCCTCAGTAGTCGAGCTGCGTGCAGACGCTACATATGGTGTCTGGACCATCTTGGGATGGCTTGCCGCCCAATGATGGAATTCCCATCTATGCAGAAGGTCATGCACGTATCTCGCCAATTTGTAGGTGGCTGGTTCGAATCCCCCCTGGGCCCCCCGTTTTTTTATTCAACTTCATCCCATGACAGCTTTAGTCGCCGAGTGCCCCGCCAGCTTATATACCTACCTACCCTCAAGAGCTTCTTCCTTCAGCCATACCCCACTAGAAGAACTATGCCATCGAATATATCGGACAGACTTCGTAACGCGAGACTGATGCTTACAAACTGCCAATTTCAACAGTAATCCTTGTACACTGACTGGTACAGTGCTGACATTGCTCGTCCATATATTATTCAGCAATTCTACCTATCGAGGTAGAACCCTTACTTTATGATTCCACCATGTTGTCTGTTTATTGTAGGATACCTTTTGATTGACAAGGCATTTGTAGATACTGATGATGTCACAGAAGCTGAAGTAAAGAGGGAAGAATGAAAAATGGATAGTGCGAAGACTAGTTTAACGTCGAGATAAACATAAAGACGTCTTCCATGGAGTGCGAAAGCAGATTTTGAGTCATATAACGAACTCGCTGGGTTATGTATATTGCATCAATAATTAGAGCAAAATCTATAATGATACCGACACCCCAGATGAAATCCAGCCTGGAGTGATTCTGGAGTGGTTCTGCAATACGTATTATACTCGTTCATGGTGCATTTCATTTCATTTCATGTCTTATTACTACTATTATCATCTTCGTCATAATCATTAGCATGGGTAACATAATCTCGTAGCTAACGCTCTAATCAGAGATAAAAAAAGCCATCAAACAACCTCGCCCACAACGACAACATGCGCCCCCGGAAACAACCCAGTGACACCAGCGTAACAACCCCAGAACCAGTCGTCATTAATATTCTCCGCCTCAGTGATCTCTGCGCCACGTGGAAACATCAATTCATCTTTGATGTCATCTTCGGGAAACCAAGACCAGCGGGCATGGACAATTAATCCTATCCCACCGTCGGGCGGGAAACGGCGAGAATGGGGCGATGAGAAGAAAGTAGGACTGGCTGGAGAAGAGGTTGAGTCGGTATTATTGTTATTATGGTTGTTTTTAACAATGATGTTGTTGTTAGTGTTGTTATTACCGCTTAACGCTGAGCGAACGCGAGAGGCCTTCTTCCTTCTCTCAGATCCTTCTTTCCAGCTCCAGTCTCCAGAGCCGATCTCCGGCGACGGAATAACCGTATTGCTTCCCGGAAATGTAGCAGAGGTAGGAGTCGACGCGTGTTGCTGTTGCTGTTGTTGATGAAGGGCATATTCGTCTCGTAGAGCATGTCCACCGACAAGACCACGAACAACCACCCTTTTCTGACCTTCTTCGTGGGTTTCGAAGCCGATCACGACCATACGATGACCTCTGAGACACCGGCGCCAACCATTATGACCGTTTTCCTTGCTGATTTTTCCCCAAGCGACCAGTTTAAAGTAGCAGTTTGCGCAGATGTCGTAGTCACCTTCGTTGCATTCGAGGCAGTGGAATCTGGTCATGGAAGTAGGGATCGGGTAGGCACAGATATCGCATCTGGTGGAGATTGAAAGGGTCTTATATGTTGTATTATTTTCTCTTGAGGTGGGAGCTGCAGGTTGTATTGGTCCGTCGCGAGTCACACAGCAAATGGGAAGAAGTGGATGAGTGCAGCATTTTCCTTGATTCACACAGCGCCCACAGAATCCCCAGTCTCCTTCATTGCACTGTGCGCATTTCCAGAAACAGTCGTTCGCAGATGATTGGCATATGTCACAGAACAGCCCAGCCTGGAGTCTGCGAGCTGGGTCTTCATTAGTCATCTGCTTGCCCTCGCTTACCGTACGACGGGCTATCCCAGAGGGACGTTGGTATCGAAACGATAGGAGGATGTGAGGAGGTTCCTGTGCCGACGATGACTGAGCCTGTGGAGAGGGTCTTCTCTTCTCATGCTCTCTTCGCGCGGAGGCACCGAATCCAGACCATCGACAACCCCTTCCCAGGCGGTGACAGCGAAGGCAAATATTGTAGTTTCCATCCTTACATCTTGAACAGTTCTTGTAGACTTCGTATTGGATGTTTGTTTTCCCGCACCGTTCACACGATGTCGACGGTTCGGGGTAGAGGGCTGTAGGAGTACGAGGGGAACGTGAAGAAGACGTTGAACGCCCGTCTCGATGAGTTGTAGAAAGATCAAAAGTCGTCTGAGAGGCAGGAATGGGCAGAGCAACCTCTGAACGGGACGGCGCAAAGGTGCGGTACGGGCTTCGAAGCTGGGTAGTTGTCGAAGAACTAGTCGAGGGTCTGCTGGTTGTTTGTGCGCGCTCTCTGGTTCCCGCGAGAAACATATTCGGTGTGACTTGCTCAGATTCAGTCGCTCGTCGGGACCTTCTTGCAGGCGGGTCTCCTGCTTCCATTCTACGGAGTTGCGAAGTTCGAACCCGATCAGAGGTCATATCACTGGCGGATCGCGCGGCAGGTCTAAGATCCACTGCTGACGAGGATGCATGATGAGTCGCCAATGGAGACGGCCTGCGACGTCTCCCTCCCTGATCGGATAAATTCCTTTGGTGACCCGAGTCCCTGGAACGGCTCGATGGTAACTCAAGCAACGGTGAGCTGTCGCTGGCTGGATGATTTCTGGTTGCCGTTGTCTCCTGGGGAGCGGCAGCTGTTGCTGGAACCTGTGCTTGTGCTGATTGCGACGAAGCACGGGAACGCGACGATCGTCCTTGGACAGGCTGCGTCGATTCCTGTGTTCGCTGGGAGCGCGAACGCAGTCGATGCCGTTGACGGTACGCGTCGGCGATCCGTTCACTAAGCTCTTCCTCTTGGGCAGGCGAAAGATGATCCAGATCAATGCCATCCAGCAACCCGTCTTCGATAATCTGCCGCAGGATTTCTTCTTCCATGGTTTCCACGTCCGACAAACTCAGCAACGACCTCAAGCTCGATTGATGTCTTGCACGCCTAGATGACTCCAAGGAATCCTCGGCAGAAGCTGCACCGCGCTGCGCCCGCTGTCGAGCCTGTCTCCTCGCTTCACGCTCATCCGCACGTCGCCGTCTCAAGCGCCCATCTTCAGTATCAGAACCCCGCGCATGACCAGACGCAGACGACTGCTGCCGTTCGCGGTAATTCAGACGTCTCCCCGAATTCCTGCTCTCCTGGAGACTCAACTGCCGGACTTCCTCAACCACTTCCGAGTCTGGTCCCTCGGTATCTGAGGAACTAGACCCGGAAGGAATAACAGAATCACCCGGCTTATACCGCTTCGCAACCTCCTCTTTTTCCGCATCAGACTTCATGCGATCAGGGTTCGTCGCCAAGAACATATCCAGCAAGGTCGTAACGGTAGCGTTCGGTCTGGTGCCACGCACCATTGCACGACATGACGGGCAAGTGTATCGTACAGACGATTGAGACGATCGTCGGCGCGAATGCTGCACAGAGAACCATTCCTTTAAACACGATCCACAAAAGGTATGGAGGCAGTCGAGGAGGGTGAGAGGCTGGTACAGAAGCTCGGTGCAGATCTACCCATGAGACAAATCAGATAATTAGTACGGGGGAATGACAAGTTGACAGCTCGCAAAGAGAGGTGAGATCGATGGACCGGAGCTGACATCATAGTGCGATACGTACGGAGCAGACGAGTTCCTTTTCAAGATCCTCCACCAGTCCGGGAGGGTCCCCTGGTTTGGGAGTCATAGGAGGATAACGCGATTTGGATGGGTCGGCGGACTTGCTGTCCACGGTTTTGCAAAAGGGAGAACCGGGGATCGAGTGGAGGGGGCTGAGGAAATGTGAAGACAGTTCGGAGAAGTTGATTATTCCGATGTTCCTGGGAATGCACGTGCACCGCTTGCCCTATATGAATCTGTTCACCACAATGCAACAAGGGGTTCAGGTGAAGAGGGATGAAGTTGCAAGCAGTGAATTTCTGTCTCTAATATCATTTTCTAGGCAACTATCAACATATCAGATGACTCCACATGCTAGTAATTGATAGGATAACATGTCTTGTGTGTGCCACCTATGCCGTGCAAGGTATGTCCCGTCAAGTCTACGAAGTAAATCCTTGGCATTTTATGAGCGTACAGAAGCAGTCATGGATACAAATCATTTCCAATAATTACAGCATGCAAATCCAGTGCTTTTTGGGTCAATAGAGTGGTACGGGATACTATCCGCCTGGATCCATTCCATCCCAAGCCAGAGATTCACCAAAACAGCTCACCTCTTAGAAAAAGATGGCCAATACATAAGGCAAAACTGAGGGTTAAAATGCCATCCTACTCTGCAGAGATGCAGTCACTATCAGCTCCAGGGCAAGTATATTCATCAAGGGGCCTGGGAGCTCAGATTCAAGCATGAGCATATTGGTAGCTTTGTAGTCACCTAATCTGTGCAATGCCATTGTCATCCGCAACATAAACCACTATCCAAGTGCAAGGGCTTTATTGTTTCATGGCGAGCAGAGTATCCGCTTGGTATCTAAATCACTCTCAAATTCGCTCATTTCTTCACCCTCAAGTGCGGCTTAGCTGTTGTAGATTCACCTCATGCCAGCAGAAACCCAGTGAAAATCTCTGGCATCTCTGTCTATAAAATGCCCTCCAAGCTCCCCAGCTGAACTTGAAGCCGTTTTCTTCCAACCACATCCCAGCACCCATTTTCCTTGCCTTCTGTACTTTATCCCATATTCTTCTGAAAATCTCGCTTCTCTGACTCGTTCTCGCTCGAAACAGTCTCGATTCAAGACGCACCAAGATTTACTTCTCTGCTTTCACTTAGGAAAACCAAAATGAGCAGTGAGAGAAGGGAAAAGCTCTTTCGTCCTCCCGAGAAAATCAATTCTCTGTTTCCCATGCATCTGGAGACCAAGGACGACGGGGCTCCTAGACCTTCTTCTTCGTCTCAAATCGAGACCACCCCCGCTCCCGAGAGCACCAAGAAACAGACCGCAGGCAAGGCAGCTTGTCGTGCTAAATATGGTATTGCCGCTGGACAGAAACGCGCGGCTTCTGACGCCCACCCAGGGGCCCTTCCCGTTCCCGCAAAGAAAAATGGCAAGGGTAAGGCTAAAGAGAACGTGGGAATGAGTACAGGAGAAAACAATCCCAATAATCCCGTCAGCAAGCTTCTGAATGAGCCTCAGAATTCACAGCCAAGCGCCCCAGGAAAGTCCTCTGGAGGAAAATCTTCGGCAAAGGCCCCGAAGGAGTCAGCCGCTACCCAGGAGTCCTCTGCGCAGCCTACCCCTAAGAAGCAGAGGACCATAAGGGGCCCCCCAGCAGGTTCTAGCCCACTTGAAAGGTCCAGATATTGGGTGAAGCATGTGGAAAATGTGCTGGAGATGTATCTTCGGCATCATCCTAAAGACTATGGTTTGGAACCAGTGATTCTTCAGATACGCTATTACAGAGAACTCGTCAACGAGGGCCAAGAGCTCACTCTCGCCCAGATGGAGAAATGCCGAGACACTGCTCGTCAGGTCGACCGACGAGTTGTCGTAGTCGAAGCCGAATACTTCGCTGGCCAGGCAACTGAGAACCAACGTCAGCGCAAACAGCAAGGTGTTGTTTTCGATGGTCTTCAGTGTTTGAAGGCCAATCCAGCCAATGTAGCCAAGGTGGCAGACATCCAAGAAGAGGACTCCAGCAAAGTTGATGCCGTCCTAGCCCCAGCTGAACGGCAGGCGAGGAATCTAGAGGCCACTCTAGCCAGGCCTCCAGCCGCCAAGGGTATCCTGAGCGACCAGTATATTAAGAAAAAGGCGAGGTTTAGCGGTAAAAAGGTTGCGATGAAGACTTATACCTCCGGGCCTCTGGCCAGCCCTGTCGACAACCAGTGCAGTGACAGCCCTGCTGTCAGTACACCCGCTGTCCCTACCCAATTCAATTCGGATATAGCTGAGGAATGCTCGGAAGTTAAGCCTGAGATCCCGGACGATTTTGGAGAGGGCAAGTTTCAGCTGGATAACTCCTGGTGTAATGCTAGAGGCATGGACTTCATGGGCAACGACGCTTTCGAAACTGTTCCTAGGGCGACGGAAGAATCGTAAGAAGAGTGATCAGTGAGGAATTTTCGAAGGGAATCCAAAGGGTGTGCTACTAATACGGTCATGTCTGGGGATGGGGAGTGATGGTTTCGTGTTCTCTCCTTCGTTTTTCTCGAGTGGCTTCGTTTGATCTTCAACATTTTGATTTGGGGGTCGACAGGAAGATGGAAGATGGAATATGGAAGGTCAGACAATGGTGAAGATCCCTCTCTTCGTCAGTATGACTCTACATGGTTCTGGATCTGAAGTCGGTACAGGCCAGTCGGGGGGGAGATAGTCGCGGACAGCGCAGTTTATCCAAGAACAGAAAAGACAGAAAATAATACTTCGGTAGAGCTTGGTAGTAGGCTTTGATTCCTGACCTGCGCGTCCAAGATCAGTGCTATCTCGTAGAAGTCCTCTCTCAGCAGATGCGGTTACCCTGCCCCGTCTGTAGTAACACAGGGATACAAGACGCCGACAGAAAGCGACTATCCAAGTCTCTACAAGAAAGTACAGCGAAGCACGTAATATCATTCAAGTTCCATCCGCAACCGTAAGTATGGCCACCCCGGATGTCATTATCCATTACATGTACCCACTTCCCCATAAAGGAAAAAAACAAGACCAAACATCATGAATTCCGGAAACCTTAGCGTACCCAGGTCCAAGGACAAAGGTTCAGAGGCTCGGTAATTTATGCCATGTAGTTCGAGTTAGGTCAAATCGCGTCGTACGGGATGTTTTGCCGACAGACAGAGAGGCTCTTTTTGAATTTGCGGGGAAACAATGCAAGGGAGAAGGTAAGACAGGACAAGAACAAAAAGAAAGGAATTTTGTCTTCTCGGGGAGGTCAGCTCGTCTCACCAGAACTAGATAAGTATCCTCTGGTGGCAATATGGGGAAATTGGGCCTTGATCGGGGGTCTGTTTTAAACTAGATGTGGCAGAAGTGACAGGTGCGAAACCATGGATAGAACATTAAGCAATAATAAACAGCACCAAAGAAGAAGAACCGATGATACATCATCTCACCAAAACTCCATAGTTAATCCATCCAAGAACCACTCAGCCGTTGCAAGCACGAAGAGCCATTGAACCCCATAACCGGTTTTTTCCTCCTGCACTTCCGAAATAGGTCACACACAACTGCAAAGTTGGTCTCAGACTCGGACTCATGCCAATCAGCGCCGTCAGGTCTCCCGTATTCTACAGGGAGGAGAACCTTAAGTTGGTCTGAGCCTGAGCATGGTCTGTCTAGGTACACTGTACGCTGGAAAGCGGACAGCTGGACGGATGCACTGCACCCCGCAAGAATCGGACCCCCAGGGAAAAAAAAGGGTTTTCCCACTTGAACTCTGGACTGGAACAGTCCGGGGAAGGAAATTTACACTTTCAGCGTGATAACGGTGATGATATTGTGTCTGTTTCGGGCAGTACGGGGTTGGAGGCTAGACTTCACCGGGGTCGATAATGGGGATAGCATGGGGTGGAATATATCTGATATTATACTCCGTAACCGGCAGGAAATAGCATATACCGACATGCAGGGATATTAATCTCTCCCAAGTTCAACCCTTGTCAGGGATGCAGCGAACATGCATATCACACAACACAACTGATAATCAGCTGTCCATACAATGCATGCATCCGTCCGTCCACGGACGCAGATACGCCCATAAGCACACGGCGCGGCATGTATCAGGATATGGCTGGATGGTATAATATCATTAGTATCATCTATAAAAAATACCCAAAAGCACGACACGATACGGAAGATTCGAATCATCTTCCCTGAGCGATTGGATAGACCTTGACCGCCTTTTTTTTTCCCCTTCTTTGTTTTCTGAAGTTTTAGCAGGACAGTCTCCGGGGAATGAAAAGTTCAAGATAGCTATCTTGTGAGCGGGGTGACTGGGCGGGACAACATGGCATGCATGGGCGAGTAGAGGATCTGATACCAGCACCGCATGCGGCGCATGTCTACGGAGCCAGTGGAGCTCCCAACGTTGCGGATGGGCTATCAAATGCATGTAACCAGCTGTCTGTTGGTCTGCAACGCAAGAAGACGGACAGGAACCGGCGTCCAAGCGTTCCTTCAGCATCGATCATATCGTATCATATCAATTCCAGTAGAATCTACGCTTGGACAGTGAGTCGTATCTCAGATTTCTCTGAAGAAAAGAAAAGAGAAAGGATTTGCGGATATCTCTGCCAAAGCGGCTTGTGCCCAATGCAATCCCCAACGTCCACGCGTTCGGGGGGAGAGTAGAGGTGACGGTGGAAGTAAACGCATTGCATTATGCAGAAGTACCCGTGATCCATATGCAGCATGAAGGGGCTGAGCTCAGTACATTGTGCTGTATGCTGTATCTGAGCTCCAGACGAGATGGGAAGAATACTTGCGCATGGACGTTGATATTCATGAGCGGTTGAATGGAGCAGCGGATAGGACGCCGATGGCGCGTTGAGCTGCCGGGATGAATATTAAATATGTAGTAGACTAGTATGGACGTCTGTTCTCCGTACCTAAAATAAAACGGGTAGCTGAATATGTCAGATAGGCGTTGCAGGAAGCAACTCGGAAGATTTGTTGGGGAAGGGGAAAAGGACAATGCAGATCTATCCAGCACGTTCAACCATTTGGACAGAGCGCTCTGGAGGCAACGCAGAAACTGACATAGCCGATAATTAATGGCGTGACAGCTAAGCCGGGGCGAGAGCAGGGATTCATGATTCAGGAGCCGTGCTGGATGTAGTAATAATGTGCTGCTGGAGGGTCCAGATCATCCAACATGCGCCGTCCGAGGAGAAAAATCGTATGGTTTAGAGTTGGGCATGGAGAATCCGGGTCCGTGGGCTGCTTAGCACTTACTATGTATAGTAATAATAAGTAGATGGATACACACACACACACACACACACACATACATACATACATACATTCTTCATTTCATGCATGGCAGTACATTGCGCGGCACAGCATCCATGAAGGCCATGACTCGAGGTTCTACTCTGTAACGTTCTAACTCCAGTGGCGACCGTCGCATCGATGCTCAGCCCTCGGCGCACGATCCTCAGTACCTGCAAAGGAACTACCATGTTTCATTGATAAGAGATCGATGGCAATAATGTCGAGTCGTGGCAAGAACCGTGGAGTTGCTCCGGCCGTGCACATTCTGTGCGTCGCTCCGTCTCCACGCCCCCGGACGATGCAGGAGGGAGATTGCAATGCCAACGTACTCCTGACATCATTTCGACAGTTGATCTGATGAAATTCTCCAATTTATTGTACCATTTACCGTATTCCGTACGGAGCAGAGAATGTGGGATGACAACCGGCCGAAGACAGGCCGGGGCAGCGATGCCGAGTCATGGATGTCCGAACGGACGGATTATTATACTAGTTGTAGTATTAATATTATACCACTCCTACCACTAATCATAATGCAG
The DNA here is from genome assembly GCA_002976275.1 of Monascus ruber. Lineage (NCBI taxonomy): Eukaryota > Fungi > Ascomycota > Eurotiomycetes > Eurotiales > Aspergillaceae > Monascus > Monascus ruber. Next base: position 2,821,416 of record PSNO01000001.1, on the reverse strand, counting down.
CAATCAGGATATCGTAAGACGACAGAAGGGTTTTGCATCGGCGCAGCAAGGTTTTCCGAGTGGCGAAAACGGAAACCAAGTCGATGTTCATAAGAATTGTCAGGACATGACTCGTAGGATGCAATAATGATGATTAATGCATGTTTCGCATTGTGTATGGACTCCGGGGATGCTCTTGATATTAATTCAACTGTCTGGTATGATATGATCCTTCTAAACGGAGTGTTCTTCCTCGATTGATGCGTCGGGTGTGTTCAATCCATCCAAACCCATCCAAATCAATCGGGTGGGTCGGGTCTTCCCCAGACATGCGTCTAGAAGGGAGATAGCCTCGATAATCTGTTAATAATACTATAATAATACTTTACTATATGCATGGCCACAGCGGTTGGGTTTCGAGTCCGGCAAGCCTGATTAGCCGGCACGATGAGACCAGTCCGAAGTTAAACAGGGATAAATTAAAAATAAAAAAATTCAGATGGCATCAACCACGGTTCTGGACTGCTATTCCGGATGTCTCTGTTCCAGCGCCAGCGCTTGCATCCGTGATGGAAGCTTTGGGGTGAACGTTGTGATAGAGGACGGACTGTCCTCGAAGAATGTGATATGCACAATCGACGAGAATACCGTGCGCTCGATTCCTGTATCCTGTACGCATTAGAAGTAGACGTACTCGTACGTCTTGGGATCAAACCATCGAGTAAGACCGGCGCGTCCCAGCACGGAGGACGAGCGGCACAGGCGATCCGAGTACTACCTAGACTGGTCGATTGCCGTGCGCATCGCCGTCGTCATTGGAGTCCGTTATCTTGATTCTCCCGTGGACTTTGATATCACGGTGGCCAGGGCTGCTGCCAATGACCCCGGCGACTGTCCATCCATCGGCCGTCTGCCATCGACCCTGTTTTGCCGTCTTTTCCCCAGACTATTAATCATTATTCACGGAGTTAATTAGTATTAGTATGATCATGATCTGATCTGGTCCCGGTTCCGGTTTGTTCTTCTTAAACTTCCTTACTTACATACGCTCCTCCCGGCTGTTTCCCCTCATCTTCTCCTCCATCAGCTTCTCCATCAGACGTCAATCTTCCAACGGTGGCATTTCCCGTCTTTTATTACTGACGGCCTCTCCCATTGCCTCCTGCCCCAGGAATATTATTGCCTGAGTTTTCTTCTTCTTCTCCCTCTTCTTCTCTACGTGCTTTTGCTTCTCCTTCTCTAGATGTCCCTGTCAGAAGGTAAGCCAAACATTTCCTTCCGCTCCAATCTTTTTTTTCTGTTTTTCTCTTTTGTTCCGTGCGACTTCGGAGCCAGGCTTTCACTGGTTAACAGATGAGAAGGAGCATCCTTACCATGCTCTCCTCTCTTGTGTCACTGTTGCTCTCCATACAAACTCTCCTTCCTGGTCACAAGATGTCTCCATTTCGCCTGTCCAACGGAGCATTTCCCCCTCCTCCAGCAGCCTCATATTCTGCATCAGTCCAGCACACTTCCACTGACTGAAATAGGCTCCATTCCTCGACAATCCTCTCGCGATCCAGTGCGGCTGTGAACTGTACGCTGTTCATCCTGCTTTCATCATACTGGTCTCTCTCTGTGTCTCTCTCTTCTCCTCAGGAGCATACTTCATCCCCTTCAATCTGTTCTGATTGCATCATCTAAGACGGCCGAATGCCATACACTGCACCTTCACAGTCATCGCCTACAGCGCACCACTTCGAGCATTCTCCCACCCACCATGACTCCCGTGCTGCTTTAGGATCTCCTCACACTCGCCCCGACTGGCTATTTCGAAGTCGGCCCTATTCTTCGACCTCCTATGTCCGCAAGCATCGTAGGACTCCATCGACTAGCAAGGCTATCCTACACGCGGACGCTCCCCACTCTCAACATGCGGGCCTTCGTCCGTCATCCTCTCCGGCCACTAATCCGGTCATTCCTCGGGGACCCATCTCCCCGCCGGATAGCTCTGCCAGTTCTAGTGATGAGGAATCACCGAGTCCCAAACGCGAGAGCCTGAGACTGGAGGAGCTGGAGGCTGCCGTGAGGTCTATTGAGCAGAATCGGGGGTCTTCGCCAGAGAGAAAACTCGGAGCGTCCGCCCTGCCACTTTCAGATGAGGCTCGCAAGATTTCCCATTCTCGTTCGTCGACGGAGCCGTCGGCTATCCCGAGGCCGGAAGGGTCCGCCTGCATTTCCCCTGATTCCAGCGACCGGGAAGAGGAAAGGATGACGCCCAGGGTCCGCAAGAAGTCGGGAGAGCTGGTGAGGCCCGCGCTGCGTCCACCCTCTCGACGACGACCCTCGAGTATGCCGGGAACCCCGACCTACTCGAAGGCGGTGCATTTCGACTCGCAGCTGGAACATATCCGTCACTTCTTACGGCTGGACAAACCCTTGGCAGTCAGCGCCGACACATCACCAGCCAATGAGCACAGCACTGAGACGGAGTATCCTTTCCCTTCCGAGGGTCCGTCCTTTGGATGGGAACTGCGCCTTCCAAACTTTCCTAAGGACCAGTCGGCCCGAGCCCATCAGCCTGTCCGCCTTGAAAGGGTATACCTTTCATCAGACAGGAGCACCCTTGTCGGCGTGGTAGCAGTGGCTAATCTTGCATTCCAGAAGCTCGTGGTGGCTCGTTTCACCTTTGACTACTGGAAGACTGTCTCCGAGGTTGGAGCCGATTACAGCGCCGACGTGCGTCGAAAGCAAGCGCACGATGGCTATGACCGGTTCACCTTCGGCATCAAGCTCTCTGACCAGACTAATCTCGAAAAGAAGACCATGTTCATCTGCATCCGCTACTCCGTCAACGGCCAAGAGTTTTGGGATAACAACAACTATACGAACTACCAGGTCGACTTTATCAAGACTCCCAGGTCCGATTCCAAGGAAGAAGGGTCAACAATCAGACCTGCAGCGTCTCTCCCTCGGAGCAGAAGCTCCACTAACATCCATGATATCCGGCATCGCTCGCTACCTGCGTCCTTTGACGACTTCTCCGAACTTGACCAATACAAGTACCTGTCGTTCGACCCCTTGCCCAAACCGGCCAAGAAAGAGTCCTTGCCCAAACAAGACACGTCGGAAGACCTGGTTTCCGATGCCCCCAAGCGCCGTGACCCCCAAACCCGCCAGGCCTTTGGAAATCGCTATGACTTTGGGGCGTCTTTGTCGGCTGCCATGCGCACTAAGCCCACCGAGGATCGAACTACGTTGACTGCCAAAGCAAAATCGGAAAGCAAATCGAAATCAGAATCATGGAAACAGGAAAAGGAGAAAAAGAAGCAGGGCTTGTTCATTGATACAGCCTTACCCACCACCGATGTCAATCGACAGGAGGCTCGCCCCGAAAAGCCTCAGCCCTCGGCGCTCGTGTCAGGAAAGCCACATTTGGATTCGTCTGTGTATAAAGAGTTGGTTGACAAGTACTGCTTTGTAGGTGAACATGCTTAGCCAAGGCTTTTCTCTTCTATCTTCTATTTTTTTTTTTTTTTTTTTTTTTTTTTTGGAAAATGCATCTCACTGACAGATTTCCAGTACGCGTCTAAGGGTTCAGCAGCTGCAAAGCATGGCGCATCGACCGTGAATGAAGCGTCCGCCTCCCACACAGATTCCACGAAAGAGGTGCCTTTTCCTTCGACCCTAACACGCACTTCATCGTCGCCCGATCAGTCTCTCCACACAGACTCATCTTCCAATGCAAGACCACAGCTACCTCATGCAGCGTCTATGTCGTCTGTTGGTCTGGGCTCCCACCCGTCGTCATCACCCGTTGCTTTTGGATATCCATATCAATCTGCACAAAGGCGTTTTCTGACAGAATCTCAGACTCCGGCGGTCATCAAGGGATGATTGGAGCGCCCCTATGATCACCCGGAAGTCTAGCCCACTAAATTTTCGATTTGCAACGTCGGCAATTAGTCCATCGATTCCGCCGCCCTTCTTTGCTCGCTTTTCCTCGAAGTGGTTAAAACACTGCATTTCGCTCTTTCCTTTCGCATTATCGACCATTTCTGTCATTTTCCTCTCCAAACAGAGGAACACCACCACCGCCTCCGATTGTGGACGTCTTTCATGTCCTGGCTATTTCATATCTGGGGCCAAGGCCCCTTCGAACGATCCCCTTCGCGATGTGTAATAAACCGCAGGGTGACTACTCGAAGTGTTGATAGTCCTGATCGGTACTCTCCGGGGAATTTTTATTGGTGGCAGGGACTGTTCCACGGTGATTTTGAGCATTGTGTTATCGTTTTTACTTGCGATTTTCTTTTTCTTTTCTGGAAATTCATTGCATCGGCGTTTGATTGGAAGGGTTATGACGTTATGAGATTACTGTCTTCATCGAAGACTATTTTCTCTTTGGATTTCTTTTCTCTGTTTAATCTTGAGGGATGTTTCCAGGGCTTGGGATTTCATTGCTGTTTCAAAAGTTCGCGTTTTGCTTCTGTTCCAATCAGCCAGTCAATCACTCGCATGGTGTTCTAAGGCGTTTCTTTCTTTTCTGCTGTGCATGGGCTGGGTTTCTTGCATGCTCTCGTTTTGTTTAGTGAGGTTTCAGCTACAGGAGTATGGAAATATGGACTTGAAGAGTTGCCGAACAAGTAATTAGTTAGTTAGTTAGTTATTATTATTTAACGTCGCTTGGCGGTCACGTGGCGGGTGACCGCGGCCTCCCGAAGGGCAACCGGACGTGCCTCCCAAGCGTATACTATCTAAAAGGATCTAAATACATGCTTAAAGGAGACAAATTTGAGCACTACGTGCTGTAGGGTTGGGGAAGTTCCCAGCACTACCCTGGCTGGGGCTTCAAGCGGTAGAAAAACCTGTCTTGCCTCCCTATAGGTGAGAGGGGGAGCCAATCCCTCTTTCCCAGGAAGATATGCTTGGACTGTTACACTACTCTGTGCTTAGGCGGGCCCAGTTTGGGCATATATCCGTAAAGAAGGATGTGTTTTGCACGATGCGGCTGAATTCCTCAGCCCCAGCAGCAGTCCCTAGGAGCCAGTCAATGGTTTTTGCCGGCCCAACAGGTGTGTGTTTCCATCTCTCCTTCCAGCGCTTCCTAGTATGTGGGCAGAAGAAGAAATGTACTGGAGTTTTTAGCTTCTTGCAGGAGCAGGTTGCTAGGTAGTCCGTGTGGTGGAGGCGTTCGTGATATGCTGCAAAGTCCCCATGTCCAGTGCGGGCTGCAATGAGCCTGCCTAGTACCCAGCGTGGCAGTTTGTGTTCCTGGGCCCGGCTGCTCTTCGTATGGGGACAGATGCCCAGGTCTTGGTATGCCTGGGGTGCGTTGCGTATATACGCTGCCTGGGTGGCAGTACGGAGTTGTTGTTTCGCCTCTCGTCTTAGGTATGCCGGGGAGGGGGGATGTGGGAGCCATCCATGGCTGCTCCCTGCTTTGCTAGCCTGTCTGCCAGCTCATTGCCTGCGATTCCAGTGTGCCCTGGTACCCAGGAGACCCGTACGGGCCTGCGGGGGGAGGCTAGGATGTACGGCAGGCTGAGCCACTGCGTGGAGAGCTGGTGGAAGGTGTCTGTGAGATGGCGTCTGTGTGGCGCGGGCCTGCCATCTGCTAGTAGACTGGCCGCTGCCAGGTTGTCTAGGAAGATGTTCAGCTGGTTGGCATATGCAGTGCATGGCAAACCCACTGCTGCCCGGAGACCTTCCACAGCACCCATGATCTCCGCGTCATAGACCTCTGTCCGGGGGCCTGATGGGCCCTGTCCCTGGGTGACTAGGATGGAGCCGTAGTATATGGCGTATCCATATCCAGCGCCTTGGCCCGTGTGGGAGCCATCTGAGTAGACTGATATGGCTAGTGGTGAGGAGATGTGCCCTTCCCGGTGGGTTGGCAGCATGCGTAGTGGTGGCAGCTGTGGCTCTACCCACCTGCGTTCTGGTGCTGGTGTGGGGATGCGTTGCAGGATCCTGGTGAGCCTTGTGTTGTACCCATAGTTTGGGGCTGCATGGATGCGTGCTATGGGGTGCTTTGCATCTAGGCCTGCGTATCTAGCAGCTGCCCTCTGGAGGGTGCTCTCCAAAAGGGCTCTTGGGTCTGGCAGGTCTGCCTCTCGGAGGAGTGCTGCTGTGGGTGTTGTCTTGTATGCTGGGAGGATTGCTAGGGCTGCTATTCGGAGTAGAGACTGGAGGGAGCTGACAGCCTTTAGTTGCTGTTGGCCAGTGTAAAAGAGTTCAGCTCCATACAATGCTGTTGGGAGGACACACTGAAGCACTGCAGCACGCATAGGTGCTACTGGGCACCCATGTTGGGTGTTGCTAAGTCTCTGGAGGTGCTGTGCTAGCTGCTTACCACGGCTGTATGCCCAGTTGATATGTGGTTTAAAGGTAAGTTTTGTATCCAAGAGGACCCCTAGCCAGCGGGTGTATGGTGTGGGAGAGATCTCACCCACACCAGGCAGCCTGACTGCTGGGGAGGCTGCTTGAGTTTTCTAGAGAAGTGTTGTATCTCTGTCTTTTCCACTGAAAAGGGGAGACCTACCTCTGTTCCCAGGGCTGTTACTGCCTTGTATGTTTCTGCTAGTTGTTGGGATGTCTCCTGGAGAGAATCCCCTACAAAGAGGATTCCTAGGTCGTCTGCATAGCAGAAGGAGGCTTTGTAAGTGGCCACTACCCTTGCTGCATAGAGCAGGAATAGGATTGGGGAGAGGGGGATCCTTGTGGGAGTCCTCCCTTTATTGAGGCTTTGGCATTTGCCTCTCCAATCTGGACAGATGCTGAGCGGTTGGAAAGCCAATCTTGGGTCCATATGAGCAGGCAATCATCCCATCCCTGAAGGCGTAGGTATGAAAGAAGCCTTTGGTGGTCTACTGCGTCAAAGGCTCCCTTTACATCCATCAACAGTAGTGAGGCTACCTTTCCCTGTTGGAAGGCTTTCTCCACTCTATGAACTAGTACTTGGACGAGGTCAATAGCAGAGCGGCCTGGGAGAGCACCAAAGTGGCATGGTGTGAGTAGTTTTCCCTGGATTGCTTGTACAGCCATCCATTTTGCAATAAGACGTTCTAGGCCTTTGCCTAAGGTGGATAGGAGGCTGATGGGCCGCCATGAGCCCAGTTGGGTAAGGTCTCTCTTGCCTGGCTTTGGCAACATGATGATTTTTGCTGCTTTGAAGGTCTGCGGGAACTGGCCTTTCTCCAGGCTTTGGTGGTATAGTGCTGTAACTGTATCTCCTATAATAGGCCATAGGTTTCTCCATACAGATGTGGTAAGATTGTCCTCCCCAGGGGCAGATGGGGTAGGAGAGCAAAGGGCATTCCAGCATTCTTCCTTTGTTGGTAAAGGTATAGGATCTAGAGGTCTGTTTGGTGGTCCTTCTTCAAGCTGGTTTGGAAGGGAGGCTCCCTTTTCCAGGAGGTAGGTGAGGAAGGCGTCTGCTTTGCCCTGTGGGGTGGTGATTTGGTTGCCTTGTACAAGTAGGGGGGGCGCAGCTAGTTGGTTGGAGGGCTTCTGCCATTTTGCTAGTGCAAAGGCTTTAGTGGGAGTTGTTGCCTGCTCAATCCGTTCCTTCCAGTAATTAGCTTTTGCCTTGGAAATTGCCTTCTGAAGAGGTTGGAGGTCTGATGGATGTTGTCTTGCTTGCCGGAGTAGGTTTGTGAGCTCTGGTGTCCACCATGGGGTGTGTGGGAGCCTGCGGGTGTTGTATTCTGATGCTCCCTGGATGGCTAGATGTACCCGGCTGACCAGTTCCTCTGCCAGAGTATCTGTTGGTAGGTTGGTGTCTGGGGGGACCAGGAGTTCTCGAGCCTTTTCCCAGTTAGTGGAGCCTAGTTTGTGTTGTGGCTGTGGCTCCCTCCATTTTAGCTGTGCTAGGATGGTTTTATGGTCACTAAAAGTGCTAAGGTGGTCCTCTACTGTAGCCACCACTGGGAGGTTGGCAAAGACTAGGTCCAAGGTGTTGGGTCCGCGGGTTGGAGTGCCTGGTTCCATGCAGAGCACTAGTCCTTGGGTTTCTAGCCATTCTACCAGAGCTGTGGCTCCTGCAGAGAGGGTGTGTGGTTGGGTTTCTGGTTGCCATAATGGGTGGTGGGTGTTGAAGTCTCCTGCGATGATGGTGTTCCGTGGGACAGGGTATTGGAGTAGGGTGTGGAGTGTAGATATGGTGGATGAAGAGAGAGTAGCTGGGTCCTTTGGGGGCGGTAGACATTGATAGTTGTGAGGCCATCTACCTCTACTGCCGTGATGTCTGGGGAGGATGGTTGTGGAAGTGCGTGAGCTGGAAGGTCTTTGCGTACGTATGTTAGAGTTCGGGGCCTGATTTCCCAGTGGGGGTTGGGCTGAAGAGTTGATATCTTGGGTGTGTTTTTGTGAGGTGTTTTGCCATATTGGTCCAAGGCTCTTGGACCAGGATGATGTCTGCTGTGAAGGATAGCAGCAGGTCATGGGAGGGGCCGCCCCTCCCTACATTGGCCTGTATGATTTTCATAGTTCTTCTGGAGAGGTCTGACTGGCTAGCTCTTGGGTGAGCTGTCTTGATGGGTGGTCTGTGGCCTGGTTTAGGGTGTGTGGGCTTGCCTGTGTAGCCTGCACCTTTCCAGCTTGTTGCTGGAAAGCCAGTCTCCCAGCTTTGCGTATTGCTGCTAGTGCTTCTTTAGAAAGGTGGGTGATGGTCCCTTTACGGGAGATAGGCCGGGCTGGGCACTTTGGGTAGTCTGCTGCATGGGGGCCATGGCAGTTGATGCATTGTACACGGCAGGTATGCTCTATTTTGGTGGAGCCACAAGAGATGCAGCGAGTGTTAGAGCGGCAAGCTCGTGTGTCATGGAAATGGTGGCAGCGGGAGCATTGTAGTGGTCTTTGTTTGGGGCGTGTAGGTCTAGATAGGCCAGAGATGCCAAATAATTGTATTGCATGTTTGGGCTTCTTTGGGAAGGCAATGACTGCAGTGATTGAGCCTGCCTCTGTAAGGTGGTTTGAGGGCTTGACGTGACATGGTTTAATGCCTGTGATACGCTCCGCTTCAGTGCTGATGTCTTCTAGTGTGGTTTCTGTCCATCCCTCTAGGGACCAGAGCCTCTGGGGAATCCGGGGAATGACAATTTGGTGGTATTCTATTGGCATTTCAAAGTATCCATCTGCAGCTAGCTCTTTCGCTTGTGCAGAGAGTAAAAAGGCCTTGCCTTCATCTGTGGTTGTGATGGCATAGCCTGTGGGGATTATCTGTACACGAGAGATCCCTCCAGGGACCTTTCCTGTAAGGGCTATGCGGATTCCATGAGGGCCTATTTTCCGCAGGTTGGAGGGTTCTGGGAGGCGGAGGAAGATGCGGTTATCTATCCTCCTTGCCTGCTGCGGCTGCTTGGCAGGTTTGGGTCTGGTGGCTTGCCATCCCTTTTGGTCTAGTCCTGGGGCCACTACTGAGGCCCAGGATGGTGCTTGGGGTGTCTGTCCAGTTGGAGTGGCCTGTTTGGCCTGTACAGGCTCTGGAGTTGGTTTGGGGGGAGCTATAGGAGGCTTTTCTGGTCCTAGCTGGGGTGTGCTGCCTTTGGCCAGAGTCAGGAACCTGGCTGCCAGTCCTTTGGCGAGTTCTTTGGGCCGGCCGTGGAGGGAGGAGACAGTCGAATCGAGCGCGTCTGCGAGCGAAGTTAGTGCCTGCCTCCAATCCTTCAGGAGGAGGAGCTGGTCTTCAGCTACCGCATTGATCTGCTGGCGAATTGACAGCGTGTTTGGCCTGCTAGGTGTTGGGCCTGAGGGAGTATCAGGCATCTTGTCCGGGGAGGAGAGGGCTCTCCGTTTGTGGGTGTTGCGGTGGAGGGGGGTAGGAGTGGTGGGTTCCGAAGGAGGATCCGACTTTTCGTCCCAGGAGGCGGTTCCTGGGTAGGGGACGACCGCCGGGGGGTCGTCCACCTCCATCCGGTGGAGGGTGAGCGCTATCGTGTAAGTAGTATCTCTCGATGTTGGTATATTGGGGGACAGCGTGTCGTCCGGTCCTGCTCGCTCGTGTGATGCGAACAAGTAATTACTCTTATGTAGCAGTGCAGCGTCGAGTATAGAATAATCACGTGATTGGTTCAAATAAGCTGTACCGCCAAGCCGCTAGTTTTGTTCACGTGACATGCTGAGGCGGCATTCTGGCTCGGGCAGAAAAAAGTGCGGGCGGTGCGTGTCCCAGCGCTCGCCCAAATCCCGCCCTTCATAACGCTCTTTTTTGCTGCCGCGGTGCGCCAATCACTGCGCTGCATTGCCTTCACTTACACCTCAGCACTCTCTCCTTCCTGACAACCGGCTTAGTCATTCTCTGTTCTGTCGCAGTTATTTAAGCCGCGCCCATTGCCCCCCTCTTTATGCCATTCTCATTTCTTCCCCTTTTTGCAACCCGCTGACAACCAATCCCACCTCATCGGACGCGTCGGTTCAACCACCAACGTCCGTCGATCATCGTCTTTTCATCCTTTTCCATCCATCATCCATCTGACTCTATCAACTCCTACTTCTTTCGAATAACAATATGACTGGACGTAAGTATATTCTGATGCGTGTTGTGTTGCGCGTCGTCGTCTCTCTATCACGTGATTCTATCGTCCGACATGTGTCCTACCTACGAGGCTTCAAGCAGTCACAGGAGACTAACATTCTTTTCTTTCATCTCTATAGGTGGCAAAGGCGGCAAGGGTCTCGGCAAGGGTGGTGCCAAGCGTCACCGTAAGATCTTGCGCGACAACATCCAGGGTATCACCAAGCCCGCCATCCGCCGTCTCGCTCGCCGTGGTGGTGTCAAGCGTATCTCCGCCATGATCTACGAGGAGACCCGTGGTGTCCTGAAATCCTTCCTTGAGTCCGTTATCCGTGATGCCGTCACGTACACCGAGCACGCTAAGCGCAAGACTGTCACTTCGCTTGATGTCGTCTATGCCCTGAAGCGCCAGGGACGTACCCTTTATGGTTTCGGTGGTTAGAGAGGGGGATTTTCCCTCCTCCGGTTCTGTCTCTCCCCTTCCGTTTGTTGTCGGTTTTAAATCACTTACGTTTGCGGGCTGGGAAGAGGATAACTTTGGGATAACGGAGATAAAGCGATGGATGAATACGGCTATTCTAATGGGTTGACTTTTTTTTTCTTTTCTTTGTTGCTGTTTCCGTTTGGATATGGGGTTTGGGATGGTTTGGATTATTCTTTTTGCCCGGTATGAACGGATTGTCCGTTTGCTAAGGGCAGCTTTTGTTACATTCAATGAAGCAATTCAATGACAGTTTTCGGTCAGATTTGGTTTGAGCAGATTGAATGTAGATGTAGGTAAATATTTGCAGAGAGACAGGAGATCTCCCCGAGTATCCGCCCAGTTCCCCTCTACCCCGATCCGAGATAGTCAGCTGGGTCACCCCTGAAGTCTAGATCCCCTACCCTCCATCTCCTGATTTTAGATTCTAACAGGGAGAGTAAGTAATATAATCATCGTATCATGCATCATACAGCCCGCGTATCACGTGCGCCGTTCTCCCCGACAAACGGTGAAACGTATGACGTTATCTATTCCATTTTCTCCCCGACTTTCTCCTTGCGCCGGGGCCATTGTTATTTATGTATGGCAGGATGTAGGATAATGAGGCATCGATCGATCGATTCCTTTTCGAATATGGTCAGCCGATGAGAATTAATTAGGTGGAATTCTTTTTAGGAAAGGAAAATTTTTCTTGTGGACGGAAGTAGGGTGTTGAGGTTCCGGTTTGTAGGAACTGGAGTATAAATCCTGATCCCAGTTCACAATTGTTCTACATTATCGGTTACTATTACTGCTACTGTTACTGCTACTGCTCTATTATCATTTATCTGTACTAGGTGCTGGCTACAGAATTATTCCAATTATTATCTACCTATCTACCTATCTACCCTGGGGTTGAACAACCATGGCTGATGATGAGTTGATGGTTCGTATCGTCTCCATGTCCTCTCTGGCTTCCCCGCTGATGAATTAATCTCTCTTTTTACAGGAGTCCCTCCAGCTATACTGCCTCTACGACGATGGCCGACAAATATCCAAAATCGGATACATTGACCGAAATGGTTCAAAACCAACAACACTCCCCGGTCCAGCATTGCCGGTTCTGGGGAACGCCGTGGCTGGTGCCGTGGGAGCGGCCGTTTCGAATACCTTGACGTATCCGCTCAGTCTGGTCGTTTCCAGGTTGCAGACGCAGAACGCGAGGTTAAATTCAAGCCTTACCCGCAAAGATGGCAGGGAAAAGCACGTCTCCGCCGATGAATACAAATACACCAGTATCCTTGATGCTCTCCGGAAAATCTACGCTAGGGAAGGCCGGTCAGGTCTCTATTCTGGTCTGGCACAGGATACGATCAAGACCGTTACGGACTCCTTTCTGTTTTTCCTGGCATATACGGTGCTGCGACAGCGAAGTATCAGGGCGCGGTTTGGTGAGGGTTTCCGCGGTAGACGGAGGAATATCGTTCTACCCGTTCTGGATGAATTGGGGATTGGTATCCTGGCAGGGGCGTTTGCTAGGCTCTTTACGACTCCCTTGGGCAATATTGTGACGAGGAAGCAGGTTTCTTCATCGTCATCCTCGGAGCAATCTCCATCCACAAGGCAGATCGCCGCACAGATCCTCCGCGAGAAGGGCTTGACGGGGTTTTGGTCCGGGTACTCAGCGACACTTCTCATGACGCTCAACCCGTCCATTACTCTTTTCCTAAACGAGTTGCTCCATTACCTGGTGCTTCGGCGGATTCTGAAGCGGACCAAATCGTCTGCGCTGCTGACATTCCTCCTAGCGGCGCTAAGCAAGGCCGTGGCGTCGACGATAATGTATCCATTCGCCGTGGCTAAAACAAGGACTCAAGCAAGCTCTTCCAACGAAACTGCCGATTCAAATTCCAAGCGAGACGAGATCGAAGATGAAAATGAAATCGAAATCGATACTCTCACCCCCACCCTCATCCCACCAATCCTCTCCACCGTCCTCACCATAGCCAAAACAGAAGGTATCTCCGCTCTATATTCCGGCCTCTCCGCCGAAGTCCTAAAGGGCTTCTTCTCCGCGGGCTTCACCATACTCACCAAAGATGCCATGTACGCCTCCATCGTCCGCGTCTATTACCTCTTCCTGGTCCTACTGCACCGATACCCCGCTCCAGAGGCACTGATCCAACAAGCCCGCGAACGTGCAGATGAATACGAATATACCGAAGGCGCAAGACGTTTAATAGAGGGGAGGAATCGCCAGCATGCCCATTTCTCTGTCTCCGTGCACCCGGAGTTCTCGCCTGATCACCACCATATACATGTCATGCGTGGTGGACCGATTGGGGGGGAGGATGATTCGAACGCGACAGCTGAGATGGTTGGAGAGTATGTGGAGGATGATACGGAGGGGTGGAGGAGTTTGTATCATTGGTTTTGGGAGGTTATTGAGCGTTAATTTTTTTTTCTCTTCGTTGCATTTTGGTTGGTTTTATACTTTTAATGCACTTTTGTGTTTTATGTGCTATGATATTATGTCTGTTTTGTCTCCGGCTGTGAGTGCTGGTTTGGTCTGGGGGCTTGGTGGTTGCATTTGTCTATTATGAATTAATACTGTGGTATCTTACATCCAGCATATGAGAGATAAATAATAATACATTAACTAACGTCACCTATGACTTATTATCTGTAAGTAAACAAACCGGAATCGAGCATCCGAGTATTCACCTCGGTTATATTAGCAGGAGTACTAGGTAGGGCATGTCACGTAGGGCAACTGACATCATGCGGAGGCAGATCACATGAGCGGAGCCTCATGACGCGGGGCAGATAAGCTAGCAACCAATGGAGACACGATATTGGTGACACGTGGGTCCATTCTGGAAGGCCGCTAGAATGTCTGATCCACTGCCGGGTGCCCTGTATCATTACAAAATATGATACTGTATTTATTACGAGTATGTACAATGATGGTTGCTGTTGACTCGTCTTGCATGAAGGTTGAAACTCATGTTTCATAAATATATGAAAATATGAAAGTTCAGGTAAGGAGTATTATAGATAAAGCTGATGTGTTCACTGCCCACAGCATGCTGATTGCAGAATAATAACCCAAGTAAAGTAAAACGAAGCGAAGCGGTCAACATGCACGCTTACGATGATTCCATGCTCCGTATATAGGGAAAAAGAAACCGCAAATCCTAATCGTACCCATATGATTGGTTAGATATGAGATTCCCCAGTCTAAACACACCGTAGTTTTAAGCTGGTTTGGCACTATGGTGGAGCTGGCTTGTGTTGTCTCCAATTGGAATATGTTCTGTTGCATTAGTACTAGGATTGAGTTTGGCTACTGTCGTTTTGGAGGTGTAAGCCCTGTAGGGCGCGAGGGGTAAACTATGCTGTTATTATTATGATCGGGCATGGGAATGGGACTGGGCTCCTTGCGTTCTTTGAAACATAAATAGGAGGGATTTCCTCTTCCTTCTTTTTTCCTGTTCGTGTCCAGAGTATTCGGTTTTATAATTTTTCCTATATTTATTACCATTCAAAACAAACAAAGAACCAAATCGACGTTTGAGAACAAACAGGGTCACAAACACGAAAATGAACATGAACATGTTTCCTAAATCCCTCACCCGCGGATCTAGCTCCCGCTCAACAACAACAACAACAACATCCTCCTTCTCCAGTTCTCATTCACATTCTTATTCTCATTCCCGAAAGTCCACCGATGACTTTGTGAACCATTACGGCCGACACTCAAATGGTTGGCTTTTTGGTGGGTTTAGTTTACGGGGTACCTTTAAGGATGGCGTGGAGAGGTTGAGGCATTTGAAGGAGGATTGAACAATTCAAACAACCAACAATTCGTGATATTGTTTCGAACAAGAATGACTATTTACGATGCTCGCACTTCATTATCGTTTCGAAACGGGTCCAGGTCCAGTTTCTCCTTATGGAGGGATACATACAATCCATCGATGTTTCTTCTCGGGAGCGATGGTTCGGGATCTCGCTGGTCTCTTCGGCAGAGGCGAGGATATACTCGATAGTGGACACAAACGGTCTCGCACCGAGTCAACCTATCCAATTCATCGGCACGAGGAAGGGGATTGGAATATTACGGTTAATATAAGAGTCATGATGGGATGGATCTGTCGTTGACTTGCTTGAGATATTACCAAGCATTCTTGCATCTGGAACGCTACGGTATATTCTCATGTCATGATGAAAACTTTTCTAGTTTACTCTTTAGTGTATGCTAATGCAAGTGTTGAATAGAATCATGCTGGAAAGAAAGTCAAACAAGGATCCATAGTACACCTAGCGCTTGCATGGGGTAAGATGTTTCTGGAGTTATTTTATGAAGTGGCATTTCCCATGCACCTCAAGTTCAAGTTTCTAGAAATAATAGCATAATTGAAACCGTCCAACTTCTATGAATTTACTATTTATCTCCATTGTCTCCATTGTCTCCAACCACAATATCGCTAACGCAGCAGCGAGAATTCATGCCTCTCTTTCAGCGGCTGTCAAAATGGTACTTGACTGGTCAGATGGTCTTAGACAAAACATTCTCTATGCAAATTCTGAACGCATTTTCGATGTACTCGTGGCTAAGGACACTCTCAGTGGCCGGGGCTCTGTACAGTGTAGCAGGCAGGTTTCTTGGCCTTCAAACGGTACCTGCTTAGACGAATTCTCCTCTATTCTGGCCGCAACTTCCTGTTCCTTGAGGTGCCAAAGACCATTAAAGCTGACGTCTTCTAACTTATTAATCGTTTTTAAATCGACTTCCACAGGCGTTTTTGATGTAGTTTAGGCTAAGGGTGCCCTCTTGAGGTCCAGATTTGGACTTTTGGGTACTATGGTATGATGCGGTGGAAGAAAGAGAGAAGAAAAAAGAGGTAAGCAGGTAAGCAGGTAAGCGGGTAAGCGGGTAAAATACTTATATTCTAAGGGGAAGGAACGGGCTACAGGCTGCCTCAACAAGCTCCAGGAACTATATAAAAATAGCCAGCTGTAAGGGATGTAGCTGGATCACCCACACTTTCCCACAAGGCCAAAAAGACCAGATCCTGCTTAAGTACGCCCAGAGCACCCGACCAGATCCTGCCGGTTGAAAGAGGCCGGCCAGCGCTTCTTTAGAAACTCCATTGAGACAACCAAGGGCCCTTGAACAAGGGCCAGGGTGAGAGCTGAAGCATCCAGTTCCTTTCCTACATCTCACAGGGCCTAGCCTTATACTACGGCTGAAGACGACCTCCTGGGGAATAGTGGCTAGAAGCTATTTTTTTCCCTTCTCCATGCTTGATTGTCTTGCTAGTCTGCCTGTATCTAGGAGATAGGAATAGAAACTGTTGTATATTTCAAGGGAAAGGGGGCGCTGGACGAGACGGTATCGGCTACACGCACGTAGCCTACTAAGAAGTAGATGCCTTTGGTACAGGTCCCGGACCTGGAATGAATCTATGCTCTACACGAAGCCTTCAACGCGCTCCGTTGTATGCTGCTCAGCTCATTGAGGATTCATTACTATCTAAAAGGGGTTCTCCCGAAGTTGGTCCCATCTGATGAGGATATACTATTTCGGACAGGTGGATTATCTGATAATCCGGTCCCGGATACGGAGTATGTATGTTCCGGAGGAAGGACCAACATACGTATATCCTGGGGTTGTAGGAAACAAGCGATCGAGAGAGCTCGAGGAAGCGCATCGTTTAGAGCTTCAAGATGTACTAGAGACAGCAGTATATCGATATAGAGCGTTCACCACAATCCCTATAAATCCTACAGTATCCTTTTAGTATCTGGTATCCAGACGCCGCACCCCTGATCCACATCAATATTTGTATCAGCATCTAATACCCGTATTCCCCACACATACTTCTGTGAGGTATCGAGTGGTCATTGTGCTCCTGCTGATCGCCTGTACCGATCCTGGGAGTACAGGTCCAAAATTTAAGACCCAATCGTATAATTCAGACGTGGCTAGGGTCCTCTTCGAAAATAAATACCAATGATATGGACATCGCTTGCGCGCGCTTAATTGTTGCGACCAGAAGCAGGAAATTTCACATCGCGCGCGACTATTTTATCGAGGATAGCCCAGGCCAATCAATAATTGGCTCTCCATACGGTTCCGTCCTCAGCGAAGCTTGGCTCCTCAGTAGCTGTTCTCTCCATAATCCTTCCCGGCACCTGTGTCGTCACACCCAAACGCACCTGAAACACGTGTCCAAATGGTGTCCCTGGAAGTCATAGAATTGAAGGGTCGGCCTCTGCAAGGAGTCTTCTTGGCCACATCTATCCAACCTCTCAGTAGATCAATTCCACTACGTGGCCAATAAGCTCAAATATAATCAGGACAGTGATACAGGTCATGTGTAGTTATGTCTTGGCGAGAATCTTTCCCAGCTGTACGATCTCCGGTGATAGGCTCTTGTGTGAAGGTGACCCTATTCTCCCTCTTTTCTCTTCCATCGCCACCGCAGCTGGTTCCAACCCAAGCCTGCCATCTGCATGGCCACTTAGCATGCTGTCAGCATACCATCATAGCCACAGGTCTTGATAGATTATCTTCATCATAGCGGCTTCAGCAGGCCAAGAATCAACAGCTACCACCACCTTATTACACCAATCATCATTCCACTTCCATGAAAGAAAGGCAGCAAAATACTCCCAATATACTGGATACCAGCCAGCTGATTCCCAATCGACAAGTGATACATGGAAATCCTTTCTGCCCTTGAACCCTTCTACCTCTTGAACTAGAATGTTCTTCCGCTGAAGATCTGAGTGGGTGAAAATCGGTGATCTACCCTCAACCACAAGACTGGGCATCAGTTGCTGTTCAAAGAAATCGGCAAGGTAAGAATAGCGCCCATTTTCTCTTGCATGCAACCGTGATTTCGAGACCAACCCTTGCATAAAGGCCTGCTCCGTTGCAAATGGGCCTGAGATGTGCGCTGGGTAGTTGGGCCAGTAAAAGAGATGGTGAGGCATATGACTCTGATCGACAGAGCCAAAGAAGCCTTGATGTGGTATCATATGGATTTGTGTCAAAATAGCCCGCATTTTAGCAAGAATACATTCTTTGTCGGGTTCTTGAAGAGTTGGCCACAGCGATTCAAGTGTGTCGCCACGTATGCGTTCCATCACCAGGAACAGGGTTCCATCTGCCTCCTTCCACATCGCATACAATCGAGGAGCAAATCCTTTGAGGTTATTCTGCTCAAGAAAGAGTAGGTTTTCACCCTCAATCTGATCATTGGTGGGACTGTATTTAACGACAAAGTGTTCGCCGACACCAACAACTTTCCTGGTCGCCCAAACCTCAGTTCCCTTCAAGATATCATTTGATGCCAAAATTTCTGAGGTGGTTGGCAGAGGTGCAGGTAATTCTTTAGGATTCCTAAAGTACGGGAGTTGAATGGATGTACCCATTGTGATTTTAGGGGATTGGACTGATTCGATGTCGTTGCCCCGAGTCTCATAAACAGCAAACATAGAGCTTTGTTATGTTATGTTATTATTATTTAACGTCGCTTGGCGGTCACGTGGCGGGTGACCGCGGCCTCCCGAAGGGCAACCGGACGTGCCTCCCAAGCGTATACTATCTAAGAGGATCTAAGTACGTGCGCAACGATCTAAATACATGCTTAAAGGAGACAAATTTGAGCACTATGTGCTGTAGAGTTGGGGAAGTTCCCAGCACTGCCCTGGCTGGGGCTTCAAGCGGTAGAAAGCCCTGTTTTGCCTCCCTATAGGTGAGAGGGGGAGCCAGTCCCTCTTTCCCAGGAAGATATGTGTTGACTGTACACTACTCTGTGTTTAGGTGGGCCCAGTTTGGGCATATATCCGTAAAGAAGGATGTGTTTTGCACGATGCGGCTGAATTCCTCAGCCCCAGCAGCAGTCCCTAGGAGCCAGTCAATGGTTTTTGCTGGCCCAGCTAGTGTGTGTTTCCGTCTCTCCTTCCAGCGCTTCCTAGTATGTGGGCAGAAGAAGAAATGTACTGGGGTCTTTAGCTTCTTGCAGGAGCAGGTTGCTAGGTAGTCAGTGTGGTGGAAGCGTTCATGGTATGCTGCGAAGTCCCCATGTCCAGTGCGGGCCGCAATGAGCCTGCCTAGTACCCAGCGTGGTAATTTATGTTCCTGGGCCCGGCTGCTCTTCGTATGGGGGCGGATGCCCAGGTCTTGGTATGCCTGGGGTGCGCTGCGCGTATACGCTGCCTGGGTGGCAGTATGGAGTTGTTGTTTCGCCTCTCGTCTCAGGTATGCCGGGGAGGGGGGATGTGGGAGCCATCCATGGCTGCTCCCTGCTTTGCTAGCCTGTCTGCCAGCTCATTGCCTGCGATTCCAGTGTGCCCTGGTACCCAAGAGACCCGTACGGGCCTGCGGGGAGAGGCTAGGATGTACGGCAGGCTGAGCCACTGCTTGGAGAGCTGGTGGAAGGTGTCTGTGAGATGGCGTCTGTGTGGCGCGGGCCTGCCATCTGCTAGTAGACTGGCTGCTGCCAGGTTGTCTAGGAAGAGGTTCAGCTGGTTGGCGTATGCGGTGCATGGCAAACCAACTGCTGCCCGGAGACCTTCCACAGCGCCCATGATCTCCGCGTCATAGACCTCTGTCCGGGGGCCTGCTGGGCCCTGTCCCTGGGTGACTAGGATGGAGCCGTAGTATATGGCGTATCCATATCCAGCGCCTTGGCCCGTGTGGGAGCCATCTGAGTAGACTGATATGGCTAGTGGTGAGGAGATGTGCCCTTCCCGGTGGGTTGGCAGCATGCGTAGTGGTGGGGGCTGTGGCTCTACCCACCTGCGTTCTGGTGCTGGTGTGGGGATGCGTTGCAGGATCCTGGTGAGCCTTGTGTTGTACCCATAGTTTGGGGCTGCATGGATGCGTGCTACAGGGTGCTTTGCATCTAGGCCTGCATATCTAGCAGCTGCCCTCTGGAGGATGCTCTCCAGAAAGGCTCTTGGGTCTGGCAGGTCTGCCTCTCGGAGGAGTGCTGCTGTGGGTGTTGTCTTGTAGGCTGGGAGGATTGCTAGTGCGGCAATGCGGAGCAGGGACTGAAGGGAGTTAGCCACCTGCTGTTGTCCAGTATAGAAGACCTCCACTCCATATAATGCTGTTGGTAGTGCGCACTGTAGTACAGCTGCTCGCATAGAGGCTACTGGGCACCCACGCTGGGTGTTGCTCAGTCTTTGTAGGTGTTGTGCCAGCTGCTTACCACGGCTGAACACCCAGTTGATATGTGGTTTAAAAGTGAGCTTTATGTCCAAGAGGACCCCTAACCAGCGGGTGTATGATGTGGGAGGGATCTCACCCACATCAGGCAGCCTAACCACTGGGGGTGGATGCTTGCGTTTCCTAGAGAAGTGTTGTATCTCTGTCTTCTCCGCAGAAAAAGGGAGACCTACCTCTGTTCCCAGGGCTGTTACTGCCTTGTATGTTTCCACTAGCTGTTGAGATGTCTCCTGGAGAGAGTCCCCTACAAAGAGGATTCCTAGGTCATCCGCGTAGCAGAAGGAGGCCTTATAGGCAGCTACCACCATTGCTGCATAGAGTAGGAAAAGGATTGGGGAGAGAGGAGATCCTTGTGGGAGGCCTCCCTTTATTGGGGCTTTGGCATTTGCCTCTCCAATCTGGACACATGCTGAGCGACTGGAGAGCCAGTCCTGGATCCATTGGAGCAGGCGTTCATCCCATCCCTGAAGGCGTAGGTGTGAAAGAAGCCTTTGGTGGTCTACTGCGTCAAAGGCTCCCTTTACATCCATCAAAAGTAATGAGGCTACCTTTCCCTGTTGGAAGGCTTTCTCCACTCTATGAACTAGTACTTGGACGAGGTCAATAGCAGAGCGGCCTGGGAGAGCACCAAAGTGGCATGGTGTGAGTAGTTTTCCCTGGATTGCTTGTACAGCCATCCATCTTGCAATGAGACGTTCTAGGCCTTTGCCTAGGGTGGATAGAAGGCTGATAGGTCGCCATGAGCCAAGTTGGGTGAGGTCTCTCTTTCCTGGCTTTGGCAGCATGATGATTTTTGCTGCTTTAAAGATCTGTGGGACAAGGCCTTTCTCTAGGCTTTGATGATATAATGCTGTAACTGCATCTCCTATAACAGGCCATAATTCTCTCCATACAGATGTGGTAAGGCTGTCCTCCCCAGGGGCAGATGGGCTAGGGGAGCAAAGGGCATTCCAGCATTCTTCCTTTGTTGGTAAAGGTATAGGATCTAGAGGTCTGTTTGGTGGTCCTTCTTCAAGCTGGTTTGGAAGGGAGGCTCCCTTTTCCAGGAGGTAGGTGAGGAAGGCGTCTGCTTTGCCCTGTGGGGTGGTGATTTGGTTGCCTTGTACAAGTAGGGGGGGCGCAGCTAGTTGGTTGGAGGGCTTCTGCCATTTTGCTAGTGCAAAGGCTTTAGTGGGAGTTGTTGCCTGCTCAATCCGTTCCTTCCAGTAATTAGCTTTTGCCTTGGAAATTGCCTTCTGAAGAGGTTGGAGGTCTGATGGATGTTGTCTTGCTTGCCGGAGTAGGTTTGTGAGCTCTGGTGTCCACCATGGGGTGTGTGGGAGCCTGCGGGTGTTGTATTCTGATGCTCCCTGGATGGCTAGATGTACCCGGCTGACCAGTTCCTCTGCCAGAGTATCTGTTGGTAGGTTGGTGTCTGGGGGACCAGGAGTTCTCGAGCCTTTTCCCAGTTAGTGGAGCCTAGTTTGTGTTGTGGCTGTGGCTCCCTCCATTTTAGCTGTGCTAGGATAGTTTTATGGTCACTAAAGGTGCTAAGGTGGTCCTCCACTGTAGCCACCACTGGGAGGTTGGCAAAGACTAGGTCCAAGGTGTTGGGTCCGCGGGTTGGAGTGCCTGGTTCCATGCAGAGCACTAGTCCTTGGGTTTCTAACCATTCTACAAGAGCTGTAGCTCCTGCAGAGAGGGCATGTAGTTGGGTTTCTGGTTGCCATAGGGGGTGGTGGGTGTTGAAGTCTCCTGCAATGATGGTGTTCCGTGGGACAGGGTATTGAAGTAGGGTGTGGATTGTAGATCTGGTGGGTGAAGAGGGAGTCACTGAGTCATTTGGGGGCGGTAGACATTGATAATTGTGAGGCCATCTACCTCTACTGCCGTGATGTCTGGGGAGGATGGTTGTGGAAGTGCGTGAGCTGGAAGGTCTTTCCGTACGTATGTTAGAGTTCGGGGCCTGATTTCCCAGCGGGTGGTTGGGCTGAAGAGTTGATATCTTGGGTGTGTTTTTGTGAGGTGTTTTGCCATTTTTGTCCAAGGCTCTTGGACCAGGATGATGTCTGCTGTGAAGGATAGCAGCAGGTCATGGGAGGGGCCACCCCTCCCTACATTGGCCTGTATGATTTTCATAGTTCTTCTGGAGAGGTCTGACTGGCTAGCTCTTGGGAGAGCTGCCTTGATGGCTGATCTATGGCCTGATTTAGAGTGTGTGGGCTTGCCTGTGCAGCCTGCACCTTTCTAGCTTGTTGCTGGAAAGCTAGTCTCCCAGCTTTGCGTATTGCCGCTAGTGCTTCTTTAGAAAGGTGGGTGATGGTCCCTTTACGGGAGATAGGCCGGGCTGGGCACTTTGGGTAGTCTGCTGCATGGGGGCCATGGCAGTTAATGCATTGTACACGACAGGTATGCTCTATTTTGGTGGAGCCACAAGAGATGCAGCGAGTGTTAGAGCGGCAAGCTCGTGTGTCATGGAAATGGTGGCAGCGGGAGCATTGTAGTGGTCTTTGTTTGGGGCATGTAGGTCTAGATAGGCCAGATATGCCAAATAATTGTATTGCAAATTTGGGCTTCTTTGGGAAGGCAATGACTGCAGTGATTGAGCCTGCCTCTGTAGGGTGATTTGAGAGCTTGATATGACATGGTTTAATGCCTGTGATACGCTCCGCTTCAGTGCTAATATCTTCTAGTGTGGTTTCTGTCCATCCCTCTAGGGACCAGAGCCTCTGGGGAATCCGGGGAACAACAAATTGGTGGTATTCTATTGGCATTTCAAAATGTCCATCTGCAGCTAGCTCTTTGGCTTGTGCAGAGAGTAAAAAGGCTTTGCCTTCATCTGTGGTTGTGATGGCATAGCCTGTGGGGATTATCTGTACACGAGAGATCCCTCCAGGGACCCTTCCTGTAAGGGCTATGCGGATTCCATGGGGGCCTATTTCCCGCAGGTTGGAGGGTTCTGGGAGGCGGAGGAAGATGCGGTTGTCCATCCTCCTTGCCTGCTGGGGCTGCTTGGCAGGCTTGGGTCTGGTGGCTTGCCATCCCTTTTGGTCTGGTCCAGGGGCCACTACTGAGGACCAAGATGGTGCTTGGGTTGTCTGTCCAGCTGGAGTGGCTTGTTTGGCCTGTACAGGCTCTGGAGTTGGTTTGGGGAGAGCTATGGGAGGTTTCTCTGGTCCCAGCTGGGGTGTACTGCCTTTGGCCAGAGTCAGGAACCTGGCTGCCAGTCCTTTGGCAAGTTCTTTGGGCCGGCCGTGGAGGGAGGAGACAGTCGAGTCGAGCGCGTCTGCAAGAGAGGTTAGTGCCTGCCTCCAATCATTCAGGAGGAGGAGCTGGTCTTCAGCAACTGCATTTATCTGCTGGCGAATTGACAGCATGTTTGGCCTGCTAAGTATTGGGCCTGAGAGAGTGCCAGGCATCTTGTCCGGAGAGGAGAGGGCTCTCCGTTTGTGGGTGTTGCGGTGGAGGGGGGTGGTGGGTTCCAAAGGAGGATCCGGCTTTTCATCCCAAGAAGCGGTTCTTGGGCAGGGGACGACCGCAGGGGGGTCGTCCACCTCCATCAGGTGGAGGGTGGGCGCTATCGTGTAGGTAGTGTCTTTCGATGTTGGTATGTTGGGGAGACAGCGACGACGCGCTGTCGATTTTCCGTCCAGCAAACATAGAGCGAGTCGTCTATGTTTGTTTTCAGACCGTGTCCAAACACGTGACTCGAATGTTGATTGCCAGGTCCGTGTCCTTCCTAAATAGACTTAGTGTCTCTAGCCAACGCACTATTTATAGTCTCGCACTACCCGCGGCGTTAGCTAGCTAGTTAGCAAAATATTGCAAGATTGCTTCATTGATAAAGTATGGATTTTGATGTGGATCAGGGGTGCGGCGTCTGGATATCAGATACTAAAAGGATACCGTAGGATTCATAGGGATCGTGGTGAACGCTCTATATCGATATACTGCAGTCTCTAGTACATCTTGAAGCTCTAAAACGATGCGCTTCTTCGAGCTCTCTCTAGAATATACGTATGTTGGTCCTTCCTCCGGAACATACATACTCCGTATCCGGGACCGGATTATCAGATAATCCACCTGTCCGAAATAGTATATCCTCATCAGATTTAATTCTCCATGGATGAAGAAGCGTATATTTGTTGGCTTATTTGGCTACCTTTATGGAGAATCGTGGTGTGCAGGGCTCATTCCCTATCTCAGTTAAGGCTTGTGACTACTATGCTACACTATGCCCATCTGGGAAGAAGCTTACCTTCCACATTTGATCTTGCCTTCCACCAACATCTACACAATCGTGCCAAAAAAAATAAAGTAGCCTCACTTTTATAGTCACTGCCGGACTATTCCTAGCTTAGATAATAGTGAATTGAGCTTACCGCCGCGCGGATAACCCTTGGCTGACGTTTCAAAATTGAAATTAAGCACTTCTAAGATGCAGACTTACCAGTGCGAAAGAGTGCCTGTGAACCTATTCTAGGAAACATTCACTTAATGTGGTTTACCCTTGCCGCTTGATTGAAAATGTTCCACTACCAATCACTGATTCCCAAGTGCAACGCCGTCTTCGTCCAGGAAAGGGTTTCCGACCAGTTGCGAAAGATTTTGACGCTGGGCAGTGTTTCAGAGCGCACGTGGGGCGACTTGGGGAGCTGTTTAGTTTTATTTATACAACATAACAAGCACCACTCCGAGATGGTCTTCTGAATTGTAGACCAGTAACACCACTTGCGAGATTGCAGCCGCCAGGAAATGTAACTCAACTCACAGTCCTCGGCGCCATTCTGGGGACATTAACTCCCGAGGTGGGTTCAGAGCATAATGAAGAGGTTCTTCTCTCCAGCCTTTGAAGTATAAAAGGGACCCAAATTATCCTCAAAGATGGTATTCTCTTTGAATGAGACATACACAATTTTTCACTGTCAGCACCTATCTTCTCAATATCCCGCAGGCATCATTCATCAATCTGCTACTTTCCTTCTGGCACCCTACAGCACACGAAAAGCCAACGAGTCAACTCTTCCCTCCTCAATTTGATCGTTTTAGACGACTATTTAACGAGTCATGTCTTATAAAGTTTATAAAATCAGATACACTATTGCGATTCCCGATCCTGATATGCCAAGTCCAAGATATCACAATGTGATCTTCGTGGAGACCGGCCCTGATGGCAGTGGAATCATTCATCATGTTACAGGGGATATCACATCCGGGATGTACTATGATACTAAGAGGGGAAGACGACCAGAAGAGTCTGAATCGTTCTACGCCAAAGAATACCTGGGCGTGGTCAAGACATCTGATTATCCTCATCGAGTGGACCAAGTGTTGAGGGCCCAGCCACCACCGCCGAAGCAGAAGCACTTCAATGTCAAGACTATGAAAATGGAACAGATAAAACCCGACGGAACTTTCTATGCACCGGGTGAACCTCGCCGTCCGATGATCAAGTGCACTGAGTGGACTGTAAACCAGGCAATTCCTGCCCTGTATGCTTCCCGCATTCTGCAGAGATGAAGTCCGATGTGACTTAAGATATGGAATTCCGTCTAATAATAGTTATTCTTCATTTGTTGGCTGGTCGTCTGGTTATCTTCGTTTCATGTTAAACATGGCTGCACTGTCTGTCCTGTGCTGTCTGGATATCAATAAGGTTAAAGTGTCTTACATATTGTTTCTGGTGTGTCTCATTGTACCTATGTTCCTTCGAATTCATTCCCACTCGATATTAGGTGTTCTGGTTTGATGTTTATCCAATTCAACTTGAAACCGGTCGATTTCAGGTTGAGCTCGCTCTTCCCGGGCCCGTAGATCCTGACTGATATCCTCAATGGCCCCTGATCGTGGCCATAGGTCCCATTGCCCCCAATTCTATTGTACTGCTCCTAGCTAAAAATTCTTTGCCTGTTATGTGATGTTACCTAACATATGTTCTAGCTCTTTCCCGAATTCCTGGCCTTTGATACCTGACAGGGGTAACTGAATCCTATATAAAGGGCTATATGGAAAATCTCTTCACTACAAATTTCTGTCTTATAGATAGGATAACTGCAACTGCTGCCAATGATCTTCCTTGCGACCAGGGCAAACAGTGCAGACACTGGGCCAGATGGCAAATCACTGAAGACCTGTCAAAGACCTATGGAACACATGGGGGGGCAAGAGGTGTTATGCCATTTCAGGGGGAGAGAGTTGGGGGAGGGGAAGCGGGGGTTTAGTTGATGTAACTGACCCCTACGGTAACCTTCGGGGTCGCGCGTATTGCGCGACCCCGCCAACCACCCGAGCACTGATTTTAGAAATTCGTAGAATTCCAACCCATCAACTTTATCATATAATTTAACCACCACCACCATGCCTAAATTCAATAAAAATTACGAAGATCAAATGCTCAAAGCCATTGACGCATTAAACACACAAAAGCCTCCAAATATTGCTAAAACTACGCGTGAATATGGAGTTAAACGGCAAACCCTTTCTGCAAGGTGGAAGGGACGGTCCAATCTACTTGAATGGCCACCAACAAACACCAGATTGTCAGAAGAGCAAGAGAAGGCTCTGTGTCATTATATTGATACTCTAGAGCAATTAAATGTGAAGCCACTTGCACAAATGATCCAATCAAGTGCTAATTCTATCCTAAAATCAACCCATACCAACCTAGACACCCCTCCTCCTACTGTCAGCGAGAAATGGTTAAACTGATGGCTAGGAAGGCATCCTGAATATAAGAAGCATTACTCTAAAGCTATAGAGCTTGATCGCAAGCATGCAGAGGATCATGAGGTTATTCAGGAGTGGTTTCAGAAGCTCTATCAGACTATTCAGAACCATGGGATATTGAAGGAAGATATCTACTGTGAAGGGCTAAAGCAAGATTTGATTCAATCTAACGATGCCAGATGCTATCTACCAAAAGCTTCAAAGAGAGGAAGAGCTCGTGCTGCTCGACAACTCGTGTAGATAGACTGCTGGGCACGTGGTTGCACGTGATCCAGGACGGGCTCTGGCCCGTTACATCTACAACTTTGATGAGACTAGCTTCAATATTGGTGTTGGTCATGATCAATGGATTATTACCAGGGACTTCAATACTAAGAAGCCCCATATTGACATGAATTCAAATTGTGAATATATTATTGTGGTTGAAGCAGTTAACACAGATAGTTGGACCTGCCCACCACTTATTCTCATGAGTGGGAGTTGTATACTTGCAAATTGGTTTGAAGCTACTGATATCCAGCAAGAATATTCAATTGGAGTATTAGAGAATGGCTATATGACTGATATGATTGCCTTCTAATGGATTCAGTCATTCTATCAGCATATTAAAAGATATAGGAAGGGCCAATATACCCTTCTTATATGTGATGGATATGGCTCCCATTTAACACATGAATTTGTTGAATTCTGTGAGAAGACAAATACCATCACATTCTTCTTACCTCCATATACAAGCCATTTCTTGCAGCCATTGGATGTTGGTGTTTTTCATGCATATAAGCACTGGCATTCAAAAGCAGTTGCAGATGCAACTTACTATCACGGTGCTGGACCAACGTACACCGTATGACGGTCCGGAGGCCGGTTCTGCCTGTACTGACCGCCCCTGCACGTGCCTGCGAGGAAATATCTTGAACCTCTGTCTCGATCTTGTTGTAGCTCTTCGAGCTACGTTCTGTCTACCTACCTGTACGATAGCTTGCCTGCCTGCCTGCCTGCGTGTTCTTTCCAATCTATTTCTGTTTCCTGATTGCCTGAACCCGCACCTTGACATTATGTCTCCTATTTATCTGCCAATTATTGAATTTCATGTATTTACTATATATTTTCCATATATCCTATCATACTATCATGTTTCCTGCATCATACTTTGTTAATCATCTGTCAGTTATAACCACTTGCAATATTTCTGTACATCTCTCCCCTCTCTGTGAGTTTTTACATTCTACCTGTACCATGGCCAGCCCAATCATGTATTTAGGCATCAGAACTAAATCCTTGCCTCATTGGGGCAGGGTAGAGCATGCATAGTCTTAGACTGGAAAATGCTCTCAAAAATGGAAGAATAATAATAATAATAACAATGATGTTGATTCCTGGGGTAGTACACCAAAAAAAGCCAACCAATTTAGGGAGATTGGTGACAGAATATCGGAGATTCATGATACTGATGAGGATGAATTCAATAAGGGTCTAGAGCTGCTTATTCATGGTGGTAGTATGCTGGCATCATATTCAGCTGCTATCGAAGCTGAGCTTGACCAGTATATTAAGGCTGCTAGGGACCGCGCAGCTCAATCACAGGCCTCTAGATGCAGGGTTCGCAAGGGAGGTATAGTATCAAGCTCAGAACTTGAAGCTATAAAACAAAATACAGCAAATATCAATGAGCAGGCTGAAATAAAAAGGTGGAGGGCTAAATACAAGCACTGCCTACCGGAGCTGTTGGATGTGTGTATTCAACGAGGAATTATTATACGAAGGCAACGGCGTGCTAGGGCCCAAGCAGAAGAGTAGAGCTTTGATTAAAATATATTTTGAAGCCAGATACTATAGAATTCATTGAGATATTGAAGCTAGAAGGGGGGATTTCTAAAATCGGTGCTCGGGTGGTTGGCAGGGTCGCGCAATACGCGCGACCCCGAAGGTTACCGTAGGGGTCAGTTAGTGGACTATGTGTCATGCTTATTGCCGAGGATTTGGTACGAGGGAGATGCTGGCCAGCTATTGGTTCTTTGATAATACAGTTCTCGTCCTCAGCGAGGCCATGCCCTTCAGCGGCTGCGCGGGGAAGGGCAGTTTGCCTTGCCATGTCATAGCAATTGGATGGGACGCTTCTTCAACAATGAACTGAAATGAGGACATCTCGATCGTTTGGGGCACCCATCTATGGGTTATGTATATGGGAAAGAACTCGTCATATGGAAGCTTGTTGTGGAAATAGGGAGTAAGCACTTGTGCCGTTCCGGCCTAGAGCCATAGATGGCTGGGCTTTGGGCTAACGGCTCGGCCAAGCCCGGAGAAACCTCGCCCCAGCTAGAGCCCAGAACGGAAGAAATGCTCGTCACAGCTAGAAATCTTAGTCAGTAAATCCGTAGCTTGGGCGAGGTTTGTCCGGGCTGGGCCCCCTGCGGGTATCAGCTCGACGCAGGTAGAAAAAAGTTCAGTCCAGGACGTACTGGCTCTAAACGAACGTCCTTTTAGCGCCCATATGCTCTTTCTGACGCCCTGCTTTTATTGCGCGTATCGCCGACCATGTTCGAAATGTCTTGCCTGTGCGACCTCAAACGAGGTCAATTGGTGTTTACAGCAACGTAGGCAAGCGCCATGTCCTAAGTCTCCAGACAACTGTCTCACCCTGGCGCTTCTAGGACGACTTGTCCAGATTGCAGTCAACCTGTAGTAACCAAAATCGCCCAAGATGGCTATAAATCGGGCAGGAATTCTACTTTGATTCCGCTGCTCATCAAGACTAGTGAGATAGAGATACATTCTGAGATATCCAAATTCAATCTGTGAAATTTTCCCCTGAAATCCTCCATCATGTCCACCGATACTACTACATACAACGTCTACCGAGTCCGCTTTGAACAAGCTCGTGGTCCCGACCACGAAGGCATCGCGTTGGTACCTGCACAGAACCCCAATCAAAAGGCCGGAAGGTTTTACCATGTTAAGGGAGACGTTGGAATGGGTATGACCTATGAGAAAAGGCCAGGGTACCAATTCGGAGAGAGCAGATCCTATAAAGACTCGACCCTTCAATTCCAAATCCCAAAGGCGAAACTCGACTTTTTCGAAAATATCGCGGCAAAGCATCCGCCACCGCATGATCCTAGGACTCTGACTGAAGCACGCCCTGATCCACTGGCAAGAAACTGCTCCAACTGGGTCGATGATGATCTGGCTGAAGTGAAGGGTGAATTAGTCTGAAAACCTGGCAAATTTTTGCTGATCTAACTGATGTTCACTGATGGAATGCGGTGACTGGATAAGCGGGGATTGGAGATTAAGACCATATTTGTGCCATGACAAGTTGTATCATCATTACCATAGCTCCTGAGCCAAGAATGTATGGAATGCATACTCGGCATAATATGGCCGTAGAATCTTTTCTAAGTAGTCATACCAATCATTCTGCCATCTCCAGACGTATAAAGACTTCACAAACTCCCAATATTCGGGATACCACCCGCTCAACTCCCAATCAATAATGCCGGTAACCTTTCCGTCCTTCACCATTATATTCCGAGGTCTGAAGTCGCCATGGGTAAATACAATGCGGTGCTTGTTCTGGAAGAGCATCCCATCTAATAGGGTTCTAATATGGCGTTTAGGAAAATTTGCTTCATAGGCGTCAATGATTGCCTTGTTAAATTCTTCTTCTGATATAAAAGGACCTGTCGCAAATGTCAGACAGACAGTAGATATCGAAACCTTGACCTCTGACCTTTATTATGATGGTTGGAAAGTATTTGGTCTGTGACAGGGCCGTGATCAATGGAGCCAATATAGGAGCCATCGCCAATATTGCGAATCTCTTCCATGTATGATTTCAGTTGAAGCGCAATAGCTGTTTTTGTAGATTCACTGTATGAGTCCCATGAAGAATTAAGTGTCTGACCATCAACAAGGCTCATGAATATATATGTGTCAAAAAGGCTCCCGTAATCTTCGACGTCTCTGTCAATGGGACCATAGGTGTAGCATGCAAACACCTTGGGCATCGGGATTGTTGTTTTCTGTGCGACATAGATCATGTTCTTGGCTTCATAGACCGTGACATGAGGACCGAACTTGACAACAATTTGGGGGGCAACTTTCACAATGAGGACCCCATCTTGGTAGATGATATTCTCTTTCTCTTTCAGCTTTTCGCGGACGATTTCTGGACCTGGTGCTGAGAAGTGAGGTGCAGAGTAGATAAGATCTAGCTGAGCGCCAGTCATAACTTAAATTCGACAACTATAATGGACCCTAGACGACGAATATAAAGGGAACCGACGTTAATGAGTTTGAAGAAGGGGGTACGATTGGGGTTGAATAGTCAATTCGACGTTGCGATGCTCTCTCAAGGATACTAGCATTATGTCAGACTAAGTTAGTAACAAGTACAGCGTAAGTTCTCAAACTCCTGATTCGCGTGATGAATGGAAGCTGCTCACAATGCTTTTAATTTCTCCTTTTTATAAGGATGAGTGGTTTCTCCGATATTTCGAAGGGTGGAGACTACCTTGTTGGAAAGATATCGGCACAAAGTTTTTCCGATAACTCTCCGACTTCTCAGATGAGGGCATGTCTTCGAAAAAGCTCATTTTGTCTGCCTAAGCCCACCAGTGGTGATTAGGCAGCAAGATAACAGTTGCTCGAATGAGGGGATTAAATGAATAGCCACTCTGCCAGGTTGTTAACTAACCTTGGGGGTTCTTATTGCGTGTTTCCAAGGAGACACCCTCGAAGTTACTCTAATACTGCGAGTTTCTTTGGTCTTCCGGCTAAGCATCGAGAGCCTATTACCAGCGAAATTTCGCCACAGATCTGACCCCTATATACGTACTAAATACCAGGTCCCAATTATATATTTTCTTCAGTGACAATATATGTATTCTTATTTGTTAATGATGACTGAATTTCAGCGTCTATTTCTAGTCATATTTCAGTCTTCACTCTCGTAGATTCTTTTTATCCCAAGTGCGGTGATCGGCGTCACTTTCTGCCTGAGCGACATCTGGGAGGCTCCGCTTGTGTCTTTGTAAAATCTTCAGGCATTCTTTGATCCGGGATCGGGTAATACGATTCCTGATCTGTGTAAGCTCCAGGGCATATAGCAAAAGGGAGGTGTTCATACCAGCTGTGATGAAATAGAAGACCAAATACCTGTGCTATCAGCACAAAATGTATAGATACATCCACTATTCTTCATCTGTACCCTAAAGAAAACATCTGCTTCGCAGGAGCAGCTCAGTTCAAATGCCTTCTTTATCAATGTTTTGATTCATCAGTATTGTTTTTGCCTTGTCTTCCTTTGTTCTGCTGAGGATGCTTGAGAAAATTCTTGGTTAGTAATAGATCCTATCTCAGATATTTGTAAAGATGATTTTGATAGATATGCTATAGACTAAATCTGCTGATACTAGATTTGAGAAATTTGAGAAAACTTTCTGTAAGGCCGAAAGGACGGAGGCCTCAGGCCACTAAAGATCACGTGTATTTAGCACTTAGGGAGCTGAACTCCGCAAACATGACAGCGAAGTCAGCGATTAGTTCCTATACAACAAGGACCCTACGTTCTCCTCCCTACTATCGTATTTAGCATTCTCCGTACATTGATTACCTCTTCACGCCGTCACCGCCATCCAGCCCTTACAATCCAGGACGGGCTCTGGCCTGTTACAGTACCCCCCCCTTTCTTATGCATAGGCCACCACACCTGGGCATGCTGATGCAGTATTGTAACAGCTTTAATTCATAATATCACCTGTCCATCTGGGTTGGAAATATGAAGCCCGGCCGGTTCTAACAGATGGTGGGTGGGTCCCATGCAGGCTAAGGATCTGCCCAAAGTGCTGCTTGTAAGTATCTAGGGCAGCACATTCGTGCAGGTTATCCAGTTTCTCCCATGTTGTTTCAGTGTAGCCTGCCTATTTGACTAGGGCTTCTTGATAAGCTCTGCGCCCCTGGTGCTTGGTGCGAATATCCAAGACCTCTTCAACCTCATATTCCTCTTCATTGTCCACCAGTACTGGCAGTGGTTAGGAGTTATCCATAATCTGTGATGGAAGTGGATCTGTAGTGGCAGGTTGAATCAAATCAACATGAAATACTGGGTGTACATCTGTTGGTATATTCAATTAAACTATATATGATAAGGGCACTTCAGTAACACAGTAGTGGGCATAAAGCTAGTTAAGCTTCTTAAAGGTATGTTGGGTTAGGACATTCTGTAGGTTCAGCCAGACCATATCACCCACATAGTATATTAGGGTGGCTTATCTTATCTTATTTGCTTATTCTTATTGATAGTCCTATGCCAAAGCAATAGCAGCCATAGCCCAGTCAATAACATCTTGTAAGTAGCTTATAAATATGTTACCTGCTATCACGGTGCTGGACCAACGTACACCGTATGACGGTCCGGAGGCCGGTTCTGCCTGTACTGACCGCCCCTGCACGTGCCTGCGAGGAAATATCTTGAACCTCTGTCTCGATCTTGTTGTAGCTCTTCGAGCTACGTCCTGTCTACCTGCCTGTACGATAGCTTGCCTGCCTGCCTGCCTGCGTGTTCTTTCCAATCTATTTCTGTTTCCTGATCGCCTGAATCCGCACCTTGACATTACGTAGCTCCTCCTATTGGGAAGAACATGATGTCTACGAATGCCTGCCCCCGACCACCCTTCCTGCCTGGCAACGAAGAGAGCTTCGCAGCTCACGTCCCCAACCACCTGACGGAGTGGTACCACTACTTCCGTGAAGCCTACGATTATATGGAACGGAATGAAACGATCACGGCTGAGCTGAAGGGACAAATTGACCATCTGATGCTACAGAACCAGGCCGTCCAGCAAGAGCACGAAAACCTGAAGACTGAGCTTGTCGGGGAACAGCAGAACAGCACCCGCCTCCAAGGCGTGGTAGATTATCAGAAGACACAGCTTAGGGAAGCCCAGCAGCAATATATGGAGGCTGTAATGGACAAGCACAAAGCCATCAATGCCACCATGCCAACCGTCAGCACCCCACTGCCTGTGCCCACCCCTGAACCTGCTGCTAAAAGCCCTGCAGCTACTCCTGTGGGAGCGCCTGCGTCGATTACTCCCCATCTACCAGCTCCGCCCACCTTTCAGAGCGACTTCCTGACCCTGACCCCTTTGACGGAGACCGGAAGGACCTCCGCCGTTTTGTCACCCAGATCCGAGGGAAGATGACTGTCAACCAGGACCGGTTTCCAACACCACAAAGCCGTATGACATACGTGACCAGCCGCCTGAAGGGAGCTCCCTATGACCAGATCCTACCGTACCTACATGGCGGAACGTGCCAGCTACCTGACTATGAAGAAATATTGAATATATTGGAACGCGCCTTTGGGGATCCAAACCGAGCCCGCAATGCCCGTAACACTCTATTCCGTCTGCGACAAGGTAATAAGGAGTTCAGCATCTTCTTTGCTGAATTCCACCGCCTGGCCCTAGAAGGGGAAATGCCCGAAGCTGCCTTACCAACACTCCTGGAACAAGCTATTAACAGGGAACTACGAAGCATGCTTTTACACCACCAGCCCCAGAAGGTGACTATCACCAGCTTGCAACCTTCCTGCAGAATCTGGAGACCCGTCGCATGCAGTATGATACCGCCTCTCACACCTATGTCAGAGCCACCCGGAGTACCTATCCAACCAGCCCTATCCAACCCGCCCGGAGTCAACAAGGGAAGTTTACACCTAAGACACCCAATGTTAGCACAACACAACTACGCCAGCCAACCCTAGGGCCTCATCCGGAGCCTATGGACCTATCTACATCCCGCCGTGCCTCATCCCTGGGCCTAACACGCCGTGAGAAAGGGGAATGCTTCCGATGTGGATCTAAAGATCATCTAGTCCGAAACTGCCCCCACCCTGACAACCGCCCAACTCAATTAGCCAGTGGGAATATCCAGTTACTACACGACTCACCACCCAGGAGCCCCCCAAGGGGCCGTTCCCCAGCTTCTGATGGGTCCTCTGAACCTGAATATTCAGCAAAAGGCGTAAGCCTGGTCTAAGTCGCGATCAGGCTTCAACTATGCGCAATCTCCGAATCTCCATGACTGCTGTCCAAGGCCTGCCTATTGAGGAAGAAGTCCAGCGATCTAACCTGATGGTCCTACCTGCCAGCCTAACCCAACAAGATAAAGAGTGCCCAACCTATGCAATGCTAGATTCCGGAGCTGAAGGAACAAGATTTATAGATAAAGAATGGGCTAGACACCATAACCTGACCCTGCACCCTCTGAAACACCATATCCGAATGACAGGGTTTGATGGGACTGAAGTAGAGCTAGGATCTATCAAACATTTTGTCCGAGCCACCCTGCGAATTGAAGACCATGTGGAAAGGGATGTCCCATTCCTAGTTACCCAGCTTGCCCATTTTCCAATCATACTGGGCTTACCGTGGTTGAAGAAGCATGACCCAAGAGTTGGCTTTGCAGCCCACAATATCTTGTTTGACAGCAACTACTGCCGCCAGCACTGCAACATACCCTCTCAAATCTCCAAGATTCAAGCATTACACGATATCCCACCTAAAGCTCGCCCACACCACCTACCAGACCGCCCGCCTGTATTGAAAGATCATGATATTGCCCCTGTCTCCCTGAGAGCCTGTTCTGCCTATGCCCGAAGGAAATACAAGATATATGCCATCACACTAAACCAGATCAATGAGCTGTTACAGAACAATAACCCTGAAGGAACTCCAACTGATACCACTACCTCACTGCCTACCGAATTTCAGGACTTTGCTGATGTGTTCCCCAAAAGAGGCCGAACAGCTGCCTCCCCACCGTCCTTGTGACCATGATATCCGCCTGGTTGAGGGAAAGATGCCTCCTTTTGGACCCCTGTACCCTATGTCCCGTACTGAACTACAAGCTTTAAAGGAATGGATTGAGGACAACCTGCGCAAGGGGTTTATCCGCCCAAGCTCTTCACCTGCTGCTTCACCTGTCCTGTTTGTTGCTAAACCTGGGGGGGACTCCGATTTTGCGTGGACTACCGTGCACTGAATGCCATCACCATCAAGGACCGTTACCCATTACCACTAGTCAAGGAGACCCTGAACAACCTAGCAAACATGAAATATTTCACTAAGGTTGACATTATCTCTGCATTCAATAACATCCGTGTCAAGAAGGGTCAAGAATACCTTACCGCATTCCGCACTCGCCTAGGCCTATTTGAATCCCTTGTTATGCCATTTGGTTTGACAGGAGCCCCTGCTACCTTCCAACGATATATCAATCATACCCTGGCTGAATACCTGGATGTCTTCTGTACCGCCTATCTCGATGACATCTTAATCTATAGCAAAACCCGCTCTGAACATGTCAAACATGTCCGCCTGGTCCTTGGACGTCTACGGAAAGCTGGCCTATATGCCAAGCTAGCTAAATGCGAATTTATTGTCCCTGAAACCAAGTTCTTGGGTATTATTATTGGACGAGATGGGATCAAGATGGACCCTGAGAAGGTTGAGACCATCTCTAACTGGCCTGTACCCACCTCTGTTTCGGATGTACAAGCATTTATTGGCTTTGCCAATTTTTACCGTCGGTTTATTCAGGACTTTTCCAAGATAATTGCACCGCTGACTGCCCTAACCCAGAAGCATGTCAAGTTTGCTTGGACTACTACCTGCCAGCTCAGTTTTGAAGCCCTAAAGAAAGCCTTCACTAAAGCACCTATCCTGAAACCATTTAATTGGGACCGAGAGATTATTCTGGAAACTGATGCATCTGATTATGTCTCAGCAGGAGTCCTATCCCAGTATGATGATGATGGGATACTTCACCCTGTCGCGTTCTTCTCTAAGAAGCACTCTGTTACGGAATGCAACTATGAGATCTATGACAAGGAGCTACTAGCCATTGTGCGCTGCTTTGAAGAATGGCGCCCAGAGCTAGAGGGATCCCCATCCCCAATTCGTGTCCTAACTGATCACCGCAACCTGGAGTATTTTATGTCCACTAAGCTCCTAAATCGACGTCAAGCCCGCTGGTCTGAATTCCTGTCCCGTTTTAACTTCAAAGTGATATACCGCCCTGGCAAACAAGGAGCAAAACCAGATGCCCTGACACGGAGGTCAGCGGACCTTCCAAAGGAGGGGATGAACGCCTTAGACACCAGAGTCAGGTAGTGCTGAAGAGAGAGAATTTGGGAGGGTTCCCTGACGCCCAAGAACCTAAGACACAGATGAGGAAACAGGTGCACTTCACAAAGACCCAAACCTGTCAATTTTACCACCCTGATGACCCCCCACGAACCATCGTTGGCCTAGACACTAAGGAACCCCCAAGACCCGATTAGCCGCCCAGACATATGAACCCGCTGAACCTGCTGAACCCGCTGAACCCGCTGAACCTGCTGAACCTGCTGAACCCGCTGCACCCGCTGAACCCGCTGAACCTGCTGAACCCGCTGAACCTGCTGAACCTGCTGAACCCGCTGCACCCGCTGAACCCGCTGAACCTGCTGAACCCGCTGAACCTGCTGAACCCGCTGAACCTGCTAAACCTGCTGAACCTGCTGAACCTGCTGAACCTGCTGAACCCGCTGAACCTGCTGAACCTGCTGAACCTGCTGAACCCGCTGAACCCGCTGAACCTATTCTACCCAATGAAATTGAACAACCAATAAAAACAACCTACACCATTGACCCCCTAGTACAATCAATCCTAAAGGCTGTGGATGAGAAGGCGTCCCATCACCCTGCTATCACCCTGGCTGACTGCCAGCGCCGTGGCCAGTACCTCTATTACCGGAACCGCCTGTACATACCTGATAACGACAGCCTGCGAGCGAAATTACTTCAATACACACATGACAAACCCACTGCTGGACATCCTGGACGCTCTAAGACCTATGAAATCCTAGCTCGAGAATACTATTGGCCTGGAATGTACAAGTATGTGGAACAATGGATTGCCAACTGCCATGTCTGCCGCCGTATTACACCCTCCCATGAAGCTCGACAAGGAGCCCTACGCCCACTACCAGTTCCTGAGCGTGCCTGGCAAGATATTTCAATGGACTTCATCACACACCTCCCAAAGAGCATGGGTTTTGATTCAATCCTGGTTATAGTGGACCGCCTGACCAAGATGAGACACCTGATACCCTGCCAGGAAACCTACAACGCGGAGAAAGTAGCCTACCTGTACCTGGAATATGTCTGGAAACTGCATGGCCTGCCTAGGACTATTATCTCTGACCGAGGTCCCCAATTTGTGTCTTCATTCTGGAAGCATTTAACCAAGCGTCTCCAGATCCAACGCCTGTTATCAACTGCCCACCACCCTGAGACTGATGGCCAAACTGAACGCTTAAATGGGGTCTTAGAACGATACCTCCGTGCCTATGTATCTTATCTACAGGATGACTGGGCCCAATGGCTGCCCCTAGCTGAATTCGCGATGAACTCTGCCCAATCCGAGACTACCCACATGTCACCCTTCTTTGCCAACTACGGGTTCCACCCAACTATGGGCTTCGAACCTATTCAGCCAGCTAACCTCCCTGCCACCCGTGATGCTGACGCTTTCACAACAAAGATGCGCCAGATTGTTAACTTCGCACGAGCTGAAATCCTATCTGCTCAGGCCCGTTGGGAAGAGCAGACCAACAAACGACGACAACCTGCTCACCAGTACCAGACTGGCCAACTTGTATGGTTAAACGCCCGTAATATCCGCACACTAAGACCACAAAAGAAACTAGACTGGAAGAACCTGGGACCATTCCGCATCCTCCGTCAGATCAGCCCACATGCCTACGAATTGGACCTGCCGACTAGCATCCGTGTACATCCAGTCTTTAATGTTGACCTACTAACCCCGGCTGCCAACAATCCCTTGCCCGGCCAGAGGCCCGACCCACCTCCACCTGTCGAAGTAGACGGGTTGGAGGAATGGCTCGTTGAAGACATATTGGATTCCCGGTGGGAGCGCCGGGGCTGGGGACGCCCACGCTTGCGATACACTGTAAAGTGGGCTGGATATGACACACCCACTGAAGAGCCTGCCGAGTACCTGCGAAATTCACAAGAAATAGTCGCCAACTTCCATCGGCGGTACCCCCAGAAACCGGGCCCCCTGCCTCGACGGAGCTCGGCATAGAAGAGGGGGCGTACTATCACGGTGCTGGACCAACGTACACCGTATGACGGTCCGGAGGCCGGTTCTGCCTGTACTGACCGCCCCTGCACGTGCCTGCGAGGAAATATCTTGAACCTCTGTCTCGATCTTGTTGTAGCTCTTCGAGCTACGTCCTGTCTACCTGCCTGTACGATAGCTTGCCTGCCTGCCTGCCTGCGTGTTCTTTCCAATCTATTTCTGTTTCCTGATCGCCTGAATCCGCACCTTGACACCTGCCTTCTGTGGTGCTTTTGTGTGTAGTCCTAATTTTATAGCTTTATCTAATCTGATTAGGTCAACATGGTATCCATAGGTAAAGAAGAATAGAGATATTCCTATAGCTAAAGTATCACAGTTATTAATTGCAATTGCAACAATAGGTAAAAGTCTTACTTAATTATTTTGTGCATAGGTTGTAAATACACATAATATATATTCAACTTCTTAATTTGCTCTCTCTATAGAGCCATCACTCTGTGGGTAGAATGCTATGGATAAATGGTGTTGGATAGATAGCCTTTCACATACTTAGCCCCAGAATCCACTCATGAACTGGGGACCTCAATCACTAGTAATGGCTAGTGGTAAACCATAATGCATATAAAAGTGTTTCAGAAATGTTTCAGCTAGGGAATCTAAAGTAGTTGAGTGCATAGCAACTAGTATAACACTCTTTATTAAATAGTCTATAATTATTAGGCAGTTTGTTGCACCTGTTCCACAAGCTAGTGGAAGATTTATAATAAAGTCCATTGATATTTTTGTCCAGATCCTTTGGGGAATTGGCAGTGGCTTTAGGAGTCTATGTTTTGTATCTCACCAAATAGTGTTTCTCTCACAGATAGTACAGTTCTGAAGGAATCTGTGTATATCTTTTGCCACACTTGGCCAGAAGAAACATTGTGAGAATATTGTATAAGTGGTATCTTGTCTTAGATATTCTGTAATATAGGAGTCATAAATCTTTTGAATGATCCTAGTCTGTAAGGGTTCACTCTCTGATATTTATATCCTCTTTTAGAAATATAGGAGGCCATATTCATCTAAACAGTATTCTGATAAACTTATTTTCACATGTGTGTCTGCTGCAACCTACTTCTCCCTTTTTTATAAAGCTTCTGAAATCTTATAATATATAGTATCTCTTTATCATGCTTTTTGCCAAAGTTCCTGCAGCTTATGCTCATCAAAAAGTAAGATAAGGGTTTGAAAGTTGAAAGAAATATTATTTTCTCCAATTTTATCTATATTAATCTTCATTAGGGGGAATAAAGTCTGGAAGCAGTTTGATAGTCTCTCATCAGCTAAACTATAAGATATGTCCTAGCTCCATTGAGACAATGCATCTGGATAAAGAGCTAGCTTCCCTGGGTGGTATTGGAGATTGAAATCAAATTCAGCAAGGATCCCTACCCATTATATCTGCCATTCATTGAGCTGTCATGCCTTATTAAAATAATAGAGGTTCTTGTGGTCAGTAAGTATCTGGAATTTTAGGACCATTTTCAGCTCTGCTTACCATTCTTAAAGTACTCTAATAATTGCTAATAATTCTTTATCATAAATTTCATAATTTACTTCAGCTGGGGAGAGCTTCTGAGAGAGGTAGATACAGGGTTTTAGAGAGCCATCATCTTGTCTTTATGAGAGTACAATGCCAGTGGCCTATCCCAATAAGTCTGTCTCTACCATAGTCTCACAGTCTTTCTCAAAATTAGTCAAAATTAGGGCAGTAATAAAGAGCTTCTTTAGGTCTGTAAATGCTTATTGATAGGATTAGCTCCACTAAAATATTATATTCTTCTTAGTAAGTGCTATTAATGGGGCTATAATATTGGCAAACTTAGGTATAAAGGTTTAGTAGAAGTTAGCAAATCTAATAAAGCTACAGACATCTCATACTGTCTTAAATATTTCTTATGCCCAAATAGTTTCCACCTTCTTTAGGTCAATGCAAAGCCCTTTCCCAACTTAGAGAATAAATCTAAGATACTTCACAATGTTCTGTTCAAACTCTGACTTTATAATATCACACTGGAGGCCAGTATTCAGGAGTTTTTGAAGAACTAATTTAACTTTTTAGCAATGATTGCTGAGTGTCCTGCTTAAGTAAATAATAATATTATCTACATAGGCTGAAACAAAGTCATCAAGGTATTCTTGTAGGACTTAATTAATGTAATGTTGGAATGTTGCTGGGGCACTAGTTAGGCCAAAGGGGGTGGGTGACCAGCTATTTAAAAAGGCCATAATAGGTCTAGAAGGCTGTCTTCCATTCTTCACCAGGACTAACTTAAATCTTATAGAATGTGGCAATAATGTCTAGTTTAGTGAACTATTAGGCTTTAGACATGTTCCATAAGGTCTCTTTGATCAGGGGTAAGAGGTAACAGTCTTTGATTGTGATATTATTCAATGTATAGTAATCCACATAGAAATAAATTCCTCCCCTTAGCTTTTGTATTAATAGTACTAAGGCTGCAGCAAAGGACTAATTTACATAAATAAAGTTCTTGCTTAGGAGGTCTATCAACATCTTCTGCAATACTAGTAATTCCTCCTGATTCATACTGTATAAGGGCCTATATGGTGGTATTGCCTTATTCCCAGCTGCATCTTTCTTCATTGGTATAGAATAATCAACTCTAGGATAGTGTTTTGGCAGTGTATTAGCCAGCTTCTGGCTAAAGACCTTAAGTCATGACCAATACTGCTTAAGGAGTTTTATCTTTAGGTTAATGGGCTTCTTCTTCTGGAGTGCTTTATTGATATCTGCTCTATAAGAACTGCGATTTGCTATTTGGCTGCCTTTTTCGGCAGCAGGTGACTGCCGAAAAGGGCCATATTTCAGCAGCTTCCTTCTGCCACGCTCCCGCGCTTTCCGTCGACGCACCATCTAGCGTAAGACTTCATGCCTGAGGCTGTCAACATCGTGGGCGCGTCCATCAGGACTCGTCCAGGCAGGCTCATCCTCCGCTTTACCGTCACAGCTCTTGGAATCTCATTGACAACGCCGCCAATGGCGCCCCCAGCGCCATGCCGGCTGGTCTCTGGCCAGTGCATCAACAATATGACTATAACACGCCCGGCTGTTCCTGTTTTTCTATCCCTTTATTTTTCGTCACCTTGTGCTTATATCGAATCACCGAAAAATCAACCTTGTCCTTGTCCATCTACTAAACTGAATACCGACTATTACGTCCTAGGAACTCCTTGACTCTTCCTGTACCCTTTTCTCCCTACGGTCAGCTTACGAATTTGATTA
Source organism: Monascus ruber (assembly GCA_002976275.1). Lineage (NCBI taxonomy): Eukaryota > Fungi > Ascomycota > Eurotiomycetes > Eurotiales > Aspergillaceae > Monascus > Monascus ruber. The sequence goes on along the minus strand of PSNO01000001.1, from coordinate 2,779,088 downwards.
TGCGCTGTCGGAGAGAAATCAGTGCAACCTCCCGCACTGCCATTACTGAATTATCCACCACGTCTCCTGGAATTACCGATGACGATAGATCCGTCGAACCTAGCTCGGAGACGGACCTGACGGAACCGGAATACCTGTCTCCCCCTTCTCAGAAGGTCCAGAAAAGGAAAATACGGCGAGGCCCTGCTTCAGGACGCGAGCGAGCGGACTTCGCAGAGTTCAAAGTTTCGGAAACCGAGAATATCATAGATGTGTCGGCCGTGGAGGTGGTTCATCAGGCCCGTTACGATGATCCAGCTGATGATACAGATGAGGATCTGTCTAAGGTGCCGGAGGATTATGGCAAATCGAATAATACCCGGAAACTGAACCTTCGACTGGAGGAGCGCTGGGCTCGGTCAGTATTCATGCTGACCAGGCTATACTGAAATGTTGCCTTGATGGACCGATCTCTGACTCGTATGCTTTCAGGTACTGTCGGACTAAAGCAATCGAGCCGTCAGCCGACCCGAAATGGGAAGATCCAGAGGAGGCCTTACGTCAAGCCTCCCCAAACGACATCCACCGGTTTCTAAATTGGTGTCTCAAGCTAAAGTACGGCTTGGACGGTCGCCGCCTAAAGGGCTACAGAAAAGCCAGTGCCCTTCAAGCGGATTGGAAGTATTTCCGAGTCTATTACACCAAAGTCACGAAGCAGGAGATGAGCAAGGAAATGGGTGAGGCGGTGCGCACTGTACGTTCCATCCTTCCTAGATTCCGTCTCCATCAGCATGTCATTTGACCGCGGGCAGGGAATGAGACACCTGATCGATAAACGAGGGTTGGACAAACAGCCCCGGGCAAATGTCCCGGTCTATATCGAAGATATGGTACCGTTCAATGAGACAATTCTCCAAACCCAGAAAAGGCGATTTCATCTTGGCTTTCAGCGGATTATTCTATGTCTCTACAACACCATTGGGCTATTCACTGTCAACCGGAAACAGGCGATGCTACACCTCCAGTTCAAGCATTTGCAGATAACTCTGCAGCGGGATCCGCATGGAGGACCACCGGTGCGGATGATCGAAATCGATCCCCAGTTTGTGAAAAGTGTCCTCGGAATGTACAAGGTGTACGTGGCCCTCCGCGTCGTACCACGCTCAACCCCCGTACCGTGTGGGCTCATTGAACTGATCAATAAAACAGCAATACCTTCGCCTTACCAGAAATTATCTATGGTGTATCGCTTGTTTTCAGCCCACACGTATTGCTCTTCAGCATACTGTTCTATGTAAAAGCGTTTGAGGCGCCCCACTTGACTTCGATGGAGGACCTTCGGAGGCTGTTCATTGAGGATGGGCGACAGGAGATGCCACTTCCCCTGAAAAAGGAGATGGACAACTACTATGTCTTTCCGAAGGTTGACGTCATCGACGGCGAGCCCCGTATCTTGTGGGAGACACGCATGAACGGCTCTACACTGGATGGGCAGCTTCGGTCATTCAGTGAAATACATGGTTTCCTGAATCATTTTTTCTCCCACCAGTTCCGTTATGGGGGAGGAGAATTGCTTGACCAGAGTGGTAAGAACCCTAATCTTTTCGATCCTAGATTGTGCATCCTCTTTTTTTTTTTTCTGTCCTTTTTTTTTCTTTTAGCCTAATGGTTACTGACTGTCGCATCCAGGATTTGTGAGCGAGGCGCAGCGTAACGTGATCATGGCTCACGCGAGCAGCAGAACCTTCATCAAGCACTATCGACCACGACGGCATACTGGTTTGCAGGAGGTCATGTGCGGAATTGATCCGGACGAGGAACTTTCGCGAGCTGTAACTCGGATGAGCCGATGGATTGACAAGAGGCGACCCCGATATCTAAACGACGCTGAGAAAGCGTCAGTGGAGAAGGATCCCGAGTTGCAATCCGCCATACGAGGGCAGGTTGAACTGGAGGACCATTATGCTCGATCCGGCGATCCAGCATTGCGGGCCTTATTAAAACAACAGAAGCGCAATGTTGACAACACCCGTCGCCGTCTTCGAGAGAAACGGCGGAAAGAGATCCGCCGGGATTTCAGTCGGAAACAAGCGGTCATCGACATCGAGAGACAATTAACAGGCGGTGCTGTGAATGACGAGCCAGCCCGGGAGGTGTTACGAACGGAATTTGCCATGCCACCGGAGCAGATCTTCCTTGTGGAGACGTTTTTCACCTGGCCCACTTCAGACTCGTTGGAAGACGAATGGATGAGGCGCAGTAAAGCCACGGCGGCGGCCACACTATATTGCGGTTTCCGTGAGGGGGGCCCTCTCCGCGGACGGCCGAAACGTCCTGCATCAGACGATGAAACTCAAGTCGCAGACCCACCGGCTAAGAAGCAGAAGACGCAGGAGCGTCCGACTGTGTTGGCATGGGAGAAGAAGCGTGCTGCCATCATGGAGAAGGTGGCAGCGGACAAACCATCTGCGTGTTTTCAATGCTTGAAAGAATACTCTGACGTTTACGGAGTGAAGAGACACTTTAAGACATTGCATCTGCAGGATCGCAAATGTAACTTTTGTGATCTGTCGCTACAGCATGAGATGCACCTGCGTAGGCATGCGCAGGATGTACATTGGCTTCGTACGTGAGCGTTATCCTCGCGCTACTGTGGGGTTCCTAAGGCTGGCTGATAGCCGGCAACTTGCTACAGATGCTATTCATATGGTGGATTCAGGGGAGCTGGTTCCTAAAGAGAGTGTGGCATGATACAATTACCATGATTAGACGAATCGTTTAGAACTAGATGCACCCAGTAGACCTGGGCAACCCAGTTTCTTTCTATTAGTTTTCTTTGGGCGAAATGCTAGTAAGACATCCCATAGATATTGATATCTGCCAAATTCAGGTCGGGTTATTTGCCTTTGAAGGCTATCAAAAGCTACACTAGATGAGTAGACAGGAAGCGATGGCATGCGTGAAAAAAGCACTCTGGATGTCGACAAAAATGTACATATTCATAATTATATTCCGTCACGCGACTTGAAGGCCTCTTGAAACTGCCAGGGAGTCTTGAAGTACACTTGCGTCGAAAGGCCCCGTTTGCCCTATAGAGACATACTCTCAACACACTGCGCTTGACGAAACTCTTCCGAAAGTCTATTCGTATTATAACTCCGTGCTACTGCGCATCGTTGATTTCAATGTGTGGTCTATTTGGTGTGGATATATATAGAGATATTGTCGCTAAATGTGTGGTATGACCTTACCCTAACTATGACTTTAATAACTACATACGCGAATCATATTATCCAGCATACTGACAGCAGCGCCAGTCAGGCTCGGGTCAATAAAGCTTTCCTCAGCCCACTTACTGATTCAGGGGATGACTGCGGTCCAATAGTTTGTCCTGCTGGTAAACCTGCGGGCGCTAGTGCCTTTTAAGTGGGCAACAACAACAGAGATAGATCTCTGACTTTTGGTTCGATGAATCGATGATTCACTGCCTCAGACAACTGCAACAGCAGATCATAGAGCGATAGGTCTCATCATGTTCGACGAATTATACTGTCCCCTCTCGGTCCGCAGCGGTCCAACCAACAACCACCGAAACCGCCAAATGGAAGGTGGTTGTGGTGCACCACATGTCTGGCAGTGGTCCACTTCATCAGGCTATAACAGGCCAATGATATCTTATTTTCAATGTTTGGCAGAGCTGGCTGAGGCACTATCATCAGAAATCTAATTATAGGGCCAATCAAGGCTAACTATCTTTTCTCCACATCCCCGTCTCCTGTATGATTGAGCTGAGGCAGCTGCTGACATTGGTTGAGGGGATATAACGAGTAAAGAGAGGTTTGTCCAGGCAGAAGGTAAGACACTGTCTGTTAAAAAGTGCGCTAGCCGCCAGTCGTCTTCGATACAGTGATTTACTTCTGTGAAACTACTTGTTTACCCCTCTTTTCTCCTGGTCTCTGCTTCACCACTTGATATCCCATAATCACCAAGCCCTCCGTGAGAACACTTTTTACGGCATAATATCAACTAATATACGCACAGGGCTCCTCGTATGAATCAATGCAAAATCCATTGCCGAGAAACTTAAAGATCGAAGTCCGTCTTCGTTTGGCTTTAAAAGCCGCCCGGAACGATCCGAGGGCAACACCTCCCGAGTACTAAATGTGCCAGGATCTCATAAAATTCGCTATTTATAGGACAAGAGAAAGGATGCTGGCGAAGTAGGTCTAGGACCGAGGGCGAATGTATAGGACAGTGGGACATCCGTAAAGCATACATGTCTGGCCGTCCGAGATTTCTGCCCGTTTATACCCAGTGGTCCCGCTACCAGTATAGACGATTATCGGCTCCTTCACACCATCTGTAATATAGGCATATCCGAATCCACTACCCTCATCGACAACAACTGCACAAATGTTTCGTGATCGTTCGTATTTGAAATCGTTTTCCCCGAAGAGCAATCTGGCTCAATACCTCTCTATCCTCCCAGTAGTTTTAAGATATCTGAGTGGAGAAGAGCCTTTTTATGCGGAAACTCATCTACGCGAGAGGATTCGACAACTTCCACAGCAGATATCGTAAAGAAATGGAGGCTACCTCAGTCACAGCAGGCATACTTTCACAGTCCTTCCTATGTTACATGCAAATCTCATTCGTTTGTGGAAACAAAGATGGTTTTCTGGAGCAATCTTCACACAGAATTAACTTATTCCTCCAGTGTTGTCATTCGCTAGCACTGCGAGTGAGCTTAGGAAGCCATGAAGTTCGGAAATGGCATATATGCAGAGGAGGTATTCCTAGTAAGACTGGAGAAGAGAATGTGAGATGGAAAGAATGGGAAGGATGTTTCATGAACATAAATAGTGGCGTCGCGCCAGATGTACTGCCTTATTAAACTCAGGTAACTGCAGATATCTCGGGCTTTACTTTGGACGAAGTGCTAGTAAGACGTTTATAGATATTGATCTCTACCAATATTCATAATCTCCATCACAGGAATCCCCCAACACTTTCTGTTCAAAACCACATTTCTTTACTCTTGTCCATGTCTCTCTCCCCTCGATACCACAGGTTGAAGGTGGTGTTTCGTGAAGTTACTTATAGTAGTGCTTCGAAGCAACTACGTTCTCATCTTTGTCGATCTCTAGTGCAGACCAGTGCTGGGCAGCATCATTTGGACTCGGATGCTCTGGCTCCCTTTAATGTGTTAGAACCAAAATCGTTTTTTTGGGGATTAAGACTTACTTCATGGCAACTTTGACGGTCTCTGCTTGCAAAGTATCTTTGTACTTTTCAGCGACCTCGGCGAACATGTCCTGGGTGTTCTGGGGGAGGAAAGGTCTCTCCCATGCGTCGGTTTTGTTGACATAGGCAATCGCTACCTCCTTTCCCTTAGAGGTGGTCATTGTCCTGATGAGTTTGCTTGCACGATACATCTTGATTGTAGGATCCGGATATGTTCCTAGATACTCAAAATCTGCATGCGTAGTTGAAATGGACTGGATTCTCTAAGGCAGTATTTGAAAATAACCCCAACGGATGGAGCGAACAGCGTTATTTATGCTTGAGCTGCATGGAAGGTCATGCAAGCAGACAGTCAATATCAGCCTCGATGTAAGGAAGCAACAGGGATGCCTTTTGGTATAGTTCATGTTTACCAGTAGCATGCTACACTAGTTTTCCATTACCTTAAACTACATTACATTGAACTACATTACATTGAACTACATTACATTGAACTACATTACATTGAACTACATTACATTGAACTACATTACATTGCGCTACATTACATTGCGCTACATTAAGCTACGCTCAGTACTTTGCAGTACATTCCACTACATCACCATTACCCTAGGCCACTGTGTCTTCAAAGGCATCAGATATTGCCTATTCCGAAACGCAAAATGTATAGAGTAAGGCCATGGCTATTCAGTTCAGACAAATGCCATTAGGATCAACATTAAGGTCTGCAATTTCGCTCGTCTCTACGGCTGGATTATAGGCAGAATGGAATGTAACGCAATGTAATGACGTAGATCATATCGAAACTTGGCTAGCAACTTCAAAAGTACATCTTGGCATTTCTGTCCAATTTATTTTTGCATTCTGGGTTAGTCATCATACCACGTCAACGGTCCAGCCCCTTGATTTGCTTTCAACCAACATGATTTAGCCCATACATCCGCATTTCGTAGTACGCATAGAGCTATGTTTTTACACTGCCATATAGCTGGCAAATCTCTCAAAGCGCCCTAGCTATCATGTTACGAAGGACACTGACAACCATGGCTCAGGCTGGTAACAAACATGTTGGCGCTACTGGATCTGTTTACCAATTCAAAAGTATTATCCAGGAAAGGCCATACATCGGTCGCGTGTGGTTGGCGATGTCTGATACCATATGTACTCTCCCTTCATAAATCATCGTGCTAATGGCTCCTAGTTCCGGGCAAGATAAATTCATCCTAAAGGATATTCCTCAAAGTATCTTCGACAATTTCAACGAGAATATAAGGCCACGTTTGCACCAAAGTCCATATATACGAATGCCATGCGACACCATACCGGGTCAGCGGATTTTTGTGTACAAGTACATGACGGACGACTTTTTAAGCCTTGTAAAAAGGGGCATCTCGATACGAGCTCGGAAGCAGATTCTTAAGTCAAGTTTGCTGGGTATTGCTAAATTGCACGAGCAGCAAATTGTCCATCTTGGTAATATCTAATCAACCTGTTATCTGAGCCCACTGAGCTTCAGATACTAATTAGACCCAGATATAAAGCCAGACAACATCCTGGTCAATTGTCAACATGGAGAAAAAGAGTCAATTGTCGGAAATGCTCAGATTATCGATCTCGAGAATGCCGCATATCTCCCTAAAGGTAGGTGTATCAAGGGTATGCTTGCTGGTAACGACAACTGGCGTAGTCCAGAAGCGCACTTTAGGGGCGAACTCAATAAGCCTACGGATATGTTCGCCTTTGGAATCGTTGTGAGTATTTCCATTTTACTTGAAGCCAATTTTAACGATATCAGTGCATATATGCTTTTCTCGGACGTGTCATATTTGGCCCGGATGATGATTTCCGACTCCATCAAGAACAGGGTGCATTGCCCGCTTTGATACGCCTACAGCGTCAAGTCTCATACTTTGGCGACCGTGATGGGATCAATGGCCTGTTGAAACATATTAGTGATGATGAAACTAGCTGCCACGTCCTGAAAATGCTATGGGACGAAAGGACAGAGGAGCACATACCGTACAAACCTTTTGCCGAGTGGCCAGAGGCTATCGATTCAGACTTCACGGATTTAATCCAAAGGCTCATGAGCCTGGATCCCGCGAAACGACTTACTGCCCGCGAAGTACTGGACCACCCTTGGTTTGTGGACGTCTGAGTCCATTTGGAATACATGCGAATGCGGAGACTTATATTACTAGGTCATATGCTACAATACCAAGGATGTTTGGAAAGTGTGAGATCTTACCTATCGTGATGGAATATTTGTAACCTATGTACTGTGTCTCTTCATTTTCATTGTTCTAGTTTCTCATGTCCCTCCGTTAGTGGAAACTACCTCAATGGATATCTGCCACTTTTCTTAAAAAGAATGATATATAACGAATCATAAAATATTATTCTGGACCAATAACCCGGCCCCCAACTTGCGGGCAGGATCTCTGCCTCTTTTGATGTGCCGAAACAAGCATGGCGAAAGGGCGACCAACTGGGACGTGTTGAAAAAGCTGACTAATACTGGAAATTCCCGGAAACGTGACCATCTGATAAAATTTCCCTTGGCAAAGTGGTGCCGTGCAACTGCCATGACGTGGGGCACCTGCCGAATTTTACCAACTGTTCCCCTCCTTCGGGCATCCAATATGGCATTGGCCTAGGTATGTAAGTCAATTTCAGTTATGAATTTTCAAGTTCATCGGTGAAACACGGCCTCTTTGATAATAACTGTTTTCTCTTTCACTGATTAGTAGCCCTTTATCGCATGACGTTCAGCCGTTGTCGCAGTTGTCGCAGTTGTCTAGATCACGACCCTCGAATGCCGCAAGGTATCGTTAGCTCCTTGCCGCCTTGCATCAATACGTCAAGAAGGACTGATACCAAAGAAATTTGGCTTGCTGCCATAAGACGCGACGTCTGCTCAGAGACAGAGACTCGAGGCGATATTCTTCGTTGGTTTACTGCAATGGCCGACAAATCGTTAAATGTCAATGAAGAAAAGATGAATCCTGACGGCGATGTAAGACATTACGATGGCACCAAGATTATTATGTCCTTCGCACTAACTAGGATCAGACAGTATACGATGTCTGGAGGCCCGCGGACGGTTTATTTAAGGGAGAAAGTACCCCAAAATGGATTTCATTCGTCTCCAGCAGCGACAACTCCGTCGGCTTTGTGAGGGTAGTTGGTGGTGAAGCAGGATACACGAGTGACGCCCCAAGAAAATTTTATGTTCCCGCGAACCACAGCTGTGAAGTCTTGGGTTGCAAGATTATGTTCACTCGAGCTTGAGCTTTGTCATGCCGAATCTGTGAATCGCCCGCATCAACACGTTTCGGTCCACCCTGATATTACAAGATCCATCTTCCTCTTCCCTAGTTGGAATGAAAATCGTCAGACAGCCCGACGTGTCCCCTCCCTGCATCTCTTCCTCGGACCACAATCTACTACTGTATATCCCCTCTTGCATAGCTTCTAGGAAAGACGGTACGTTGTCTCTTCGGACCAGCGAGTACGCAAATTGGATCTCTGTACGCTATGCGTTAGCAAGTTTCTTCAGTAGAATGCTCTTTTTCACATACGTCGGAGTTCCTGTTGGGGGAAAACCTTTTGCATGAAGTCGAGGTATCGATGGTTCCCTGAGAAGCCTTGTTCCACTGCAGTTGTCTCAAAAATTGCCTTCGCTGACGAGCTTAGCAAAAAGCTAAATGACTCGTAATTGCTCAAACTAGTCAGATAGTCCAGTATAGGCCGGAACGTAGTTTTCCCACAACTCGTGGGCGTAACGCTTAGTGCTACAGCAAGAAACAGATGATTGCTAGCATCCTGGATCTCCCTGTATGCATTACGGGCTCGGGTTCGTCGCCATACTGTCACAGATATCTTGGAAGTCCTGGTTGTCTCGTCATGGTCTCCCCATATCAGCCAGAGTCGACCATTTTTTAAGGCATCCCAATCACCTCGTGTTAATCCTGTCGTTCTCAGTTGCTGGACTTTGGCGTTAACGATTTTGACTGTGCTTTCTAAGTCGTTGTGGATCTTTGCCTCCGGAAGCATAGTTTCTTCCATGTGTTAGCCCAAATATAATGCAATGGAGAACAGTGCGGAATAACGAAGTGCAATGTGGTGTAGTGAAATGTAATGTAGTATGATGTAGCCTAACGATGAGAGCTCAGGCTTTTAAAGCAAATTAGGCTCCCAACTACCCCGCAATTCGTTGGATTACATGTCATACACCTGGACTCAAGTTGCATGACCTTAGGTTACATTGGGTTACATCTGGTAACATTACATTACATTGCACTATATAATATCACATCGCAATACATCACATTGCATTACACTGCCTTCTTTTTCACCTCCACATCATAGTCTAATACAATACAACAGGGTACTGATCAGGATATCGCAGACTAAGTCACAATTTATAAAGATGCCAGCCTTATCCCCAGGGCTCACCGCAATTTTGCACGGACACATATCCCAATTAGGGTATTTTCCTTGAACAGTTATTCCAATTATGTGCATCCGTCGAATCACGTCTTTTTTCTACACCTTCCTCTGCTGCCTGGGAGGATGTGGAGGATGCGGAGGATGCGAAGATTCCGATGAGGAATGTGAGGATCTAACTTCGTTCGAGGGTGAAATGCCCATTGCGGCAAGAACGGAAGCTGTGAGTATCAAGCATCAGGGAGCTTGGAAAGGTCTAACATATATATACTGGTAGACTAGCGTTGTCAGATATGTCAACGATGCCTACTTTATTGCTATATGCCACACTGTTGTGGAGACTACTCACATTGACCCACAAGCGGACTGTGGCTCTGGCCAAGATATGGAGACTAAGGCTTCCACCCCTGACAATGTGTCTGACACAAGTACTCTCATCGGAAATGCCGAAACAGAGATTATACGATCTGCTTCTTCCATCCAATCAAATGAGAGAATCATCATAGAGAAGGATACCGAGATCGTCTTACCTTGTCCAACATTTGTCGATAATTACACCGGTTGTCGTATGGTGGAGCTGCGCTATGTTACTTCTATGTACCTTGATCCTATCGTTATACCCCTTGACGATTGTGAGTTCAATAAGTGTGAATCCGGCGAATCTGACTCGGATGACGATGAGGTTGAGGCGTTGTTCCGCTACAAAGACCTCAAGTTCTGCGCGTCCGTTCCGTTTGGTTATGTAAAAGCCCGCGCTGAAATGGATCCTGCTGTGGTCGACTGACCTCATTGGGTTGATCATTCCATGATTCCTTGCGTCTGCCCTTTTCTTTGTCTTTAATACGTCTGTCAGCTGGCGAAGGGTAATTGGTTGGTTGGTTGCATACCACAAATGTATATACGAAAATCATCTGCTGAGACTAGCAATGCAGATATATCGTACATGTAGTGATGATACGGTGGTTACCTTGTCCGGAATATATAAGGCAGGGTTTCTTGTCCTTTAACATTCCCATTATGATAACCATGAATAACCTTATGCTACTATTTTTTGTGCTCTGGCTCTTAGGTTTTCTTACTCTGTATCTCGTGCGGCCTTTCTTTAAGAGAAGATATTTTCCCGATCCTGAAGCACGTGCAATTACTTGTCATCTGCATGACGAGTAACATGAATCCTGTATGTTTTCACGGAAGTTGTTAAGAAGTTGTCTACTAAGCCCTTATAAGAATAGAAAACGCCATAATACTGTTGCAGAAAGGGAAGGACTCGTTCCAAGAAAGAAAGAAAGTTTTGAGGGAGGCTACCAGACTGTAAGAAAGAAATTTACCCGTCAGAAAGATTAGCTAATAAGTTATAGCAAAAAAGTATCTCTTGTGAGACACAAGAGAAGGGTTTAAATGAAGATCAGCTTCCTTTAACATTTAGGAGGGCTAGAGAAAACTATCAAAGCGGCCGGGTAGAGAAACTTCCACGTATGCGTTCGAGACGATTATGTTGTGCGTGTGGGGACGAACAGGCGGTCATAAGCAGTAGAGGACGCTGTCGTGCATGCGGCCACGAGAGTTGTCCAGTGTGTCTTACATAGCCGAGCTTTTACGCTACAGATTTTAGATTAGCCAGTACTATCTTGCAATTCAAGTAATTGGTCAGTAGATACTCATAACTCCGATATAATAAAGTGGGACTGTACTATTACACCCCCCAGGGACGCCACGGCTGCAGGAGGAGCAGAATCCTGGTACACTAGACAAGGGATCAGTGAGCAAGTCTCTAGGCGCCGCACACCCAACTGCTACTTAACCCTCTCTGGCTTTGTCGGTATTTCTTTTGTAGATCGCAATATCCTGAACCAAGTTGGTAGCTAGCTGTGTTAGGATTTTATTTCGCTGGACTGTGTAGAACGCGGTCGTATCGATGTAACGTAGCAAGTGTTGATCGCTGCATATCAGGTCCTGTTATCGACCGGCTTTCTATAATGGTATCATGCGGCCACGAGTCTTGTGTAGTAATGACTGATGTTTGTTGACGAGTCAGGTAACATTCTCCGTAGTCGTGGACCCACACTGCCCTATAAACCTACTTTATTGAGCAGAGAGCTGGTGAAGTGACGCCTTTTTTTGGCAGTAGAGAGAAATAAGCAGGAACGAAGAAGGGCAGCTCGATAACCCTTCTGGAAATTGGCTCTAAGCCAAGCGCCTGTCTAGGGTTGCCTAAAATGTTGCGGCCGGTTAGGAGGAGAATTTTAATTTACCTTTTTTGTCTTTCTACAGTAGAGCTCAAACCATCTGACACCTTCGTGTACTTTTGCTTAAGGAGTAATCGTCGATATTTAACCTGCCTTATCACGTCTTTTTTCTGGACCAGTTCCACAATCTTTAATATCTGAAACATTGCCCTTCGACACCGCAGTGAACACTCGATACTTAAAGTCCATGACAATATGTCTACAGTACCCAGTGAGTATCAATTTATGGAAAGGTGCATGGTTATGTTACGCTAATGAGTATTGCACAGGCCTCCGTCGGGTAATTCCTGTAGGGAATGTGGATGAAATACGAGAGGCTCGAAAAGAGCTCCTCAAGAGGCTGTCTACTAAAGAACTAGCTCATGTTGCTGCGTTATTTGGACAGGCTAGGTCGACAAGGGATGGTAGGCTTGTTTTAAGGCTAATACCATCTGCCAAGAACTTGTGCTGATTGCTAGTAGACTGTTATAAATATATTATGAAAGCCCTCGACGATATTGCCGGAGACTCTCTGCGCAAGATGGTACAAGAGTTACAAGGATCGAGATGCAAGCAGTTGGTAGATGTCCTTATCTCAGTGGCGGAATATGAAAAGAAATCCAGAGACGGGCTGCTTGGTGAGTAGATCTCCAATGAGTAGGTATAACACACAATGCTAACAGAATAATAGATAGATCAAAATCAATTGAGATCCCAGAGATCTACCTTCCCCAGGACATACCAAACGAGGAAGTGCCATATAGCGGTAACATAAACGAAGAACAGGGTTCTTGGACGTTGGTGAGCCCCTGGGATCCTTCCCAGAAATTGACTTTCAACAGTCAGGAGACAGAGAAGACCCGTCTACAGTCTCGGCAAATGCTTGAAAAGTTAACATATGAACCTTTAGGCACACTTTTAAATTGCCTTTTGAGCTATATTGAACCACGTCTTCGACAGGTTTACTCTTATAAGCGTGGGATGGTCCCGAAGTGGTGGCCTCGCACTATAAAGTTCAATGGCAAAAACCACTATAGCAAAGCCGGTAAGACTTGCCACTATAATTGTTGTTCAGCCTCTGATATGTCTTGAACAGCGATTGTCGAATTGATAATTTATATTATATTCGACTTGCACTCAGAAGGGTTCCGAATTATCCATGCAATAGATGCGATAAAATTTCATCCCAGGCTCACCGTCAAAGCCAAGGAGATCGTATATTCAATACTGTTCGTTCGACAGGCAGAAGAATTATGCCGGGGGAACACGTCCAGTACGGTTCCAAAAGCAGAAGTGGTAATAGGCAGGAGAGTTGCCCAAAGAGCACCGACAGACTCAGAAACCGAGCCAACTTTTATACGACAGTGTAGTGGAGAATCACAACCTTCCATTTTCACCAGAGGCACGCTTAAAAGGTCTTACTACATTCTCCTAGGAGTCAACGACCAAGGGAAATTTTTCCATTCAGTATCGCAATCAATCAATCGTGATAACCTCAGGTTGTCGGCCGCCGTGGACAGTTTCAGGCAAGAGGTGTCCAGAGTGGAGGAGCAGCAGAGAGCTTACCTGTTGCAAGTCCATAATGAGTCGGAGCAAAAGGGTTGAGAAAATCAATAGCCTCACTTTTTGACAATGGGAGGCTAGTTCTTTCTTTACTGTTCCATTTTTATCCTAAAAAATGGTAATTCCTGAATTCCACCTACTTGGATTGGGCATCGCCTATCACACTAGTTTCTTTGTTTGTAGTCCTGGCTTCACGTGCTTACTTTGCCGGTAATGGAATAACCCTCGGCCGAAGACGGGAACTCTCTTTTCCGAGGTCCTAGTTTGCTTGGCTTGTTTGGCCGTGGAAGCGGTCGAGCAATTAAAGTATCAACGAACCTCTCATGGATCACTGCACACCAGGACCTTCGTCCAGACAATATTCTGTGGAACGCCGAGCAAAACTGTGTTATGATTATCGACTTCCACTGTTCTCGACTAGACCCACGACCGGACAAACACCGGCCACAATCGGCGAGGTTCAATTTTAATGTTGAGGCACGTGAGCGGAAACGACTTCGTATGCTCTGACACAAAGCGATGTGCTCAATGCAATGTGCTTCACGTGATCTCTACGATTTAGTGTTGGTCAATGAAATTGCCTAGTTCCAATTACGCATCATAAGCAACCAATTATGAATATTTGATTTAATTTATATACGGAACGTGTTCAATCAATGAAACGGGATCTGACGAAGCAGGTAAGACAAACAATGAGCCGTGGCCTATAGCTCCCTAAATTTCTTTCTCTTCTCTGAAACTAAGGGCTTTTCAGAAACAGCTCGCCTTTTGTGTGCTCTAGGACGTTCATGTAGCCTGGTACGATAGAGATACTCATTCAGCAGCCCTGGGGCCCACTGTCGAAGCTCATGGTGGGAGTACCACTCTACGCTGAGGCAAAGGAATGTCAAACGCCCCTCTGGCTAGAGTAGTATTCGGGTCGGTTTCGGGTCCTAGATCTAGAAACCGCCCCCAACTCGCTGCGGTTTCGGGTTCTAGATCTAAAACCCGCCCCCGACCCGAACCCGGGCCAACCTAGATCAACCCAACTCGTCGGGTCCCCGCCAAGCCACACACTAAACCTAGTTAGGTAAGGTACGGCTTATTAATCACACGCTTTACCCAATTAGGCCTAGTATAGTGATTTTTAAAGCTCTATATCTCTACCATTTCTATATATAATCTAGATCTATATAGAAATCTAGAAAAAATCTAGAAAATCTAGATTTTTAAGGCACGTGACTGCCAAGAAAAACCGCGCGGTTTTCCGAGTTCGGTGCGGGTTTTGGCCCTAGAACCCGAAACCGGGAGCGGTTCCTAGATCTAGAAACCGCCCCCAACCCGGAGCCGAGTTGGGGCGGGTTCGGGTCGGGTTTACCGGTTAAACCGTACTACTCTACCTCTGGCATTGACCTGTGTGTGAGGATGGCCGTTATAGAGTCGGTCTGGTCACCAGATTGATTTATGGCGATGGAATTGGGCCGGTGATGATCATCGGTTTGGGTGTTCGCTGTGCAAGTTAAACAAACGCCCCTCCATTCAATAGGTACAAAGAAACATACCATCAACCAAAGTCCAGTTATTGATTCGTTTGACCGGGGTAAACATCGTATTTTGCATGCATTTAGAACCATCGCTAACATGTTTACCAAGTAACGCCGCCGGTCCACCACTCTTGGTGGTATGCCCTAGAATGATTAAGTTTATTGGTCCATTTACAGCACAGAGTCATATACCTGTGCTACGCGCCGAACTCTCAGCTACCGTTGCATGTGAGACAACGCCTGGAATGCAGTCATCCTGGGTTGACGCCTGGGCTGCTGTCTCACCAGAGAATGGAGACTCCCCAGCTACACCCTCATGTACAGCGCCATGCCTGGTCATGCTGTGGCCCATGTGGCCACCCGAAGTCACCGAGACGATGTCATTTCTGAAAAGGTGCATCTGTTTATCGTCCTCCTGGTCGTGGCATATATGACTCTGCGAACGATAGCTGGGAGTTTCCGGGATGGTGTCGCCATCCGTGTCACCAAGAGAAGGGAGTTTGATACTGGCTTTCTCAATATCAATGAAGATAGGATTACTTGCAGAACCCAACATAGAAAAGTCCTCCGGTCTTTCTATGGAGATACAACGGTCATCCTCAAGGGAGTCTCGATATCTTTTTGTGGACGTCGTCATTGTAGAGATACGAGGCCAAGCTAGTCTATGAGGCAATGTTCAGGACATAAAGGTAGGTGTGGAAGAAGATTTGAAAATACAGAATGAATGATTGTCGGGGGAGTAAATGCCCTTATATGCCTGTTCGGTCTTTCGTTCCAGGACAGCGTGACACACGATCACAGCAGATTAACCTCCGTATTCTGCGGATGTACATGCCAAGGCAGTGACTCGTTGAATGACGTTTTGCTGTGTTGGTGGATAGTGCAGTGGGTGCTGCACTATGTTGATATTGGACGATCTTACGAGCCATCACAGTAGACTAGCAAGGATAAGGCGCGGGTGACCTGGCGATACTGACTCGGAAGAACGCCTGGACAGGGCCTAAGAATAGAACGTCTCGAAACCCTTGTTCTCGCAGCAGGTCGATGTCTGTGAAGGCGTCTGGTCAGGTTTTTGGTCTTGATCCACCTTATGATGCTCCAGTGCCATTCTTCGCACTGCAAGGCATCCAATCATTATAGATATAAAGTCATACAAACCTCCATATTGCTAAAAGTGAGGAGACCTAGCGCGTTGAAAACACCTCCACCAGTCATCGCTCGCGATCATGGGAGACTTGTTCCTCGGCATTTGAGGTCAAGCTTGGATAGTCTTGCGAGAGGCAGTGACTTGGAAGTCCAAAGGAATCCGTGCCGCACACAAGCGAGGTCATAGCAACAACAACAAATACTTCCATCCCAACACCCCAACAACGACTATCAGTTGAGCCGATTGGAGGCGAGGGATGGTTCTAACTCGAGATTATCTCGAAGGTTTCATGTAGCCTTGAGTAGGTAGGCACTACAGAGGGTGAAACAGAATCTCAAAATAGCATCCCGGGCTGACCTTGATTGGGAGCCTGCTTTTTCTAAGCCACGAAGATAGGACTACTGGGAGTCGGCCTACGTAATGGTTATGTTGTGAAGACCAATTGTCACAAGTATTCTCAACTCATCTACCGTACAAAGTATGGCCGAGTCAGCCTGCGGGGACGTCTGACCACACTTTCCTGTTGAGACCCAGCCAGCGATTCGTCCGCCAACAAGCGTGTTGATCCAATCCCTGCCATTGCTGCAAGCTGAACATCCTAATACGACGAGTGATGGAGGGATACGTCCGGCTACCAATGGACATGTGGATCCAAGTCAGCTGCGCAAGGCAATAGACCGCTTTTCGCTATCCTAGGATGGTGGGATGGTGGGATGTCGGAAAGCCTGGTGCTAGCTCGCTTTTCGCTATCCTGGGATACTGAAAAGCCTGAACCCCCCCGGGCTATAAAAGGTCCCTCGATTCCTGTCATTTCCTCACTTCCCAATCATCCTTACATCTCGCCTGTTCGATAATAGCTGTCTCGAAGCATTTTTAATCATGGCGTCCAATAGCATTAGCACTCAAGAGCTGGACAAATCCGATAAACCTTCCAAAGTTGAGGAGAAGCTGATTAAACTGCTCAGCGAGTTTGTTGATATGATTGCTTCCGACGCAAACGTTGATCTCGGTTGTACACCGAAGGTATACTGGAATCCACAACGAGAAAAGTACCTTGGGCTGATCGAAGTAGTTCCACACAGTCATCCAGCAGCTGTGCGAAAAAGCCCCGGAAGTAGCACGGACCATTGCCAAAACGATGCAGGAGAGCATTACGAATTCCCGTGGACGCAAGCGCAAGCCAGCTGAAGATCCTTTATACCGCCCAGCAAAGTTAAGAAGACAGAGAATCGGCTTCCCAGCCAGCATGTCCGAGCAGAAGCCGGAATCCGATGAAGTTCTCGGAGGCTCTACCAAGTCACGCAACGAACACCTATTGAAGCCTTCACCGTCGCTTCATGATCTTCATGACCATTCGTCTCAGGCCGGCGGCTGTGGTGAAGAGGGGAAGGATGTATTACCTGCAGGAGTTCTAGCCACAATGGCAAGCAAAGCCCTTTCCACAAGTTCCGAAGAGCCATTGCGCCGCGCCTCACCAGAGTCAGTACCATACACAGAACCCACATCTTCCAAGATTACAACCGTTACTCCTACAAAACAAACTGAACGTCGTTTATCTTCACCTCAAACGGAGGAAATCCAGCGGAAAGCAATCCCGACATCACTTGAGAGTATTACTTCAACTGGACAATCCACGCGGATGAGATTGTTCTCGAACCGACGCTCCATTATAGACTTGACTATCAAAGCCACCCGTACTATCTGCCACCTTAGCAAACATAAGGATGGTGTTCCCTCAGATGTACATAAACGAGTCCTTCAATCGCTGCAACAAGCCCAACTCGGAGTGAGCGCAGAATGTACCCACCAGAACCATTGGTCGGATGGTTCGATGTGGGTACAGGTACTTGAAATGGGGGAATCCCGAAAAGACCGAGGCACTATACAGAACATGCTCGAATACATAGGAGCTTGGGAGTGGTACAATACTCAGTTGGAGCTTGCGAAGAAAACAGTCACAACAAAAAAGAATAAACTAGTTGGGCAGCGGGGCGCAGCAATACATGTAATGGACCAAATACAGAACAGATGGATCGGTGGAGTGGGAATAGTTACACTACAGGAAGGTAACTCCCATTATCTATCGGGAAGTGACCCTGCCAGTATATCTGCGGAGGAAAAACATTTGCAACGAAACCGGATTAGCATGCAGCTCAATAGAGGCAAGCTGTGTTCCAAACTCGTTAAAGAACTGGGGCTTGGGATATTGTTCGATGAAAATATCTGGTAAGCTGCAAGAAAACATTGATATCTTCGGCTACTAATCGGTGGTAGGGCCTATGTGAAATCGGGCATGGAAGAGATTGATAATATAATAAAGGCTATTCAAGCCGACGCAGGACACATGAAGCTTCTTCAAATTCTGGCCCCACAGCTAGAACACCTTGTCAAGATTGGGTTACCAGATCTTCACATTTTCTACAAGGACTTGAAAGAAGCAAAGCTACTGTCCGAAAGTGAGCTCCGTCAACTGGAAGGACGTTTTGCTCTAGAAGGGGTAGGTACATAGCCCACAACAGCCAGAGTATATATTAACATTATTACTGAAGGACCCCCTGCCTGACAGTCAACTTGAGGCAGAGATTGATCGTCTTATCAGAGACGTCAACATAAAGGTGCTTGATCAGACCACATTTGGACGTGATGATACAATTGCAATTAACAATGGTATGGAGATACCATGTGATATCTTCGACCGACTTCGCCCGGGCAGATGGCTGGATAGTTGGACTATCAACGCTCTCATGCAAATCTCCGATAAGCCCGCGTTTGTTAAGCATGATCTAAGCATCCCGTTAGACCAGAAGAGTGGTAATAATGTTCTTCGGCCGATCAAACACCCGTTAAGAGCCTGGGCCACGAAGATGGCTAAGTTTCGGGAAGAGGCCAGGAAAGCCTCTGGGAAATTGGTCCCTTTGGTTTTTTTCTGCCCAATCAATCATAAAGGTCAACATTTTTCGTTGCTCGAGATCAACGAACGAGAGAAGGTTATACGCCATTATGATTCGATGGCTAAGGTTACTACCAGGCTCCGCATGACCGAAGTAGTTGAGGAGCAATTTGGCGATTTAAAATTCCCCTACGAAGAAGTGGTAAGAACCCACGGCTACGAGTCCCTTTCAAAGCACTAACATAATGGCATAGCCTACTCCACAACAGGACGATGGCTGGAGTTGCGGAATCAGGACGGTTTGGAATTTTCGGCACTTATCGAATAATCTCCCAATTGGATCAGGCGATACCGTGCTGAACCCCGAGCGGATGATGCTAGAAGTGGTAGAGGGGCTGACAGCCTGCGTGGAGAGTGGCGCCATGACGAAATATATTCGACGAAGACGCTCAGACCGAGAGAAGCGACTACCGACTTGAATACATGTTTGAGCAATTAGAACCGAATTGGAAAGCAGATAATCATGGCTTATACTGGAGAATGTAAAGTAGTACAGCTGGTTGCAAAATAATGTAATATTTTTTACTCCTGCCAACCAGCTCTCCTTACCAAAGCCTTTTGTAGCCACCACGTAACGTAGTCGTTGCTTATCGTGAAGGAGTAGACCGCGTAGCGATTAAGACGATTGGGGCGAACACTGTCAAGGGAAGAAGGTAAGAGTAACATAAAATGAGGGAAAGTATGTTAGACAAGAAAGACCTGGCATAAAATAATTATTCAAGGCCTTGGGGGAATTGATACTCCCCTTGTTACACGTACAAAGAGCTAGAGTTGATTAATTAACTATAAGCCAATCAAGTTTTATAGGGAAAGGGATACCCACTAAAGCTCAAAAGCCCATTGAACCCTGGCTATCCAAATCTACGGAGAGGATAAGTATTCGGTAGAACAGGTCTTGGGCGAAGCATTGATGTGAGGGAGTACAGGAGAGATCAGTTATTATGAAAGCAAAAGAAATGAAGTCACCTGAGATATGGCGTGTCGCAGGGATCTCCGCACCCTATGCACAAGGATTCTCTATCCCATATCATAAAATTTGACAGTATGAGACAATCGCCAGGCGATTTTACTATGGATGATCAACCGTGGCCGTCCGTGAGGGCGAGAGGCCCTCAGGGCCGCAAATACAGTAACCATATCTGTTAACCATGGCATACCGTAGGATCGACACCCCCATATACCAAGAAAACCCGCAGGGCATTATAGCTTCTGTAAATCTCGGTAGGGCATCTTGGAGTCTATGATAAGTGTAGACCTTCATGGGGTCAATATTTCCCTGGGGCTAAAGCGACCGCAGGTTGTGATAATTTTGATAGAAACGTGGCGTTCCACAAGGGCAAAATTTTCCTGCGGATATTATTTTCACACGGTACTTTTAAGTTTATAAAAGAGTGGCTCTACATAGGGTTGAACGGCCCATAGGCTTGAAATGCCCATAGGGTGTTCGCGAATATATAAAAATGTGGCTTACCATACGGCCTATATCTCCATGCGCCTAAATTAACCATAGGGGTTTGACAGATCCTCGGAATTGTGGTGTTCCACAGGGTTAGAGACTCCATACGTTCCCACCGCCCCCAAGATGTTCATGGCTACGAAGAAGTGTGGTTCTCCGCGAGGACTAGCCATCCGCATGCCAAGAATCCTCGTGGGGCGCTTATTATGTTGCACAACATGGCGCTTCACGGGGAGAAATTTCCCACAAGGCCGAAACTGCCACGGGGTGTGCAGAAATCGTAAAAGTGTGGCTCACCACGGGAAAGCATGGCCCGCCACATGGTCTTGAACACCGTGCGCCTAAAATAACCGCAAGGAACGCTATATTTGGAAAAATTATGGCTCCTCACAGAGCGCGTAATGAATTTGTTTTTATTGTGGTGTATCACAAGGCTCGAAATATCCTATGCTTTAATTAGATTGCCCTCGTATCTTATCTGGCAACAGCTACACGAACGGCGCCAGTTTCCATTGTATATTATGGCGTTCCATATGACTTATCGTACCATAAGGTTTGGCCGGTACGCAAAGCATAAGGCGGTGCGGATATTGTTCTTCGTTGAGCTTGGAAAGCTACATAATCAAAAGCCTGAGGTAGTGACTACCATAATTGTGTAAATAAAGTGGCTAAGATGCATGTAGAGCTGGATACAGGCATTTACACCAACAATTCTCTTGCTTATATTTGGTAGGGAATAATCACTTCAGAGCAAATACCAACGAGTCAGTGCAAACACACCTGCCAGTGCAAACACACCCGTCAGTGCAAACACAAATTGGAGTACAGTATTAATCAAAACTGGCCGCAAGTTCTCGAGCACTTTCTAGGAGTATGTATACCTACCAAATCCATATATATGAGTATGTGTTGGTTTGCGATATTATGTTTGCGGGATAATCACCTTGTGTTGTATTATTTTTTAACACAATTAAATGTGTACAAGATAACTCTGCACGTAAAATAGCTGTAGGTGTGATCACACTCTAATTAGCTGCTACTAGCCCAGCTTTCAAAGCCAAGTCTAATCTACACGGCAGTTCCGCCTCAGGCGCCACAATAGGCCATATATCTATATCCATATTTACAAGAATTGGCCACTACTGAAGGACAATTGTTATCTGCATGACAAACTGATACTTTGTTACCGGCTCTGTAACTAATTAGAGGCCCAAATATTCCATTGTCCGGCACAATATTGTTTCTTTAAGATTCATACTGGGCGGCCAATTCTTGCCAAGTAACCTGCTTAGCCTTCGGGTAGTGTGTCGCCTACAAGAGATGGGTTATTACCGCTACTGTCTCTCAGGCTTAAGATAATACCTACCAACTGTTCTTCCGGAAAAGGCCAGTCACTGTCTGACTTGAAGAAAACAACCTGGCCATTGTGCTTCAAACGGATCATTAGGCAGATGTCTGCGTCGCATTCCCGACAGTATTCAAAAGCTTTCAGGAACAAATGAACCTTCCGTCGGTTCCGCTGTTGACATTTTGCTTTAGAACTGTCCGATCGCCGGCGCCGGATAGTTCTTTTCTTGATAGCCATGATGGTCAAATTGGGTGAAAAAAGTGAAAAGCAGGCATTTGGGGGGCGGCTACGTCTGGCTTTAATAGCGTGGAGGAGAAAAATCCTTGTATCATTGATTCTTTGAGTTTCTTTAATGTGAACCAAAAGCGCCGATTAAGGGGTAGTAAGGATATTGAACTGTGGTGGCCGCTTAAGGTGCTCACCCTCGGAGGGTGAGTACTTGCTGCTAGCCTGCTGCGTAAGAGCATATCCCGGTAAGCGTAAGGCGGCACTCTAATCCTGGATGGGTCGCTTACCAAACATGGGCCCGGCAAAGTTGCTAGGTTCTGGTCAATGGTTGTTCGCTTTACTTAGCGTTATGATGATGATGATGATGATCTCATTTACCCTGACCCCTCGCAAAGCGATATCGTTGTCACTTAGCGTTATGGCTGCTTTTTTGGCCTTCCCCGTCGCCCGACCGGGTGATTCTTTGAGCAAACGTGAGACGCTAATTCCACCAATCATTGATCTCTGATCTAACCGCTCTAAAGTGCTTTATATTTCACTTGCGTGTCATGTGCTTCTCAATAGGCTTTTAGATGACAACCAAGATACACACAAGCCATCAAACGGTGACCAGATCCGTTTGACACAGAATCATTATGGAGAAGAGAATACAGGACATAAATTGAGGACCTAATGGACTATGACAAAAAGATAACCAGGACTTAAGCTCGTACATGCCTAGGCTCTCAAACTGAGCTTTGTCGAACGTAGTATCATGACCAAGAAGGCGAAGAACAGTTTGAGAAAACATTTCATGTTCTAAGATGTTTCTCTCATAAAAAAAAAAAAAAAAAAAAAAAAAGCAAAGAAGAAGAAAAACAACAACATTTTTCCTACAGTGAACGCCGACTTTGAATTGTCCAAATATATCACATTATCCAGCGCTTTATCCTGATATCTTGCGCCATATATTCATTCGGTATTGTTTAGCGTCTCGTCCGCACTTTGGTCACAAACGCAAGCCGGGTTACCCCGTGGAGGCGACGTATATCGCTGGCGGAAAGCAAGTTTGCATTGGCGGAAGTTCTGCAAATGTGGATTCAGAACAAATGTATGCTCTGGTATAAGATTTGTCCCCCATCATGTATCAATGACGTCGCGTTGCTGGAACATAGCCACTACATCCACTATCATGTTTTCGATATTTCCTTCGCAGCTGAAATCTAAATCGCTGGGCTTCTGCCACCCCAGCAACATAATATGCTTAACAGCCCATACTTCTAAATAATGCAACTTGAAATTATCGGTAATTGTATCCCGCTGTTACTAAGAAAGTCCCTCGATATTGAACAAAGTGCTTTACCATATCTTAGAGGTCCAAGAAACTAGTAATGGAATATTTCTTGTCTTTGTTCCGCACCTTCTGAACACCCATGAGTCGATATATCGCGATCTGAGCTCCGCGTATACTATAGTCCACAGTCGCAACAGTCTTATCTGGTATATCAACGAATTGACCGACTACTGCGAGATTGGCTGTGCACTCCGGTATCACCTTTGGACGATCCGCACAAGCCCGAGGCAGCAACGGTGCCGCTAAGCGTGGCATCACACGTGGGATAGTAATTGAACGGTCTAAAATGGATTCTGGAGGTATATTAAGATGCAGAAGCAATTCAGTTAGGATCTCCTGCCCAGAGCACCAGAGCATTGGCTTCTTCACGAAGTTTCCTATATGTTGGGGGGCCGAGCCATAGCCCCACATAACCTGCACATCTGTGGATTGATAAGGAACAAGTGGTTGACGGGGAATGAATAAATTAAGTAACCAGTTGCTATTTTGGAGGGCGATTGAAATTGAATCATGGTCAGCACGAGCCAAGTTCATAAAATAGCCGAAGAACTCAACACCTCTTATTGTAATTGTGAAAGTCTCCTCTCTGGATTCACCCACTCGTGTGCAAAAATTGTACGGGTCACCAAGACTTGAGCCGAGGCTTGCACCGAATGCCAGCCAGAGTGACCAATTCTCATCCAATTTGTCTTCCGCCTTCAGTATTTCCAATGAAGATGGCCTCGTATTAGTACCTTTTGTTGAACCAGAAATTGGTGAACCAAGGGATGCAATAACAACATCAGGAGAACTGATGGTGACGGTATTCTCTAATCCGTTCTGAACTGTTTTAAAAGCTGAAATGGATCGATGACTTCTTTGCAGATCTACCGTTATGTCTTTGACCGTGGTGTTGAACTGAAGATCCACTCCTTTTTCCTGCAGGAAGTGGGTAATAGGCAGGATAATATCATCCTGCAGATAGTATCTGCACCGATCTAGTCCAGGAAATTCCCTTTGACGTTGGAAATCGTGGAAGTAACTTAGGAGACTCCGACGAAATTCGACGGCGCTATGCCAAGGACAAAGACCGAACCTTTTATAATTCCCATTGTTAGAGTTGGTTCGCCACTTTGGATTAGACGACATACGCTGATGACCAGACAGCCCAGAAACTGCTGTTAAAAAAAGTTTGTCGAAAAAATCGCAGATAATCTTTCTCCCCAGGCTCTTTTCGGACTTTAATACAAATGTCACCAAGTTCATCCGAATCTTCCAACCAATACTGATCTTCTGGGGCTCTAAAGCCTCCACCTGATGGCCATTTTGGGTAAAAAGGCGAGTGGGAGGTGCATTACTTCTCGCTTCATTTAAATCATCCAACATTGTCTTCCCGGCATTATTGGACGAAGGCACTAAAGCAAGCAGACTTTCAGTGCATTCATCGCATAAAAGTGGTAAGCATGGAGCTCGATGGTCATACCCACCCACTGAGTCGCCTGAGGTGGGTATCCCATCTTCTGGAGTTATGCGGGACTCTAGAATATGAACATGAGAGGCGGGCATGTCTGCATCCTGAATTAGATAAACTGCAGATGCCAGAGAGGCGATGCTGCTGCCAAGAATCCAGGCATGTCCATTGTCTTGTACTCTCTGATTTCTCTTCTGATAAGACTGTCGTTTGCAGGCCATAATTATGTTGCCTTTTGATATTTCACAACCCCTTTCCAGTGCTTTATAACCTGTCGCCACTACGTCTCAATGTTAGGACAATCGCAGACGTCACTGAATAGTCTACGGCACGGCTAACTGCTTTGGAACTAGCATACCACAGGATTGTCATGATGCCAAGCCCTACCGACCGAGCGGGTTTAACCATTATCTGTCGGCAATATATGTTTAGCCCAGCCTACAAAGGATGAAGCGTGGGATTTTACTGCCTTTCTATTTCTTGATCAGCTTCTTGAATCATTGGCCTGGAGCTCATCCCTTATAGACTACCCCACTGAAGTGGCACTACTCCACAAGGTGTCAATAGTAATCGGTTTTTTCCAGGTGGAGATAATGGTAGTTACTTAGGGGCACCAAGAATTTCCTTCCATGTACTCATGACTAGTTTCGGCATGGAAAATACGAACAGTTTCTCCAGAACACATCTTGCTTTCAATGGTTGGGGATTGTCTATAATTATCATGAACCCTGATACGAGAACGGTCCTTTTCTGGAAATACTTCGACCGTCTCATCGGAACAAAAAGCATTAATAAAATAGTTCTTATTATGGGTTATTATCTGGGTGTCGAAGTTGGGTACAGGTAAGAACTTATTAGGAAGATATCTGCACAATAGCTAGCTGTTTCGTATTATTATGAATCGAGGCTTGACCGTGGTTATAAAGGAATGACACTGGCAGGTATTGGCCGTAAAAGTTCAGTGCATTAGAACTTGTAACATTTATTGTTTCTACGCATGAGTGATGATGAAATCTTATCGCAAAGAACCATCCATAGCCTAACTCAAGTACAAATATACAGTTCCCTACGCAGAACCGTGACGAATACCCTCTTTTTCGCACTAACTATTTGCGCTCCGGATCGTCCCAAGGACCTCATCCTGAGATGCGCCAGATCGTATAAGACCAATAATGCGAGCTACCATTACTTGATCTTCATTTCGTATTGAGTCCACCAATTCATTAAGAAATTCACGGTAATAATCCGCATTTTCAGCAGTGGCAGCAGGGCTTCGAGGGTCTGCAGTTGGGTCTGCCTGACTGTTGTCGTTGGCATTAATTTTGTTGGATAGGTTACTATTGCTGTGAAGTGGTTTTTCAGCTGAGCTATAAACCCATATATGTATTGGAATAGAGGTTCGGACAGGATCTGTTTACCTTCCTAAGCTCTGGTGGTTCTCTTGGACCATTATTGCTCAAAGGGTCGTTACTTTTTCTGCCACTTGGAAATTTTATTTGGTATCTCGGTCACCGTAAGGTTTGGCAAAAAATATGACACGAAGTACATAGGGGAGCCATCAGTGGGAGACATGTTGTTTTTTTGTGAAGACAATAATATTTAATTAAGCCTTCTTGCCTTCGGGCGCAGAGACGAACCTTGAGCACTCTCCAAAATAGTTCTCGGCCGGAACAACAAATTTGCGACCTGAGTTTTATTTTCTTTTTAAGAGTTAAAAGTTTGATAGTGTAAATGTGCTGCTGCGCCCTTAGTTTTTCCTCTCTTTTTTTTTTTTTTTTTTCCTTCCGGCTGATTAATATTGCCACAATCGAAGCTACTCCGAAAATTGCCGTTGAGGACCAGTAATCCGAGAGTCATACATATCCAATGAATATGAATGTTGACAAAATGACAAGGTATTTAGGTCTATGGGAACTATTATGACTTAATGTATCACTTTCTCAATACACCTAATTTGATACGATGGGGTGACTTAACCCATACTGGCGTTCTAAAATGCTCTGCCGAAATGTGACCTTTCAAATTTAACTCTAAATGGTTTAACGTTCTATGGATGGGAAGGCAAATGATGACATGATGATTTGGCTGGGCTGCTCATCCATGGGCTTAGCACTGGCAAATCTATAATAAGTGGCAATAAAACCAGTTTTTAATATTAATCTACATCATTTTTTGTCCTCCGCGATTAACGAAAATTACCTATATACGTGACACAAATCATAATGGAAGGGGGACAGGATAAAGAACCCCATTCCCTAGTTAGACCATCCCCCGCTATCATTGAGGAATAGCGCATTATGCCAATTTGTTACTAGACTCTCTCCGAGGATGAGAAACGCCACCGCCTTTATGGGACTCTGCCTCATGGAGGAGGACTGCTCAGACAACAGTCTAGGGTATGTTTCTAATAAGGTAACCCAAGGCAGCTACTGACAAGTAAAGGAACGGAGGTACTTTGACTCGGGTGATTTGGCTCTCTCTACAGCTGATAGAGTGACTGATGAAGGTGCCATTCAAACTGGCACAGCCCATCCTATACGTGACAGCATTTCCCGCCCTTATGCCCCGGTTCCCAACACCAGTAATGCCAACAAAGATGCAAACAAAGGCTTTAGTGGCAAGAAACCCCAAATTTCGGAAATGACAGATAGTCCACTGTACGAACCAATCAACAATGCGAATAGGAAGATACAGAAACCAGAATGAACAGTTTGGGATGGATGCTTTTCTAACGTTTGTTTCAGTTTAATTTCAATTCAGAAGAACCTTACGTGCTCACCATGTCCGCTTTGGCTGAAAGAGGTCCCAAGCTTAGTTACAGCAATTTAGTGCGGTATACTGCTATTGTGGTTTCTGCTAGGTCATTACTTTTACACAGATTTAGTTATGCCGAGCTCACAACCAGATGGAAATACTTTCTCGCTGGTACAGTGATACAAAGACGTTCAATATAAAAAATCGATGCCACCCACCAGCAGGTCATCTTCAGGGTTTCCACCATGTGTAACTACTTCAGCAGCAGTACTAATTCCACACTATGATCTCCATGCTATCTACCAAAAGGCTGATACAGGGGAGAATGCGCCCGCCTCTTCGCGCTTGCACCGTTCATGATCAAACTTCTCGGGGACCAGTTTCGGGAAATCCACGTTTTGAATTATAGCCTGCAGTAGCTGCTTCCTGGGGTAAAGGACAAATGACGTTAAGCACTATCGCTCCTTCTCTTGGGACTATCAAGTCTGGTGCCATAGCTCTTGCTAGCTGAACTCTCGTATATAGACTCATAGCACTGCCGTACTCATTGACTGGTGTTGGGGTGCGGTGCATAGGGCGTCATTATTAAGTCTTTGCTTATGTCATCACAAGCTGTTCAATTCCTTAAATATGTTCTTTGGTATTTTTCAGTTAATGTGAATCAGTAAGAAAGCCTAGGATTCATACCAATTTGCCAATGTGGCTGCATTGTCGGAGATGGAAGGAATATGGCCAACTTTTAGGAAATATTGAAAGGCTACTTTATATGGGGAAACGGAATGCCGAGAGGAACATACATGGTCTATTTAAATTTTCCTTCTTAAAAAAAAAAAAAAGGGAATGGGATCAATATGACGTCAGCAATTCTGACAGCAGATAAGAGGCGGACGACAAAACGACAGAATATCTCAAAGGATATAAGCACGACGGATGTATTATTCTCCGTTCCCATTCGCAATCTGTACCTTTTATTGTCATGTTTCTTCTTTCTTCTTGGACGCATGCGACCCAGATCCACTTCCTAACCCCACAATCGGGACATTTGATCATGCTCCAATCGTCTTTGCACAAACGTGAGATATTTTTCCCAAAGGGGAAGAGGATATCAGCGTATAAAGAAATTCGGATATTTCAACCTTGTGCTGGTGCCAAGAATGACAAAGAAGAAACCTGGAAGGATTTGTAAGATAAATATTACCCATACCTATAACGCTACAGTTTGCTTTCTTTGTCCCACCCTGGCCCTAGTCTTTGTTTGCTGGATGCATAATTAACGTCTGTATTTTGGAAATGGCAAACCTGTGTAACACAACAGAGTAGGAACAGAAAGAGTCTCTCTTATAAAGAGAATGTGAAGCTGGTCTCGTGAATTATATTTATTATTTTTCATCTCCGTCCTGAGTTATATTTTTCCCCACCTACACACGACTAGCATCAGATCAGTGCGAACGTTTTCAATGACTAGTCCTGCAGCTCCACTCAGAACACTTCTGCCTGCAGTATGTCGCAGCCCTCATAAGCCTCTTACCCCCGTTCACCATGTCGAACGAAGGTCAAAGCGGCGGAGTTTAGCTTGCTCATCGTGTCAACGAAAGAAAGTAAAGGTATGTATTATCTCATAATATATGCGTCTAAGCATTACTCATATTCTAAAGTGCAGTGGCCCTCCTCCCTGTGAAGCATACGCTGCAACGAATAGCGAGTGTTTTTTCGAGCCTTTAACAGACAAACGGCGAAGATTGACACGAAAGGCTGTAGAGAAAGACATGGAAAGCTATCGACATGTATCTATGTTCTTAATCAGTATCCTGCGCTCTGGGAAGGAAGATGATGTGAACAAACTAGTAAAGGAGATTCAGAAAGCCTCATCCCTTGATTCTGCTCTTGCAGATCTGCAGTCATTAATTTCTCGGGAGAAGAGCTGATTCCTCTTGCTCTGTTGAAAATCAAACTGTGTTTAGGTTCACCTTTTTACTCTAATAGCATCTCGAATAGGAGTCGTGTTCTGTTTGATTTGCCACTGAGTTACATCATATTTACCTGCTTATTGTTGGCTACACATGACTAAGGAGAGCGGT
The DNA here is from genome assembly GCA_002976275.1 of Monascus ruber. Classification (NCBI taxonomy): domain Eukaryota; kingdom Fungi; phylum Ascomycota; class Eurotiomycetes; order Eurotiales; family Aspergillaceae; genus Monascus; species Monascus ruber. The sequence goes on along the minus strand of PSNO01000001.1, from coordinate 2,749,361 downwards.
AAAGACAACAAATCTTAGTTTCTTAACCTAGGGATATGCTGTTGAATCGCTGTAATATGGTCGGGTCGATCGCATATGTCGGACAGCTCAGTATTAATCGGTTGTTCATGAAACTCCAACTTCTAAATGGGGATATGGATAGGTATGATAGTAACACGCAGGGGAGGGTTTCTAACTGTAAATAATTCTACAGTATATAGTGCTATCAGTATAGACGCTTGATCCTCTGAAAATCCTCCTTGATTACCTTGCGAAAAGTAAAAGATTCCCTACTGGGACACGTTAGTAGGTGACTAAGCTATGCGACTGAATATAAGCAGACTGTCCGCGGATAAAGTGAAAGGCCAGCCATTCCTAAATTCGAATTCTAGTTGATGCTAAGAGATATTCCATTTTCATACAAAATTACTAACGAGAGCCGGGTTGTCTAACCGGGAGGCTAACTTGTGGATATTTTATCGCATATGGCCGGCAGTCCTACTTCGACGGCAGTCCTACTTCGACGGCAGTCCTACTTCGACGGCAGTCCTACTTCGACGGCAGTCCTACTTCGACGGCAGTCCTACTTCGACGCAACCCTACCCTTTTACAGAGGGTTGGCAATGCGTAATTTATCCAAATAGGGATTTTAGCATGTAGATTGATTTGTTCACAATTATATGGAGTTCAGCATACGGAAAATCAATACTGTGCATGATCTTTCTTTGTTTTTATTATGTATTTTCTATGTGACCCTAAAAGTAGTCGGGTAAAGGTGCAGAGGCGGAATAATACTATTTACATATTAAAACGAAGAAAATGTCCCTTTATATTTTAAGAACAGAAAGCGTGTTCTAACAATTCTTTTTTCCGAAAAAAAATAAAAATAAAAAAGGAAGAGAGAGAGAGAGAGAGAATTATTGGCTATGCTTTGCAGAATTAAAATCCGTGGCCTGAAACCAGAACTGTGGCCTTTGGCGCTTATTTAAAATAAGTGGCAACACACCCGTGTCCAACAGGAACCAAAAGTCCCGTCTGCGTTGTTTAAAAATTTTATTGATTACGCTGAGGGTCCGCAGACAACTCTTGATCTCGATTCATATCATGACAGCCAAAACAAGGACTATCCGGCACCGGCGATCGGATAGTGCCAAGTCAAGGTGCCAACAACGGAATCGACGGAAGATTCAGCTATTCCTAAAGGCATATGAGTATTGCCAGGAGTGCGACGCGGATATTTCCTTAACAATTCGATTAAGACATAGCGGCGAGATTGTCTTTTTTAATTCTGACGGGTCCTGGTCTCCGTCAAAAGAGCAGCTGGTAGGTGGATCCATTAACCCTGTCAGACGTCCAGAGTCTAACCAACTTAGGCGACGTACTATCCAAGGCCCAAACAGGTCACTTGGCAGGAAATTGCGGCTCGATATAAGTCCTAATCATTTAACACAAACCCCGATACTAGAACAGAGAATTATCTAGCAGTATTACCCTATTTCTAGGCTCTTGGGCTCCGGTGATGGTGGTTGTGGGATCTACAGCAGATGTATCTGGAACAGTAGTGCCTCTACCAATCATAGTCTAGGATATCAAACATTTCTAGGCTACAGTGTTTCATATTTGCAACTCCCTCATTTCAGTAAGTTGAGCGTTGCTTAGCTTGCTCATTATCTATTGATATTTATTACCTTGCTTTCTAAATTTAGATCTCAAGGCCTTTATACAAAGATCATTGATTTAATAGTAGCAAAGTGCAGAGTGAGAAGCAGGAGTCTAGGCCACACGGGATATATCCTAGTTCAATCCTGACTCAAAACTCCCAAGTCCCCTGTGGATATAAACCAGTTACATTGATACCTATATTTAAGATCTCAATGACGGAATCAAACAATATCATCAAACCGAAACTGCAGCCTCAAGTAATTGTTCCTACCTTGAAGCAACTAAAGGAAAAGAGGGACCAACGCAAACGAGAAAAACAAGCTGCCCTCATTGAAGCAAGTTTAAGATCTGGAAAATACGTGCTCTTTCTACAGGAAGTTCCTAAGATCAAGACTAGCCACTGCCGCGCATGGGATTGTATGCCTAGGAGAAGCACCGGGAATCCAATCATCCGGTCTTATTATCGTTTCGCTTTGAAACGGATATCTGCACGTTCTAGTACGGATGTTAATCGCAAGTGATTGGTTCTTTCTAATTGATGTATTTATATTAGGCTCTATCGAATATTATCATATCACATGTCTCGAACGACTACTTCCAGACCTCCCTAATTTTGTTGAATATGGCTACCTAAAGATGGATGGCTGGATTGCTGCTCCGCCCGATAGTCATATCTCCATAAAGTCGTCTTCCGAAGCAATTAAGGACTGGTTCCATCACAAAGGATGGTCATTTGGCATTGACTGTTACGAGTGTTTCAACAAGGACCATGATGAATGGACCCAAGATACCAGTTTTATCTGGATTGAACATATACTCAGCCACGAAGAAAGAGTAGACACGCATTGCTGCCACTGTCAATCTTTGCCGGGTGCTTCTGAACCACAAAGAGCACATTACTTTCCCAAAGAGCCTTCCGCAATGTTACTCAGTGAGTTACTTGCGTCTGTTAGCGGGCAGCCTCACATTGACAAGTAGTGACTCTGGCGGAGGGCAAGTTGAATTATGATCACCTGCGTTGGGTGGAGCTTGAGAATATTGCACTAGTCCTAATAAAGAGATAGTACCAACAAAGGTGATCAAGAACCTTTATGATCACATGATCTACTGTGATTTCCCACCTTGTACTCGTGACCTTAGGGCAAAGACCGTTCTTGGCAGGATAATTACCCCTCATGCGTGTCTTTTGTTCCGCTCTGCTTTGTCAAGTTATATAAGGGACCATATTCCCTCCTGGGAATATAGTGCGTCATTTTTCATAGCAGTAGAAACTCAACAGCACCCTCGACAGCGACAAGTAATTCAGTGGAACGCATAGGTATCTATTTCTCTCCCCTTACAGCAAGTTTGTTATATCTCCTTCATGAAGCTTGGTCAAATCATAATACCAAGATTAGTTATGGTTGAGGATACTAAAGACAGAATTATACGGTAATAGCAAAATCTTGATACACATTCTTAATAGGGACGCGGCGGGTATATCACAACGATAGTACCAAGTTTGGTGGTCACACATATTTCTACACGAGCAAGTAGTCCGCCAACGCATATTGGAAACAAATGCTCATGTTCGTGGTTTATCCACGGAGGCGCTTCGAATTACTCTCTGGTCTTCTGGAATGCTGTTGCCGGCCAGGTAGTTTGTTGCGTCTTCAAGGGTTGAGAAACCCCTGAAAAGTGAGCCTTTATATCCATTGACTAAAGATTTGGTCACATCCCTACCATATACTGTTAGGAAAAAATACGTAGTTATTGAGGGAGCTATCACACCCTCAAACTTAGTAGATAGCGTACCAAGATAAGAAAATGCCTGGGGCAGGAGGGCGGCCCTGAGCAACAGCGTAGTATTTTTGTGAAGGCATGAGCGAATTCAAATAGTAAATCGCGGATTTTGGGAAAAAGAATTAGGGCGCTTGGAATATCGAATAGTATGACTTCTTCTTACACTGGGACACAGTCATGAACATAAGGAAATCTATCGTAGAGGCGAAGAGGGGACGTGACGTGGCATTCGCAAAATCAGGCATCAGCCCATATGATACAGACAAACAGCTTGCGCCTCAATTCCACCTATTCATTCGGAAGATCCATGCTAGCTTAATATATAAACTCTTATGGCTTAGATTAGCTGACAGCATTCCGAGAAATAGCATAGCCCCTCCCCTCGTGCAGAGGGTGACATTAGCGGACTCGCAGAGAGTAACGAAACATATGTATAAAGCAAAGAGTGTTCCAAAAGTTTTCTTTTCTTAATTTTGAAACCCTGTGCTGTAACAGATTTTGCTCTCTACTGCCTAGAAGCTGGAGCTCTCAATGTCCGCTACTGAAGGTCACCGTGTCAAATGTCCAACTCCTTTAGATGCTTATAGCCAAGAAATAAGCGATGCAAAGGTCGGGGATATCGAATCTCACCCTTTGGTATCCTTACATCACAAGGATACTGGAAAACCTTCCAAAATACAGACCTTATGCAAAGATGCCCTCAAGCGTGGAAATGAACAATTGGATGGGTGGCACACGCAGAGACTGCTGGTTCTAGTTGGTCTAGCCGTGTCGCTTAGTATTCTTATTACCATTCTCGGGGCTGCTGTCGGACAGAGTATAAACATGGGGCTGACCGCGGGAAGCTACACATTTGCGTTGGTAGCGGTTATCATTGCTACCCTTTCCTTCTTTAGTGCTATTCTGTAATTATCTTATTGGTTGTTATTACCCTCGTTATGTGTGACTGCATGAGTCATAACAGGGTAATGAAAGCCATCCCTTAGAGCCAACGATTCTTTTGTCTTGGCAAGCCTTTACATATGTTTCGTTGGACACATAGCCAATCCTATACTGACACGCTGTAGTTGTTGATTGGCTTCATCATGCACGGATGTTCTTGTTCCATTGCTCCCTCTTAGATCGTAAAAGTGTTAAGGAAAAGAAGGCAATGCTACACTAGCCAATTGAAGATTAAATTGAAAAGAAAATCGAGAAGGCAGACATGGCAACCCCAGGCAAACCGGAGCCGCTACGGTTAGCCGATTGGTGGTCAGTAGGGTCTGGTGACCATGGCAGTCTTAGACGAATTAGGACCAGCTGGTTTTCTCTTCAACCGAGATAAGGCCTTGGCGGTGCTTTTCTAGTCGGCTGTTTACTGTCGGCTTCCAGAAATATTCAATACTGATAGTAAACCCACATTCAACATTAGGCTGTAATTACGGGGTTCGGCTTCGTTCAGCCTCGTTCAGCCTCGCTCAGCAACGTCTTATAGTAATGAACAATAGGCTGATCAGTCTTTTGTTGGTCTATAGGTCTTCCCTCTATTACGGAATATTCTCTGAGTTCACTGTTAAGAACTGCTGGTGAAAGTCAAATTCCGACAATATGGTATACAAAAATACTTGGACAAACAACGTTCAAGAAAAATCAAATAGCTTATCAATCAGGTTATAAACGCATTTACTCTAAACATGGATATACTCTACAGAGAGAACAGGAGGGATTCCTGAGTCTATGTATATAGCTAAAAACGGAAAGAGGCACACGTGGCCCGTTGGACGTATTTCAATAGCGGCTACCTCCTACGGACAATCGCTAATCCCAAACTCTTCCGTTCCTGTATCCGGTTTTCATTTGTCATTCTTTTTTATTTTTGATTTCGACCTATTGGTTAATTTTGACCTAATTCTCCTTTTAAGCAACAGCAATCTCTTCTCATTGAAACTAGAATTCTATTTGTCGGATGTGGGCTTTTTTTTGTAGGTATAGTTCTATCCTTTACACTTCCTTCCGGACAGCATAGACCCCACAACTGCTTTTATGCCGTCCGATGTATTTCCCACTGCTTCTGTATGTGGTATTCCCAACTGGCAGAGCCAGTCTGGGTCGGGAGTTGCAGTTATTGGAAGGTATTCTAAAATTTTGAGCTTTTTGATGTCCTTGACGAGGACAGTCAGACAATAACATGGCTCCCCGGGGGGTGGTCTTCACTGGCGAACCTTCAGCGGTATAACCCGCGAAATCAGACATGAACTCTCCGCTGGTAAATCTTGGGCAGGGCGTGTAAAACGAATCAATAAAAAAGTTTTTTGCCCGCCGCTAATGTGTCGATTGTAAGCGGCTGCGGCATCCTACAGTTCTACACTAACCAAATTTAGAATGGTTGTATATGCAGGCTTGACCGATCGCTTATAAAATGGTGAAGAGGGGTTGCTGCTCCACCCATCTTGAACTCTTTGAACCATCTTACACTCTGAACCAAAATGATTGATTTGTCCTCATTCCAATCCCATTGTAACCATTGCCTTTATCAATTACTTCCAGAACTTCTGCGGATTATGACTTTCTTAGGTTAGATATTTTCTTTGCAAGTCACCTGGATTCCGCGTTTTAGCAGATCCAGCCGTGATGGATCTTGATACGGTGGATGTTAAGCACCGTTGCTCCGAATTCGACATAGATGGTGATTGCTGTAGCAATTGCAAGTCTGCCTTGTCAGTGGATGGCTTCCGTCATATGTTGGAGCAAAGTCAGGGTTATTTGCACTCTGACTTAGCCACACTAAAGACGGAGAAGGACAGCTGCCCGCTCTGTAGAGCAATATTTGGCTGCTTCAATGGCAGTCGTTTGTATAAGCGATCCTTCCGGGAGGAGTCTGTGAATGTTGTTCTTCGGATTCAAGCTCGGCCAAAGTGCAACGGTCTGAGTCAAGGCTCCGCAGGCCAGTCGCCCATGCATGTACTCTCTATTAGTCTACATTCTATTGAGTTTGCCGATGTCGTCATGGACATCAACTATGAGTTGGACATATTTGCCTATGAAGGTTTGTGACCCGTCCATACACCACATCCACTTTCTTACTTTAGCTCTCCCATTGGTGATAGATGCCCATGCTTATTGAGCATAGACGACCCAGCGGCGTCGTGGGTTTTGAGTCGCCCACCGGAACTTGATGTCACGTCACCAAGGACAATTGCAAAGGCAAAGGTCATGATCTCGGAATGTCAATTGTACCATGCTGATTGCCAGCCAGCCAGGCCTCCTAGGCTCCCGACCAGAGTAATCAATGTACAGGAAGCGGCATCACCAAACGTCAATCTCCATTCCCTAGGCGGGGCCAGTGAATATGGTCAATACCTTACCTTGAGTTACTGTTGGGGTAGAAATAAGCCACTTGTCGCGTTAAAACGTAATTTGGAAGACCTGAAGAACGGTATTGCGGTGACCGTCCTTCCCCAAACCATCCAAGATGCCGTGCAAACTACTCGCGATTTGGGGTATCAATACTTGTGGGTCGATGCCCTCTGTATTATTCAAGATGACGAGGAGGATGTAAAGAGAGAAATAGGGGCTATGGGAGATATATATCGCAACTCAACAGCGACCATCCTAGCAGCAACTTCCAGATCTGTGGGTGAAGGATATCTGAAGAGTTCTCGCAAACATCGTCCTTTTATTACGTTGTCTGTGCAGTTGCCAAACGGCAAAACTGGTGAGGTTCGGATCGGCCATCCATGTCAATTTGCCCACTTTGGCTGGCATCTTGACCCTCTTGCTCAGAGGGGATGGACACTACAAGAGTCCCTCTTAGCTAGACGAATTTTATACTACGGTCCTTATGAGCTTCTTTTTCACTGCCAGACCCTTGGTTATAGGCGCCTTTTTCCAAGCTACATAATATATCCCGAGAACGAACAGCCTTCTTCGCGAGCATTGTTCCATTCACAGGATAGAACTGCATCTTGGTCGGAGCTTGTCCGCCAGTATACGTTTCGCAATCTTACATACAGCGAGGACCGGCCTCGAGCAATATCTGGGATTGTCGCCACCCTCGAAGGACTTTGGAATGACAAGTGCGTCTTTGGTGCGTGGGCCAGTCGATTTGTCGAGCAGATGACATGGTTTAATGTTGCTGGTTTTCGCCCATCTTTGCGGAAGTCGAATCGCGCACCATCATGGTCTTGGTTGTCAATAGATGGGCATGTAGCTATTCACTGCATATCGATACTGCGGTCTGATTGCGTCGTTACTGCTGACTTGATCCAGGTAGCTGAAGGTGCAAAGCTGACTCTGATCTGCCGAGTGACTCCAGAGCACAACTGGCCAAGCTTGGAGCCAAATCTCTTCAGCATTTACTGGGACATTGACAATACAGACGATTCAAGAGGAATGCCCTATTTCTACCTGTACCTTGGGGTCGAAGCGCGCCTATCGCCCGAGAAGTGGTATCACGCGTTCGCGTTGACTGTCGTCCAGGTGGAGGCCCACGTGTTTCGGAGAATTGGATTAATCATCGTGCAATCGGCTGATATGAAAGTGGTGCGACATCTCGAGGAAAGATTGCATGGTCCTCAGCATATCACCCTCGTATGAGGAAGCGAGATGAAAGTGCTCTGGAGTTATGAACGCTCATGATAAATCGTTCGAAGAGTTGGACTCAACCCTTAATCAGGGAATTCATGGTCTTACTATATAGATATAGAGTTGACCGGGGTCCCCGAAGAACCACCCAACGGAGGTTTGTGGAATACTCATTAGCGTAACATAACCATATGCCTTGACCTAGATTGATACTCACTGGGGATTCCTGACACATTGTCGTGGACGTTAGGTATCGACTTTTCAATGCGATGTCGAAGGGTAATGTTTTGGATATTAAAGATTGTAGAACTGGTCCAGAAATAAGAAGTGATAAGGCAGGTTAAATATTGATGTACTACTCAGTTAATTCACGAATCCGGCTTAATGATGGCTTAAGTCAGTCTCAGACCCAATGAAACTTGTCCACGGCGAGTGACCCACTCAGCATCACCAAGAAGGCTTAAGGTCCATTAGTCTGTCCTGAAAACCTCATAAGTGAGGCATCACCAATTCATGAAGCTCATTGTTCATTGCGTATTAGAATTGAACGCAATCTCAACTATTGCTTTATAGGTGGATTCGGCCTACTAGTAGTATGACTTGTACGTCGTGGTGCTAGTTATCGCTGCTTTCAAACTGCTTAGTCATACACCTGGCAGCACAATTTCTCCGAATAAACTCTATCTATTGTGGCTCAGCTTATGTATCCTATTTTTGCTGGGGCAAAGCCTCTCTGCGAAAGACTTAAGTGTGTGCTTATCTTGGACGGTCCGAATTTATTTATTTACAAAGACTATATTTATCTAGAGGGACATTTATAGGGAGAATTTGACACTGAACAGCAAGATAAACTATAACAGATAATATAAATATCTCTTGACAATTCAGGGTTTTAACTTTAGAAGCTAATAGCTTCTCAGATATTTGGCTTTTATCATCAGAAAGAAAAGTCGACAGTTGGAAGACAAATAAACTGAATATGTCTGTTCGCTTTTTGGCCTGGGTGCTCCCGTGCTCAGTGTCTCTTATCGGCGTCTTCGTAGCCTCTTAGCTTGAGTGGTAGCCTTGTGGCGTAATCTGGTTGAGTAGTGAACTTGGAGGGATGATGCGCTTCGTTCAGGGAAGTGTGCAGCAATCTCCGCCCATGACATTCTCTCTCTTTCCTTCAGTCGCACCAACAATGCATTTTCCTCTGACGTATATGGCCTTTGTTTTCCTGATGTATCCACCGGAGGGGTTTGAGCCAAAATCGGACTAGCGTCTGGAACGAATGTGAAATAATATGCTGGCCTCAGTCCACTGGATTCAACGGTGAGCATGGCTCTTCCGCTGACCTCATGGATAGCACGAGAACAATGACATGGAACGGGGTCTGAGCCGCCCTGTGAATGACGAAGAGGCTTCATCCTAGATTTTGGTTTCTCCTTCGGGCGCTGTCGAGTCGCGTCAGGAATTGATACTTCAGGATCCCGGTAGTCATTGCCACTGCCTCTGTTTCGAAGCCGCTTCTTGCAAGTCACCGCAGCGACCCTTGTGGTTGTCCTGGTAACTTTCCCTCGCGCCCATGGAGGTACCGGTACAACCACAGCAATCGATGGGTAGGATTCCAGTCTATCGACGCTCGGGGTTGCTAGGCTAGCGGAACATTCTGGGCTAGAGGGTGCGTTCGACTGATAAGGTTGGCAGGATGGAATGGACTTGTCCTCAGCCACTTCGGGATTTCCGGTCTGCTCCGGAGCATTGGTTGTCGTTAGACATGGATCTCTATCATGATCTGGGATGCAAGGTGACTTGTCTATAGCATTGTTGACCGGTTCTTGGTGGAAATCACCGCCCATGGAAAGGCTGCTACGCACATTGCTCGATGATTCAAATGCGACAATAGGCGACATGGAGTGGTCAGAAGTTGCCGTGTCAATCGCATCGAGAATATTACTGGACAGAGCATTTTCTTGCTCAAGTTCGTTTGTTGTTGGCGACGTCGGTGTAGTGGAGTCTTCAAATGCTGGTGGCTTTGATAATGATAGGGGGCATTTCATGAGATCCAATGGGGATTCAGGAGTCCCTGGTATATCTGTAGTAACCAGGCATTTGCTTTCTGTGATCATTTGTGGTTGAGATGCGGCCCCGCCATAGAAATTGGATATCTCGACATCAAACACATTCTGTGGATTTGTGATACCAGTGGAGGGCCGTTCATGCGTTAGGGGTGCCGAAGAGTCTAGTATATTCGTCGGTGCCTGTGCTTGGATGAAGAAAGACTCAGTGGCAAAAGAAGAACGCCGAAACGGCTGTGTAACATGGGTGAGAGCTGGTCGATTTCCACCAGTAGAGGCCAATGTGCTTCGAGCCTTCTGGTGGCTGGGGCCGTAGTAGAACTCTATTTGATCAAGGTTCACCTGCATATCTCGAAAAGCTCTCTGGCTCACACCGGGTATAAGTTTCAATGGTTATGGCAATTGTGGAAGAGAAGCGTGGAAGCGAAGCGTGTGAGGGCAGATGAGATATATTCACTGGTTCCTCTGAGCAAAGCAAAAGGGTCGACAGTACTTATAGGACGAGGCACTCCAAAAGGGCCGTAATTCGGTGCAGCCGCAGACGAACTCGATCGGCGACGTATCATGTTTGAGCAGCGTGTCGAGCGGACCGCCGAACCGCCTCGGCGAAAAGTACCAAAAACGTGTCCACCGTAGGAGTGCCCGATTACTTGGTTGTAAATGGATCAAGTGGCGCTGCAGCGTTGCTATGCGCCAGCAAATAATTCAGTAGTGCAAAGATCAACCCAAAAGACTTCCCCTTTTGACCAGCAACAACGCACTGCTTGCAGCTTACTCCAGACATGAGAGCCCAAACTCAATCGAAAAGTGTCAGCTCAGCCGCAGCTTTCCATGAGGTATTTTTGCAATTGGCTATGAGTTCGGAAATTGGCTCGTGGGTCGATAACTAAGAGTAAACATACATGTTCAGCGATGGCCTGTTGGAGAGGAGACACCTAGCTCGAGTGTTGCGTTACATTCGTAAAACGCCACAAGGCGTTTTTGGGGTCCGCGCAAGCCATCCCAGAGCAAAGAGTCAACATTGGTTTCCACTTCACCTGCTGCCGTTTTCCACCGTACTTTGCCCACCGCGTGAGGGCAAAAACATCCCGGCTGTAGGGTACGCGAGATACCAAAGCACTGCAACTCAGGACGTCAATTTCAATACCTAACAATGTAAAATCCAAGATGAAAGGGCACCCTTTGAATGCATATGGTGGGATGAAAAAAGTCGCCCATCGAATCCTGCAGGATAGGCTGACAAGATCCGTCCTCATTCTCCTTCGAAACAGGCAGGTCAATTCAATTTCGCGAGTGGAGAAGGGGCTGTGTTGCAGATACAGAGTTTTCAGCTGACAGGGGGACACGTCAGCCGACCAGGGATGTTGCTGCTGCCTGGAGTTCTAGGGGAAACGAAATTGATGGAAAAAAGGAGCATTGATTGTCGTTGAGCGACGCACCGCAGGTTTATATAGATCGCGAAGATAGCTGATCGGGCGGTACAGGGCGGCAGATCCCGTTCCGGGATAGTCCCGAGCACCAAGCCTGATACAGGCAGGCTAAACCGCAAACAGACGACGCTATACGGGATGCGGCGCGCGGAGACGGACGCTAAACCCAACGGAGGGGGCGGCCCAAGAGGGCATGGACTCAGCAAATCGCATTTCTACCATAGTGACTTTATTAATTTGAAGATATCTTAGTGCTAAGGTTCCTTCAATTATAGCTGAGAACCTTTTAACACTCACTCTGGCCACTTATAAATGCTTCACTCTAGTAGGACCAACTGATAGGTCTCTGTAGTTCCAGCAGTATGTTATTCTGCCTAGTTCATCCATAATATCTATATATTCATGTTAGGAAGAGAAGATGGCATCTACATCTGTCATCCAAGGTTTTCTTAGAATTATTTTGTCTATCTGACCTAGTACAATATAAGTGTAAATTGCTGATTGCCTATGACCATATATATTTAGGTTAAAGTAAGTCATGAAATGAATAGTCTCTGCCACCCCTGTGATAGCCTCCAAGCTTTTAGAAAAAACATAGATACATAGGAGATTAAAGAACTTCATAAAGGAATCACTAATAGTTGCATAGCTCTGGCAGTCATAATTAATAAAAGCTTAAGTAAACTGTGTCTCATTCACCAAGATATTAATATAAAAAAAAGGTTCCTCCTATTGTAATAGTTTTTTAACTCTTTTTTATTTTTATCTGTGGTTTTGGATAAGAGCTACTCTTTTTCTGAACTAGTTTTTTTAGTGGAAGAGATATCTTCACTGTTTAGGTCTTAGCCTCCTATAGTCTTTGCTTTCTGTATAGGAGTAGGAGGATTTTGGTTCCTTATGTGGTTGCCTTAAGTGTTTTACTCAATTACAGCAATAGTGACATAGGTTTATCTTAACTAGCTATTAGGAGATCTAATAAATTTTAATAGGTATTTAGAAAGCTAATAGCCATCTTTTTCACAATAAAAATATCTCTCTTCTTGTTGTTAATGGTCCAATTCTTCTTTATCAACCCATTTGGCCCTTTTTCCTATTAGGTGTTCATCTTTGTCTACTTGTGTGGTGTAGATAGGGTGAGTTCTTTATTAAGAGGATAGGGTGTTAGTCTTTATGAGCAGAGGTGATGTGGGCATCTAATCCATCTGGTCCTTAGGCTTTGGTGAGTGGACGCGTTATGGGTGATTAATATTTAGAGTGTCCATATCAGTGCTGATTTCATGTAGTTAAGATACCAGACCTAAAAAAATGAGAGGGATGCCTCTATTTATTAATGCTTTGGTCATTGTTTGATTAAGGGCCTCTAGAAGGATCTGTCTTTTTGCTTCATCATACTATTTTAGTGCACCAATATCAGCAAATTCCCTCTTCAATAGTGGTAAGAATTTAGAAAATGGTTAATTTTCTTATTATCACATCTGATGCAGGTGTTAAGCAGCATATGCCTTCACATTTAGGTCCCTATATATGCTCTCTAAGTGTTCCAGGAGCTCCTATGGGGTAGTGTTATTCCTTCAAAACTTTACATAGGTTCTGGTGTTCTTCCATGCCAATTTCTCTAATCTTGAGAAGATATATAGGAACTGGTCTTGGGATGTCCTAATTGCCTCTCTATTCATGCTTAACTTGTTCTCTATGGTGATCCACCATGCTGGCTAGTCTGCTGCATTTCCAGCAAACAAGGTTGGGTCAGGCAGATGTGCTCAAGGTCATTTTATATCTGATTGCTTCTGTTCTTGTGTTGGTTTAACCTTAGCTGAAGGTGTGGTGACCTCTGCTAGGGTAGTTGTAGAGTCTGCTTACTGTGCTAGCATCTCTTCCAATCAATAAATTCACTCTTCTTGGGTAGTTCTATTCACAGTGAACTGCTGGATTGCTCCTTCTATCTGTGCAACATTCTGCAACAAACTCTGCACCCAGATTGGGGGAGTAGAGTCAACTGACGTGTCCTGTCCTGCCATTATGTTAGGGAAGGGGACAGATTGCTGTTGCTTGGGTAAGGTGTCATGCACTTTTCAACTGATACTTCTTCTGAAGGGAAGCTTTTGGTATGTGAAGGGCTAAAGCAAGATTTGATTCAATCTAATGATGCCAGATGCTATCTACCAAAAGCTTCAAAGAGAGGAAGAACGTGCTGCTTGACGGTCCACGTAGATAACTTGCTGGGCACGTGATTGCACGTGATCCTAACCGGGCTCTGGCCCGTTACATCTATCCCCACAATTACAGAAGTGGGATCAGCCTCTGGGTAAGGTCTTTCAATACGCACACCTGCTTTGTACAACATTTTGATTGACTTTCACAGATATACAGCCTTGCGTCTCACATGATGAGGAGCCCAGCATAGACAACTGGCACTATTCAAGTGCCTCACACCATGATAACCACAACAACTATAACATGAATATTTGTGGGACCTCATCCAGCCATACAGCACAGAACGTTCAAAGCAACAAGCCTATTGGAGAGTGAGAAAATGATTAGGTTCTTTTGGGTGATGGCCCACAGCAGCTGAAGCAAAATATCTCAATACCAGCCTTGAGTGAGGGGGAACCACTTCTAAACAATCAACAACTGCCTTCGATCAGTGGGGTTGACTCTTGCCCAGAAGACCAACTCCATTTAAAGTCAGATAGTTCCCTTTCAGCAGAGTCCATGAGAGCTTCAGTTCACCAGAGAAGTCCAATGCCTCCTCGCAAGGTAGCTGCTGTTACCCCGAGTCTAGAGTGGCCATCCACAATCACAAAGCCGCCTCGGCGAAAGTCCTTTGAAGTCGCCAAGGCACAAATTGTTGGACGGAGAAACCAGCCCCATTGCAGCTGCCAGCCTGAATTTAATATTGTTCAGCATGACCGCCATCCTGACTGCCCTGACCAGGAAGAGAGCCCGTGTTGCACAAAGAGACGCAAACGTGCCACTTGACGTGCAAGAAAAGTGACCAGCCAGCCATCTTCAGGACCTTTTGGGCAGTCGCTAGGTAGCTTAGCATCTTCTGCGTGGTCAGCAGAGCCCTACCACAGCCAAGATATTCTGGGGCTTGCTGTCCTTACTGTCGAGACTCATGTGTTGGGGACCTTGTACTTTTTCTCTTTCAAGCCAAGTTCACCAAATGAGCTGGACGCACCGCAACTTCGATTCTCTCTTGACAAGCCGCGCCGCCTGACGGCCCCTTCATCCACGCGTAGGCCAAAGAATATTCAGAGATCTAAGAAGGGAAGACTTTCTTTGAGAAATGATATTCTTCCTACAATTACATGCAACCCCCTCGACGAGCAAGAATGGGAGGTGGAGCAAATCCTGGCATCCTGGGTATGGAGAGGAAAGCTGCAATATCAGGCTCAGTGGAAAGGATGTGATCCTGACCTTACCTGGTATCCAGCCCGCGGGTTCAAGGGTGCTCCGTATAAGATCCAGAACTTCCACGGCGTGTTTGCAGATCAACCGGGGCCCCCAAAAAGGTTGAGGGAATGGCTAGAAGCTTGGGAGGCGGGGCAAGACCTTGAGGATGTCCCAGATGATGACCTTCCAGAGTAACATGTACCGTTGGACACCATAAATTATAATTTAGGTCCTATTATATTATGCTTAGAATACGCCTCGGAAAGTAGTCTGAACATACAAAACCCTCTTCAACATGCCGGCTGTCGAAGGTTGACTATCTCAAGGGTTCAGGTCTTTTGACATCGTAATGCGAGCACCTGTGAATTTCCCTTCTGAGTTAGTTTTGCCGCTTTCGGCATGGTCGCCCCGTACGCCGTCTCGTAATCACCGACTTGGTCCGCCTCGATATAGAACGCTTGCTCTCCCTGCCATCTTTCCCTCCCCGTTCCTTCTCTCTCCCCAACTCACCCTCCCATATTCTGCACTCACTCGCAGCCCACCATCGTTTCATCGGGCACTCACTGCCACCCCTTTTTCTTCCTCCTCGGAACTTGGCGCCTGCGCCCCCAGTCTAGACGCCTCCACTTCCCTGCGGCTGCATTGAGCGGCGGTTGAGCTGAATCTGCCTCCATGTACTGTCTACGGAGAAGCTATTTTGTGCTTCGGTTCAGCTTCTAGCAGCTTTCTTTTCTGCCGTTCGGGCTCATGCTGCCAAAATAAATTCTTCGTTTTCTGCCACTTCTCGATGATACAGGCCACCCTGGCGTCTCGCCTTTGGAAGTTATTCTCTCCAGGCTTTACAGGCTCCTCAGGCTGACTATGCCTTGCACCCCATCCAGTCCTCACCTGTCACATCCGCCCAATCAGGGAACATTTTCGCCCAAGACAGGTCGGTCCAGTGTGGATTGTGTACGCTTAGATCGCCCGGCTGACGATGAAGTGGCTCCTCGCACAGGCACAAGCCCAATGGCATGAATGCCTCACCTGCGATTGCGTTGACTCTTCGAGGCATGTCCTTCAGCGTGTCGAGAAGGGGTGCAGTTTCCACAGCTCATGCAAGTATTTCCCATATCAATCCTCTCGTCACACAATGAGGCGGGATCTAAAGCGGGTGGGATACTGCTCTGTGCCGCAAGACACAAGGCTTATGCAACCATAAACCCTTGGAGTACTTGGAATCTCTAGGGTTCAGAGATACAATGAAACTATCAATCAGCTCAGCGCGAGGCACCGAAAAGCATTGGAGCTTTATTCCGGGTGGCTCCAAAAATAATTACTGGAAAGTGTTCCTTGAGATGGCGCGGAGGGATCGTGCTATAGATGCTGTAGCCGCCGGTCCCGTCACGTTATGCCAGGCCAGAATGTAACCCCCCTCTCCCTCTCTCCCCCCAACTATTAGCTAGTCTCTCTAGAAGTAAACCTGATCACTTTTGCCGCGGCTGATATGCATAGTATGTAGAGGTTCCCTCTGATGGAAGCAAGGTGCTCGGTCACCCTCGTCTTATTAGTAAGAAATTCAGTCCTTCCGGTGTACCCATCATTAAAATGGTCATTATTTCACATAGTCGCGAAGGTATACGATCCGCGAAACGGAAGTGCTACAGAGAATTGGCAGCCTGGTGGCTGGTGAAACTATCTCAATGGCTGCAACAAAGGTTTCCATATAGGAATTTCCCTTGAACTTCCACTATGTTGGGAATCTGACACATAATGCTGGCACAGTGATATGGAATTAATCCTCTGGCCTAAAATTGTGAGGACGTACCGGTGCAGTTCTTCCGTTTATGATGACATCTGTTGACCTTGAAGTCCAGAATCTCAGTCATAAAGGTCGTTCCAGAACATAATATCCTGGAGGCTCTCTTCACTCAAAGACGCATTCACGAAATGCTCCCTTTGAGGAGTCCGAATCTTTCGATGAATTTCGCCAGCCGTCTTCCAACCAAAGAATCCAGCCATTTCCCAATCGATAAGTCCCACAATCTTGTCATTGTCGACAATGCAATTGGATTGGGTAAAATCATTGTGCATAAAGCTCAAGTCCGCGTCATTATTGATGTCGGAAAGGATAATCTCTCCTTCCAGGGGATTGATCCGACCATTACTGAAAATATTAGGATCTTGGACAACATGGGACCGAGCCTGGCGTCCATCAGGAGGCTTGATGGTATGCAGCTGTCGTAGTATCGTTCGTGCTTGCTGTTTGAAGGACTGCTTTTGACTCCTTGAAAGGTACGGCCATGCAACACTCAAAGCAACGCCTGGAAGTCTCTCTTGGATAAGTACTTGGCGACCACGTATCTGAGGTAGTGTAAGTATTAAGGATATAATATAAAGGCACTGGAGAACCAATACCTTCCCAGCAAAGTATATCTCCGGTACTCTGATACCTCTGAGTACGCCTTTGGCAATAGAAATAGCTTGGACCTCATTGGCATCAGCGAACGAATAATCGATCTCTGGTGTGTTGTGAAGATGGCTCGATTTGACAATAACATTTCCAAGTGCGAAAACATCACGCCCACCTTCGTCTGCGGGATAGATTCGGGTAGTTTCATCACATAGGCTAAGTACTGACTCCCAGTATCGGATTGCCTCAGCAGAATGGCACCTGATGTGCTCTGGCTTAACGGAGAATTCGCCTGGCTTGGGCCGATACCGTCCGTAGAGCGGGACATCCGCATACAAGTCAGTGGCTGGAATGTGTTCTGGTTCAGTTACATATGGATGCATTGTCGCAGTATTGACCAGAGCGTGCAAACTTTTGGGGCAAAGAGCATGTGGGTGAACTTAGGCTCTGGTAGCAGAAGAGAAAGGGCGGACAACTGATATCGAGGGCGCATGGTCACTAAAATCAGCTCGGCGATACGAGGAACGCTATATGTGGGGTACAACCCTTGGTGCCAAGACGAGTTGGTGAGGCTCACGCACTACCAATGAGAGTAAAGCAAGGCTTTCAGCTTCTGCAGTGACTTCACACAATCACATCAGCTACGCCTAGCTCGATGTGATCCAACGTCTTTATTGTGTATCAGCTAGGCCATTAAGATTTGGACGTGTCAGAAGGCGCCTCCGCACAAGAATGTAACGATTGCCCATCCAGGTATGAGCTTATGTCGATGCTACGGAGAAGAGGGACATAAATATGGCCACTCCGCCAGCTTTCTCGAGTGTTTCATTTCCGACTACAGATCCTCACAGATTTCAAAATCGTCAGAGCTGTTGATCACAGACACTTCTTGCCTCTTTCATCCCTTCAAAGACCCTAGCCAGCATCCTTAACCATAACTGAGACCATGGCTGTTCGTTGCTCTGCCTGTGGTGGATGGATCAAGACCACCGGCGGAACCCATGATTGTCCTGGGAAGCCAAAACAGCACGCTGACCTTTCTAACGACGACGGCATGGTTCCCATACTTGGCGCTGTTAGATTGGCTGAAGATTTCATGGTCTGTACCAGTTCAGGGCTTCCCTGCTATACTCACATTGGGCTAATCAATAGTATCAGGCCCTTCCTACGTCGTTGCTGCAATCCAGCATGGAATAGACCGATGCCTCTGCTGGGAATCTTTGGCGGGGAGACACAAAGGCACTGCATTTCTGGTCGTCAAATCGGATCTTGGGGATGCTACTAGATCTGTGAAATGGAACCATTCTTCCTAGGCTCTGACAGATTCGTAAATATGCATTATCGTATACAGTGGACGACAAACCACTGTGTATTGTGACGGATGTTGTCATAAATCACGAGATACAGCAAGCATAAGCACTATTCTTGAGGCAAATCTTCCATGGAGCAGGATATTTGACATAAGCCCATTCGTCCACATAGCCGCCTATGAAGGCACATCCACGCTGCCCTTGAACATCATGATGAAAGAGCGTGACTAAGTATATATCCTCTGCAGACTTCTCGTTCGATTTTGCAGCCGCTTCCTGATAATTGTAAGTGACTTGCTGTTTATCGGCCGTGGCAAGTGCATGGGCGATGGAAACGATATTTTTAATCTAAGAAGCGTCGTTAACATACGGTATTGTGATGACGCTGTGTCGCAGATATGTTCTTTCCTTACCTCTCGACCATTCAAAGCGATAGAAGCCAAGTGCTGGAGCTCATCGCTCTTAAAGACGCTAGGTCCTTCAGAGGTGCGTGCCTTGGAAAGGAAATGCGCCCAAATATCCCGTCGTGACTCTTTTGTCAAACCGTCGTATCTAATTTTGAGATGGATACGGCTCAGAGTTGCGTCGTCAAACTCGATCGCACCGTTAGTTGTCAGGAAAAGAATGCTGTTGTAGTACTCCAGCAATTAGGTGTAACCGCATGGCATCTCCGGTCCAAGATAGGGGTAATCTAGGCGGAGATGTCAACTCATTTGCCAACTTCTTAAGAATTCCTAGGGCAGAATAGCGCCAAGGCCATTTTTTTTATTATATTCGCCTCGGAGACATTGTTTAATAGCAGGTTCGAAACAGACTATCTGCAACTGCAAGTCTCTATGCAGAACCACAGGTCGCGTTATCCCCGCCTCCTTCCTCCCCAGGGTTTTGCATTCATGATACATAGATATGACTTGAATAGATGGAAGCATCTAGGTTCACATTGTTCCAGAATTGTGTATCGGGTCGGCCCGAGCATCACCAGCGATTGAAGAAATCATAATATCAATTCCCCGCGACGCTCTGCAACTCTCATTTCTTCCTTATCTGGGGTGGCCATCGATCAGCGCGGCCATAGTCGATCCTTAGACGTGACTTTCAGCTGACGGCGTATTTGCAGTCGAATTCGATGTGCAGTCGCGAAAGAAGTGCGGAAAAATCCGGAAGACCCATGTATTGACAAACAGTAGGTAATGCTCATGTTACGAACGTGGGCCGATGGTTTGCCTGCTGTCCAAGGATCTCCAAGTCTCGTTTGGTGCTATCTGTCGGCAACTCCTTCAGCCTGATGGTCCTGGGAAACACGAAAACAGAAGGGAAAGGATTAGTTGATGTAGAAAATGCACTCACCTCCAATTACTTCAGGATCTGATCATGAAATTCTCTTATTCTCTGTCAGTCTAGAGAAAGGGGTGGAAAACCCACTTACCACACCCCCCTATAATATAGAGAAGGCAGACTGGGAACAATTTAGCCAGGAACTTCTAAAGATAGATCAATTGGATCAATATAGATCTAAGCTCTCAGAAGCTCCCAACATCCCTATTCAAGAGATTTCAGAAAAAGACCTGGATATCGAAGCTCTATCTCTCCAATATATTATTCAACAGGCTGCTAACAAAGCTATCCCTAGAAGAAAGCCCTCTTCAAGATCTAAAGCATGGTGGACCCAGGACCTAACCCAACTTCGAAGAACTCTTGGAGCAGCTAAGAAAATATGGAAGGCCTCCCAGACCTTTGAAGCCTATGAGAACTATCTATCTCAAAGAAACCACTATTTCCAACAGATAAAGCTAGCAAAAACTAGTTGTTGGAATTCCTTCCTAGAGAATGCTCAGGATAAAGAGGTTTTTAAAGCTTTCCAATACACAAAGCTAAGGCAGTCTCAGAAGCTTCCTATCCTCAGATATCAAGATCAGGAACAAGGCTCCCAGGAAGCTACAGCCATTACCTTCCAAGAAAAAGCTCAAGCATTATTTTCTACCTTATTCCAATCTCCCCCCCAATCAGAGCCTATAGATTGGTCCACTTACCAAGCTGGAGACTGGGAATGGCCAGAGATAACAGATAAAGAGGTTAAAGAGGCTATCTTCTCAAGCTCTATAAAGAAAGCTCCTGGTCCAGATAACTGCTCTTTTAAAATTCTTCAAAAAGCCTATCTAAATCTCCCTGAGAGGTTCAACCAGCTATACAGAATTTTAATAAAGAAAGGGTACCATCCTAAGTGCTGGAGAGTGGCCACTGGGGTGGTTCTTAGGAAATCAGCCTCTGCAAAAAGAGACTGGACTAGGCCAAAGGCATATAGGATTATTTCCTTATTAAATTGCTTAGGAAAAATCTCTGAAAAGATCCTAGCTAGAAGACTAGCTTACCTAGCAGAGCTTCCAGGATCTAAGCTATTATATCATGACCAAATGGGGGGTAGGACTAAGAAATCTGCTATTGATGCTGTCCTATCTCTAGTACATGATATACAATTAGCTAAGAAGCAAAAGAAGCACACCTCTACTCTATTTATTGATTGTAAAGGGGGCCTTTGACCATGTTTCCTTGAACCAGCTACTTAGGATATGCTTTAAGCTAAAGCTACCTTTAGCTCTAATCCTCTGGATCCAAAGCTTTCTATCTGAGAGAAGCATGCAGCTAGCTTTTGATGGGGACATAACAAAGAATACTCCAATCTCAGTGGGTATTCCCCAAGGATCCCCTATCTCTCCAATCCTCTTCCTTATCTATATCCGATACCTCTTTGAACTAGAAGAGGAAGAGGAAAATCAGGAACTTAAGCAGTTATTTAGCCAGATTAGGGTACTAAGCTATATTGATGATATTGTAACGGGCCAGAGCCCGGTTAGGATCACGTGCAATCACGTGACTAGCAAGTTATCTACGCGGACCGTCAAGCAGCACGTTCTTCCTCTCTTTGAAGCTTTTGGTAGATAGCATCTGGCATCGTTAGATTGAATCAAATCTTGCTTTAGCCCTTCACATACCAAAAGCTTCCCTTCAGAAGAAGTATCAGTTGAAAAGTGCACGACACCTTACCCAAGCAACAGTGATCTGTCCCCTTCCCCAGCACAATGGTAGGATAAGATATGTTGGTTGACTCTACTCCCCTAATCTGGGTGCAGAGTTTGTTACAGAATGTTGCACAGATAGAAGGAGCAATCCAGCAGTTCACTATGAATAGAACTGCCTAAAAGGAGCAAATTTATTGATTAGAAGAGATGCTAGCACAGTAAGCAGACTCTATGACTACCCCAGCAGAGGTCACCACACCTTTAGCTGAGGCTAAACCAATGCAAGAACAAAAGCAATCAGATGTGAAATGACCTTAAGCACATCTGCCTAACCCAACCCTGTTTGCTAGAAATGCAGCAGACTGGCCAGCATGGTGGATCACCATAGAGAATAAGTTAAGTGTAGATAGAGAGACAATTGGGACACCTTAAGACCAGTTCCTATATATCTTCTCAAGATTAGAGAAATTGGCATGGAAGAACACCAGAACCTATATGAAGTTTTGAAAGAATGATGCTACCCCACAAGAGCTCCTGGAACACTTAGAAAACATATATGGGGATCTAAATACAAAGGCATATGCTGTCTGACATTTGCACTAGATACAATAATGAGAAGATTAATTATTTTCTAAATTCCTACCATTGTTGGAGAGGAAATTTGCTGATGCTAGTGTACTAGAATAGCATAATAAAGCAAAAAGACAGATCCTTCTAGGGGCCCTCAATTGAATAATGACCAAAGCATTAATGAATAGAGGCATCCCTCTCACTTTCTTAGGTCTGGTATCTTAACTACATGAAATCAGTACTGATATGGATGCTCTAAATATTAACCACCCACAACATGTCCACTCACCAAAGCCTGAGGACCAGATGGATTAGATGCCCCCATCACCTCTGCCCATAAGGACTAACACCCTATCCTCTTAACAGAGAACTTGCCTTATCTACACCATGCAAGCAGATGAAGATGAATACCTAGTAAGAAAGAGGGCCAAATAGGTTGATAAAGAAGAATTGGACCATTGACAACAGGAAAAGAGATGCCTTCATTATAAAAGAGATAGCTATTAGCTTTCTAAATACCTATTAGAACCTGCTAGACCTCCTAATAGCTAGTTAAGATAAACTTATGTCACTATTACTGCAATTGAGCAAAACACTTAAAATAACCACATAAGGAACCAAAATCCCCCTACTTCTTTATGGAAAGCAAAGACCACAGGAGGCTGAGACTTAAATAGTGAAAATATCTCCTCCACTGAAGAAACCAGTTTGGAAAAAAAGTAGCTCTTGTCTAAAACTATAGATAAAAGTAAAAAAGAGTTAAAAAGCTACTATAACAGAAGGAACTTTTTTTTTATATTAATACCTTAATGAATGAGACACAGTTTACTCAAATTCTTATTAATTATGGCTACCAGAGCTATACAACTGTTAGTGATTCTCTTATAAAGTCCTTTGATCTCCTGTGTATCTGTGTTTCCCTTAGAAGCTTAGAGGTTATTACAAGGGTGGTAGGGACTATTTATTTCATGACTTGCTTTGACCTAGATATATATAGTCATAGGCAATTGGCAGTTTATGCTTATATTGTACTAGGCCAGATAGACAAAATAATCTTAGGAAAATCCTAGATGACAGATGTGGATGCCATCTTCTTTTCCCAACATGGATATATAGATATTGTGAATGAACTAGGCAGAATAATATGCTGCTGGAACTGCAGAGACCTATTAGTTGGCTTTATTAGAGTGAAGCATCTACAAGTGGTCAGAGTGAGTGTTAAAAGGTTCTCAGCCATAATTGAAGGAACCCCAGCACCAAGACATCTTTAAATTAATAAAGTCACCATGGCAGATATCAATAAAGCACTCCAGAAGAAGAAGCTCATTAACCTAAAGATAAAACTCCTTAAGTAGTATCAGCTATAGCTTAAGGTCTTTAGCTAGAAACTGGCTAATACACTGCCAAAATACTGTCTTAAAGTTGATCATTCTATACTGATGAAGAAAGATGTAGCTGGGAATAAGGCAGTACCACCATATGAGCCTTTATACAATATAAATCAGGAGGAACTACTAATATTGCAGAAGATGTTGATAGATCTCTTAGGCAAGAACTTTATTTATGTGAACTAGTCCTTTGCTGCAGCCCTAGTACTACTAATATAGAAGCTAGAGGGAGGAATTTGTTTCTGTGTGGATTATTATGTATTAAATGATATCACAATTAAAGACTGCTACCTTTTACCCCTGATCAAAGAGACCCTATAGAACATGTCTAAAGCCTAATAGTTCACTAAACTAGACATTATTGCCACATTCTATAAGATTTAAGTTAGTTCTGGTGAAGAATGGAAGATAGCCTTTTGGACCTATTATGGCCTTTTTAAATAGCTGGTCACTTTTTTTGACCTGACTAGTGCCCCAGCAACATTCCAACACTACATTAATTAAGTCCTACAAGAATACCTTAATAACTTTGTTTCAGCCTATGTGGATAATATTATTATTTACTCAAGTAGGACACTTAGCAATTATCACCAAAAAATTAAATTAGTCCTTCAGAAACTCCTGGATGCTGGCCTCCAATATAATATTATAAAATTAGAGTTTGAACAGGACACTGTGAAGTATCTTAGATTTATTCTCTAAGTTGGGAAAGGGCTCTGCATTGACCCAAAGAAGGTAGAAGTTATCTAAGCATAAGAAGTATCTAAGATTATTATTATTATTATTATTCTTCCATTTTGAGAGCATTTTCCAGTCTAAGACTATGCATGCTCTACCCTACCCCAATGAGGCAAGGATTTAGTTCTGATGCTTAAATACATGATTGGGTTGGCCATGGTACAGAAGTATCTAAGACAGTAAGAGATGTCTGTAGCTTTATTAGATTTATTAACTTCTACTGAACCTTTATATCTAAGTTTGCTGATATTACAGCCCCATTAATAGCATTTATTAAGAAGAATATAATATTTCAGTGGAACCAATCCTATTAATAAGCATTCACAGACCTAAAGGAGCTCTTTATTATTGCCCTAATTCTGGCAAATTTTGAGGAAGACTGTGAGATCATGGTAGAGATAGATTTATTAGGATGGGTCACTGGTGCTGTGCTCTCACAAAGACAAGAGGACAGCTCTCTAAAACCCTATGCCTATCTCTCTTAGAAGCTCTCCCTAACCAAAGTAAATTATGAAATTTATGATAAGGAACTATTAACAATCATTAAGGTACTTTAAGAATGACAAGCAGAGCTGAAGATAGTCCCAAAGTTCCAGATACTTATTAACCACAAGAACCTTTGCTACTTTAATAAGGTACAACAGCTCAATGAATGACAGATATAATAAGTAGGGATCCTTATTAAATTTAATTTTGATCTCCAATACTGCCTAGGGAAGCTAGCTCTTTATCCAGATGTGTTGTCTTAATAGAGTTAGGACATGCCTTATAGTTTAGCTGATGAGAGACTATCAAACCACTTCTGGACCTTATTCTCTCTAGTGAAGATCAATACAGGCAAAATTGGAGAAAATGATATTCCTTTTAACTTCCAAATCCTTATCCCACTTTTTGATGAGTATGAGCTGCAGGAACTCTGGCAGAAAGCATAATAAAAAGATACTACATATCATAAGATTTCAGAAACCTTATAGAAAGGGAAGAAGCAGATTGCAGCAGATACACATATGAAAATAAATTTATTAGAATACTATTTAGATAAACATGGCCTCCTGTGTTTCCAGAAGAGGATATAGATATTAGAGAGTGAATCTCTACAGACTAAGATTATTTAAAAGATTCATGACTCCCACATTACAGAATATTTAAGATAAGATACCACTTATACAATACTCTCACAACATTTCTTCTGGCTAGGCATGGCAAAAGATATATGTAGATTCCTTCAGAACTGTACTATCTATGGGAGAAGCACCATCTGGCAAGATACAAAATATAGACTCTTAAAGCTGTTACTAATTCCCTAAAGAATCTAGGCAGAAATATTAATGGACTTTATTATAGACCTTCTACTAGCTTATGGAACAGGTGCAACAAACTGCTTAATAGTTATAGACCACTTAACAAAGAGTGTTATACTAGTTGCCATACACTTAACTACTTCAGATTCCCTGACTAAAGCATTTCTGGAACACTTCTACATGCACCATAGTTTATTACTAGCCATTACCAGTGATTGAGGTCCCTAGTTCATGAGCAGATTCTAGGGCTAAATATATGAAAAGCTATCTATCCAATGTTATTTATCTACAGCATTCTACCCACAGAGTGATAATTTTATAAAAAGAGCAAATCAAGAAGTCAAATATATATTATATGTATTTATAACCTATGCATAAAATGATTAAATAAGGCTTCTATCTATTGTTGCAATTGCAATTAACAACTGTGATACCTCTGCTATAGGAATATCTCTATACCCATTACCATGTCACTGAAGTGCCCTCATCACACATAGTTTAATTGAACATACCAATGGGTATATACCCAGTATTTCATGTTGATTTGATTCAACCTGCCGCTACAGATCCACTTCCATCACAGATTGTGGATGACTCCCAACCACTGCTAGTACTGGTGGACAACAAAGAGGAATATAAGGTTGAAGAGGTCTTAGATATTCGCAACAAGCGCCAGGGGCGCAGAGCTTATCAAGAAGCCCTAGTCAAATGAGCAGGCTATGCTGAAACAACATGGGAGAAACTGGATAACCTGCGCAAATGTGCTGCCCTAGATACTTATGAGCAGCACTTTGGGCAGATCCCTAGCCTGCATAGGACCCGCCCGCCATCTGTTAGAACTGGCCAGGCTTCATATTTCCAACCCAGACGGACAGGTGATATTATAAATTAAAGCTGTTACGATACTGCATCAGCATGCCCAGGTGTAGTGGCCTACGCATAAGAAAGGGGGGGGTACTGTAATGGGCCAGAGCCCGGTTAGGATCACGTGTAATCACGTGACCAGCAAGTTATCTACGCGGACCGTCAAGCAGCACGTTCTTCCTCTCTTTGAAGCTTTTGGTAGATAGCATCTGGCATCGTTAGATTGAATCAAATCTTGCTTTAGCCCTTCACATCCACCATATAGGAACCCCATAATCAGCAATAGAGGTGATACAAGCAATATATAGTTGTCTGATTGCCTGGAAGCTTAGTCCTTTTTCTGTATTAGAGAGCCTCTCAATCTGGTGAAAAACCCTGGTTGCCTCAGTAACCTTTTGCTTCACATGCTCATGAAAAAGGAGTTTAGAATCCAGATAGATTCCTAGCCATTTAATGGTGGTACTAGGGGTAATTTCCAAGCTATTAATTTGAACCTTAGCCTCTTCTATATCTAGCCTTCTTTTGGAGTGGAAATGGATTAGATCCATCTTCTCCTTATCAAATTGAATAAATTGAGATTCTCCTTTTTGAAATAGCCATTGAGCCATCTGTTGGAGTGGTTGGCAGTTTTGTTCTATAGATCTAGAACTGACTATTAGAGCTATATCTGTGAAGGGCTAAAGCAAGATTTGATTCAATCTAACGATGCCAGATGCTATCTACCAAAAGCTTCAAAGAGAGGAAGAACGTGCTGCTTGACGGTCCGCGTAGATAACTTGCTGGTCACGTGATTCACGTGATCCTAACCGGGCTCTGGCCCGTTACAGTGGAAGGGTCAAAAATATCTGCTTGAGAAGTATCAGAAGCTTCAGAACCTAGCTTTAAGGAAAATCCTAGGGGCTTTTAAAACCTCTCCCTACAAAGCTATGGAGATGCTTCCCTTTTCTTTTTGCTTCCCTTTTCTTTTCACTTCCCTTTTCTTTTTGCTTCCCTTTTCTTTTTGCTTCCCTTCTCTTTGGTGCGCTCTTTCTCGCTGCACTCCCCCTGAATTCAACATTTTGGGGTGTGTGCGGGTGCTTAGTCACCAACTTCCTGGCTTAGGCAGAGCTAGGGCTAGTGGAGGGCTAGTCCTAGCTTAGCCTTGGGCTGAAGGAGCTGACTGACAACCTTACCCCTCCACCTCTCCTCTAGGAGTTGAAGGGCATAGGGATTAGTGGCCCTTTGTCTCCCCTCCAATCCTTAAAGCAGAGGTTTCCACTTACTCTTCCTTCCATCCTATAAGCTAAGGGGCTTAGATGGTAATGATGATCCATTGCTTGATTAAACCTCTAAAGCTTCCCTTTAGAAATAGAGATGGATAGGAGAAGAAGAAAAAAAAAAAAAAAAAAAAGAGGGCAGAAGGAGGAAAAGGTAGAAAGAGGAAAAAAAGGAGCTTTAAGAATAAGAGAGCCTATCTAGATCCTAAGATGTTAAAAACAAGGAGAACCATGAGGAGCTGCATGACTCAGCCTATCTGACTCCCAGGATATCAAATACTAGGGAGCTCTATCTGATTCTAGGATACAAAAAACAGGAAGACCAGTCTAGGCATAGACTTTAAATATTATGCTATGGGCAGGGACTATATCTAACCCAATCTAGGCAAGGGATTAAAAAAACATGCTATGGTAAGCTCATATCTGCCAGAGCAGGTGGCGCAGTGGTAAGCGCAACCTGTGGTGGCTCCCGTTCGGGTCCTGTCTGCCTGATTGAGGGCGTGGGTTCGAATCCCGCCTCTGGCAATTATTACCACACCCATGCAGGGGGGCTTGGTAAGCTCTGGTACCTACTCCCCTACAATATTCTACCTGTAAGGGTTAGCCATAGGTTATCTAATAGGACTGGGGACCCTATTAGAAGGCTAAAGGCTTGAACCCTACAA
The DNA here is from genome assembly GCA_002976275.1 of Monascus ruber. Taxonomy (NCBI): domain Eukaryota; kingdom Fungi; phylum Ascomycota; class Eurotiomycetes; order Eurotiales; family Aspergillaceae; genus Monascus; species Monascus ruber. The sequence goes on along the minus strand of PSNO01000001.1, from coordinate 2,720,991 downwards.
ACCAATCATGTCTTATATTCCACCATATATTCCACCCCTCTTTGTGAGTTTTAACATATTCTACCTGTACCATGGCCAATCCAATCATGTACTTAGGCATCAGAACTAAATCCTTGCCTCATTGGGGCAGGGTAGAGCATGCATAGTCTTAGACTGGAAAATGCTCTCAAAAATGGAAGAATAATAATAATAATAATAATAATAATAATAATAATAAGCTCATATCTAAGCTACTTCTATCTATTAAGATGGGTGCTCCATCCTCTCTTACATAACATATAGATAGAGGGCACCAACCTAGAGGAATCAGCTTTTAAAAACCATCCCACCTTTCAACAAGGAGAGGACACCCCTACCACTAGTCATAACCTCTTATGGAGTCCGATAGGGAGAGGATCTAGTGGTGGTTAGTTCCTAGATTGTTCACATCTAGGGGCACGACTGTGATGGCCAATAGGTAGGCTGAGATGCTGATATTGGTAACTGGAAGGCTCTATATATGATGGCTCTATATAGGGCTGGGCAGTGGTGGACTAGTGGGAATAGGAACCACTATATCTAGCCTGAGAGGACAGTAAGCAGCAGTCGGTTAGTATGGGTGCATTGTATATAGAGATACATAGATATACTAGCTTAAGGTGTATCCCTAGAAGGCTTCTGTCCTTCTAGGGCTATATGCTATTTATCAAGCTATCTTACTAGCTAAGAAGCAGGCCCAGCACCAAATAGCTCTCCAAAAGGTGTGGATCTTCTCTGATAGTCAGGTTGCATTACAGAAGCTTCAGAAACCACTAGATCAGGAATCTAGAGTAGGAAAAATAGCCCAGGCTATGCTGGACCTACTCTCAGCATATCCTCATTTAGAAATCCACCTTCATTGGGTCCCAGGCCACCAAGGAGTCTATGGGAATGAAAAGGCAGATGAAGCTGCTAAGTATGGAGCAGAATGGCAGGAACCTATCTCTCAGGCCCCTCTCTCATATACCTATATGAAGAGAGATCTAAAAGCTAGGTCTTTAAAAGAATGGGAGCAGGACTAGCAGCTAGCTAAAAGTAAAGCTAGCCAACATTATCTTCAGTTTGCCAGCAGGCCTAAATGGAAACCAAGCCAGCTCCAACTTCCTAAGAAACTTTGGTCTACAATCACCCAGCTGAAGCTAGGGCATGGATACTTTAGGTCTTATTTAGTCAGACTACCAGACTACAATACAGAAGACTGCCCTAACTGCCAATATCAGCAAAGACAGACCCCTTACCATCTGCTTATGGCATGCCCAGCATATGCTAGGGAGAGAAGAGACACTATACTTAGCCTTCCCCAGAGAAACCAGACTCTGTCCTACCTATTCAACACTTCCACAGGGCTAAAGCAGCTTTTGGCATACCTAAAATCCACAAAGATAGCCACTAGAAGGTGGCTACTAACCTTAGCTGGAAGTTAAAAGGGAGAAAAGAGAAAAAAAAAAAAAAAAAGAAAGAAAAAATATGTCTCTTGCTTATGTCTCCTATTTATCTGCCAATTATTGAATTTCATGTATTTGCCATATATTTGTCATATATCCTATCAGATTATCATGTTTCCTACATCATATGTTGTTAATCATCTGTCAGTTATAACCACTTGCAATATTTCTGTACATCTCTCCCCTCTTTGTGAGTTTTTATATTTTACCTGTACCATGGCCAACCCAATCATGTATTTAGGCATCAGAACTAAATCCTTGCCTCATTGGGGCAGGGTAGAGCATGCATAGTCTCAGACTGGAAAATGCTCTCAAAAATGGAAGAATAATAATAATAATAATAATGGAAGAATAATAATAATAATTCTCTTTACATTGGGAGTAGCTGGCTAAGTGGTTCCCTAGGCAATTTGGACAGCAGATTTTAGTATGTGGGCATGCCTTTACCTGAATTTGGCAGATGGAGCATGAATGATCTGATGTTAAATATGCTTTGGCACAAATCCCACATCTAGCTTCCCTTTTGCAGTGGATTTGGGGGTGTCCAAAGCCTTGACACTGGTCACATTGCAGGAATTTATCATAAAATCTCTCTACCCAACATTCTTCTCCAGCTATAAAGAGCTTGTTTGCTTGGGCTGCCTGTTTTGCCATTTCTTGATTCTCCAGATAGACCACTATAGAAGTATGGAGTTTTTAGGCCCTAATTTCCTCCCTACACAGCCATTGGGGATCCCTACTAAGCTTCAGATATGGGTTAAATGTCTCAATCTCTTCTTTGAGATAAGACAATCCTTCCTCTGAAACAAAGGCTTTCTATGGGACTTTGTGGACCACTACCCTAGCCCATTGTTGGTCTAGTGAGCATTTCTCTAATGGCAGTAGGTGTTTCCAGATAGAGAGATGGTCCAGGAGATATTGGGCTGTGAAACTAGGGAGAGTAGTTGCAATTATAGACAGATTTGACCTTGATTTTGCTATACTAGCAACTACTGCTTGATCTTGGGTTCTCTGAGCACAAAATTGATCATTTATCTGGTCCCTTAGTAGCTTTGGGTTCAGCTGCTCTATATATTGGAGGGGGACTTTTAAGATAAGCCTTCTCTCTCTAGATACCTTTCTAGAGGTTGGTCTGATTGGGGATCCTGCAGGTGTTATTTCCATTGGGGTGTATTCAGCCAAGTTTATATTTGGCTTTTTTGGAATAACAACCTGTAGTGCTGGACATGCTTTCTGTGTCTTGCCTTGGGGGTTTTGAGCTACCTGGGCATAGGTTGGCTTTTGGGGCTGATCATTCATTTTCTCTAGTATCTAGTCTAGTTTCTGATGTACATCTTTGAAATGAGATTGGATTTCCAGTTTAGATGCAGACCCAGATGCAGACCCAGATGCAGCCCCAGATGTAGGTCTAGAGATAGGATTTTTCAGGTAGTCAGATACCAGGCCTAGAGCCTGTTGGAGCTTTGGTGAGGCTTCTATAGTGAGTCCAAGGGCTTGTCTCAGACACTTTTGGGCTCTCTGGCATAGTATTTTTTGATAATTCTGTTTTTTCTGTTTCCCTTCAGCTTTTTTAATAAAAAGCTGATCTACCTCATCAAGGCTCATGGAGCTGGCTGGGGAGAGTTTAATAGGAGATGGTTTTCTCTCTATATTGATTTTTTTTTTTTTTGTTTCCTCCTCTTTCTAGGTTTTTGGCCAAAAACCTCTCAAAAAGGTAGGGTTTACAAGGTGACCCAAAACTAGAGAAAAGAAGAAAAATAAAAGAGCAGGGTTTCAGGTGACCCCCAACTATATCCAGAGGGTTTTAAGGTATCCCCACAACTAGGACAAAAGAAAGATGACAAGGGAAAGGGTCCAACTTGACCTATTAAATGGGAATATTTAATAGGTAGTGATTTTTCTAGGGAATCACTAAACCAGGAGAAGCTTTTGGAGGGAGCTTTCTAGGAACCAGCTTTCTCTAGTAGATAACTATAGGTTGGTCCCTCTATTTCTTATACCTAGAACTAGGGCAACTAGCCTAGTGCCTTACCTGTTTTGATAAGGGACTAGTATGCCAATTCTCCTAATCTAGGGAATAGAGCTAGCTTCCTCTAGTTCTCTAATTAGAGAAAAGCACAATAGCTATAAGGCAGATACTGAACTCCTGTTTTCAATGAGGTGAAACCCAGGAAAATGCCTACCACTTTTTCAAGAGAAGAGGCAAACTGAAAGGCAATTTCTTATTATTTATGCAGAGAATATGCCTATATTAACTGCTCTGGTGTGCACGTGCAGCTAGTCCCATAACCCCTGGCCCCCAGTGGGATTTGCCTTAGGCTATTATATAGTCCTAGAGAGCTTCAAGCAGGGATCCAATAGAGCACAGAGGGACTTCACCCTAGCTACTGTACTGGATGTTTTCAAGAAGCTCCTTCAAGCAGTCCTAGTGGTATTTAGATATAGGTATATCCAGTAGAGGGACTAGGTTGAACTAGTATCTGCTAAGATATAGGGCTAATCCTTTCCCCTAAGGATGCTGTGCAGGGACCGTGGTGTTGTTGTTGTTGTTGTTGTTTTTGTTGTTGTTGGTATTATAGCTTGGGCTCAGTTGTTGGTGCCTTAAGCTTTGGTTGGCTGGTGCAGAGCTGCACAGTTGGTTGGTGTGGGTCCCTGTATTCCGTTCCGTGGAATGCCACAACAAAATTTTCGGGGGAAATTCCTGTTTTTGCGCTTGGTTTGTGGGTGATATTTGTAGGCTCAGAAAATGAAGATAGGGAGAGATATTCAGCTCAATAAGAGCTATAAGATGATATGGGTTTTGAGGGCGCTGACCCCCTAAACGTAGGGGTCAGTTTGGTTGGTGCGGAGTTGTTTTTTTGAAGTGCCCTCATCATATATAGTTTGATTGAATGTACCAATGGATGTACATCCAGTATTTTATATTAATTTGATTCAACCTGCTGCTACAGATCCACTTCCATCACAAATTATGGATGACTCCCAATCACTGCCAGTACTGGTGGACAATGAAGAGGAATATGAGGTTGAAGAGGTCTTAGATATTCACACCAAGTGCCAGGGGCGCAGAGCTTATCAAGAAGCCCTAGTCAAATGGGCAGGCTATGCTGAACCAACATGGGAGAAACTGGATAACCTGCACGAATGTGCTGCCCTAGATACTTACAAGCAGCACTTTGGGCAGATCCTTAGCCTACATGAGACCCGCCTGCCATCTGTTAGAACCAGCCAGGCTTCATATTTCCAACCCAGACGGACAGGTGATATTATAAATTAAAGCTGTTACGATACTGCATCAGCATGCCCAGGTGTGGTGGCCTACACATAAGAAAGGGGGGGGGGTACTATAACAGGCCAGAGCCCGTCCTGGATCACGTGCAACCACATGCCCAGCAGTCTTATCTACACGAGTTGTCGAGCAGCACGAGCTCTTCCTCTCTTTGAAGTTTTTGGTAGATAGCATCTGGCATCGTTAGATTGAATCAAATCTTGCTTTAGCCCTTCACATCACCCAACTTAGCTCATGGCAACCTATCAGCCTTCTATCAACCCTAGGCAAGGGTCTAGAACGCCTCATTGCAAAATGGATGGCTGTACAAGCAATCCAGGGAAAACTACTCACACCATGCCACTTTGGTGCTCTCCCAGGCCGCTCTGCTATGGACCTCGTCCAAGTACTAGTTCATAGAGTGGAGAAAGCCTTCCAACAGGGAAAGGTAGCCTCACTACTTTTGATGGATGTAAAGGGAGCCTTTGACGCAGTAGACCACTAAAGGCTTCTTTCACACCTACACCTTCAGGGATAGGATAAATGCCTGCTCCTATGGACTCAAGATTGGCTTTCCCACCGCTCGGCATCTGTCCAGATTGGAGAGGCAAATGCGAAAGCCTCAATAAAGGGAGGACTCCCATAAGGATCCTCTCTCTCCCCAATCCTATTCCTGCTCTATGCAGCAACAGTGGTGGCTACCTACAAAGCCTCCTTCTGCTATGCAGATGACCTAGGAATCCTCTTTGTAGGAGACTCTCTCCAGGAGACATCCTAGCAACTAGTGGAAATATACAAGGCAGTAACAGCCCTGGGAACAAAGGTAGGTCTCCCCTTTTCAGTGGAAAAGACAGAGATACAATACTTCTCTAGAAAACTCAAGCAGCCACCCCCAGCAGTCAGGCTGCCTGGTGTGGGTGAGATCTCTCCCACATCGTACACCCACTGGCTAGGGGTCCTCTTGGACATAAAGCTTACCTTTAAACCACATATTAACTGGGCATACAGCTGTGGTAAGCAGCTAGCACAGCACCTCCAGAGACTTAGCAACACCAAACATGGGTACCTAGTAGCACTTATGCATGCTGCAGTGCTTCAGTGTGTTCTCCCAACAGCATTGTATAGAGCTGAACTCTTTTATGCTAGCCAACAGCAACTAAAGACTGTCAGCTCCCTCCAGTCTCTACTTTGAATAGCAGCCCTAGCAATCCTCCCAGCCTACAAGACAACACCCATAGCAGCACTCCTCCAAGAGGTAGACCTATCAGGCCCAAAAGCCCTTTTGGAGAGCTCCCTCCAGAGGGCAGCTGCTAGATATGCAGGCCTAGATGCAAAGCACCCTATAGCATGCATCCATGCAGCCCCAAACTATGGATACAACATAAGGCTCACCAGGATCCTGCAACGCATCCCCACACCAGCACCAGAACACAGGTGGGTAAAGCCACAGCTCCCACCACTACACATGCTGCCAACCCACCAGGAAGGGCATATCTCCTCACCACTAGCCATATCAGTCTACTCAGATGGCTCCCACACGGGCCAAGGCGCTGGATATGGATACGCCATATACTACGGCTCCACCCTAGTCACCTAGGGACAGGGCCCATCAGGCCCCTGGACAGAGGTCTATGACGTGGAGATCATGGGTGCTGTGGAAGGTCTCCAGGCAGCAGTTGGTTTGCCATGCACTGCATATGCTAACCAGCTGAACATCTTCCTAGACAACCTGGCAGCAGCCAGTCTACTAGCAGATGGCAGGCCCACGCCACACAGACGCCATCTCATGGACACCTTCCACCAGCTCTCCACATGGTGGCTCAGCCTGCCATATGTCAAGGTGCGGATTCAGGCGATCAGGAAACAGAAATAGATTGGAAAGAACACGCAGGCAGGCAGGCAGGCAAGCTATCGTACAGGCAGGTAGACAGGACGTAGCTCGAAGAGCTACAACAAGATCGAGACAGAGGTTCGAGATATTTCCTCGCGGGCACGTGCAGGGGCGGTCAGTGCAGGCAGAACGGGCCTCCAGACCGTCATACGGTGTACGTTGGTCCAGCACCGTGATAGTACGCCCCCTCTTCTATGCCGAGCTCCGTCGAGGCAGGGGGCCCGGTTTCTGGGGGTACCGCCGATGGAAGTTGGCGACTATTTCTTGTGAATTTCGCAGGTACTCGGCAGGCTCTTCAGTGGGTGTGTCATATCCAGCCCACTTTACAGTGTATCGCAAGCGTGGGCGTCCCCAGCCCCGGCGCTCCCACCGGGAATCCAATATGTCTTCAACGAGCCATTCCTCCAACCCGTCTACTTCGACAGGTGGAGGTGGGTCGGGCCTCTGGCCGGGCAAGGGATTGTTGGCAGCCGGGGTTAGTAGGTCAACATTAAAGACTGGATGTACACGGATGCTAGTCGGCAGGTCCAATTCGTAGGCATGTGGGCTGATCTGACGGAGGATGCGGAATGGTCCCAGGTTCTTCCAGTCTAGTTTCTTTTGTGGTCTTAGTGTGCGGATATTACGGGCGTTTAACCATACAAGTTGGCCAGTCTGGTACTGGTGAGCAGGTTGTCGTCGTTTGTTGGTCTGCTCTTCCCAACGGGCCTGAGCAGATAGGATTTCAGCTCGTGCGAAGTTAACAATCTGGCGCATCTTTGTTGTGAAAGCGTCAGCATCACGGGTGGCAGGGAGGTTAGCTGGCTGAATAGGTTCGAAGCCCATAGTTGGGTGGAACCCGTAGTTGGCAAAGAAGGGTGACATGTGGGTAGTCTCGGATTGGGCAGAGTTCATCGCGAATTCAGCTAGGGGCAGCCATTGGGCCCAGTCATCCTGTAGATAAGATACATAGGCACGGAGGTATCGTTCTAAGACCCCATTTAAGCGTTCAGTTTGGCCATCAGTCTCAGGGTGGTGGGCAGTTGATAACAGGCGTTGGATCTGGAGACGCTTGGTTAAATGCTTCCAGAATGAAGACACAAATTGGGGACCTCGGTCAGAGATAATAGTCCTAGGCAGGCCATGCAGTTTCCAGACATATTCCAGGTACAGGTAGGCTACTTTCTCCGCGTTGTAGGTTTCCTGGCAGGGTATCAGGTGTCTCATCTTGGTCAGGCGGTCCACTATAACCAGGATTGAATCAAAACCCATGCTCTTTGGGAGGTGTGTGATGAAGTCCATTGAAATATCTTGCCAGGCACGCTCAGGAACTGGTAGTGGGCGTAGGGCTCCTTGTCGAGCTTCATGGGAGGGTGTAATACGGCGGCAGACATGGCAGTTGGCAATCCATTGTTCCACATACTTGTACATTCCAGGCCAATAGTATTCTCGAGCTAGGATTTCATAGGTCTTAGAGCGTCCAGGATGTCCAGCAGTGGGTTTGTCATGTGTGTATTGAAGTAATTTCGCTCGCAGGCTGTCGTTATCAGGTATGTACAGGCGGTTCCGGTAATAGAGGTACTGGCCACGGCGCTGGCAGTCAGCCAGGGTGATAGCAGGGTGATGGGACGCCTTCTCATCCACAGCCTTTAGGATTGATTGTACTAGGGGGTCAATGGTGTAGGTTGTTTTTATTGGTTGTTCAATTTCATTGGGTAGAATAGGTTCAGCGGGTTCAGCGGGTTCAGCAGGTTCAGCGGGTTCAGCAGGTTCAGCAGGTTCAGCAGGTTCAGCAGGTTCAGCAGGTTCAGCAGGTTTAGCGGGTTCAGCAGGTTCAGCGGGTTCAGCAGGTTCATATGTCTGGGCGGCTAATCGGGTCTTGGGGGTTCCTTAGTGTCTAGGCCAACGATGGTTCGTGGGGGGTCATCAGGGTGGTAAAATTGACAGGTTTGGGTCTTTGTGAAGTGCACCTGTTTCCTCATCTGTGTCTTAGGTTCTTGGGCGTCAGGGAACCCTCCCAAATTCTCTCTCTTCAGCACTACCTGACTCTGGTGTCTAAGGCGTTCATCCCCCTCCTTTGGAAGGTCCGCTGACCTCCGTGTCAGGGCATCTGGTTTTGCTCCTTGTTTGCCAGGGCGGTATATCACTTTGAAGTTAAAACGGGACAGGAATTCAGACCAGCGGGCTTGACGTCGATTTAGGAGCTTAGTGGACATAAAATACTCCAGGTTGCGGTGATCAGTTAGGACACGAATTGGGGATGGGGATCCCTCTAGCTCTGGGCGCCATTCTTCAAAGCAGCGCACAATGGCTAGTAGCTCCTTGTCATAGATCTCATAGTTGCATTCCGTAACAGAGTGCTTCTTAGAGAAGAACGCGACAGGGTGAAGTATCCCATCATCATCATACTGGGATAGGACTCCTGCTGAGACATAATCAGATGCATCAGTTTCCAGAATAATCTCTCGGTCCCAATTAAATGGTTTCAGGATAGGTGCTTTAGTGAAGGCTTTCTTTAGGGCTTCAAAACTGAGCTGGCAGGTAGTAGTCCAAGCAAACTTGACATGCTTCTGGGTTAGGGCAGTCAGCGGTGCAATTATCTTGGAAAAGTCCTGAATAAACCGACGGTAAAAATTGGCAAAGCCAATAAATGCTTGTACATCCGAAACAGAGGTGGGTACAGGCCAGTTAGAGATGGTCTCAACCTTCTCAGGGTCCATCTTGATCCCATCTCGTCCAATAATAATACCCAAGAACTTGGTTTCAGGGACAATAAATTCGCATTTAGCTAGCTTGGCATATAGGCCAGCTTTCCGTAGACGTCCAAGGACCAGGCGGACATGTTTGACATGTTCAGAGCGGGTTTTGCTATAGATTAAGATGTCATCGAGATAGGCGGTACAGAAGACATCCAGGTATTCAGCCAGGGTATGATTGATATATCGTTGGAAGGTAGCAGGGGCTCCTGTCAAACCAAATGGCATAACAAGGGATTCAAATAGGCCTAGGCGAGTGCGGAATGCGGTAAGGTATTCTTGACCCTTCTTGACACGGATGTTATTGAATGCAGAGATAATGTCAACCTTAGTGAAATATTTCATGTTTGCTAGGTTGTTCAGGGTCTCCTTGACTAGTGGTAATGGGTAACGGTCCTTGATGGTGATGGCATTCAGTGCACGGTAGTCCACGCAAAATCGGAGTCCCCCCCAGGTTTAGCAACAAACAGGACAGGTGAAGCAGCAGGTGAAGAGCTTGGGCGGATAAACCCCTTGCGCAGGTTGTCCTCAATCCATTCCTTTAAAGCTTGTAGTTCAGTACGGGACATAGGGTACAGGGGTCCAAAAGGAGGCATCTTTCCCTCAACCAGGCGGATATCATGGTCACAAGGACGGTGGGGAGGCAGCTGTTCGGCCTCTTTTGGGGAGAACACATCAGCAAAGTCCTGAAATTCGGTAGGCAGTGAGGTAGTGGTATCAGTTGGAGTTCCTTCAGGGTTATTGTTCTGTAACAGCTCATTGATCTGGTTTAGTGTGATGGCATATATCTTGTATTTCCTTCGGGCATAGGCAGAACAGGCTCTCAGGGAGACAGGGGCAATATCATGATCTTTCAATACAGGCGGGCGGTCTGGTAGGTGGTGTGGGCGAGCTTTAGGTGGGATATCGTGTAATGCTTGAATCTTGGAGATTTGAGAGGGTATGTTGCAGTGCTGGCGGCAGTAGTTGCTGTCAAACAAGATATTGTGGGCTGCAAAGCCAACTCTTGGGTCATGCTTCTTCAACCATGGTAAGCCCAGTATGATTGGAAAATGGGCAAGCTGGGTAACTAGGAATGGGACATCCCTTTCCACATGGTCTTCAATTCGCAGGGTGGCTTGGACAAAATGTTTGATAGATCCTAGCTCTACTTCAGTCCCATCAAACCCTGTCATTCGGATATGGTGTTTCAGAGGGTGCAGGGTCAGGTTATGGTGTCTAGCCCATTCTTTATCTATAAATCTTGTTCCTTCAGCTCCGGAATCTAGCATTGCATAGGTTGGGCACTCTTTATCTTGTTGGGTTAGGCTGGCAGGTAGGACCATCAGGTTAGATCGCTGGACTTCTTCCTCAATAGGCAGGCCTTGGACAGCAGTCATGGAGATTCGGAGATTGCGCATAGTTGAAGCCTGATCGCGACTTAGACCAGGCTTACGCCTTTTGCTGAATATTCAGGTTCAGAGGACCCATCAGAAGCTGGGGAACGGCCCCTTGGGGGGCTCCTGGGTGGTGAGTCGTGTAGTAACTGGATATTCCCACTGGCTAATTGAGTTGGGCGGTTGTCAGGGTGGGGGCAGTTTCGGACTAGATGATCTTTAGATCCACATCGGAAGCATTCCCCTTTCTCACGGCGTGTTAGGCCCAGGGATGAGGCACGGCGGGATGTAGATAGGTCCATAGGCTCCGGATGAGGCCCTAGGGTTGGCTGGCGTAGTTGTGTTGTGCTAACATTGGGTGTCTTAGGTGTAAACTTCCCTTGTTGACTCCGGGCGGGTTGGATAGGGCTGGTTGGATAGGTACTCCGGGTGGCTCTGACATAGGTGTGAGAGGCGGTATCATACTGCATGCGACGGGTCTCCAGATTCTGCAGGAAGGTTGCAAGCTGGTGATAGTCACCTTCTGGGGGCTGGTGGTGTAAAAGCATGCTTCGTAGTTCCCTGTTAATAGCTTGTTCCAGGAGTGTTGGTAAGGCAGCTTCGGGCATTTCCCCTTCTAGGGCCAGGCGGTGGAATTCAGCAAAGAAGATGCTGAACTCCTTATTACCTTGTCGCAGACGGAATAGAGTGTTACGGGCATTGCGGGCTCGGTTTGGATCCCCAAAGGCGCGTTCCAATATATTCAATATTTCTTCATAGTCAGGTAGCTGGCACGTTCCGCCATGTAGGTACGGTAGGATCTGGTCATAGGGAGCTCCCTTCAGGCGGCTGGTCACGTATGTCATACGGCTTTGTGGTGTTGGAAACCGGTCCTGGTTGACAGTCATCTTCCCTCGGATCTGGGTGACAAAACGGCGGAGGTCCTTCCGGTCTCCGTCAAAGGGGTCAGGGTCAGGAAGTCGCTCTGAAAGGTGGGCGGAGCTGGTAGATGGGGGAGTAATCGACGCAGGCGCTCCCACAGGAGTAGCTGCAGGGCTTTTAGCAGCAGGTTCAGGGGTGGGCACAGGCAGTGGGGTGCTGACGGTTGGCATGGTGGCATTGATGGCTTTGTGCTTGTCCATTACAGCCTCCATATATTGCTGCTGGGCTTCCCTAAGCTGTGTCTTCTGATAATCTACCACGCCTTGGAGGCGGGTGCTGTTCTGCTGTTCCCCGACAAGCTCAGTCTTCAGGTTTTCGTGCTCTTGCTGGACGGCCTGGTTCTGTAGCATCAGATGGTCAATTTGTCCCTTCAGCTCAGCCGTGATCGTTTCATTCCGTTCCATATAATCGTAGGCTTCACGGAAGTAGTGGTACCACTCCGTCAGGTGGTTGGGGACGTGAGCTGCGAAGCTCTCTTCGTTGCCAGGCAGGAAGGGTGGTCGGGGGCAGGCATTCGTAGACATCATGTTCTTCCCAATAGGAGGAGCTACGTAATGTCAAGGTGCGGATTCAGGCGATCAGGAAACAGAAATAGATTGGAAAGAACACGCAGGCAGGCAGGCAGGCAAGCTATCGTACAGGCAGGTAGACAGGACGTAGCTCGAAGAGCTACAACAAGATCGAGACAGAGGTTCGAGATATTTCCTCGCGGGCACGTGCAGGGGCGGTCAGTGCAGGCAGAACGGGCCTCCAGACCGTCATACGGTGTACGTTGGTCCAGCACCGTGATACCATATATCCTAGCCTCTCCCTGCAGGCCCGTACGAGTCTCCTGGGTACTAGGGCACACTGGAATTGCAGGGAACGAGTTGGCAGACAGGCTGGCAAAGCAGGGAGCAGCCATGGATGGCTCCCACATCCCCCCCTCTCCAGCATACCTAAGATGAGAGGCGAAACAATAACTCTGCACTGCCACCCAGGCAGCATATATACACAACGCACCCTAGGCATACCAAGACCTAGGCACCTGCCCCCATACGAAGAGCAGCTGGGCTCAGGAACATAAACTGCCATGCTGGGTACTAGGCAGGCTCATTATAGCCCACACTGGGCATAGGGACTTTGCAGCATATCACAAATGCTTCCACCACACAGACTACTTAGCAACCTGCTTCTGCAAGAAGCTGAAGACTCCAGTACATTTCTTCTTCTGCCCACATACTAGGAAGCACTGGAAGGATAGATGGAAACACACACTAGCTGGGCCAGCAAAAACCATTGACTGGCTCCTAGGGACTGCTGCTGGGGCTGAGGAATTTAGCTGCATTGTGCAAAACACATCCTTCTTTACAGATATATGCCCAAACTGGGCCCACCTAAACACAGAGTAGTGTACAGTCAACACATATCTTCCTGGGAAAGAGGGACTGGCTCCCCCTCTCACCTATAGGGAGGCAAAACAGGTTTTTCTACCGCTTGAAGCCCCAGCCAGGGCAGTGCTGGGAACTTCCCCAACTCTACAGCACATAGTGCTCAAATTTGCCTCCTTTAAGCATGTATTTAGATCCTTTTAGATAGTATACGCTTGGGAGGCACGTCCGGTTGCCCTTCGGGAGGCCGCGGTCACCCGCCACGTGACTGCCAAGCGACGTTAAATAATAATAACTAACAGCGAAGTCAGCGATTAGTTCCTATATGTTGTATGTTTCAAGGGAAAGGGGGGGCTGGACGAGACGGTATCGGCTACACGCACGTAGCCTACTAAGAAGTAGATGCCTTTGGTACAGGTCCCGGACCTGGAATGAATCTATGCTCTACACGAAGCCTTCAACGCGCTCCGTTGTATGCTGCTCAGCTCATTGAGGATTCATTACTATCTAAAAAGGGGTTCTCCCGAAGTTGGTCCCATCGGACCACTAATGTCACGTGCTCATACATATTTGTATCACTTTTTATTGCGAATTGGTGGCATCTTAACGCGTTGAAATTATCGCGCTGTCCACATCTCTGCGTGTTCCTCGTTCCGAGGTTTGGAAAGCGGTATGTCGCTATTCTAGGCGGTCTGGCGGTGGGTCCCGAGAGGGTGTCCAAACTTTTGCTTAGTCACTGTACATGTATTTAGATCGTCTCTCGTTCTCTCGCACTCTCTCCTTCTTTCCTTCCCCATGCTTAGTTGTTTCGTCAAATGCTACTACATTGGTTGTTTATCCTCCTCTCGTACCTGAGCGTAACATCCTGTTAACTCGTAATTTGATGTTTAGTCAGAGGAAGGGTAGATTCAATTCCCGAATCTCGAATTAAATAGTTATTTATCAAAATCCATTCCCAATTCGTTCCCAATACGATAAGCACATAGTGTATATTATTGGACTAGAAGCTCTGTATCCTGAAATTTTGTAAAGCTAAGGGGTTTCCATAACCAGATTAGAGGCCGTTCATGTTAGATTTTACCCCAGGTGCATAAGACCCTTGTGTGCACAGGAGAAGATGTGCACAATAGAAGCGGAGGGGAAAAGTGACTAATCATGAGACAAGAAGATCGGCTTATTTGGCAGAAGGGTTGAACAGTGGAGGGTTCAACGCAGAATGGTCAGGTATGCCCGGGGGTTCTGCTCAAGATCAAAACAGATGTCAAACTTGTTCTATTAAACTAGGAAATAAGGCAATATTTATAGCATGAGGTACACAATAGAAGATCACAAGAGGAAATCAAGAACATCCGAAATAATGGAAGGAGATTGCGAGAGTGTTGGGATTCTCGTTGCTTTTCAGTCTGATGCGATTGTTGATGATCGGCATCAATAATTGATATGCGGGTTGATTATACTGTTTCCATCAAAGAAAGTATAAAATAGATTAGAGAGTCAAGGAATGCCCAAAAGCTAGGAAGCATCCGCCAATAGAGTAAATACTACGTAGGCCTGAATCCTGGAGATGCATGCTTAAACACGCGTTCGCATTATATACTTAATTCCAGCATAACCAAGTCACCTCTTCAACGCCTTGAGACTTTGGCCCTCTTCCACAGCGCCCATAGCCAAACCATCTACTTCCGTCGAGCAGTGATCGCGCAACAGAGGGTGATTCTCACCCACTCTCACCCTGCTGCTCACCCTGTCTATTGCGGAATCACCCCTCTCACCCCTGGTCGCGCGATGCTAAATCGGCGATCACCCATTTCCCCACCGGGCTTATTTGCTAGGGTGGGCAAATGGCGCGGGGCTTAAGTACGGCTGAGCGGACGGGAAGCCCTGTTCTCCACACCCTGTGGTCGTATGTGCTAGTAATCCCTGCCAAAGAGCATCATACACTAAAAAGATGTCAATGGCGTTGTGCGACTGGGGGTGAGCAGGGCGAGTGCTCAATAGAGAGAGTGAGAAGCTTGGTAAGGAATACCATTCCACATGCTGGGCCTGAATATGGCAGTATGAGTCCATCTGTGATATCAGGCTGACCTGCACTAGCGTCGTCAGTGACTACGAGGTGAAGAATAAAATTAACAATGTCAATCTCGATACTAATTTGCAGATTGAGCCATTATTTTTCTGAGGGCTTTAGGTGTAGGGAACGAATGATCTGTATGCCTAAAGACCTGACTTTGTTTTTGATGTTGTTGATGAAGATGTGATAGCACCGCATTAGTTCGCTTTTTACGAGCCTAGAAGCACCAATCAAGTTAGAGGCGGTGACATGCGGCATAATTATCGGAGGATCGATGGGCAGACACCAGCCTAGGGTACGGTTTCTATCACTCGAGGGTCTGGGTCCATTTCGGCCTACTCGGGTTTGACGGACGCAAATGCTTCTAGATTATCGCAAGTTAGGAGTGATAACAGGCACATACCGCATAAGATGAGAACAGTTCTTGCAAATCGTCAAGTTACTAGCCAGCATAGATACACCCTCGCCAGCGGTGTGGCTGGGACCTTTGACCGTTACAATTATGACCAACTGGTCTCTGAGCCCAAGGCGGCTCCACATGAAGATCCGAAACGGACCATCAGGAGCCTGGACATGGTACACTTAATGCCAGCTGCTTTCGTGTGAATCAAGGAGGCACGTTACAATCTTGTTCAACTCTCGGATGTCTATTGAAACTGATACAAATATGTATGAGCACGTGACATTAGTGGTCCGATGGGACCAACTTCGGGAGAACCCCTTTTAGATAGTAATGAATCCTCAATGAGCTGAGCAGCATACAACGGAGCGCGTTGAAGGCTTCGTGTAGAGCATAGATTCATTCCAGGTCCGGGACCCGTACCAAAGGCATCTACTTCTTAGTAGGCTACGTGCGTGTAGCCGATACCGTCTCGTCCAGCCCCCCCTTTCCCTTGAAATATACAACAGAAACGATTGCCCCAGTAGCACTAGTCAGGGTGGCCAGGAGTTTATTGAGTCAGGGCTTGGGCAGCGATCTCCAACTGGGTTCACACCATGGAGATGGATGTATTGGCCCAAGCGACTCCATGAAATTTAGGCAGAGGCAAAAGAGGCTAAGAGAAAAGCCTGGAGGAGTATGCCATTGATGCCATTGAGCTCATGGTTAATAGCGTGGAGACAAGGAACTCTGGAATTTTGAGGGCTTATAAAACTGGCGGGGATGTCTTGCATCAGGACAAACATCTGTTATGCCTGAAAAATCTTGTGAAGTGCGAAAGCCGGGAGAATGGCAATATCAACTAAATTTCTCCCTTTTCTTTCTTTCACGATCTGGAATAGCAAAACGAAATTCTATGGTAGAATAAAAAATACATATGCGGGCATTATTTCGCCTCATAGCTGCAAGAAATAGAGAAATGCTGCTTTAGTTGTTAACTATAGCCATAAATCTCCAAAAATAAATCGAAATTACTACATTCTACAATACACCAAGCACCTACCATTGAATATAAATCATCGAATTCACAAACATTATACTGTTACCCGGGCCTCCATATATGAAAGCTCAGACTGACGGAAAAAAGAATTTAAATATTTCCTCTTCTACACCATGTATATCTAGATATATACCACTATACAGGCTATTTATCCTGTCATTACAGAGACTTTTCCCTTCTAAATGCCACCACTTTCATGAGGGCACTCAGTGGGATGCTCAGTACGTTTTGTGTGGGTAGCTCGACGATGGTGTTAGATTAACCATTCAAGGAGCACCGATGCTCTACCTAACCTAAGGGATATATCTATTTATCAAATTGGCATGGAATGGGAACGACAAGTCCTACATATACATCCGTGAGGTCTCAATGCAGCCCGGAAATGTGCATAACTGCCATCACTGCACATAGAAACCAAACACAGAAAATGCATCCTGTCACCGTCTATTATCTATCTATGAAATAGGTGTACGCACAAAAAGTTCATTTCATGTATTCCCTGTGGCATCGCACATACCGAAGCTGATCATATCGTCAAGAGACTCTAAGTATATGAGAGAAATGAGTAGCTGCGCCTTGGAAATGCGTAACGCCAGAAGATTAGATTCAAACCAGGTCCCAACCAGAAAACAAATGCCAGCATAGCACGGCAGAGTGCAGCCCCAGATTTAACCGATCTAGGTATGTATGTAGATCCATTTACTTCCGCTTCCTCGATGACTCGGAAACAAGGCGCTTCTTCACATGCTTCGGCATCTTCTTGGAACGCTGTTCACGCTTTTCAGCCTTGACTTGACGCTTATGTTTGCGCTTGGCGTCTTTGTCCTCGAAGCGTTTTCCACGAGGAGGTTTCTTGGCAAATGGGTCCTTGGCTTCCCTTTCGGCATCCTCTGACTCCGAGCCGGAAATAGAAACACCGCCGCTGACCTCGGAGTCTTCATCTTCATCTTCGTCTTCGTCGCCATCGACACCATCCTCTGCAGCTGGTTTCTTGTCTGCAAGGAGATCTCGGTATACGAGGTCCGAGCCCTGGCCTGCACGGACCTTCTCGGCATCGCGTTCAAAGTCGTACACTTGTTCCAGTGTTTGAGGGATATATTGTTGTCGAAAAACAGCAGTATCAACATCATGAGCCCCCGCAGCTTCGTGCCCGTCCTCAAAGTTGTCGGTTCGAGAAGCAAAGAGTTTCTCAATTGCATCGAACGTCTGTTCGTTTCCTTCCGTGATGGACGTGGGTCCATCAACAGCGACGATAAATTCGAAGATAGTCCGCTCAGGTAGTGTGTGGACGCCTTTCCGGCGGAAGAAGTCCGTGACGTTCTTGATGTCCATGCGCAGAAATTCCAAGCTGCGTGGATGGTCATGCTCCACACTCTGACTGACGTCGATAATGTATTGCTTGCCCTTGTGATAGAGGATGTTATACTCGCTAAGATCGGCGTGGACTAGTCGACACGTTTGGTACATGATGCGCATGTAGCCCAACAGTTCCATGTACAACGAACGCCATTTCGCCTCCGGGTCTGGGACATCAAACTCGACATCTTTTAGACGAGGGGCCGGTACCCCCTTAGCATTACCAATAAATCCCATAACAAGGACGTGTAGTCGAAGATGGATAGGTTCCGGACAGGGAATACCGGAGGTATAGATCCTTCGCAGATTCCGCATCTCCTTCTCCGCCCATACCTTCACCATAGCTCGATTGTTGCTCTTGTTGTACCCCCTTCTAAATCGGAACTCTCCTTCGACATACTTTTGTCTGTCCTTGAAAACCAAAATACTGGTCTTGTAGACTTTAATGGCTCGGTGTTGGGGGACAGCATCGCTATTGTCTTCTGGAGCTGAAATGGCATCATACACGTTCGCTTCTTTACCAGTTGACAAACAGCCGTGAATCTCTGATACAATGTTGCGATTGATCATCTGCAGAAGGATCATCCGCGTTCGGGGATCCAGCACCTGCTCAGACGTAGCCCGGTCGGACTTGTCCGTACCACGATCGCCACGAGTCGCCAATCCCGACTGTAGACTATCAAGTTTAATCTTCGCTGCATGACGGGTCAGAGACTTTATTTGATCATCGACAGAGGCATGCGTATTGACTGTGGGCTTCTGTGTATTCGTTTTGGGATATGTCCATTTGGGGGCGTTAGGGTCCGCTGCAAACTCGTTCAGCCGGCGTTGGCGATTATATGCTTTCGTCAGATCAGCAGGATCGGACGACTTGAAGTCCTCTTCGCCTAAGTCCTCTTCTTCCTCGAAAATGTCATCGTAGTACTCCTCGTCTTCATCATCATCTTGTTCAGTAACGTCCTGTTCTGCAGTGGTGACGTCTTCAGTGTTCTCTTCGTCCTTTTTAGGAATATCTGCATGAGCAGGTGCTGATATATTAGCTACAGCCGTCTTTAGATTAGCAGCCATGGCTAAATTCAAATCAATCAACTTGAACAGGAATGAAATGAATATGACAGAGGGGAAGGCCTAAGACGACTTTCAAAAAAATTGTGGGATGCTACATCTCACCGCCCGGCAGAAACCCCGCGGGTCCTGAGAGCCAAAACGCGTAAAGCGTCTGCGCGTAGACTCATCCCCGTCTGCTGCGAAAAGCCCTTCCCTGCTCGAAACCTGCCGTTTTGCCATCATCTTGGTTCCTTTACACTCCATAAGGTGTGGCTGGTTTTCTACTTCTGACTACGCTCATTGCGTGATGCTGCGATTGCTTTAAGTGACATTTTCGCGTCGCGCGTTTCAAGATGCATATCAAGCAAATCATCATCCAAGGCTTCAAAAGGTAAATCCTTCTTGTTGAGAAGCTACTTTATCTACTGTATGATGTCTTATACTAATATTATTGCGTGAATAGCTACAAGGATCAGACCGTGATTGAGCCTTTCTCCCCCAAACATAATGTCATTGTCGGCCGCAACGGTTCTGGTAAGAGTAACTTTTTCGCGGCTATTCGCTTCGTTCTTAGCGATGCCTACACGCATATGGGGAGGGAAGAGCGACAGGCCCTGCTCCATGTAAGTTGTATCTCCTCAGCTGTGATTCTTCCGATTACTTACTTTGAGCAGGAAGGGTCTGGCTCAGCCGTCATGTCGGCCTACGTCGAAATCATCTTCGACAATTCGGACGATCGATTTCCAACAGGAAAACCGGAACTAGTTCTCCGTCGTACTATAGGGTTGAAGAAAGATGAATATACTTTGGATCGCAAAAACGCAACGAAGGCTGACGTGATGAATCTTTTGGAGTCGGCTGGTTTCTCACGATCAAACCCTTACTATATCGTCCCCCAGGGCCGAGTTACTGCGCTAACCAATATGAAAGACTCGGAACGTCTTAATCTTCTCAAGGAAGTGGCCGGAACACAAGTATATGAAGCGCGCAGGGCGGAGTCGTTGAAGATCATGCACGAAACCAACAGCAAGCGAACGAAGATCGATGAGCTCTTGGATTTCATCAATGAACGGTTATATGAGCTGGAAGAGGAGAAGGACGAGCTTAAAAACTATCAGGAAAAGGACAAGGAGAGGAGGTGCCTGGAATACACCATTTACTCTCGTGAACAGCAGGAGATTGCTAGCGCGTTGGAAAATCTCGAGGAGCAAAGACAGACCGGCGTCGAGGATACGGATCTCAACCGCGACCGCTTCATTGAAGGAGAGAAGGACATGGCAGAGATTGATGCGGAAATCGCCGAGTGCAAGCAGCAGATTGAGTTCCTCAAGGTGGATAAGTCCCAACTTGAAGATGAACGCCGCGAGGCTTCCAAAACACTTGCACAGATCGAACTCCATGCAAAGTCGCTTTCAGATAACCAGTTGGCCGCTCAATCTGCGAAGGCGCGCCGTGATGCAGGTTTGAAGTCGGTTCAAACTGCAATTCAGGAGCGCGAGGCCGAACTGAAGGAACTGGCCCCTAACTTCAAAGCCGCAAAAGAGCAAGAAGATAGTGTGAGAATGCAACTAGACGAAGCAGAGACGTCTCGTCAACGATTATATGCCAAGCAGGGGCGCAACTCGCGATTCAGAAACAAATCGGAGCGTGATCGATGGTTGCAGGCGGAAGTTAAAAATAATCACGTATCCATCTCCACAGCACAAGCGGTAGTCGCACAGACGCAAGAGGACATCAGGGAATTCGAAAGTGAAATCGCTCTTCTCGAGCCTGAGGGTGAGCGCCTGCAGAAACAAATTGATGGTAGGGGAGACGCCATGCAGAATCTAGAGCAGCAAATCCAAGGCGCAAGAGATGAGAGGGATCGGTTAATGGACCAGAGAAAGTGGGTTTCACCTTACATTTTGCCTTGTCCTACCCATTAACCATTCTACAGAGAGCTCTGGAGAGAAGAAGCGAAGCTCGACTCCATATTGTCAAATGCCTCGAGGGAAGTCGAACGAGCGGAGCGCAACCTTTCTCACATGATGGATCATAATACAAATCGCGGAATTGCGGCTGTCCGCAGGATCAAACGTCAACATAATATTGACGGCGTATACGGGACACTAGCTGAACTTTTCGAAGTGAATGACAGATATCGCACTGCCGTCGAAGTTACAGCTGGACAGAGTCTATTCCATTACGTGGTTGACACGGATGAAACTGCTACCAAGGTTCTGGAAATTTTGCAGAAAGAGAAGGCCGGAAGGGTTACCTTCATGCCTTTGAATCGCCTGAGAAGCAAGCCTGTCAATATGCCCAGAGCTAGCGATACAATTCCTATGGTCGAGAAGCTCCAATACGACCCTGCATATGAAAAGGCTTTTATGCACGTGTTTGGGAAAACAATCATTTGCCCAAACTTGCAGGTTGCCTCTCAGTACGCACGCAGTCATGGCGTTAATGCCATTACGCCCGACGGTGACAGATCAGACAAACGAGGTGCCCTAACAGGAGGTTTCCATGATACTCGCCAATCACGCCTTGACGCAGTTAAGAAATTGGCTAAATGGCGCGACGAATTCGAATCTAAGAAAGCCCGTGGAGTGGAGATTCGGAGAGAGCTAGAGCAGCTTGATCAGGTCATCACTAAAGCCGTAGGAGAGCTTCAAAAACTCGAACAGCAGAGGCACCAAGTGCAAAATAGCAACGGACCACTGCGACAGGAGCTAAGAAGCAAGCGTGAATTACTTATGAAGAGGAACGACGATCTTGAAGCTAAGCGGCGTGCTCTCCGAAAAATTGAGGCAAACTTGGCGTCTCTAAGCGATCAGGTCAGCGCTTTCGAGGCCGAGCTGTCCTCCCCATTCCGGAAGTCGCTAAGTGGTGAGGAGGAAGCTCGCCTTGAGACCCTTTGCACTGTCGTCCAAGAGTTGCGGAAACAGTACCATGACCTCTCCAGCAGGCGTAGCGAGCTTGAGGCGCGCAAGTCTGTTCTGGAGGTCGAACTTCGAGAGAACCTGTATCCCCATCTTGATCAACTTCTTGGCCAAGATGTTGATGGGGATGAGGATTCGACTCAAGGAAATCTCAAGGATACTGAGCGAGAGCTTAAACGCCTTGCCAAAGCGTTGGACAAACTGAGCGACCGCGTCCGGCAAGTTGACGAATCTATTGAACAGGCGAACAGCAGAGTGGCTGAACTGGATCAACGAAAGGCGGATATGCGCCGGGAGTTGGAGGACCTGGCTAGGTCTATTGAGAAACACCAACGCCGTATGGAGAAGAGTATGCAGAAGAAGGCTGCTCTAACAAAGCAGGCGGCTGAATGTGCAGCCAACATCCGCGACTTGGGAGTGCTCCCGGACGAGGCCTTCACCAAATACAAGAACACAGACTCCAACACGGTAGTAAAGAAACTACACAAGGTGAACGAAGGGTTGAAGAAATACTCCCATGTCAACAAGAAGGCGTTTGAGCAATACAACAGCTTCACAAAACAACGTGAGACGCTGATCACCCGACGAGAGGAGCTAGACGCATCCCAGAAGTCCATCGACGATCTCATTATGGTTCTTGATCAGAGAAAAGACGAGGCTATCGAGCGTACCTTCAAGCAAGTATCGCGCGAGTTTGCCAATGTTTTCGAGAAACTTGTTCCCGCTGGTCGTGGACGCTTGATCATTCAACGGAAAACAGACCATGCTCCTCGGCCCGATGAAGAGGTCGATTCGGACGATGAGGCTCGTCAAAGCGTCGAGAACTACATTGGAGTAAGCATCAGTGTCAGCTTCAACAGTAAGCATGACGAGCAACAACGGATCCAGCAACTCAGCGGAGGCCAGAAGAGTAAGTCACCCAGTTTCCATTCCGTATTGCCTTGAGTATGCCGTTGCTGATAATCCGAGTTAGGTCTTTGTGCCCTTGCCCTCGTATTCGCCATCCAGGCCTGCGACCCCGCTCCATTCTACCTTTTCGACGAAATCGACGCCAACCTTGACGCCCAGTACCGGACGGCGGTGGCTCAAATGCTGAAGTCGATCTCGGACTCGACGAACGGGCAGTTTATCTGCACCACCTTCCGGCCGGAGATGTTGCATGTGGCCGAGAAATGTTATGGCGTCAGCTTTCGACACAAGGCCAGCTCCGTTAATGTTGTGTCGAGGGAAGAGGCATTGAAGTTTGTCGAGGAGCAGAAGACGTGATTAGAGGTTCTGCAGAGAACGAGGGGACTGTCTAGTATGTTCTGCTTGGGTCGTTTGAATGAGATGGGGTAACGGGCGTATTCTTCGTGGATATTTCTTATCAGCTTGATTTCCAGTTGATTACCCTTTTGCTTTTGTACTTATGGAGTCTCATAATCTAACGAATTTCTTTGGCCATAGTCCCTGTAGGAATGTGGGTGGGCCTTCCTGCTGTTGATGTAAATTACAGCCTGAAAGAGCACAATTGTGAAATGCATTCAATGCATTTGTATCTATGATGGAATGAAGAAAATGTATCATGAAGGGTATCGTTGCAAGTGAACTCCCTGCCTTTAGACATCAGTTTGAAAGGCTCATATCTTGCTTGGAAGGTGGCTCCCCCGTCCATTCAAGCAGGACTTCCTCCGGTACATCTCTGACGAGGATGTGCACATGGTCGAGGGCCCTGACACTCTGCAGCGCAGTCCAGTTCTTAAACCACAACACACGCTCCACAGGGTCCGGACATATACCATTCAGTCTCGTCACGAACGTCCGCTGCACAAATTCCTCGACCAATGCCCGAGATTCCTCCGTCATGTCCCCACCTTCTTCCTCGACAGGGATGGGAGTCTGGAGCCAGACGACCAGATGCGAAATGCCCGGGGAGACGCCATAGGGCCAGTCGTTGCGGAGGATCTTATAGTCCGCGGGATCGGCGAAGGGAACAGGGTTCCTGACGGTAAACGGAGACTCCCAGCCCAATCGACGCTGGCAGACGTAGTTGGTTACGGAGCCATATTGAGCCTTGATTTCCGTAGACCATTTGATATAGCGGACCAAATCGGAGGGCTTCCTTTTCAGAGACCCGAGGTCATTGCGCGCTGTTTTCGTGAGAAGCAAATGTTAGAAGATATCCAGATCCATATGTTTACGGTTATAGTGATACTCTGCGGGGTAAATACATGAGGGGAGGGAGAGGAGAGCTGGAGATTCTTCGGAGAGAGATGTGATATTACATCCGTACCGATGATGTTCTTGAGATCCTCCCAGTCGTGCAGGACAAACTCGTCATCTGTCTGGGCCAGGACTTGGCGGTCCGTTTCAGTGAGGGAGAAGGGGGTTTGTTCTAGAGATGGAAGAGCCATTTGGACAAGATGTCAGAGCATCGACCAAGAGTGGGAGAGTGGATATAGAGTAGAGAGCAAGGGACATTCTCTCCCGAAACGGTTGGGAAATGCGGAGTTTTCCGGTCTCCGAAGTAGATTTATCTCCAACTCCCCTCGCTCTCCTCATCTTCATTCTTCTCCCTCACCTCTGTCCACCTGTCTGTCTCTCCCCGTTCTGTCCACGAGGACACCTGTCAAGATGAGGTTCGTTATCCTATGGTCTACTAATATCCTAATTCTATAGCACTGTTCTGACCCATCCAGCGCCTTCACCGCCAAGAAGTTTCTGTCGGCCTATATCCCCTCCGTCCTCCTCGTGGCTGGGACGTTCTTCGCCAAAGAGGAATGGCTTCCTTATGCTGCGACTATTGCTACTCTCTATACTGGATATACGCTCTTCAGTGGCAGTATGTTGCCTGTTTCATGTTGAGTTGCGCTTCATGAATGCGACACTGACCATTACCTCCCCTCCAGGGCCCAGGAAAGTCCTTGATCCCGCCAAATTCCAGGAATTCAGGTTAGAGAAGAAGACAGAGGTTTCGCACAATGTAACCATCTACCGGTTCGCTCTGCCTCGTCCCACCGACATCTTGGGTCTGCCCATCGGCCAGCATATCTCCCTCGCCGCAAACATCCCCGGCCAGCCCAAGGAAGTTGTGCGCTCTTACACTCCCATCTCTTCGGACAACGACTCTGGTTATTTCGACCTTCTTGTCAAAGCTTACCCTCAGGGTAACATTTCCAAGTACCTGACAACCCTGGAGGTCGGCGATAACATGAAGGTCCGCGGTCCCAAGGGCGCCTTCGTCTACACCCCCAACATGTGCCGCCGCATTGGAATGATCGCGGGTGGCACAGGTGTCACTCCCATGCTGCAGGTTGTCAAGGCTATTATCCGCAACAGGCCCAGGAATGGTGGTAATGACACCACCCAGGTGGATCTGATCTTCGCCAACGTCAACCCGGAGGATATCTTGCTCAAGGATGAGTTGGAGCGCCTGGCAAAGGAGGACGACGGATTCCGTATCTACTATGTTCTCAACAACCCTCCCTCTGGCTGGACAGGTGGCGTGGGCTTCGTTACTGCGGATATGATCAAGGTTAGTCCTTCGCACCAGAGCTTGCTGCGCGCAAGGCCCTCGCTTCGCTACTTGCTAATATGTGTGTTTCATAGGAACGTCTTCCCGCTCCGGCAAGCGACATCAAGATCCTCATCTGCGGGCCTCCTCCCATGGTCAGCGCCATGAAGAAGGCTACTGAATCTCTGGGTTACACCAAGGCTCGCCCTGTCAGCAAGCTTGATGACCAGGTCTTCTGCTTCTAAACCTAGACTCAGATCAAAGAAATACTGCTGGTCTGAGTTTGCGACTCGATGTATATATTATCGCTGAGTCGCCGTTTTGAGATACCTTGCAACGGTCCTTGCTTGTTAGACTTCAGAGGACCTAGCATGATTTCCAGTTTCGAAAAGGAAAGTTTTCAGGGGAAAAAATCCATGTGTTATGCTAGATAGTGAGGAAGGAATTTGTTTATAGACGATTGAATGAGAGGGCTTTAGCTCATGATCATGTTCTGGCATCTATATATTCTTAAGACAACGTCCTGCCTCACCATTTGTATCATCCGTTCTTGTCATTAGTATTAATATCCTCGTGTACTTCCACTAGATCGTCTACTAGTTGAAGGAATTTCTGTCGATAATCCTCCACGGACGTGGTAATAGTCATGGGCCCTCTCTGCCCAACAACATTAAAAGCATCAACGGCCCCAGTCAATGCCTGCGTACGCAGATTATGCTTGGACCAGAAAAAATCCAAAGTCGCAAACCGATACTTCCACAACCCATCAGTAGAAACTAGCCCACTGCGAAAGCGACTCCTTCCCCTCCCAATGACCCTCGGATCAGATGATGCTGGAAACCTAATTAGAAATAACGAATAATCAACTGTATCCGCCGACTCAAGAAACATCGTATCTTCCTCCATAGTCCGCCTAAGCTCCTCGTACTCCCCTCTCGTGATCCGGATCTTATCTTTGAACACGTTGAGGGTTTTCTTGAGCACCGTTTCCGTTACGAGTGGAGAAGGGAGAAGGTCGCGCTGTGGGTAGAAATACTGGAGCGGTTTCAGGTCATATGCTTCCCACTTATCCTTTTCTGGGTCCGATTGCTTGCCGTATTGGAGGTTCTCCATGATAATATGGTTGGAAGGGGTGAGTTTGAGGATGTTTCCAAGGGTTGGATAGGGCGCGTAGACGTAGTCTGTAATGTGGACGAGGAGGGAGTCCGGATGGGATGCCATGTAGTCATAGTAGGGCTTTATGAGATCTGCCTCGAAAAACCTGTGTTCGAAATGCCGTGGGAGGCTTTTTATGAGGAATTTGGAGTCTGTCGTTCTGAAGAAGGTCTGTAATCATCGTTGAATCAGTATCAAGACTGTTGAATAATTAATTACCATGTTCTGCAAAAGTTTAATTCAAATACTAACAGATCCTGAATATCCCATATCCCCCATGGCTTTGAGGGAATTCTTGTCCCTTCCGCACTTCCTGGTGAAGCTTGCCTTATACTCATCCTCGTCGATTTCCCAGGTCTCGTGGCGGAGTTTTTCAAAAACAACATTATCATAACGTACTAGGGTAATATTTAAGACGGTAAAGAATGCTGTTATGTAACCAATGATTCTCTTATGGGCTCCATTCGGGTCCTTGATAACAGCGCCCTCGATGGATTTGCTAAGGGCTTCCACTCGATGCTGCTTGCGATTGCCCATATTTGAACATCGGGTAATCAGATTCCGTGGCTGCAGCGCAGTATCTAAGAGATATCAAGGAGCTGGACATGGCTCATGATAGAAATAGGTGTGTTATGGCTTCCCATGTATGGTACTGAGTAGATGTAGATGAATGTGAAAGGACTGACATCATTGCAGACAGTTAGGGCGGTGGCTAGGGCATTTGCCATCAGCTGACCTAGTGCTTTACCGCCCCGGCAGAACCACACTTACCCGATTGAGTCACAATTTTCCTGTTGAGCCCCTCCATCCAGGCTTCTCCTCTCCATGCATGGGTCTTCCGCGACTGTTCTGCGTCCGGCGATTTTCAAGCGCCTTCTCCCAGACTCTCAGGTTCTATAATCCTCCGTCCAGTCCCTCGACTGCTTACACATCAATAAGGCATCAATTGCAAGTCATCCCATCCGTCTTGTCTTTGTCACAGCGCGCATTCTATACCAAGGCTTCTTTGCGAGTGAACCAGACTCGGCATAATTTTGCAACCATGGCGTCCACCGGAGAAGTCCCTGTCAACATTCAGTCGTTGTCTATCCACTCGACGACAGAGCAGTCGAAGTTTCCTAACTGCTACCCATCGTTGAACCCGGTCGATATCTACCGTGAGCATATCGCAGAGAAGTTGGGAGAGGCTACAGGGATTGAGCCGGAGAAGATTTATACTCGACTTCTGTGGACGAATACTTTAGATAAGGGTGACTTGGTTCTGCCAGTATGCAGTTGTCCATCATGATGTTATCACTGCGAATATCTAACCCTGTTTTGTCTGTCCCAGGTTGCATCTTTGCAAATCAAGAAGAACCCCCAGGAGCTGTGCAAGGAACTTGCGGCAAAGTTCCCCGACTCCGATCTTATCCTCCCTCCTAATCCCTTCGGTGCTCATCTGCAGTTCTTTTTCAAGCCTGGGCTTCTTACCCACACTGTCATCGAACGTATCTTGAAAGAGAAGGCCAGCTTCGGTTCCAATGGGAACCTGGGTCTTCGGGATCCCAAGGATCCTTCCAAGGGTCAGAAGAGGCTGATTGTCGAGTTCTCCTCGCCTAACATTGCCAAACCCTTCCACGCTGGACACCTTCGGAGTACCATTATTGGAGGTTTCCTGGCCAACCTCTACACTGTCATGGGTTGGGATGTCATCAAGATGAACTACCTCGGTGATTGGGGTAAGCAGTACGGTTTGCTTGCTAATGGGTATAAGAAATTTGGCAACGAAGAGCAACTTCTCAGAGATCCCATCAACCATCTTTTTGATGTCTACGTGAAGGTCAACGGCATTGTGGCCCAGGAGGAAGGTCCCATTAAGGAGCTCAAGGAGCAGATCAAGGCGAAGAAGGAGAAAAATGAAGATGTTTCTGAACTGCAGAAGGAGCTTGACAAGCTCGTTGATGCCAGCGAGGACGAGAAAGCCCGCCGATACTTCAAGAGCATGGAAGACGGCGACCCGGAGGCTCTCTCTCTGTGGAAGCGATTCCGTGACCTCAGTATCCAGAAGTACAAGCAAACATATGCTCGTCTTAACATTGATTTCGATGTCTACTCCGGAGAGTCTCAAGTCAAGTCCGAGAGCATGGCATCTGCCTATTCCATCATGGAGAAGGCTGGCGTCTCAGAGCACTCTGAGGGTGCTGTGATTGTTGATTTTACCAAGCATGGAGCCAAGAAGCTTGGAAAGGCCATCATCATTCGGAAAGATGGCACCCCGCTGTATCTGACCCGCGACATCGGCGCCATTCTGGAGCGTGATGAAAAGTATCACTTCGATAAAATGATCTACGTTGTTGCCGCGCAGCAGGATCTCCATCTGGCTCAGCTGTTCAAGATCACCGAGCTGATGGGCTACAAAGATCTGGCCAGCCGCTGCCAACACATCAACTTCGGTATGGTCCGCGGCATGAGCACGCGTAAGGGTACCGTTAAGTTCTTGGATGACATCCTTCGAGATGTTGGTGACAAGATGCATGAGGTCATGAAGAAGAACACCGAAAAATACGAGCAAGTTCAGGACCCTGTCAAGACGGCCGATACCCTTGGTATCACTTCCGTTATGGTCCAGGACATGACTGGCAAGCGGTATGTTTTTCTTCCCTCCACATGAAATGAATTAGCATATTCTTATCAAACCATGCAGTGTCAATGGCTACGACTTCAACCTAGACGCCATGACCTCCTTCGAAGGCGACACTGGCCCATACCTTCAGTACGCACATGCTCGTCTGTGCTCTATCATCCGCAAATCCCAAATGAACACAGCGGAACTGAACACAGCCAACCTGACCCTTCTCACGGAGACACACGCTGTGGACCTAGTCCGTCTCCTGGCTCAATGGCCTGACGTCCTCCTGAACACTTTGAAGACCCTGGAACCTACCACAGTCCTGAACTATCTGTTCCGCATGACGCACATTCTCAGCTCCAGCTACGACGTACTCAAGGTCATCGGTAGCGAGCCTGATGTGAAGAAGGCGCGCATGGCCCTATATGAGGCCGCGCGACAGGTGCTGAATAACGGCATGCGGGTATTAGGATTGAGTCCTGTTGAGCGGTATGTATCCATGCATATTTTTCACCTCATCATTTTATGGGGATAAATTTGCTAACTATGAGCGTCTTTTAGGATGTAAATCGAGTACCTCCTTTTGTTTATTATTTTGAATAGATACCCGTGGATTTTCTGCGGGATGCATGAATAGCGATTTAAAAGTCAGTATAATCTCATTCAGTGCTTGGTTCGTAGGGTTATCGGATTCGTAGATGAAAGACCGCTTCTCGCCATTCTTTGTAGTTTTTAGTAGCCATGCTTCAATTTAATCCGATCAATGAGGCCTATGTCATTAAAATGATACAATCTTATGCATTATTTACATGCCCATCCAGCAAAGAGTCGCGTAATCCATCCATACCATCCATAGCATACATAACATACCCTAGCATAAACATACTTTGAAAAAGGACCAGTCATTCCATGCATAAAATCATTTCAATCCATCCATCCATCCCATATCCCAGTCTCGGAAAGAGTAAGCAGAAAGAAAAAGAAAAAGGTAAAGCTCAATCAATCACTATCATCCAAACTGTCCCTCCGCCTCCTCCCACCACCATCACGCCGATACCCCTTGGTCAAACCCGGAATAGGGTGATGGTAGCTCTTCGTCCCAGTGCCATCGTCCATGTCGATGCTGGAATACTGATACTCGGATCGGGATTGAGTCGAGGAAAAGTCTAATGGCTCCGAATAATGTCCCGGGACGGATCTGCGATCGCGCTTGCGAGGACTGGGTTCGCGGTCGTGTTCTCTTTCTCTTTCACGATCTCGTTCTCGTTGCATGGCTCTCTCGCGGGCCATTTCTCTTCTGCGCTCTCTTTCACGACGACGGTTATTCCTCCGCGGTGGAGATGAAGGGTGTTCGTGATCCTGCTCGTGCAATCTCTGCGTCTCCGATGGGATCTGACTAGCGATGTCCTCACTTTCAGGCGCGAAGGAGAAATCCCTCCTCTGAGACTGAGAATGACCACGACTGCGATGACTCTGCGAACGAGCAGTCTGACCAGCGGGATATGCATAGTCCCGACGTTCCGTCATCTCACTCTGAGTCTGACTCTGACTGAAATAGCTCGAATCATAATCACTCCCATGATACGTCCCCTCAAACTGCCTATTCATCCCACCAACCTGGGCAGGTTTCTCATTCCGATAAGCCCTAACATCCTCATCGACAACATCCTTCTCCCCCCATGGCTGATGCTCCTCCTCATCCCGATTCCGCCTCCTCATGAACTTCTGTCTGGCCGTCTCACGCAGTCTCTGCTTCCACCCTTTCCCCTCTGTACCAGCAGCCTGCGACCGTTTCTCATGTTCGTGATCATTCCCCACAGTCCCCGTTTCATCCGTATAAGTGTAGGTATAGCTATACCCCAAACTTTCCCCATCATGATCCGGAAAATCATCCCGAAACCGCCGATCAACAATAGAGCCCCCGCCTAGATCCGTCGATTTCGTCGCATTACTTAAGGTCCGTCCGTCTGGCCCCTTCCGTCGCAGAACGGTAGACTTGTATTCCTCCCAATCACCCTTGCGCCAGACGAACCCGCCATTCTTGGCCCAAAAAAAGAACCAGATCGATGCGATGACGAAGGCTGCGCCGAGCAGTGCAAAGAGCGCCATCAGGCCGCCATTGTGAATTGTTTCGGGGTTTATCGAGCCTTCGCCGGGGTTGTAGGTTTTTGTGGGGGCGCGCGCGACGAGGGTTTTTGGGGTGTCCGGGTTGAGATCGAGCGTAATTGGGCTGGGGATTGCAGATTGAGGTTCAGGTTGAGGCTGTAGTTCCATGTTAAGGGCAGATATCAAATCTCCTTCTTCTCCGTTGAGGGGAGGCATGATTTATGTTTCTTCTTTCCTAGCTCGTGGTAGAAGTATAGTTCTAGGTTGTCGAGAGCATGTAGCTCAGGACGGACCTCTGCGATGACTTGCTCGTAGGAAGTCCCTAGATTGCATAGACTGGGAATAATAGGAAGAGACAACCTGACGAAATGGAAATGAGAAGGCTGGACATCTTCCCAGTCCTCGCCGGCGTCGACATCGAATATCGGGAGGCTGGGAGTGACTGCTGTTTACGTCGTGGTTGTTACGGGCAACGTTATGCCAATTAGTCATATGCATAACTTAGTTAACTAGGTATAGTGTAACTTATAGATACCGGACTTCTGGCGTTATTATCATTATTATTTATGATATTGTTTATATGAATAGAATAATACTCAATTGAACAAGCCTCTAGCAAAGTTCGTCGAAGAGTCACTAACCAGTACATGTACAAAACTGAGCGCAGAACAGGAACAAGGACAATCCACGAAATCAACGTCAAAGCCAAAGGGTATATAAGCGGATCATATCTCTTGCGTGGAACCCATGTCTAATAACTTCAAGCACCGAAAAAACCAATTCAAGAAAAGACAAAAAGACAGCAGAGCATAGAAACGAAGAAGAGGTATAGTCATCCACACATTGTACATGACGTGCACATGCACACATTAAGTAGAATGAAAGAGCAAAAAAAAAAGCAGGCCAAAGATAGCAGACATGGAGACAGGTAGAATTAACCAAGATAAAGAAGATCGATCATTGCAGGTCATTGAATCGTACAATCATGTCACCGTGACGGACGCGATCGGTTGGAGTCATGTAACCCGCCCTTCTTCTCCCCCTCAAAGAAAAGCATACAGGTAATAGATCAAGCGAAACAGAAAAAAGCCTCCCTTTGCAAAAACATGACTTTTGTCATGGTGTTCTGTAACACCCTTCCCAACTTTTCGACGAAGCTGACAAGACTCGAGCACTCACTAGAAGCTTAGGGTATCACTTCTTGAAACAAACTGTTTTTCCCCTTTCCCAAATCCCTTTTTTCCCAGCAGAGAAGCCGACCCTAAAAAAAAGAACCAAAACTTTTTTTGACTTTCCTTCTCTTTTCCCTTATGGACCAAGCTCTTTCCATCATTGCTCTTGTGGGAGAAGCGAAAACTCAAGAGAAAGGAAAAAAAAAAAAAGAAAGAAAGGCAAGGGGAAACGAAATGAAACGAAAACAACAATGTCTAATGGGGGAAAATGCAAGGAAAAAAAAAAAGACAAAAGCGGTGCGTCTCATTCGTAAATTCCCCTGGATCCATAGGTTGACCGGCTGGAACGTCTGCTGGCACGGTCAGACCGTCGATCATCTCGGGAACGTCTCGCTTCGCTGCCGCCGCTGTAATCAGAGCGAGAGGGCAGGTACTTCTTCGGTCGCTTGCCCTCAAAATTCAGTTCCACGGCACCGGCGTCGCCCGTGCGAACGCTGATCGTCTTGCCACCCACGGCTTCCTGAGTGAAGCTCATGGTCACACCGTTCATAGTCATCACGATGTTGTTTTCGTCGTCCGCCTTAGAACCGGCTGCACTGCCGCTTTGGGTACGAGCGTCGCTGCCGCGGCTGGAACGGCTCTTCTGGCTCCCACTATCGCTCTCGATTGCGTGCGTGGCCTTGGCATTAACCAGGGCATCGGTGGTAAGAGGCATGGGCCTGCCAGACCGGACGGCCTGGTATTCTTCTGCCTCGCGTTGCTTTTCATCGATGTCGGACGAGCCAGAGTAGTTATAGTATACCTGTGGCCGACGGCGGCGGCGGGGGGTTTCTACGGTCATCCTAGACGCTCGGGGAGATTCATAGTAGGCGGTGGACCGTCTGCTCTCGTTCATACTGCGGCTGCGTTCCGGTAGCACGGCCTCGCGTGCCAGTCGTCGAACCCTGTGGTCTGGCAAAGCGGCATCCATCTCGGAGAGGTCGAAAGTCTTGGACGAACTGCGCTCACGGGGGATGGACGTAGACGTCGGCGATTTATGGGGCAGATCCGGTCGCTTCTGGATGATGCGTGGTGCGGCATTCTCCTTCCGGGAAGTCGGGCGTGACGGCGGTGGCATGCGATAATAATCCTCGTCGACTTCGTAGTGCGACGAACGAGAGGGACGACGGGCCCTGGCGGCTCTGGGTTCGCGGGAAGCCCGTCGCTGCAGCGGTTCCTCATCGTCCTCTATGGCTTGAGAAGGGTCGTGCTCGAGCATAGGGGGTCCGTAAGCGGATGATCTCCGTTGTCGCGTCCGAGAAGCCGAGTGCTCACGGGGCTGTTCCACGTAGTCGGGCCGGTAGTGGCGGGACTGAGGATAGGCGTATTGGGCAGGCATGACATAGGGTGACGGAGGGTTGGTGTAAGCCGACGACGACGGAGGGGGGCCATGCTCATAGTGGTTCATGGGAGGCACCCCGTAGACCATGCTGCCCATGCCAGGCATCATGCCGTGAAAACTCACGGGGCGTTGATCGGCGTAGTACGAACTGGAGCGACTGGATCGACGTGGACGGCTGCCGCGGGATACGTTGATATCTTCGATGACGGCCTGAGGATAGCGAGGAGTCGAGGGAGACGGGGGAGGAGGAGGGAACTCGTGGACAGGAGTCGGCTGTTGCGGAGAAGCGTAGTAGGGGTAGTCGACGGCAAGGGGTTCGATGGGCGTTGAAGCGTGGTAGAGACCCTGCTCGCATTCCCAGCAAGTACCTGGGTAGTGTCGTACATAGGCCGTTTCGCGTTCACGTCTTCTGGATCTGGAGGCAGAGGCCGGTGATTGCAAGGGGGGCGGCGGTGGGGGATGACCGGAGGCAGGATAGGTTCCGACCTGCATTTTATCCTGGCGCGCCGGACGGGCGGACCGGTCCTTGACGCGATCCTTGCGGGCGGCAGAAGAGGTTTTCCGTGTAGGGGGTTGTGGCTGGTTGAGGACGAGATCCTTGGAGCGGGCGCTGGCCTTGAGCGTGGTGTCGAGTTTATGAAGGACGGGGCTTGTCCGGCCCGACGGGGCAGATTGGGCAGGATTGGGTGCGGCAGCAGTGCGACTGGAGAACGCAGAGTCCGTTCCTCGACCAATGAGCCCCGTAACGGCGGCTTTGAGATCGGGCCTGGAGCGCCTGGCCGTGATGTTGGCGACGCGACGGGTCTCGGGGATGACATCGTGCTTGTCCTCGTCCCACTCCTCACAGAAGGCAGCGTGAGGCACCTTACTCGCCATAGCTGGTGAGGCGAGAGAAGATCAGATCAGGATGATCTTAAGGGCGAGAACGATGGCCCAAGCGAAGGATGCTATTATTATGATGGCGGGCTGTGGAAACGTGTGGTGCTCCCACAGGACTGCACGATAACCGGTTCAACGCAGCCACCAACGAGCGTCTCACTTCATACGATGAGTCAAGGCAAGGGAAAGTAAAAGCGCTGGAAAGCAGGGAATAAAAAATTTAAAAAAAAAATTAATTGCAAAAAAATATGTTAGGTTCGGTGGTCTGCAGACAGCCGAAGCGACTCTGCAGGTCGAAAGGGCTGGTCAGCAGCAAACGACGAATGCGAGGTGGGGAGTCCACGGCCACAGTTTCTCCATCGAAGAACGCGAGGTAGCGAAAATGGTGGAGGGAAACGAGGGCAGTGACAGGAGCCAGGTGGATGGAAGAGCGAGACACTGCACTTTTCTGGCAGTCTGTGAATGGCCGGAGAAAAGCGATGCAGGCGCACTGCAGGCACAGTTGGGCGAAAAGGGAGATGGAAGCCCGACGGTGGGGTTAACAACCAGAAGAGAGATTATTATAAGGATAAGAATAATAATACTCGTTCAGTCTGAAGGAAGCCAGAATCAATAAATAAATAGAGAGAGACAAGGACATCCAGGAAACGCGGCAAGAAAAAATCAAATCACTGCGAAAACGATGTTTGGACGCCATCGCCGAGTCCGAGAATTATCTTCTTCCTACCTCTTCTTTTTTTTTTTTTTATCATTTTGTCTTTCAGAAAACATGTTCCTCGAGTAAAATTAATCTCTAATAATAATCCGTGTCGCACAGAACAATCCACGACGGGAGTTTATCTGGATCAGAGCAGCATGGCATACAGTAGCACAAGCACCAGCAGCACCATCCCCCGAACGATGGAGCCCTCTGGAGCATTCCGGAATGGGGAAAATTGATGCCCAAATGCGGGCTGGGATGATGATGACTGCGACGACGAGCTGGTCTTCTCATTTGACATGACCCCCCTGTGGACGCCTCTTGCGGCCCAATGGCGATACTACTGTTCTCGCCTCCCCGTCTAGATACGCTTTCGAACGTGGAAGAATATGCAGTCAATGAGAATGAGTCAAAGGGGATCGGAGTTATCTGCTCGTTCTCGGGAGAGAGGCTGCGCACTTGCAGACGTGCATCCCGTACATGCACAACACATTATTAATATAGAATACAACAACAATAATAATAGGAAAAAATTTGAAACACACTAGAAACAGCAGGAAGACCCTGATTCCCCAAGCAAACCAAGCGTTTGGCACTTCTTGTCCTCGGCCTGTCCCACCGTCGCACTGTGTCTATACTACCTATATAATGTACAAGTCGTATGTACTGGATGCAGTTACTCATGGTTTCTCGTCATCCATAGCTCCAGTCCAGACTGGAATCCCTCGGAATCCATCCGGGAAGTTTGCTGCTTTCGATCCATGGGTCTGTCGAGGTTACCCGCAAAGCTAAATAGCACGTTCAGATATGATGATCATATTAAAATACACAAACATACGAAGACAACAATAATAATAAATCCGTGACACATGCAATGCCTGCTGGTTGTAATCACAATCTTTTGCGTCTTATCCTTCTTCCATCCACGGCTATGCGTCCCGAGATAATCCCGAAATAGTGATAAGTAATACACGTGTAGAATCGAACCCGAGATTTGAAAACAAAGAAAAAGAAAGAAAGAAAAGGACAGAGATAAAAATAGATAAAAGAAAGTGAGAGTGACAAACAAGGAAAGGGTAGCAGACCAAATCAATGCATACCAGCAATTTGTCTCACTTCAGTGTCGCTGTTGGAGGCACGGAGTGGCTTGGGTAGTGCTGGAAACTCCGCCTCACGCACCTCCCCGATGCTGTATTGAAGATCATCCTGCAGTATTTCCACCCAAGTCCCCCTGTCGATATGCAGATTTGCTTGAGGAGAAAACCGATAATGCCTGTCGGTCAATTTTATATGGATTCCTCTTTTATTCCGCCTGTCCCAGGACGAGAAAGCCGATATTTGCAACGGGACACGCCGATGGGTTATCCAAACGGACCACAATGTGGAAATCGGTAGCCTGGGGTCCAGTGATATGGGGCGGTGTATAACAGGGCTACAGAATGGTCAGGAGGTGTAAATTAGCAGGAAGAAGCTTCCAATGTCCTTACTAGCAGCGGTAAACACCAGCAGTCCGGTTAGACTCCACGATCACCGGGAACTCGTCATCTTCTATATTGAGGCTAGATCGGAAGACATAGAGGTTTCTAGAATGCGCCAGTCCAGAGGGAATGCAGTTCCGCTTCACGAGAAAAACCTGGAAGGAGAGCTTAGCATACTGGGCTCAAGGGACTACAAAGGAAACTTACCCTGCCCACAGGAGACTTCAAAGCTACCGGCACGTCCTGGTGAATAGTACTGTAGGAACCATGCTGGTCTGGAATTGCAGAACTGAGAAATCCCCTGGGTTTCTCAGATATTGGATCCGTACTACTCCTCTCAAACATTAGACCTTGCGAGCTACTTTTTCTGGGAGGGGTTTCTTGCACATCGCCTTTCAGGACACCCGCTGTTGACAACCGGTTGTTACCATCTACAGCAGGATGCTGCGGTTTTTCTTCTTCCATGGAGCCATTCTTTGTTGACAACGGGATCGGCCCCTTCTTTTTCGAATGACTTGTAGACGGCCTGCTTTGCCCGATCTTCTCGGGTTCTTTTTCTTGTTGCAAGGCACAGCCCAACTCCACTTCATGCTGGGCACTGCCTCTCTGGCTGTCCGCCTCATCTTCCGTCATCATGGCCAATTTCTCTGTGGACATGACGGGCGGCAACTGGTATGGGATATTCTCGTCTCTTTCTGACAGAGAATTGGACAGAAACTGGTACGGAGTATTCCCATTTCTCCCTGGTAAAGAAACTTCCAGCTCATGGCTCGATTCGGCATCAAAGTCTGTCGGAATTTTATCTAGTTCCGGCGCCATCCTGCTCCAAATACCCCATGCCTGAAGAAACAATTCGGAACCTTGTCCGTCTTCTGATAGCTGTATGTTTTGCTCTTCCTCGGAACCTAGTACCCTGCTTGACAACTCTGGTGATGGCAAGGGTGATGGCAAGGGTGATGGTTGTCTCGGATCCTTCTGCGCATACTTCTCCAACGCAAATTCGGGGTCCTTCCGGATAAGAGACTTGGGTCCCACAAAAGAATGTTGCCCAAAATATCCATCACTGCAGCTATATGCGGCTTGGATTGTGGAAGACGGATCAGTTGCCTGAGCAGTGGTGAGCCTTCCGTTTCTTTGTCCGTTGCTGAGGAAAGGGGCCGTCGGGCAGGTGAAAGTAGACGGGGCGAAGGTAGACAGCTTCATAGCCGCCAGTATCGAAGGCAAGGATTCTTCAGAGTAAAGTGAGGTCAGTGGGGATGTGTGTTGAGATGGACAGCTATAAAATGTAGAGTCGTTGTCCTGAGACCAAGTCTGTATAACCCAGAATGACCAGGAATTCACGTCCAGATGGCTCTTGGTAATCCCAGCTTCTGACTCCGCCAAGAAAATTAAATAGAGCCTCCGGATTTCCCATTCCGAGACGTGAAGCGTGTGTAGAAGCCATCGGTCAACTCGTTCCTTGGTGCTCTGGAAATTGGTGATGAGGTTGTGTAGGATGCCATCTCCGTTTCCGGCTATGAACAAAGGTGGGAAAACTTCCAACACTGCAACCGAAAGAGGAAAGAGCTCTTCTGTTGTATTTTGATAGGATGGTAGAGGGGTTTTTTGTATACCGTGGTGGGTCTTATTTGATCTAGAGAAGGGCAGCGCACCGATGGCTGTTCCATAACCAAAATTCAACTCATATGGATCACCCTCAAAAGCCATATAATCATCCGGATATGGTGGCATAGGAGGTAGAGATAGTCTATCGCTTTCGATGGGCAGGGACTTGTTGAATGCAGATGAAACAGGACCCTCTGGTCGGCACAGCTGGTCATAAACTCTATGCTCATATTCCGCGAGGCTGTACTCCAACCCATTCAGCTCATCCTCAAGTTCACAGTAGTGTGTCTTCTCTATCATATAGCGTCCAAGCAGTTTGTCTAAGAGTTTAGTTTCAGAAGATAGGTCATGGAGGTGACTGGCCTCCAGCAACGGTTGCAGTTGTTGGAAATAAGCTCCCAAGGAACCCAGGGCCGTGGTAAGCTCATTCAAAGCAAACTGCAAATATCTCCTTCTCTCGCCTACATCCACTCTCTTCTTTCCAACCTCGTCGCGAAATTCTGAGATATGGAGAAAGGCCCTGGGAATCTCCCCTGTTGCGTTACCCGGTGGGTTTGCGGGATGGAAGTACTCTGCTCCCACATCCATCCTGGACGGGAAGAAAACGTGTCATTGACGCCCGGTTACTTTTAACACCAAATCTTGTGGAGTTAGGACGCGATGTATGCCAAAGGACAATGAAGGACACAATTCAAAGATGGATGACTTACTGATTTCCCTTGCGAGGATATTATGCATTCTCTTTTCAGCCGCAGCCGGGGGCGACGATCCACACAGTGAGCTAACACTGCGCAATTGAGCTGATCATTCCTGCCATGTACCAAGGTTAAGTGTGAAGCAGATAAATTGTAATAACCCGAAGGACTGCGGGGGCATTTGCATGCAGCCCAAGCGACGTGGAGGAAAATAAAAACAACGAAATAGACACGCAGCCTCACCAGTATCGAGCCAACATTCAAAAACCGGCCACAGTCCGCTTTTTATTACGACGAACACACATCCTTGTCACCTTAAACCAGGGGGCAGTGGTTACCAAACAGAAGCTCCTGACGAGTCACATTGTTCACCGTACTTTCACAAGACGGGAGAACCCCAGGGACTCCGTGGCGGGAATGAGTGGCATCCGTTAGGTTGATATCATCATAACAATACGGAGGAACGTGCCATGATGGCCTCACTCATCCAATACGCTCCGTTCCAGGGGGCATCCGGCCATCCGTTGGCTATACTAATATCTTACTAGCAGCCTTGCTACGCAAGCCAATCTCCCGCCGACGTCGTGTTCAATCAGCGGTTTTACTAGACCACCACTGTCACATTTTACGATAACATCCCTGCTCACCTCGGCGGTCTGCCTTTGCCAGCTTTCCGACTGATCCTAATCCTTATGCAAATCAACGGTCATGTCGGGTATCGACGGCGCTGCCCGATCGCGATCGAGATGTACCAGTGAAAAGAGCCTCAACTGCGTGGTGGGGGATAAATAGTTCCTTTTGTCTGTTAGAATGTAGGGGCTGGATACCTTTGATCGTTCCTCCATGGGCCTTCGGATCAGCACATCGCAATGGCTCAACATCGCAGGAACAGGACCAACCGCCACTTCGAGGATAGATACCGTTCTTATCGCTCTGGCAGGGATGAACCGAGCTCTATAAGCGAACAGATGCAAAGTTGTACCACGATTACCTGCAGTGCCTAGCTCCTAAACCTTGCTAACGATTAACAACAGACACACACATCTCAAGGAATGAACGATATCATTCTAGATATAGAGACGCGCATTCGAAGTAGGCCCACTTAGTTTTCTACCATGCCGATTCATCAACGCAGTTTACTTACCCCAACTAGCCATTCGGCGATACACGGAGTCGAGAAACGACTTCCCAATGGCGTTGTTATCCGTTTCGGGAGCGTTATATACATGCGCATGGGCGAGCTGTTTGGCAGCAACGGAAGGAAGTCGGGGGTAACTTCGAGCCAAAACTCAGGTTCACGGATCCCAATTCCCAATGCAGACGAAGGGGTTTTTACTGGACATCGCCACTATGTGGTAGTAGACATTAATTGTCTACACTGTATTGGAGTGTGAGTAATGGCCCTACCATGGACTCGGCACGACCTGCTATTAACAGAATCCCAAGACCAATTACTAGCTACAGTGGCCGAGGAGTGGCAAAACCAGGCATCAATGTCTTCGATCACGCAATTATAGCTGATGAAAGAAATGACGCTGTGCTTCTTCAGGGTGAGCCAGAGATGTACAAAGATCCCATCTTTGTGAGGTGGCTCAGTAGGAGACGGCACACGTTAACGCCAGATTCACGAGTCAACTTTGGCGCACCATATTCGATCCAGTATAACAACACCAGCATCGAATTAGTGGGCCAGGTCCGTCACGCAGATATATATAAGCTCATACAATATTCGCCCAGAGTTCCAAGACCATTCGTCCAAGACCAATTTGGATCCCAAAGCCATGCCTCGCATTCCTTTGAAAATCCAGTGACTTCAACCTTGCCATACTCAAACAGAGGCGAATATTCTTTGACCCAGGCCGAATTTGAAAGCGAGCCTCAAAGTGGTCATATGAATACACCACGCAACCTGGGTACTGGTGTTGCACCAACGTCTCAGTCCTATGTACATGAAGCAGAGGGATATCCTGCACCAAATGGCGGCTCACAGACTTATCCTCTCCAGCCCCATCAATCATATGCAAATTATTCAGAGGAGCAATATTATCAGGCTCAGGCTCCGTGGGATGGATGATACAGCAAGACCTGATGGTCTATCATGGCGAAATGCCACCTTTACATGAATTACGACAGTGCTCACATTTTTGTCATAAATAGGTCATCTTTACAAGACCTCTCAACTCAACGGACCTGAATACGCTATTTCATACGCTGGTTTTTCCTGTTTCCAGGATTGCCTTCTCTTTCTTTCTTGTTTTCTTCTTTTTCTGTTTGATTTACTCCTCCCCTCTTCCTCTTTTTTCCTCTTTTCTTTTTTTTTTTTTTTTTTTTTTTCTGCTTTCGGGTGATATCCCCACTGTTTTTACGGGGGTTGGGTTACTTTGGGGGCTTATCACTCAGGTAAGTGAGAATGGCCCCACAATCTACGACAAGATATGGCCCGACAGACTTGGGCTTCAAGTGGCTGTATGCATTTGTGCTTAATGAAATGGGATGTTTACTTTAATATCCACGATGTGATGGACCTTTGGTACAGATTGGTAGTTCGGCTGCGAGATATAGTTGAGTGGGATACGGGAGAATGTAGCCTCATTTTAGCTTTATCGTAAATTGAATGGAATGTTATTTTCAGGCTTGCTTTTTTATTGTCATCTATAAAGTAACCATATAGTAGTAGACTGAGTCTGATTATGCTGCTGATACCAATGCATGTTCATCGGTGACTGTTCTATACTCACAGCACGTGTATATATATCATGTGACATTGCAGTGTGATCCACAAGGGTTGTGCCCTTAGAGACCTCACAACCCAAAATGGACGGGTCGATCGATCTCTCTCTTAAGCTTAAAATTAGACCCAGTTGTTTAAAATAAGAGTTCACGCCAAACTTTGGGATCTGTGGAACCCTCCAGGCAATAAAGCTATTCCGAATTAGGTCAAAAAGCTAGTATCCACGTTTTCACAGTGTTAAATTCAGCCTCAACGAAATCCTACACAACAATTTTCCCACAAGGCCTCATAACATACTCACTGAATTAAGCCCACTTCTGCGCCGCTTTTTACTGGTTACTGAAATCATCATCTATACGCAATTTCTCCCCTGAAGCGTGGGGCTCAACCCGCTTATTGTGCCATAATTCGAGGAGAATGATCCCCAGTTCAAGCATGGGCTATCTTGTGGTGTTTGTGGATTTTCTGGAAGCAATTTATGGGTAAGGAAAAATCCCAGTCGGATGAGCGGTTGAGGGTTAGCTGTTACTCATGCTATCGCTGTTGGAGGTAATTGCTCCCACGTGAAGTATAGGACCCTGCTGGTGAATGGCGAGACTAGCCATGATGTAGATGAACGTAGCTTTCTCTGAGATTTTCCCGTATGGCTTGTGCAATTTCATCGTCCCGGAATAGAGTTGAATTCGGCTGATTGAATAGAATATTGATCTCTTCAGATTTAAGTTCTGTTGCCTTAAAGATGACATACTTGAGACTAAATTCAACTATTTCTGCTCATTCAATGCCCGGATGAAATCCATAATATAACCGTCTCTATACCTGAAGAGTCTTATGCGTTTTCTGGTAATTCTGTATTTCTCGTTAGCCGATACAATCCAAGGTATTGCACCTAAAACAACACCGGCAACATCCAAACAGCTCACGTTAGAGAGGGGAATACAGTGGTCCATTTCTACAAAGTGAGGCTGGTGAGGAAGTCAGGGAAAACGTACACGCTTAGCACTTAGGGGGAGGACAGCCCAAACGAACTGTTAATTATAGTTGGCCAGCCTCGTCGGGCATTAATGAATCGGGTTTTTGGAAGTCAAGCATATATTAACATCCCCATAGAGGGGTTAAGGGTGTGTGGCATACCCGGAAAGAATACAATTTAAGCCATCCATACTCCGAACCTGTTAGTCTCGGCTACTTAAGATCGCCAGGGGTGAAAGAGAAGTGGACTAACAGGGTTGCCATAGTACCTTAATGGTCTCTACAGTATTACCCTAATTTCTTTTAATCTCTTCTGGCCCATAGTTGTTTACCCCAGTGAATGATTTACAAAGGTTGAAGATAGCAGTTGATCACCAAGAACCCGCCGAGTCACTGGCCACCATCAGCATAATGGCTAGTAACCTACTCTCCAGGTTGGAAGAGCGAATCGTCCCTACCGATGACTGCAAGAGTGCATTGGTAAACGGATTACGGAGATTTCCATTGTGGGCAGTGAACCTGGGAGTCTATCATTGCGGCCTTCGCTCTCGCCGCATTTGTTTAACTACATCTGGAGATCGATATATCGCCGCGTGAGTGTTATTTGGTCCAGTTTCAATCGAAGCGGGCTGTTTATATCCTGCAGTCGACAACCCCTTAAGCATACATTCTGCGTCTACGTTCGAGAATAGAGATCTGGATGATTGATGGGACTTCAGACCGATCATTACCTACGGAGGAATGTGGGTAACAAGAAGAGCTGTTGACCTGTCTAAGCACGCTGCAATTCATATAGAATGCCAGCATCCTTTGTTTTCCCTGATGAGTCCAGAATGGAGAAGATGCCTCGGGCTGTTAGGCCAATCTCAGTTGATATCTCGTTGGAGCCGATGCCGCGACTAAACTTTGGCAAAATCTATATCGTCGAACACAACGTGAAGGTACACACGATTGGAAAAATTACAGAGGATTCCATGCAACGTTTCCACATATATGCCGAGGAACAGCAGGACGTCTCTTGAGTATCGGGATTCCTCCGCGAGCAGAACCAACAAGCCCTATTTTCTTCTCTACCCGGCCCACGATTGATATCGACATTGGCGGAATTTAACCAGCCGACGACGCTTCAGCTGTAATTCCATATGTATTTTCAGAGGGATCTTTTGCCAAATATATACGCATATGCATTTGTCGGCATTCAACGACAGTGCTAACTGGATGGAATTCCATTGGTTGAAACGTGCAGAATGTGATCTTTCAGTTCCAGGGTTCAACTTCATGATGAATTTCTTTCCTTGAACATATACAGCGGAATTGACTAGATAGATCACGGGAATCTTAACATCTGCTTCATCTGTGCACTATGACGATATCGACGAAACGGCATTCCTTTGTATCCCTACGTATTCCCTTGTTTCTGTCTAACGGTGATGGAAGAAACCCAGTGGAGCAATCTAAACGCAGGAATTAATCGGAATAACTCGCTCTATGAAAGACGGTAATATTATTCCTGATTTATATGTATGCGCTTTGAATGAACTGCAATTTCATCTGCCTTGGAGTTGAATAGGTAGACCGTAAAGGCGGTGAGTAGGCGTCGGAAAAATTATCTCACCGCCCGACGGAGATATCCAGCTTTATTTTTTTTTTTTTTGAATGCCATCGCTCCCTACCACACCTTGCTTTTCCAGATCTTATACCACTAATCTGCCGCAATGAAGAGGAAGCTTGATGCCAATGATGTTCCTTCGACTGATGTCGCAGAAGGAAGTGACTCTCATGATAACGGTTTCGAAAGCCTCAGCCTAGATCCGCGGCTGCGCCAAGCCCTGATAAAAGAGAAATTTACAAAGCCCACCCTCGTTCAATCCAAGGCTATTCCGCTAGCTCTTGAAGGAAAGGATATTCTAGGTGTGTTTGCGCATGGATATGTATCCTATTATTCGCCTTATTTATGTCGAGAGGAGATACTAATGAGATCAGCGCGTGCGAAAACCGGCTCTGGCAAAACTGCTTCTTATGTCCTCCCCATACTACAGACGATACTTCAGAAAAAAGCTGTTCGTTAATCTCATGGATTGGCTTACTTTTTATGCTTTTTCCTGAGAAGTGTAGTCACTAATGCTGTGATTCCGGACAGGCAAACCC
Source organism: Monascus ruber (assembly GCA_002976275.1). NCBI lineage: Eukaryota > Fungi > Ascomycota > Eurotiomycetes > Eurotiales > Aspergillaceae > Monascus > Monascus ruber. The sequence goes on along the minus strand of PSNO01000001.1, from coordinate 2,676,010 downwards.
TTCCCTCAAGGCGACTGCTGGCCTTATCCTCGTCCCAACCCGAGAACTTGCCGAACAGGTCCAGAATGTCGTTACTACATTTGCATCGTTCTGTGGAAAAGATGTCCGTTCGGTGAACCTTACCCTCAAAGTATCCGACGCGGTTCAACGTTCCATGCTCGCCGATTTTCCTGACTTGGTTGTCTCTACACCTGCTCGAGTTCTAACGAACGTCAACAATTCTGCCCTTTCCTTGGAGAATCTATGTCATCTTGTGATTGATGAAGCTGATTTGGTTCTTTCATATGGATACGACGAAGACATCCACGCTTTAGCAAAGGCAATTCCCCGGGGCGTCCAGACATTTCTTATGAGTGCCACCCTTACGCCCGAAGTGGATGTTTTGAAGGGCTTGTTCTGTCGAAGCCCCGTTATCTTGAAACTGGAGGAAGAAGAGGATAAAGGTTCTGGTATCAGCCAGTTCGTGGTCAGGTAAGGAACGATTTAGTTTGTGCGCAGTCGAAGATAGTTCAATTTGCTAATATGCATGCTATCTTTAACAGATGTGCTGAAGATGAAAAGTTCCTTTTGACATATGTGATTTTCAAACTTCAATTAATAAAGGGGAAGTGTCTGATTTTTGTCGGAGATGTGGATCGATGCTACCGCCTTAAGCTATTCTTGGAGCAATTTGGGATCAAAAGCTGCGTGCTCAACTCAGAGCTACCGGTTAACTCCCGGATACACGTTGTTCAGGAATTTAACAAGGGCGTTTATGACGTTATCATTGCTGCTGACGATGAAGAAGTTTTGGGGAACCGCAAGCCGTCTAAATCCAGCAAACCCGAGGAAGCAGCCTCTAGCGAAGACGAATATCAAGGAGATGGAGATGAAGAGAACAACAATGCCTCCCATTCAGACAAACGCCGCAAGCTCACCACAAAACAAAAAGACTACGGAATCTCTCGCGGCATCGACTTCCAGAACGTCGCCTGCGTGCTTAACTTTGACCTCCCGACCACCTCCAAATCCTACACACACCGCATCGGGCGCACAGGACGAGCCGGAAAGACAGGCATGGCACTCTCCTTTGTCATCCCCTCCGACCAGTTTGGAAAGCACAAACCCACCAGCTTCCCCCCATCCAAACACGACGAAGCCGTTCTGGCAAAGATAGTCAAACGCCAAGCCAAACTCGGCAACGAAGTGAAACCCTACCACTTCGAAATGAAACAAGTCGACGCCTTCCGCTACCGCATGACTGACGCCCTCCGCGCTGTAACCCGTCTCGCGGTCCAGGAGGCCCGAGCCCGTGAAATCCGCCAGGAACTCGTCAAGAGCGAGAAGCTCAAACGCCATTTCGAGGAGAACCCGGATGAACTGCGTCATCTGCGACATGACGGTGAACTTCGCGCAGCGCGCGTCCAGCCTCATTTGAAGCACGTACCTGATTACCTGCTGCCTGCTAAGGGGAAGAAGGGCATTACGAGTTCTGATATCGGGTATGTGGGATTTAGCAAGGCGAATGATAACCGGATTCGAAAATCAAGAGACAAGCATCGTGGTAGAGGGAGGGGGAAGGCATCCGGTGGTAAGATCGATCCGTTGAAGACGTTTAATAGGAGAAAAAAGTGATTTGAGGTTACATCCTGCATGTACTGTCTATAATGATACCATTGTTATACTCGAATACACAGTACACAGTGGCATTTCCTGATGCGTACATGTTCGAAATACCCAGGGCTACTTACTAGGTGGTAAATGATAAAGTGCGTGTTGTTACTAAATGTCCATAAATCCATACATATACATACATAATAAATAAACAGTTCTATCTCCATGCACACGGTAGAGTAAATGAAAAAGAAATAAAAAAAACTGGTCCCGACGAGGGTCGAACTCGCGACCTTCACATGGCAAGTTAGTAAATGCTGCTACCGCCTATTAGTGTGACGCTCTAACCGACTGAGCTACGGGACCGTTGGTGACAACTGTTCAAGCAAAATCGCTAGAGAAGCCCTGTCCAAGTAACTTCTCAACGAGCCGTTCATTAACACCTTCGAAACCCAGCGAAAAACGTATCCACTTTCCGCGCCCTTCTCTCCTAACCTGCAAAATACGTCGAGAGATATCTCTCGTATCGTCGATGAGAACGCGGAACCGTTCCGCCTCCTTGGAATGTCGGTATTTGATGCGCTCAACCTCCACGTCCCAAGGGAGATCATCAACATTCGCTCCATTATCATTTCCGGGAGCATGAATGGAAGAAGCTAGAGATCGAGGGTTACTTGGTCCAGACGAGACGCTTGATCCATCTCCATGGGAGGAACTAAATTCAGCATCTTCCAGCTGCAGTGGAATCCAACCAGGTCCCAGACCAACCCATTCGATATCCCTCCACGGACCGTTCCAGATGTGGTCCGTTGAGCCATACGATTCACCGTCCGGACCAACTCCTTCCCAGCACAATGCGCGGATCCAGTCCCCGCAGCCTTCCAGGTCGAGCCATTTCAGACAGTAAGTGACTCTGGACAGTTTGCGGAGAATAACGGCTGCCTCAGCCCAGTTATTCTCCATTGCGGAGTAGGAGTCTGTGCCACTGTAGGAGAACGAGAGGGATTTGTGCGTTGGGTGTCGGATAGAGGCGTTTTTGGCATTGGGTGTTAGGGTCGGGACGGGCCAGTGAGCCAGGGAGAGATGGGTGATCGTTGACACAGAAGACAAGAGATTGATGAGAGAGTTCCAGTTTGCGGTTGCCTGGTTAGGATGCGCGAGAGAAATGAACCGAAGGTTGCGAAAGCGGAGGGCTGGGTTTAGAGTAAATGGTGAGGGGATCTCAGGAGTTTCGTACCCCGTTTCTTCCTCATCCCAGGACGCTGGAACGGCATCTTCAGGCTTGAGCTGCAGGGAACGAGTCTCACTTCGAGCCTTGGCCTTGGGTGAGGTGACAAGTTCACTCGTGAGCTGTTTAAACGTCAACCATCTCCCAAGAGCACCGCCGAGATCCAGACGAGACACTTCAGAATCAGCGTCAACTTGAAGCTGGGTTGCATCACCGTCGCTCTCTTGATCCTGAACACCGTCTGGCTGTTTCGGGAACAACGGACTTAGCCCCCGCATCAACCGTTCCAGGTGCGCATCTCGGGCGTAGACAGCGATATAGCTAAGCAGGAGCATTTTAACCCGACAAGGCAAACGAGCCAAGAACAATCCATCATATTCAACATGCCAGGCCCAATTCATCGCCATAGCCTTGAGAACCATATGTACCAGCCCATCTTTTCTCGGGAATGCAACGCCGGGCAGCCGTTCCAGACGGTAGATAACCCTCTTATCCGCATCAGTGAGAGCAAGGTCACCGTCTCGATGATGCTCCGCAGCAGGAGCACTACCTAGAACCCAGCTCTCAGGCGGCGGCGGACCAGGCGTTACTCGTAGTCGGCGTGCGCCAATACTCACCCGAGACGCATTGGGGCGGGGTCGTGGCGGCGGCGTTTCAGGAAGCTCAAGGAGGTTACGTAGCGACGGGTGCACTGTTCGGGGAACGTGAGGGATGGCCAGTCTAGACAGACTTCCGCTGCCATCTTCGGGCGATGAGATGGACACCTGTGTGCGACGGAGGTGGCTGATCAGGTCGTTCACTGATTGTTGCTCTGATGACGCCCTGGGGCTAGCATTTTGGCTGCGACGGGAACTGGAGGAGAGAAGGGAGTGATGCACAATGTTGGCTGGTTTTGCAAATCTGGGGTTGCGATGCTTTTTGGGCATCGAGGGTAGTTTAAGGTCGAACAGTAGGATGGTTTGTGGCCGTTGAGATGGAGTCGCACAGCTGTTTATATATGTTATGATGTCTTGGGTCGCCTCCTTACTCATCATGCTAGATCTGGAAAAGAACTCAGAAGTAATGACTCATATGGATATGTACACGAAAACCCATCAACTTTTTTTCTCCGAGCGAATTGCTCTAGACATGGAAACTCCTGCAGCTCTCTATAGTGGCATAAAATTCCCTGATCGGGCCAGTTTTGTACATAATTAATCATTCATTCCTCCCGAACCCAGGAATCGTCCAGCATCTTGCCTTCTCGCTTGGGGCCCTCTCGTATCCATGTATCCGCAAGGCTATGCTTCGGGTCCTCATCGGGAAGGCCTCTCGAGCGTCTGACTTCGAGGACGAGTTCTCTGACTTTGAAAGTGACTTCCTTTCGCAACTCGACTGCCTCTTTACCATGGAGAAGCTCCTCATTCAGAACCCCAACAGGGAGATCTGCAGTTCCCGGTGCTTTCTTTTCAGCTCTCGCCTTTATCTCTTGCCAGCGTTTTCGCATATCTCCGAATATAGCCTCAGAATCCACCTTGGATCCAAACGTGATGCTCACGTTCTTGAATGGCCGGGGAAGAAAGCGTGGGAAGCCACGATCCTCATGCATGATCTGGTCGAAACCCTCGATCCAAATAGGTACGATATCCGGACATTCACTCGACTCGAGAATGAGGCGTGCTATGCCCCATTTGAAGTATCGCATAGTCTTCTCTTTCGCCTGGTGGATCATACCTTCGGGGAAAATATGGATCCATGAATATGAGTTGCAAGCGTAGGCAGAGGGAGCCAGGTGAGCATCTTCCTCGTTCGTAGTGTATGCAGTCGGAAGATCCGAAAAGGGATCAACGCAGACATTCTGTAAACTCCAGCGTTGGCGTTCTGCGAGTTGGGGGTCAGCGGGGAAGGGACCCTTGGACAATAGTCGAATGGCCTGGGTCACCGCGGGCTGTGCGAGGCCACCATAAGGAGAATGCGCAAGTCGATGAGTCGGCAGAACCTGGCCCATGGTGAAGAATAGCGACAAGGGCCTACCGAGGCGCTCCGTTAGGGAAAAGAACTCAAGAAGAGAATCACTCGCGCAACGACCCAGGACAACCCATACCTAGTCTTATAGCAGATATCATGGCTTCCAAATGACCATCTCCTATCAGAGGATGGAAGCCCAAAATGCCATTTCATAGGGAGAGAACCCCACATCAACGGATCATCCATGCTGCACAAAACGCAAAGAAAGACCCAGGTCAGTCGTTGGCTATTGAATTTTGGACCTTATTTAATTCCGATATATCTCATACGTACGTACACGCTGGTATGGTTCGAAACTGTAGCCATTGAAGGGAATATTTCAGCATTCTGAACTGTAAAAAGTTTACAGTCATTACCTAGTACTTACCTGTAATCAAGCCTTTGGTCCTTTTGGACAGATCCCGTCTGGACTCAAGCAGCTGCAAGAAAGACTCCAGACCATTGATCTCAACATTGCATAATGTGAATAGAAAAGCCCGAGACAACGCGCCGACTTCAAACATGATTGTTGAGGACAGAGCCCTCCACGGCCCGGAAGGCGAATCGCCAGTTGCTCCAAGAGCCATTGCGCGTGTGGTTAAGGGTCAAGGGGCATGCCATAGGACAGAATGCAAAGAGAGGAGAGGAAGGAGGGGAAATTCTCCCTGTGAAAAGAAAAAAATAATAAAGAGAAAGAGGACATGGCTATTATTAACTGCTTTAAAAGGCCTTGAAACGGTTGACAGCCGGCATGGAAGATCTCGGGGAGCTGATTGGACACACAGACCACCCGAAGGCTTCATCTTTCTCTCTTAGGTACTTTGGTAACCCTCTCGACATCCTCTACCTCACCGTCTATCACTGCAACTATGTTCAAGCCTACGTCTCCTCTCTTCTCTGGTCTCCTCTGGTACGTACCGAACAGTCGACATGCTCAATCCCCGCCAATCCCCAAGCCCTACTCTTCCCCGAACCATCCCGCAAAGATTGAACTATTTCTCCCTCCCCCAAACTCCCAACAAAGCTGACCGGCTTCTTCCTCAATTACAGGAAAATCCCATGGCGCATCTCCCGCCACCAGAAAGCCCGCCAAAGGAAACGTCTTCGCGCTGTTGACCGCGTCGTCGATACCGTCAGCGCCGCCCTCCAGCGGAACGGACAGAGCACCAAGGTCATCGATCGGTGGTACCAGGAGATGCCTCGGGAGGAGGAAATGCTGCCCAAGGACAAGTATACTATTTTTGATAAGAAAGAGAAGAATTATCGGAAGGGGATTCATAGTATGTTTTACTCTCACGTTTTAGCGCCTTTTTATCTTGCTTTTTGCGCGGACCGAGATCCCTATGTGCCATTTTGGTCGTCTTTGAAAAGGACTGGCCGGCTCGCAGATAGGAATATGCCCAATGCGGCAGTTCGATTCAGCTTTGCGCATTGTTACTGAAGAATTTGCCTTTTTTCTAGAACTCCCCAAGTGGACACGAGTCAGCCAGCGAGTGAATCCCCCGGGTTTCTAAACTATTGAAATCTACACGGGACTACCGGAAATGCGAGAAAAAGGAGTGGGATACTATATTTTACTTGGCGCACCGATTACCTCTTGACTTTCCTTTATTTTCGACGGCGAACATCACCTGCATCACTACCTGTACCATATACCACAACGGACCCGTTCCAGCTGTATTTCCCATGGAGAAGCTGGGATACTGCAAAAAGGATTTACGAGGGTTAAACGGAGTTATTCTTTTTGGAAATTATGTTACTCATTCAATAATTCTCTTTTCTTCAGGCCTAACATGATTCGACCAGAATCTGGACCTTATCAAGCTTCGGTCTGGAGAATAAGAATGTCGTGTCCAAAGCACAGAAATAGCACCAGAGAGTGTTGGATACGCTGATAAAGATATGGCAGGGACGTGAGAATCTCAACGTATCCCTTTTTCAGACATTATGAGACTCCCCAAATGCAGCTGGCCTGTGAGTCACTGATATAGACCTTCGGTTCTTTGTTCAGCATCGAATCCTTCTGTGGGAGGTACAAATATTTAAGTGGTAAAGAGTGTCCCTGTTGAATGAACCAGATTTCTCGATTCTCAATCATGCCAGGTCCATCTTTCCCTTCATTTATTCTTCTGGAAATGACTGCTTTCTTGAAAGTTTGGCGGAAGCAACACGGTAGTATTTGGTAATCCCAGCTGCAAGCTCCTTGGCTCTGTTCCTATTAACTTTGCCTTCATGGACTGCCTTATGAATCCGGTATCGACAATCAACCTTCTGCCAATCTCCGAGCTTTTCCTGCCAGCCTGCACCACCTTCGTAGAATGCATTCTTCTGCTTCGTCGACATTCCAAATCCCTGCGGAGGCTTCCTCAGAATCCAGCAAGCAGGGTCAACTTTCCCATCTGGAGGCTCATCGGCAGAACTGTCGAATAGCTCCACGGCTCGTATGACATCCCTGAGCCCTGCTTCTTTTCGCTGTCGGTTGACGGCAACTCTCCACGAATCTATTCGTGGTATCCTGGCCCGTCTTCGAACACGCATGGAGTACTTCGGCCTTGATGCATATGTTGGCTCTGGATATGGAACGTTGAATCTCGGATCACCCCATTCTCGTTTTGAATCATGATTAATGCGCGAGGAGGGATCGGTAACAACCCAGCATTTCCTGTTCAACCAGTGATTTGCGAGGGTTGGGAAATGAAATGGTTTCCGGCCTGGATCGACCTCATTGAGGAGCCACTCCAACTTCCGGTCCAGACTGTGCATCAGCTGCACCTCCCAATCGCTCAGGCCTCCACATGGAGTTGAACCGCGGAGTGTACTCCAAGATTCAGCGTCGTTAGTGATCTGTCGGTTCAGCGTTGCGCGTGCTCTCTGCAGGTCTTTAATGTCACGGTTTTCCAGTGAAGAAATTAAATGTTCTATATCGCGAAAAGCCTGCAATCTGGGTTTTCTAAGTGGAAATGTTTTGGCCATCGACGGGGAGTAATCCTGGCCAAGGGGAGAGTCTATGAGGCTATATTGATCGTCACTCTCTGCGGTTCGCTGTCTGGAATAACCCCGTTTCAATCTCACCGAAATGTGGTTATTTGGCTCAAACGAAAATGTTTCAATAATCCCTCTTTTCAATCCTCGAAATATTTTGACAGACGTGTTTTCTTCTGATGAGAAGCTTGCCAAGAGTTCTGTTATGGGACTCCCTGGTGGCCCTTGCGACTGGTGCGGCCGACGACGGACCAGCTTGCAGGTCTGTACTTGCATCCGTGTCGACCAAGCTCTGTATTTGAGCGAGAGGCGTGATTTAGAGGCTGTTGCAAGATTTTCATAGTCTCCACTGTTGTCATTTTCCCATGATGAGTCGGATAATACGCGGTACCCTCCCTGTCGCTGTCTTCCGTTGACAAGGCACGGAAGGGAAATAGCTCGACTTAACCTTGGTCGTTTTCGTGTCAAGCGAGGTAGACTTGTATATTTGCCTCTATGTGAACTTGTTTGGCTTCGATGATAGAGAAAGATGTTGCTTTGGTCGGGTTTTGGATCTCGCACGGGCAGCTTTCTTCTTCGCACAGAACTGTAGTCGTAGGAGTCCTGCTCGACTGCTGGTACCGCAGATGATTTATCCGATCTGAAGAGCTCGTATCCAGATCTGCTTTTTGGCTTTGATCTTCTTGAGAGCGATTGCAGGCCGCCTGACATCAAAGGCTGTTCATTGCGCAATGACGAAGTCCCCGTCGTATTCATCGAATCCTTTTCTTCGAAAGTCGTAAAAGGATGCCCACGCGGGGGTCCAGAATTCCAGATAACATCCGCCGGGGTACATTCATAACTCCTTAAAAAAGTTGGTAACCATCGCAGCGGCCTCTTGCTCCGGTTATACTTCTCAAGCTCCTTCTGCCCAGGATCCCACCAGATCCAACGATAATTCGCTCTGGACGATTTCCAGGCCGTCCACTCGCGGATTTTGCCAAAGTACCTCCTAAACACCTCCTTATTGGCCTCGTGATGGGTTAAAGGGACCCAACCGTACCACGTCCTTGCGTATCGAGTAGTGGTTGTCTTGCCTTCCCCAAGAACCCTATTCCGAGTGATGAACCGCAGAAACCGGCCGATTTTCCAGAAAAACACACCCGCGAAGAATATGATGAATGTCCCTGCGAACAGCTGAAAGAATGTTTTGAGACTGATGAAGGTCGTGACTAGCACCGGTGTTGCTGGTGGGCCTTTTGCGGCCCCCGGGTGAGCGAGCGAGTGGAACTGTCGTGGATGGACCGGCGCCATCGAGAATATATGTTATTCTGCACGATTGGATACCCATAAACGAAGGATTTGTGTGCCTCGTGCAGCCCACGTAGCAAGTATGGTGGTTGCATTGAAGTGGGCGTTCCTCGATCATCGACATCACTGGGTGATACCGAATCAGGAAAGTGCGAAGCAATGAGCCATCACCAGGAAACCGTATCTACATGGGTTCATGCACAGGGCGATACAGTCAATCGAGCCTTGGTCGGTAGAAGAGTACAGCATGTGCTGGCCTTGGCCCACTTCCATTTTCCCAAGGATTAGTGATGCTGGTCGCCTTGTTGTATGAATTGGAGTATCCAAGTATCCCAGTGCAGCCCGCCAGGGTTAAGTAGAATGGTATCCATTTCAAGATCTCTTCTGTGGACTTCTTCTACCTCGCCTTTGCCCTGGATGGTCGCATGTTCGTGATCTTAAGTGCTAAAGCAGGCACCTATAATATTTTGTATATTATTCTAATAGGGTAGAATAAGAAGTCTGTGTAGGGACGTATGACACTAACACAATGCTCTACACTACACTGTACGATGACATATTCTTTGGACTGGAAAAAAAAAATTACTAGCAGTAAAACATCCAGACCCATCAGCGCTCTCTTTGATTATAAACCCCATTCATTTGCCGTCTCGAGCCAGAACACATAAAAGTCAGATCTGTAGTGCTTACGTTTTGTCGGGGCAAAAGTATGCATCCACTGATTCGACTTTATGCTAGCAGTTATACGAGAACTGGCAGGTCGGTCATTTGTAAGTTCATCATTTGGGTCAGGATTACGGAAGAGCTGAGTCTGGCCAAGATACGTCCCGAATCATGGACTAGGAAAAGAAAGAAATATACCAAGGATGAAGGCCACTCTTTGTAACGAATTAGTGCGATGTGATAGTCGACCGCTCCAGCTCTTACCGTAGCACCATAACTTTTTGCAGTTCTCATTAGACACCCGGCAGTGCCGCATGCCCATGTAGGCAACGTTCTGTGGTTCATTGATTAGAAATATAGCTGCTACCGTTTTGTTCGTGCATTGAGACGTGCGAGTGATTGTTCAATAACGTGTCGAGGCAGGTCGGGAATGACCTCACCACCGTCGGTATTTTCGACAGCAATTCGACCACGTGGTTGCTGTTTTGTGTCGACTGCTGCAGTCCCTCCATCGCCTGCATGCGTTGTAGGAGCAGCGGCAAAATTGCCGGATGTGCGTAGAAATTCTACTCGCATGGACTCTCCGCTGACACCAGGCCAGATGTCAGACGGTAGGTAGTCACCCTGTTCTACGCGGAAGGCCTCACGGGCGTTGACATCCTCTTCATACAGTTGGTCCAATTTTTGTCTAGTCTCCCGGAGGATTTTCTCCACGCGCTGCCGCACATGTTTTCGCCTGGCTACTTCCAGGATGAGACCGTCGTATGCATCCAAGAATCCCTCGTATAAGGAGTGAAGGTCTGATAGGTCAGCGAGGCCGACATTAATACGATCATGCTCCTCGTTCCAGATGCGGCTGAAATTGTATGCCTGTGCTATGCATCCGGGAAGACCTGTCGATGCCAGAGACGACAAGTGCTGGAAAATGTCAACCGTGGCGTGGTAGACCGAGAGAAGAGAATCCCGTTGAGTCAGCACGTTTTCCAGGATGGATTCCATCTCGCCAATACGATCTTGAATCTCCAAGACAACGTCTTCTGCCTCTGCAGCATCCTTTATTATAACGTTTTTCATCTCCTGGTACTCGGAGTGAGACAGGGGCTCCAGAGGCGCATTTGCGTCTTCTAGATTTGGTCCACCGGGGTTATTGACGTTAACCCCAGGAGGCATATCACCGGTTATTGATCGGGCGGCGGCTCCTCCGCCCTCAGTGTGCTTGACAGCGGTGACACAGAGGTCGAAATGCCGCACTAAAGACTCCAGGAGATTGGCGACTTCCTGCGCATGCATTTCTAGCGAACTCAGCATCGACGGCATTGAGGAAAGGGGGGGCAAGCTGGAATTCGACGCGGATGCCGCAGATGAAGATGAGGAGGTCGGGGAGGCAGTAGCTGGCATTGTTGCAGCCCGATAGTGTCCTAGAGCTTGCTTGATAGAGCGGAGTTGGTCATCAAAGGCGGAATTGGATACATCCAACTCCGCCTGTGCGGCATTGGTGCGGTCGATTGAGACTTTCAAGGAAGCATTCAGGTCCTCTACAGCACGTTCATCTACAAAGTCATGTAGACTCTTCGGTTCCTCCCCTTCCGGGCGGAAACCCGCATGAACAATCGTCTCCCTCAACAGATTCAGTGTCTTTCTCAACCGAGCATCGGCGGCATCCAGATCCTTCAGTACGCCAGAGAACTCCGCTCTGCCCCGACGGGAGACTTCTTCGACCTCGTTCCGGACGCTATAGAGCAGCCGGAGCTGATTATTCAGACCATGGCGCAGGAAGCCGGTGCGGGAGTAAGCTACCACGCTTTCCTCCAACGCCGAGCGGGCAGCGGTAACGATCTCATTGGCACGCCAGACATGATGGATGGAAGAGAGCGACCGTTTTGCGGCCACGAGGTGCGAGATGAGCGTTTCCAGCTCGGGTTCCGGGTGTTCCAGGCCCTGATCAGGATGGGATTGGGGAGCGGAATGGACGCTGCTGGAGGATGAAGATGGAGATGACGCCATGGTCTCGCGACATCGGAGGATGATATGTTGAAATTTGAATTAATGATGCGAAGGGAGCATTATCCTGCAGTTGACCGACAGAAACAGGATCCTGGTCAGCGAGATGAGCACATAATGTGGATGATCAGTTCTGTCAGTGTAATTATTATTAATATATGGAAACACAAGAACGAGGCAATTGCACCATCAGGGTCCTCGTGGAGACACTGGAGAGCACTCACTAAGAATAGATAGTAGCGTGGAAGAGAGCAGCAATATTAGTGTTACTACACCGTAAGGAGACGTCGTCATTCCCGAATAGGAAGAGATGAGGTGCTCAGCCCCAGGAATGGCGCGCATCACGTGTAAGTTACCTCAATAGGACTAGTGTTGTGGGCTGGCGATCACGACAGCGGCAGGGCTGCGTTGCGTGATGATCTTTATCATTCTTTATCTTTCACTTCAACTTCTGTCTCTGTTCTCGTCTCATCCAGGGCTCTCTCTTCCTCTCTATATCTATCTCCCTCTCTCCATCCATCTCTCTCCCCCCTTGTCGTCCCTTCTATGTCCTCGCCTCCTCCCTCCCTCGGACAACTGCAGAGATAGCCTCTGTCCCAGCATTGCTCCGCTTGATTCTCATCCATCCACCATGTCCTCCGGCACCTCTGCCAGATCTGTCTTCGGCCCTTGCGAAGATGCCGATGTGAAGACAGAGCCCGACAAGTTTGCCCATGATAACAGAGAAGTGGCCAAGATCTCCAACGACAGCATTGCACCGTTCCTCATGCGTCACATCCCGGGGCAGTACGCGCCGCTGGGTTCTCAGCCAGACCGCCCCTCCCACCCCAGCAATGCGAACTCGAAATTCTGCTATCGCCACAGGCCCGATCTGAAATGTAGACGACAGGCAGATGAACCATCCATGGAAAAATTACAGGAGGTGCGCGCACATTTACCCCCCCGCCTTCACATCATTGTCCGATGGTGCTGACCGGAAAAGGACCTCCAAACTCTCCCTCAGGGCGATCAACAGGGCATTGCCCATGTTTGGTCGCTTTTCTCTGCCGCTCCTGCAAAACACAGGAAACTCATGTTGCAGGGAATTCTGCAGCAATGTTGCTTTTCACAACTTTCCTTTCTGTCCGCCTCCGTTCGTGACCTCATCCGCATCGACTTCATCAGCACCCTTCCGCCAGAAATTTCCTTTAAAATATTGTGCTACCTGGATACCGCCTCCCTCTGCAAAGCCGCACAGGTCTCCACGCGCTGGAAGGCACTCGCAGACGATGACGTCGTCTGGCATCGCATGTGTGAGCAGCATATCCATCGCAAGTGCAAGAAATGTGGCTGGGGTCTCCCTCTCCTCGAGCGCAAAAGGTTGCGCGAGGCAAAGCCGGAGATAGAGCTTCGTGCCTCAACGTGGAAAGCCGAGGGGTCGACTACCGACCGGACCTCCGCAGAGAATAAAGGCGCGGCCTGTGCGTCTGCCAAGCGGAAGGCCGAGCCGACTGAGGAGGATACCGCGGTCTTGAAGCGCCAACGGGTCTTGTCATCGCCTCAGCCAGACGACGAGGATGGCTTCTTCAAGACCCGCTACAGACCGTGGAAGGAGGTATACAAGGATCGATTCAAAGTGGGTACGAACTGGAAGTATGGACGATGCTCTATCAAGGTGTTCAAGGGTCATACCAATGGCGTTATGTGTCTCCAATTCGAAGACAATATCCTAGCTACCGGTTCCTACGATACGACGATTAAGATCTGGGATACGGAGACTGGCGAGGAGCTCCGCACCCTCCATGGCCATGAATCCGGCATCCGTTGTCTCCAGTTTGATGACACAAAACTGATAAGCGGGAGTATGGACCGTACCATCAAGATATGGAACTGGCGTACGGGTGAGTGTATCTCCACGTACACTGGTCATCGCGGTGGTGTGATTGGACTGCATTTCGATGCGACCATTCTTGCATCGGCCTCCGTCGATAAGTCGGTGAAGATTTGGAATTTTGAGGACAAATCGACGTTCCTCCTTCGTGGACATACGGATTGGGTCAACGCGGTCAGGGTCGATACAGCGTCTCGCACGGTGTTCTCCGCGTCGGATGATTGCACCGCCAGGCTCTGGGACTTGGATACCAAACAGTGTCTCCGGACATTCTACGGCCATGTGGGACAGGTGCAGCAGGTTATCCCTCTACCAAGAGAGTTTGAGTTCGAGGAGCATGATGCTGAATGCGAGAATGACGATGTTAGCTTAATCTCCGGGGAAAGCGACTCCGTCTCCCATCAGCTGAACTTGGGGTTGGAACTGACTCCTGCTCCCTTCGGACCCTCCTTTGAGGACGGCCGCCCCCATCCTCCTCGCTATTTTGTCACCAGTGCATTGGACTCGACCATCCGACTATGGGAGACGAATACGGGCAGGTGCTTACGCACCTTTTTCGGTCATCTGGAGGGAGTCTGGGCGTTGGCTGCTGATACCCTTCGCATCGTGACCGGAGCTGAGGACCGCATGGTCAAGATCTGGGATCCGAGAACCGGGAAATGCGAGCGTACATTCACCGGCCATTCGGGTCCTGTGACCTGTATCGGCCTTGCTGACAGCCGTTTCGCTACTGGAAGCGAGGATTGCGAAGTGCGCATGTACAGTTTCCGCAGCTAAAGGCCCGGAAGTCCCGTTTCATTTCAGCGATAAATACATTTCATAATTTTTTTTGCGGTCCACCACGACCTACTTCATGTTGTTTGTTTTGGTCCTATTTGAGCCGATACCCTTGACTGTATATCTGGGAATTTATCTTTACGCAAGGACTCGTGGGCAGGATCCCGGGATAAAACTACTTTCTATTTGAGCTAAATGCGCGGCACTACGGCCATGAAGGTTAATACGTTGTTTGGCGTCAGGGCTCTGGCTTGTCTTTTGTACATATAGCACGTCACGATGGGTGACTGAAAAAGAGTGTCTTCCAGCATGGGAAGGACAAACAATGGAAGTTCCTTTTTTTTTTTCCCCAACCTTGGTTCTTTTGTCTGCACCGTTACCTTGAGTGAATGGGATGTAACCATTCCGTCTGGTCTTTTGGCCTGATTCGCTTTCCTTAACCCTTGGTCTCCATTCTGTTTCATCCCTTTTGTCTGGTCCTCCACCCTTTATCCTCTTCTTCGTTTGTCGTCCTCGGAATTCCTCTAGCTTCTCAGCCTGAAGTTGCTTACGGAGCTACTCGTTGCGCCTTTTGCTCGAGGGCATAATGGAAACAAAGATACTTTTACATGTTTGTTGCCCTGAACAATGTCCAAGTCTAGGGATAGGTACAATGAATCCGCCTTCAAGGACGAGTTCATTGTCCCCCGAGTTTAGCTGGCGACATATATAAGCCATAAAGCTTGTCCTAACATAGCAACTTCGTCTCGTCAACAAGCATTTCAAGTCTGGGATCACTTCATACTTTCACATCTACATCACCTAGAAACCATCTCTACACTGAATACCGCTCGTTCGTCTGTTTATCCCATCACATAGAAACCGTCCCCGTTACTAATACAGCAATCAGCAATCATGGCCTCGAGACGCTCTGCATATGGAGGATTCCAGTGGGCGCGCCCCTCCTCCCGGCGCGATGAATTCCACTATTATGATGACGATCCGAGAACCACTACTGGTACCATGGCACCAACGCCCAGGTATTACCGTGACTTGAGTGGTCAAAAGGTCCACCTTGCTCACGAAGTCGAGGAGCCAAATGACACAAAGAGCATGAGATCATCATCGTCTTCCCGGCCTCGTCCTCCCCCATCAGAAGCCGGCAGTAGATCTTCACAAAGCTATTATGATGATGATATTAGGAGTATGAAATCATCCTCATCCTTCCGGCCTCGTCCTCCTCCATCCGAAGTTGGCAGCAGGTCTTCACGAAGCTCTTATGCTGCCCCAGATTCCCCCAGGGCCCACATTGCCCGTATGCAATCCAAATCACCCCGATCTAGCAGGTCTAATGCTTTTAGCTTTGACGGCTTCGAAGAGGCTTTAGAAGAGGTGGATATTCCCAGGAGTTCTCGGAGCCATCGTCATCATCATCGCTCTTTCTCCCCTAGCACCTCTTACTATGATGACGAATACGACGACTATCCTTCCAGCTATCGATCATCGTCCCGATCCCACCGGTACTCTAGAACTCCTATGGAGTCTTCTCTCGTCAGCTATTCTTCTCGGAACCGTCATCGTCCCTTCCGCTCGTATGAGTACGTATATATGGACATGCACAAGCCGAGTGCGGTCCGCTGTGTCCACATCCAGGACTATCCCGTGTATGAGAAGCCTAAGTCTCGGAGAGCGCTGAAAGCGTCGTGCTGTTCTCCTGATTGCTTTTGTGGGTGTTCTCCTGAAAATCCATGTATGTAGGTATTATTAATGAAGTTGGAGATTGGACGGGTTACAGATAAGTTATTTGATTTGCATCTGGAAGCAAGAATAGGACATGGTACTGTATTATAATCATTTGGTGGTACACCTTCTTGGAAACGATGGAGTAATGTCAATAGTAGGGTTTGGAACCTAGCAATTTTTTGCTGTCATCACACTGTCTGACTCAGAAAGTCTCAATACAAACATCGAGACATCGCCGTCAAAGAACGAAGCAAGCCCACAACGAGCCCCTTCACCCAACTCCGCACTCCTTTCGACTTCGAAGCCGCATATGCCAGCCTTATCCGTGCTGATGCGTCAGTTTGGGGGCGATCTGGCCAAGTTTGTGGGTGGTAATGAACGGGGAGACAGTGAAGATGACTTTGGTGGATGCAGAGCTGATGATGTGTATCTCTTGCTGGGGAATGGCCTTTATCGATTTTAGTGCTGGGTTATAGTTATTTTTTTCCCGCTTTCAAGCGTGTCCTTGCCTCCTTGCTTCTTCTTGGTTAGATGGCGAAGACAAATTTACTTAATATCTCCTGGAATGTGGTCTTCGTTCCCAAGTAAGGTTTTGAATAAGTCCTAATCGGCGCCTAGACAGTCCACTTGAAACCTGGAGCATATAATAAATAAATATTAAGCTCACCTGGCGAGAACCATCCGCATACAATTCACAATCAGTCCCGCAAAAATCGGAGACCTCTATATTTACAGGAAAAAAAAAGAAACAACAAAAAAGACCATTATCATACCCAGTCCCGAACACACGGATGATGCGATATGCGGATCTTTTGAGCGCCGGAGTGAGGAGAGTTGCCCAGTGAAACCAGAAATCGTTCTAATACAGAAGAAGAAAGAAGGAAGCGGTAACAAAACGCCGACCGCTCGCTGAAACAAAGTGTGGAGGATATGAATTTCGGGGCAATCGGTGTACTATTCAACACTTGGCCGATCCGAATGAGGGCACAGGAGAGCGTTCACAGAAAGGCTTTTCTCGTAACCTATAACGTTGTCAGCGGACACAATACCAAGCACTAATAAAAAAAGCAACACATACAGCCCAAGCACCAGCAATACCAGCGACAATACCGCCCGAGATCATCATAGGCTTCAATCCCCTGGTACTCTTGAACACCATTCCACTAATCGCACCAGCGGCAATGCTATTGGCCGAATCGTGCTTTCCGCGCATATATCCTAGACCTGAGTTCAAGCCATTGTACAACATAGCCACCACTCCGGCAGAGTTTCCGAGAAAGGGTCCTCTCCGTGTGACCGAGTTCAGAACCGCGTTCAACCGGATCTTCGGCGGCGCCATGACAGGAGTCCGCTGCAGACCCTCAGAGAGACCCCATATACCTCCAACAGTGAGTGCTGCAAGATAGGTCGTTCCAGTGCCGTAGCACAGGTCGTCTGACCATCCTCTGGACGGTAGAACTGACCGCGAACCGGGCAGTTGGTCGAGTGCGGAATCTTCGAGGACAAGGTAGTCAAGTGTATCCTGATTCAGGCCGGCTAATGGATGAAGCTGGGAAGGGTCTGCCAAAACGGCCTCTGAGAGAAATGAAGTGGCATCTTGCGACTCGAACTGGTCTGCTGTTTTGGACTGCTTGCGCCCGGAGAGCGAGTCCCAGATAGACATTGTGAAAGGGGGAGGGAAATGATATTAATGACAGATCCGGAGTAGAATAATATACAGGTTCCTTGCCGACAGAGCCGGAAACAATGATCCACGTCGAAAGGGTTGATGCCAGGAAAGCTCGTCGTCGCCAGGAACAAAAACTTCGTCGGCAAAGAACAGAAGTCACGGGGTTGTCACGTCGGACCGCCTCGGATGAATGTTACGCCGAGTCTAAACTAGATGGGGCAATTGAATTCTGCTTCGTCTGACCGCCTTAATCTACTCTGACTTTACGAAAGCAAGAAATGAAGCTCTTGTTGTCTCAAGTATTTCAAAACTAATAGACTGCAAAGCCATACAATCATCCCCTCAAAGAAACTCACGAAACTCACCCATACTCACACCCAATACCTGAACGGAGGATCTCTCTCTCCATCAATCAACTCGTTCTGAGATGTATCCTGTGCGCGCAACTTTTTGCCGCATGGCTTTATCCCGCTTTGCATTCTGCACACGGAAATAGACCCCCGGTCCTGCGGAGATAAGGATGGCAAGCCCTTCGATTCCGGCTGTAGCGTCCAAGGCCTGGAGATACAATGGAGCCCAGCTATTTCAGAACGTCTGTGCCGATATGATGCCTCCAACTGAGGAAAAGGCCACCATGACGCCGGTGATGAGGGGTGACATACCAGCGTAACATGCCCCGGTTTGGGTGTATGGATCCAGAACACCAGTTATAATGTAGCCTATTATTGTTAATTTTAAGCCAAGGCATAAGAAGAATCCTCGCTCCTTGAAATGGTCGCTGAGAAAGGCTACACCAAGAATAATGACGCAGCCCGTTAGATTTGGAGCGACCAAGTATATATTCTTCTTGACGGTACTGAAGCCCTGCATGAAAATTGTCAGTACCTTCCCTACTTCGGACCACACCCATGCTTTCTCTTACTAGTCGATGGGCAAATTGAGGGAGAAATGTCCCAGTCAAGGTTGTTGCAACACCATAGGCAATGCAGAGATTTCAGGCCAATCAAAGCTGTATATCCCTCGTCGATGGTTATCTCAAACAGAGACGGTGGTGTTCCTGATATCTGCTTCTGTAGGCGTCATGGATGGTTTCTTTGGCTGCGGCGAGGGTGTTCTTTTAAACTGGAACAGCATCCCTGGATCCTGGTTAGTATAAGATTCTCTTGATTGTTTATTTCATTGGCAGGTGTCTAGAAACCATTCACCAGCGTTGCGTATATCTATGCGGACACGGTGACATATAAAATATCTCGTCGCCTTCCAGGCAACCCCAAATCATCCAAATGTTTGGTTAGAATATGTTGATGGATTTCCTTCGGTAGCCGAGTCAATCACTTAGCGTAAAAAAAAAAGCGGCATTTGACAAGAGCGAGGTTCGAACTCGCGCCTCTTTCGAGAGAGCAGTTTTCCCACGATAAAGCAGGCTTAAATGCTCCGCCTTAACCACTCGGCCATCTTGCCAGTTTTCCACTGAAATAATAGTGGTTTAATACTATTGCAACTTTAATCATATAACTCAAAAAGGTAGTAGAGTAGATAAGACAGACTTTCATTGAAAGCTCCTTGTCTGGCAAGCTAGGGTGTCAGTTTAGGAGCAGGTTGCTTGATGACGGAAGATTATCTATTCCCTTGATAGGATCTATTTCCGCTTCCGCGACTGAGCTTGGGCGGATGTAATGAAGGCAATGTACACCGTACTTTCCAGCAATTCTGGCATTATAGATAGCCCTACAGAGTTCCTCCATTTGAGATGAGGGAAATGTACATATATCATTAATCTGCCTTGTAGACTTATCAAATACAGTTAGCCATCATGACTGACTACATGTATGAAGGTTCTCATGGCAAGATCATTCTCCTTCGTTTCCTTTTCCGGAAGTCCCACTTTACTTTTTGTCTTTCGCGTTGTTGTTCCATGCGGGCTATCTTACTGGATTTGACCCTCGGGAACTGGATCTTGGTGCCAGCAAAGAGAGACGGAGTAAAATAATACAGGTAGGAAAGAGAAATGTATATTCTTTATTTGGCTAAAATCTTCTGATAGCTGTCATCTGTTCCTTCAACCAAAGAGGTCCGAAACATAGCGAGTGCACACGGTGCAAAACAAAGTCGTTTCCGGAAATTGTCAAGTCACGTGAAACCACTCAAATGAGTGGAAAAAGATATTGACAAGAGCGAGATTCGAACTCGCGCCTCTTTCGAGAGAGCATGTCTCCCCTTTTGGGGGAAGGTGTAATACCTTGAGTGCCCCGCCTTGGACCGCTCGGCCATCTTGCCTTGTTGAAATAATACTCTATCTCAAGCTAGATAAGCCAACCGAATAGGTGTTTGGATGTTTTCGTTCCTGTGCTTTCGAGCATTGGAAATTAGGCCTTGGCACTTCGGCCTTCTGCTCCCTACAGAAGTCAGCCTTCTGGTCTGATTGCTTAGAAAACGACAGAGGGTACTAAGTACGAGTTGTGGATATTCATTAGTTCCTAGCTTGCTATATACATATACTTCTGAGCGCGTTGATAGATTTAACAGTTCACCAGTTCTCCTCTACGTCCTGGATAGGGTCATAGCGGAAAAGCCATTCCCCAACGCCGTAACGACGCCATACCAGGGGGTCTTCTCCATCTTTCAGAGTACTAGGAAGAGGGTTCCTATTTCCAGCTTGCCATGCCTTTTCAATGGCTTCAAACGCACGCATCTTTTTGTCCCTTTCCTGTTGCTCGGGCCCATCATCCTGATGGTTCAGGTCTTGTTGGATCGTGCCACGCTGTACCACTGTTTCTGTTCTTAGTTTCCGACACTTCTCATACACGGCGAGTGCTTTTTTCTTCTCTGTTGGGGACTTGGACTCAATCCGGTCCAGGCATTGGCCTAGGACCGCTCCGTCCTCGAAAGTGATACCTGCGCCGCTAGCTAGGTAGGGGAGTGTCGCGTGCGCAGAGTCGCCTAGTAATGCAAAGCAGCCGCTTGGATGGACCCATGAATCAATACTTTTCCGGATGCATAGTCTCCATCTGAGCACGGAGGGACACATTGCTAGCAATTTCCCAATCCTGTGGCATGTTAGTTGGTTGGGTTGCCGCTTATATATATCGATGTGTGACTCGATATGACCACGTACTTTGGATCCCAATCGCGGAATAAGCCCTGCATTTCATCGACATACCCTTGGAGAGTCGAGGGTCCTTCTTCGGGCATATTGTCTGGGACCAGCAGAACCATATTCAACAACGACGAGTTCCTAAGGGGATATGTCACTGGCACATATCCGAGTCAACAACCAGTGAAAGAAACAGACATGGTATCATAAGCATTCAACTTGTCCTTACCTACATGCGCTCCAGGGCCATACCAGTAATTGACGGCTTTGCCATCCACGTAGGCGGCTAGTTCGGGATCTTTCCGGATCTCATTCGCATCCAACAATAGCCTATACGCCATATCACCGGTTCTGTGAGGCGGTT
This sequence comes from Monascus ruber, assembly GCA_002976275.1. Lineage (NCBI taxonomy): Eukaryota > Fungi > Ascomycota > Eurotiomycetes > Eurotiales > Aspergillaceae > Monascus > Monascus ruber. The sequence goes on along the minus strand of PSNO01000001.1, from coordinate 2,654,771 downwards.
CTTTTCTCCCAAGAAGAATCTCACGGCATCGTGAATTTATCCCATCCGCACCAACGACGAGATCGGCCACCTGATCCTCCTGGTTCTTGATGATTACCCTCGCCACACTGCTCTCCTCATCAAACGACATATCCACCACTTCAGATTTTGTACGAATCTCCGCACCCAGCTCGAGTGCCCGCTCATATAGAACTCCATGGAGATTGGCTCGATGGAAATCATAAAATGGAGACCCGTACTCTTCAGCTGCCTGGCTAAAAGCATAGCTGGAGATCAGTTCTCCTTTCCAGCCGATAATATTGCATGTCTCTGTGTGTGATGCCGCCTTCGCCAATGCACCGTGGATATCCCATGATCGGAGAATGCGAGTGCTATTGGGGAGACATTGGATCCCTGCGCCGACTTCACCTATTTCTCGCGCGGATTCGAGGATCACGACTTCATGGCCGGCCAGGCGAAGGGCAATTGCAGCGCCGAGACCACCCAGACCGGCACCGACGATAATGATCTGTGTTTTTGAGGGGTTATCCGATCAGTGACAACAATTTTTTCTTTGTACCTGTTTCTTTGCGGGTTCCGGCCTACCTTTAAGGTTGAGTCCGCATCGCGGTCTCTCGGGTTTGTTCGCACTTGGAGATTCTTCGTTATAGACATTGTGGCCAGGGTTAATACCAGTAAACAATTGACTACCTACCTCCTGTCGACTAACATTGCTGGGTTTTATTTCTACGGAAGATCTGGATGCAAAGGTGGGGGAGGTAGGTGAGGTGATCCAATATCTGATGTTCCCTTGGAAATAGTAAGTCTTTGAGGGCCAGATAGACAGCTATTCATCTCCCCAAGGATGGGGGATTGCGTCCTGGTCGAATAGAAGTCGATTTATGCCGAATATGTTCAGCATCTCCGGCATATGTGACCTGATAGGTATCGATGGGCGTAAGTCCGGACCCTGAATGAAGATAAGCACCGGGATCTCCGCATATATAGTGGAAATTCTAGATGTATTGAAGGCTTTCCCTTTCCGTTTTGGTGCTCACCCCCTGCTCACTGAGTAGATCTGAGCACGCCCTGAGCGGGGGCTGAGCAGGGGTGAGCAGCTCAGACTGCTTCCTGAGCATGGGTGAGTAACATGGAGCCTTAATAAAATGCACCTAGCTCTAAGATGTTGCCTACATCATTGTTTCAGTTTCCAGCCACAAAAAATGACCTGTTAGGCATTGGGCGTCAGCCATTTTGATTAATTGCATCAGCTCATTTCCACATATTGTAACGGGCCAGAGCCCGTCTGGGATCATGTGCAACCACGTGCCCAGCAGTCTATCTACGCGAGTCATCGAGCAGTACGAGCTCTTCCTCTCTTTGAAGCCTTTGGTAGATAGTATCTGGCATCGTTAGGTTAAATTCAATCTCACATTAGCCCTTCAAAACAGCATCCTGGACCCGTTATGGCCTTTTTGAATGGCTGGTCACCCCCTTTGGCCTAACTAGTTGTAACGGGCCAGAGCCCGTCCTGGATCACGTGCAACCACGTGCCCAGCAGTCTATCTACACGAGTTGTCGAGCAGCACGAGCTCTTCCTCTCTTTGAAGCTTTTGGTAGATAGCATCTGGCATCGTTAGATTGAATCAAATCTTGCTTTAGCCCTTCACATATCCCACTTTTTGATGAGCATGAGCTGCAAGAACTTTGGCAGGAAGCATAGCAAAGAGATATTACATATCACAAGATTTCAGAAGCTTTATAAAAAGGGGAGAAGCAGGTTGCAATGGATATATATGTGAAAATAAATTTATTAGAATACTGTTTAGATGAATATGGCCTTCTGTGTTTCTAAAAGAGGATATAGATATCAGAGAGTAAACTCCTCTAGACTAGGATCATTCAAAAGATTTATGACTCCCACATTATAAGATATCTAAGATGAGATACCACCTATGCAATACTCTCACAATGTTTCTTCTGGCCAGGTGTGGCAAAAGATATATGCAGATTCCTTCAGAACTATACTATCTGTGGGAGAAGCACTATCTGTTATTATTATTATTATTATTATTATTCTTCCATTTTTGAGAGCATTTTCCAGTCTAAGACTATGCATGCTCTACCCTGCCCCAATGAGGCAAGGATTTAGTTCTGATGCTTAAATACATGATTGGGTTGGCCATGGTACAGGTAAAATATAAAAACTCACAAAGAGGGGAGAGATGTACAGAAATATTGCAAGTGGTTATAACTGACAGATGATTGACAAAGTATGATGCAGAAAACATGGTAGTATGATAGGATGTGTGACAAATATATGGCAAATACATGAAATTCAATAATTGGCAGATAGATAGGAGACATAAGCAAGAGCTATATTTTTCTTTTCTCTTTTTTTTTTTTTTTTTTTTTTTTTTTTTTTTTTTTTTCTCCCTTTTTAGCTTTCAGCAAAGGCTAGTAGCCATCTTCTAGTGGCTATCTTTGTGGATTTTAGGTATGCCAAAAGCTGCTTTAGCCCTGTGGAAGTGTTGAATAGGTAAGACAGAGTCTGGTTTCTCTGGGAAGGCTAAGTATAGTGTCTCTTCTCTCTCTAGCATATGCTGGGCATGCCATAAGCAGATGGTAAGGGGTCTGTCTTTGCTGGTATTGGCAGTTAGGGCAGTCTTCTGTATTGTAGTCTGGTAGTCTGACTAAATAAGACCTAAAGTATCCATGCCCTAGCTTCAGCTGGGTGATTGTAGACCACAGTTGCTTAGGAAGTTGGAGCTGGTTTAGTTTCCATTTAGGCCTGCTGGAAAACTGAAGATAATGCTGGCTAGCTCTACTTTTAGCTAGCTGCCAGTCATGCTCCCATTCTTTTAAAGACCTAGCTTTTAGATCTCTCTTCATATAGGTATATGAGAGAGGGGCCTGAGAGATAGGTTCCTGCCATTCTGCTCCATACTTAGCAGCTTCATCTGCCTTTTCATTTCCATAGACTCCTTGGTGGCCTGGGACCCAATGAAGGTGGATTTCTAGATGAGGATATGCTGAGAGTAGGTCCAGCATAGCCTGAGCTATTTTTCCTACTCTAGATTCCTGATCTAGTGGTTTCTGAAGCTTCTGTAATGCAGCCTGACTATCAGAAAAAATCCACACCTCTTGAAAAGCTATTTGGTGCTGTGCCTGCTTCCTAGCTAGTAGAATAGCTTGATAAATAGCATATAGCTCTGCATCAAATACCTCACATTGGGTCCCTAAGTTCCACACCTGAGAGTTCTGAACCCTGAATGAGGAGGTAGAACTAAAGATCCCAGCCCCATTAGATCCTTTTTGTGATTGAGAGCCATCTGAGTAGATAATAAGCTTATTATCTATCTCAGATGTTACCTGTTTTTGAGTCCAAGCTTGGTGGTCTAGAGCCGCAGCCTCTTTGGATTTTAGGGAGATAAAGATATCTATCTTTTTTCCCAATATATTAGCCTATGGGGAAGGTCTTGAGTCCTTAGCTTCAGGGTTTCCCTGCCATTCCTGTTTTGGGTAGTAGGAGAGGAGTCTCACTATTTAGGTGGGATAAGCTCTTCTTAGATGCCTGCCTCCCCTATCTGAGAAATTGGATCCTGGGGTAGGAGGAACTTGATTCTGGGTCCTCTCCTGTTCTATCCAATCTAGATAGTGTGATCTTTCTAAGTCTAGGTTCAGTTCTCCAGGATTTAGATAGGTGGTTGGCAGCCTAGCCCTAATGGCATGGCTAGTAGAGAAGGATAGGGTCCTAAGCATATATGCCCTGCAGATCTTCCTAAACCTAATTTTAGGAGGTGGTAGGGAAGCCTCTATCTCCATAGCTTTGTAAGGAGAGGTTTTAAAAGCCCCTAAAATCTTTCTTAAGGCTAGGTTCTGGAGCTTCTGATACTTTTCAGCTAGGTGCTTTTGACCCTTCCACCAGATAGGAACCCCATAATCAGCAATAGAGGTGATACAAGCAATATATAGTTGTCTGATTGCTTGGAAGCTTAGTCCTTTTTCTGTATTAGAGAGCCTCTCTATCTGGTGAAAAACCCTGGTTGCCTCAGTAACCTTTTGCTTCACATGCTCATGGAAAAGAAGTTTAGAATCCAGATAGATTCCTAGCCATTTAATGATAGTGCTAGGGGTAATCTCCAAATTATTAATTTGAACTTTGGCCTAGTCCAAATCTAGCCTTCTTTTGGAGTGGAAATGGATTAGATCCATCTTCTCCTTGTCAAATTGGATGAATTGAGATTCCCCTTTCTGAAATAGCCATTGAGCCATCTGTTGGAGTAATTGGCAATTTTGTTCTATAGATCTAGAACTGACTATTAGAGCTATATCATCAATATAGCTTAATACCCTAATCTGGCTAAACAGCTCTTTAAGCTCTAGGTTCTCCTCTTCCTCTTCAAGTTCAAAGAGGTATCGGATATATATGAGGAAAAGGATTGGGGAGATAGGGGATCCTTGTGGGATACCCACAGAGATTGGGGTATCTGTTGTTATATCCCCATCAAAGGCTAGCTGCATACTTCTTCCAGATAGAAAGCTTTGGATCCAAAGGATTAGAGCTAAAGGTAACTTTAATTTAAAGCATATCCTTAGTAGCTGGTTCAAGGAAACATAGTCAAAGGCCCCCTTTACATCAATAAATAGAGTAGAGGTGGGCTTCTTTTGCTTCTTAGCTAGTTGTATATCATGTACTAGAGATAGAACAGCATCAATAGCAGATTTCTTGATCCTACCTCCCATTTGGTCATGATATAGTAGCTTAGATCCTGGAAGCTCTGTTAGGTAAGCTAGTCTTCTAGCTAGGATCTTTTCAGAGATTTTTCCTAAGCAATTTAATAAGGAAATAATCCTATATGCCTTTGGCCTAGTCCAGTCTCTTTTTGCAGAAGCTGATTTCCTAAGAATCACCCCAGTGGCCACTCTCCAGTACTTAGGATGATATCCTTTCTTAATTAAAGTTCTGTATAACTGGTTAAACCTCTCAGGGAGATTTAGATAGGCTTTTTGAAAAATTTTAAAGGAGCAGCCATCTGGACCTGGAGCTTTCTTTATGGAGCTTGAGAAGATAGCCTCTTTAACCTCTTTATCTGTTATCTCTGGCCATTCCCAGTCTTCAGCTTGGTAAGTGGACCAATCTATAGGCTCTGATTGGGGGGGAGATTGGAATAAGGTAGAAAATAATGCATGAGCTTTTTCTTGGAAGGTAATGGCTGTAGCTTCCTAGGAGCCTTGTTCCTAATCTTGATATTTAAGGATAGGAAGCTTCTGAGACTGCCTTAGCTTTGTGTATTGGAAGGCTTTAAAAACCTCTTTATCCTGAGCATTCTCTAGGAAGGAATTCCAACAACTAGTTTTTGCTAGCTTTATCTGTTGGAAATAGTGATTTCTTTGAGATAGATAGTTCTCATAGGCTTCAGAGGTCTGGGAGGTCTTCCATATTTTTCTAGCTGTTCCAAGAGTTCTTCTAAGCTGGGTTAGCTCCTGGGTCCACCATGTTTTTGATCTTGAAGAGGGCTTTCTTCTAGGGATAGCTTTGTTAGCAGCCTGTTGAATAATATCTTGGAGAGATAGAGCTTCAATATCTAGGTCTTTTTCTGAAATCTCTTGAATATTGGGAGCTTCTGAGAGCTTAGATCTATATTGATCTGATTGATCTAGCTTTAGAAGTTCTTGACTAAATTGTTCCCAGTCTGCCTTCTCTATATTATAGGGGGTGTGGTAAGTGGGTTTTCCACCCCTTTCTCTAGGCTAATAGAGAATAAGAGAATTTTATGATCAGATCCTGAAGTAATTTGTGGATCTATCTCCCAATATATTTGGTGTTTGTTTAGGCTGCTAGTAGCAAAAACTAGGTCAATTATAGAAGTATTGATCATCCCTTTTCTAAAGAAGGTGCCTTGATCTGGTGTATTTTGAAGCTCAAATCCCCATTGGGTTAGCCATTGGACTAGATTATCAGCTCTTATAACTGAAGAAATAGCTGTATTCCACCAAGAATGATGGGCATTAAAATCTCCTCCTAATATAGTATTTCTAGAAGGATTAATTTTAATAAGAGCCCTTTCCACTGTCCATTCTAATATATCTTCCTGAAGTGACTCCTCATTATAGATATTTATAAGCTGGAGGTTAGGGATAGAGGTCCCTAAAATATCTAATATTAGGAGGTCACTATCAGAGCAAATATCACTTCTTTGGCAATACTGAAATTTGGATAGCTTTCTATAAAAGATAGCTACTCTTGGCCTTTGTTGAGTATTTTCTGGGAGTATGGTGGTATAGGATGGATGTGATATAGTAATATAGGTTTTGCCAGATTGATAGGTCCATGGCTCTTGAAATAAGATAAAATCTATTTTAGATTCTAATCCTTGTTCTAGGCATGAAATCATAGCATTCTGATTCCTACCTATATTGTTTTGGAGAAATTGGATTTCTTGTTGTTGGGGTCTCATAGCTCTAGATCTAGATCAGAGTTTTCAGAGAAGATAGGTTGCTTAGGTTGTTGTTGTAACTGTTCTTGAGCATATGCTTGATGCCTAGTTTTAGGTTGGACCCTAAGCTTCTCTTTACATTGGGAGTAGCTGGCTAAGTGGTTCCCTTGGCAATTTGGACAGCAGATTTTAGTATGAGGGCATGCCTTTGCCTGAATTTGGCAGATAGAGCATGAATGATCTGATGTTAAGTGTGCTTTGGCACAAATCCCACATCTAGCTTCCTTTTTACAGTGGATTTGAGGGTGTCCAAAGCTTTGGCACTGGTCACATTGCAGGAATTTATCATAAAATCTCTCTACCCAACATTCTTCTCCAGCTATAAAGAGCTTGTTTGCTTGGGTTGCCTGTTTTGCTATTTCTTGATTCTCCAGGTAGACCACTATAGAAGTGTGGAGTTTTTGGGCCCTAATTTCCTCCCTACACAGCCATTGGGGATCCCTACTAAGCTTCAGATATGGGTTAAATATCTTAATCTCTTCTTTGAGATAAGACAATCCTTCCTCTGAAGCAAAGGCTTTCCATGGGACCTTGTGGACCACTACCCTAGCCCATTGTTGGTCTAGTGAGCATTTCTCTAATGGCAGTAAGTGTTTCCAGATAGAGAGGTGGTCCAGAAGATATTGGGCTGTGTAGTTAGGGAGGGTAGTTGCAATTATAGAAAGATTTGACCTAGATCTTGCTATACTGGCAACTACTGCTTGGTCTTGGGTTCCCTGAGCACAAAATTGGTCATTTATCTGGTCCCTTAGTAGCTTTGGGTTCAGCTGCTCTATATATTGGAGGGGGATCTTTAAGATAAGTCTTCTCTCTCTAGATATCTTTCTAGAGGTTAGTCTGATTGGGGATCCTGCCAGTGTTATTTCCATTGGGGCATATTCAGCTAAATTTAGGTTTGGCTTTTTTAGAATAACAACCTGTAGTGCTGGACATGCTTTCTGTGTCTTGTTTTGGAGGTTTTGAGCTACCTGGACATAGGTTAGCTTTTGGGGCTGGCCATTCAGTTTCTCTAGTATCTGGTCTAGTTTTTGGTGTACATCTTTGAAGTGAGATTGGATTTCTAGTTTAGATGTAGGCCCAGATGTAGGCCTAGATGTAGGCCTAGATGCAGACCCAGAGGTAGGATTTTCCAGATAGTCAGATAGCAGACCTACAGCCTGTTGGAGCTTTGGTGGGACTTCTATAGGGAGTCTGAGAGCTTGTTTCAGACACCTTTAGGCCCTCTGACATAATATTTTTTGGTAGTTCTGCTTTTTCTGTTTCCATTCAGCTTTCTTATTAAAAAGCTGATCTACCTCATCAAGGCTCATAGAGCTGGCTAGGGAGAGCTTGATAGGAGATGGCTTTCTCTCCATATTGATATTTTTTTTTTTTTTTTTTTTTTTTTTCTCCTCTTTCTAGGTTTTTGGCCAAAAACCTCTCAAAAAGGTAGGGTTTATAAGGTGACCCAAAACTAGAGAAAAGAAGGAAAATAAAAGAGCAGGGTTTCAGGTGACCCCCAACTATATCCAGAGGGTTTTAAGGTATCCCCACAACTAGGACAAAAGAAAGATGACAAGGGAAAGGGTCCAACTTGACCTATTAAATGGGAATATTTAATGGGTAGTGATTTTTCTAGGGAATCACTAAACCATCAGAAGCTTTTGGAGGGAGCTTTCTAGGAACCAGCTTTCTCCAGTAGATAACTATAGGTTGATCCCTCTATTTCTTATACCTAGAACTAGGGCAACTAGCCTAGTGCCTTACCTGTTTTGATAAGGGACTAGTATGCCAATTCTCCTAGTCTAGGGAATAGAGCTAGCTTCCTCTAGTTCTCTAATTTAAAGAAAAGCACAATAGCTACAAGGCAGATACTAAGCTCCTGTTTTCAATGAGGTGAAACCCAGGAAAACACCTACCACTTTTTCAAGAGAAGAGGCAAACTGAAAGGCAATTTCTTATTGTTTATGCAGAGAATATGCCTATATTAACTGCTCTGGTGTGCACGTGCAGCTAGTCCCATAACCCCTGGCCCCCAGTGGGATTTGCCTTAGGCTATTATATAGTCCTAGAGAGCTTCAAGCAGGGATCCAATAGAGCACAGAGGGACTTCACCCTAGCTACTGTACTGGATGTTTTCAAGAAGCTCCTTCAAGCAGTCCTAGTGGTATTTAGATATAGATATATCCAGTAGAGGGACTAGGTTGAACTAGTATCTGCTAAGATATAGGGCTACTCCTTTCCCCTAAGGATGCTGTGCAGGGACCGTGGTGTTGTTGTTGGTATTGTAGCTTGGGCTCAGTTGTTGGTGCCCTAAGCTTTGGTTGGCTGGTGCAAAGCTGCGCAGTTGGTTGGTGTGGGTCTCTGTATTCCGTTCCATGGAATGCCACAACAAAATTTTCAGGGGAAATTCCTGTTTTTGCGCTTGGTTTGTAGGTGATATATGTAGGCTCAGAAGATGAAAATAGGGAGAGATATTCAGCTCAATGAGAGCTATAAGATGATATGGGTTTTGAGGGCGCTGACCCCCTAAACGTAGGGGTCAGTTTGGTCAGTGCGGAGTTGTTTTTCAGGCTATGCTGAAACAACATGGGAGAAACTGGATAACCTACACGAATGTGCTGCCCTGGATACTTATAAGCAGCACTTTGGGCAGATCCTTAGCCTGCATGGGACCCGCCCACCATCTGTTAGAACCGGCTGGGCTTCATATTTCCAACCCAGATGGACAGGTGATATTACAAATTAAAGCTGTTACAATACTGCATCAGCATGCCCAGGTGTGGTGGCCTACACATAAGAAAGGGGGGGGTACTGTAACAGGCCAGAGCCTGTCCTGGATCACATGCAACCACGTGCCCAGCAGTCTATCTACACGAGTTGTCAAGCAGCACGAGCTCTTCCTCTCTTTGAAGCTTTTGGTAGATAGCATCTGGCATCGTTAGATTGAATCAAATCTTGCTTTAGCCCTTCACACTAGTGCCCCAGCAACATTTCAACGCTACATTAATCAGGTCCTACAAGAATACCTTGATGACTTTGTTTCAGCCTATATGGATGACATTATCATTTAAGCGGGACACTCAGTGATCATCACCAGAAGACTAAATTGGTCCTTCAGAAACTCCTGGATGCTAACCTCCAATGTGATATTACAAAGTTAGAGTTTGAACAGGATACTGTGAAGTATCTTAGGTTTATTCTCTAAGCTGGGAAAGGGCTCTGCATTGACCTGAAGAAGGTGGAAGCCATCTGGGCATGGGAAATATCTAAGACAGTAAGAGATGTCTGCAGCTTTATTGGATTTGCTAACTTCTATTGAACCTTTATACCTAAGTTTGTCAAATGCAGCCCTATTGGTAGCACTCACTAAGAAGAATACAATATTTCAGTGGAACTAATCCTGTCAATAAGCATTCACAGACCTAAAGGAGCTCTTCATTACTGCCCCAATTCTGGCAAACTTCAAGGAAGACCGTGAGACCGTGGTAGAGTGTTAGACCTGTGTTACGGAGCGTAGGCTAGTCTAAGGATTTATGTGAGTAGCGTGCTAAGGTCAGGGATCTAGGCGCAACTCGTGGGGGTCATATTGTAGAAGAACTAATCACTGGCACCCCAAGTTTCAGAGCCCTGCGCGGCTTATAAGTATGCGCCTTAGGTCACGTGGACTCCACTGCTGCTGACTAATATATACATGCTTGCGTGTGTAACCTAACATAGAGATAGACTCATCAGGATAGGCCACTGGTGCCATGCTCTCACAAAGACAAGATGACGGCTCTCTAAAATCCTGAGCCTAACTCTCCCAGAAGCTCTCCCCAGCTGAAGTAAATTATGAAATTCATAATAAGGAATTATCAGTGATCATTGGGGCACTTCAAGAGTGGCAAGCAGAGCTGAAGATAGTCCCAAAGTTCCAGCTACTCACTGACCATAAGAACCTCTTTGCTACTTTAATGAGGCATGACAGCTCAATGAACAGCAGATACAATGGGCAGGGATCCTTGCTGAATTTGATTTTGATCTCTGATATAAATATGTATGAGCACGTGACACTAATGGTCTGATAGGACCAACTTCAGGAGAACCCTCAATAAGTTAAGTGGCATACAACAGAGCACGTTGAAGGCTTCGTGTAGGGCATAGATTCATTCCAGGTCCGGGACCTGCAGTAAGGGCATCTCCTTCTTAGTAGGCTACATGCGTGTAGCCGATACCGCCTCGTTCAGCCCTTCTTCCCCTGAAATACATAACATCTATTAATACCCACACAATGCCACTCTGAACCGGAATATATATAATCTCGACTTCGAGCTTCCAGGGTTAAAGGGTGTTACATACAACGGGCATATCAAACAGTGGCCCTCTCTACATGCTCCACGGCCCCTACCTTCTCCGATACATCCAGTGCCTCCTGATCCTTTGACTCGGCGTCCCGATTTCCATACAGCCCAATCTTGTACCACGGCAGCTCAAAAAGCCGGTCCATGCTCTCCAGGCTGCGTCCCGCCGTCTCGGGCACGCTCACCCACACCCAGACGCCACCGATAATCGTCACGGCGCTGAAGAACCAAAACGTGCCTAACGGAGTAATCCCCCCTTGGTCCGCAGGAAGTAGCATATTGGGCACGGCCCGTGAATTCCCATACTGGTTCACAAAGTGCAACGTCATGGCCAGCGAGGTGGATATGGCGCGGATGCGCAGCGGGAACAGCTCTGCCGTCAACAGGTACTGCATGGAGTTCCAGCCCAGTGCCCAGCCGATGCCGGAGATGTACATCATAACGATGGCGCCGCGGCTCACGCTATCCTTGGAGCCAGGAAGCGTGTAGTCCGGATCTACGCCGAGGTCGGGAACCGAGCTGAGGAAGCTGGCTATGTAGATCATGGAGATGGCCTGCAGGGTGATGCCGGCCAGAAGTGCTCTCTTGCGCCCGATCACGTCCACGAGAAACAGCGCGCATGCTACCGCCGCGACCAGTTTGACGATGCCGAAGATGCCCGTCACTAGCAGCCCCTCACTTTTGCCCGTGATGCCCAGCAGTTTGAACAGGTCTGGCGCGTACAGCGTGATAGAACCTGCACCGGACCATTGCGACAGGATCTGCGCCATGCAGGTGAGATACAACCGGTATAGATTTCCGCGGACGAGGAAGGTCTCCTTGACAGCTCCCAGCCAGCCGGCGCCCATGGTGGCCTCCATCTCGGTCTGGTGCGCGGCTTGGATGGCCACAAGTTCGCGCACGACGTACTCATCGTCGACCGGGAGGTTTCGCACGCGTGACAGCGTGCGTGCGGCTTTCTCGTCTTTACCCTTTTTGACGAGATAGCGGGGCGACTCGTGTTGGAAGATGGAGAGAATGATGATGAGGCCGGCGAAGATGATGTGGAGGCTGGTAGGGACTTCCTGGACGACTGTCAGCGGTTGATCGGGATTCGTATTGCGTATGTGCCAGCTTACCCATCGCTTGTGTGTGTTATCACCCATGTTCACCTCACAGCCGTAATTGGTGAAATAGGCCAGGACAATACCCAGGTAGACGAAGCCCGTGAAGACGCAGGTGCAGAGACCGCGGATGGACGGGGGAGCCTAGGCGCATATTTAGTTCTGTAAATCTAAACATTTTTAATGATAAAATTTCTTGCATACTATCTCAGCAAGATACACAGGCCCAACAACCGTGGTCTGGCCCACGCCCAGTCCGGCGATGAATCGACCAGCGTAGATAGCGCCCAGGTTGCCATGAGTGCCCATGAAGATGGCGATGCCGACAATCCACAATACGCACAGTTGCCGCGTTGCCCAGATGCGGCCGATACGGTCGCAGACGAGGAATGCACTGGGATCGAGAGTTTAGCAAACAGTATTGTATTATAGTATCAATCAGGGGGCTTCATACAACAACGCGCCCCCAACCGACCCGATCTGAACCATGGCCGACACATTGCCCTTGATGTTCGTCTGCTCAACAGACGAATACGAACCGAAATGGATCGTTCGCTGAAAATCCTTGGAATTGAATGCGCCGGATATCAGGCCCTCGTCGATACCGCGCGCGGCGCCCATGAGACCGAAAGAGATCACGGCGAACCAGAGGCGCCAGTTGAAGACCTCTCTTGGTTCGGGGAGGTTCCTGAGGCGGAAGATATTGACTGGTTTCTTAGAGCCGGCCATTTGATCTCAGATGATTCCGAATCGCAACCGATGCGTCCCTAATGCGTTATGTATGTAGACATAGTGGAAGGTCATACACAGACCGGCCGACTCCTTGTAGGACGGGGTTAGCTGTGCCCTTTTAAATCTCGGTCCAGTCCACTGCCATCCTTCACATGCATTCACCGTTCGCCATGTCTGTCCTTGGCTCCTTAGCTGTTCCCGTGTCCCTGACCTGTTCCTATCCTCCTCGTCCCACGCCCGTCCCCGCGGGGAGAAGTCAAAGCCTATAGTATAACGTGGGGGAAGGCGTGACGGCATGACACGACTACGGGAGACAAGCGTCGGGCCTTCTCCAGTCACAGAAACGCGGATGTCTTGGCAGTGCTTGGCTGCAGAATCGAGGAAGACAACTGGAGTAAATGGCAATTAAGAGGAAGCTTGTGACTGTCAGCAAGTGCTCCGGGGGAAATCATCCACGGCGCCAAGTCAAGAATCAACGCTCACGATGAGCACGTTCCGTCTCGCTGACAGGCTTTGATTCGAACAAACGGGATAGTCCATCTGCTATTGGATGCGGAGATGGAGAATAAGAAGCGCAGCATCTCGTATCCATGAGCTCAGTTAAGCCTTCTGCGTTCAAATCAGGCGCGTCCACTGTGTACATCAAACTGATGCATTCAGGAAAGCCTCCATGTTGCCCAACGGTACTTCATACTCGACACTCTTCCAGATCCCATTGATTCTCTCGACAACCTCATCCAACGACCTGCGCTTCAGCCTGTGCAGTCTCTGCCGCAGCTGCTCAAACCGACTAGCCCCCACGATATGCAAGTTTGGTGCGGGGGATGCCGAGTCCTTTGAGATCTGGCCCCACGTGTCTAACAGCCAAGAATAGGTAAATATCATCTTTTGTATGATATTTAAACTTCGCCGTAGTAATTTGTAGCTGACACACAATGACAATCAACTTCTGTAGACAAAGCAACATCCCTCATAGCCTCAAAATAGAGCTGCGAGTGCTGTCCATGCCCACTGTCCAGAAATGGAACGGGGACAGATATAAATGTTCTAGGATGATATACCAGAGTACATCGGACATAAAGCATAACTCCTAATGGCACTAAATTTCCAAGCTGTCATTATCATGATATTAGTGCAGTCAATTTCTCATCGACATGGCCCCCATATTTAAAACATAAATGCTATAGTCAAGGGCATTTGAGCCTTGAGATGTTCACTCCACATTTCTGAGAAGGTTGTTACCTTGCTTGCAATAAGCTCCACGGATGAATTAATTACCCCTTTCGGCGTAGCGTATATGTTACGCATCACGTGGTAATATAACACAATTAGAGGATAGCGTCTGCCACTGCTGACCGCTTTCGCTTACCTTGTGCACGTGCCAACACAGCAGCCTGGCTACCCGAATAGGAAAGATCGCCACGTGCCTCCTACAAAATCTACGACCCGCGGGGAGCCTCTGGACCACCGGCAGATCAGATAACCTAGAATTTGTCAAAAGAACACCTGGTTTTTTCCAAGGAAATGCTGGATGTACATAAGGATGGAATCTAAAGCAGCTTTACCTCCCTCGGAGGACGGAAAATGGGCAGAAATGGAGCCCGTGTTTGAGCATATACATGTCGTGTCCGAGGAAACACTTGATCGGATCTCGAGAGGCTCGCTGGGGAAATTCACCCTTCAATGTGAAGATGATCAGTATGATTAACTCGTCTCCAAACCTTACAAGAACCCAAAGACAATGGTCTAACTTTGCAAAGGAAGGTGGACCGGGCATTTCGGAGTCTGCTGGAGACATTCTCAGAAGAGACTACTTCCCAAATGCATACAGCGGCAGCGTCTAATGCCTTGAGTGCATTTCTTGAAGCTGGCCTGGTTTCTCAAAATGAGAAGACAAGGCAGCTTGTTCTCTCAAGTGAAACGTGGTTGGCCGTTTTCGAGGTATTTTTGAGTCGTTTCGAATATACGAAACCGAGGCCAATGAAGCAAGTTTTACTCTCTTTGGCGAAGCTCTTGGCCAGACAGGTTGAAGAAACCCAAACTATTTTCATTAAGAGAAAAATCGGAGATGCGACTATCCCCAGTATCGTTCTCGGCGAGCCGCGTTCGCGGTTGAGAGCGTCACTTGTCTCCTGGGAGATTTTTATTCGCAAGAAGATTTTCTCGCCTGGCCACCTAATTTCTATTGTCCGCAGCTGGCTTTTTGAACATCATGAGATGTGGCTACCGATATTCCACGAAGATTGCGAGGCCCTCGGTATAGATGACTCTCAATTTAAGAACCAGATTCTGAGGAACAGTACCATCGACAACCGGCTTGATGATGCTGTTATCAAGGTTCTTCTACAAGGACTTCTAACCCATTCAAAAAACATGGACATTGCTTCGTTAACAGGTGCAATGATTGCTGCTCTTTTGCAAAAGATCAAAACCGATTTACCCGTTGAATATTCTAGCTCGAATGATTCCACTTTCTCATTACTCTGGGTGACGCCAGTAAAGCGAATCATGCTCCAAAATCTGGACGCTCTAGATACTTTCTCTAATTATGTTCTTGATCGTCTTTTTGCTGTTGACCCCAGCGGGTTCAAAGTCTTCATAAGCCAACTACCTCTGAAGAGTCTTCTCACAGGCGACATGTCTGATGCTCCACCTGAAGAGTTTGTCGTTCTCTTTGCAGCATTGCAGGTTGGCAAGAAAAATGGCCTAGTCCATGAAGACCGTAAGTTGTTGATACTTGGCATACCAATGCTCATTCCAGGGCTTGCAGACTTACCTTAGTATTAGATTACCTCCTCAAACCCGGCTCTTCTAAGAAGGATGCTGGTGAGCCATTCGTCCTGAACAGCGAGATAATTGGCAAATTTCTCCTCCACAGGGAGCCTAGCATCAGAGTAGCAGCACTCTCTCTGTTGATTATGGCACCGTCAACGACGAAACCCCTGACCCCATCGGCGATATCTGCGATTATCAACGGTCTTCCGACGATGCATGCAGATCCTGATCCTTACTACCGAGGTGAAATATTGTATTTGACACGCAAACTTATCCTCCGTCTCAAAGGAGGGGGTGTCTTGAAGAACCTGGAAACACCCCCAGCAGGCACGAAGACAACGGTTGAGCGAAGTGACCAGGAGACTCAATTTTACCTCAAGACCTATATTAACTCCCTGAGCGCTGAGTTACGGCCGACCGCTTCCTACCAGCGTCACATAACAGCACTTAAAGCCTTAAGTTTGATACTGGAATCGGGATTGGATTCTCGAGTCAAAATTGAAAATCCGGATAAAGCAGAGAAAGATGTGCGGTGGAAGTTTAGTATGGACATCTTTCACCCTAGACTGCTCAGATCACTCATAGACCTTCTTCTTGATCCCTTCGATGACGTGCGAGCAACATCATTGTCCATTTTGAACAGTTGTCCACAAGAAACTTTAATGAAGGGTCTTTCGGAGATCGAAGGCCAAGTGACATTGACGGATGCCTTGGAAAAGGCCGAGAATATAGCGAGCAAAACCAGCAGAGCTGACCACGCGGACACTGTTGCTCGCTTATACCATATCCTTTTCACTTCAGCCGAACTAGGCCGTTTGGATGAAGAGAATGGAAATTGGTGGTCAAGTAAGACGGGAATCGTCAACACTATTTTGACAAAAGTAGAGCAGAAATTGTCACTACCAGGTGGACTTTTCAACTCTTCCATGCGAGATGCACCTCTCCATGGTTATCTCTCGGGCCTTAGGTTTGTTTTCAATCTCTAGATAAAAACTCTTTCAACTGACATATGCAGATACATTGTGATGACGCCCAAATTTTATTCGCTGATCTGTGAACAATCGAGTAAGACCTATAGTACATGGCGCTCCACACATCTTAGAATACAGTCGATCTGCAACAAGATTTGGCTCGAAGTGAAGCCCGTCCTTTGCGTTGATTCACCTGAAGGTCACACTGATGAACCGGTCGAGGACTTGGCTGTCGGACCAAAGGATATCCTTTCTTATTCGTGGCGCGCGCTGCGTGAGTCGAGGTCTGTGTCTGTCTCAAATGTTTTGTAACCCCAACTAATTATTGAGTTAGCCTCTTACTCCATGCAACGCTTGCCAATTCCGCGTATGGACCAAGGG
Source organism: Monascus ruber (assembly GCA_002976275.1). Lineage (NCBI taxonomy): Eukaryota > Fungi > Ascomycota > Eurotiomycetes > Eurotiales > Aspergillaceae > Monascus > Monascus ruber. The sequence continues at coordinate 2,638,008 of PSNO01000001.1, read as the reverse complement.
GGGAAACTGGTCTAACTAGAGCCGAATACGAAAATATCGGCACCGCGAGCTTTATTCAGCTGGCTGAGTTGCGACACAGGGGAGCATTTTCGACTGTTTCTCAAACTTTCGCCACTTGTTGCCAAAGATGCAGCCAATCCAGTGATCCAACCATCTCCTCACTGCCTCAGGGATGGTATGAGGTAAGTTGAGCAGTTCACAGTGGGCTATCCAGAAAGCACAACTAAGACGATACAGGAAGCGAGGAAGCTCATATATGCGACTGCCTCGAAACTCACACGACGGTCAGCTGGTCTGCCTGCCTTGATCACTGGTATCCTCCTGTCTAATCCCGGAGGACCTCTATTTCAACGCGTCATGACTGAGCTTCAAGAGATATCCCGCATGCCAGCAAAGAACGATAGCAGCACCCAGAACATTGAACTGCCTCAAGTGCATGCAATGAATTGTCTCAAGGATATTTTTGCTAATAACAAGCTTGGTCCTCAAACTAAGCCGTTTATTATCCCCTCTCTGACTCTATCAGTTGACCGTATAGGATCACCCATGTAAGTACCTCGCTTTCAAATTCTGCTTTTTATTTGATTAAGAGAATCAGGCACTGATATGTTATTCTAGTTGGAATCTTCGCAACGCCGGACTGATGCTATTCCGAGCTTTGCTGGGCCGGATGTGTCGATCAATTTCTGGGTCAAGCTTTGGTTTTGGTGGCAGCTCAGGTTCGGAACCGGGTGCAAGAGTTTCGTTCCAAAAGTATCCCGACCTTCCACAGCTGCTGTCCCGTCTTCTCGCGCCATCCAGCAAAGGAACTGAAATCGGAGACAATGCGTCGGTGACCGAGCGAGTCTTCCCAGCCCTCGAACTGATCGGCGAAAAGGTTCCGTTTCCTGGCGACGATACCAGTGTCCTTCGTAAATTGGTTTTGCAGCAACTGAACAGTCCGGTTTGGGCAATTAGAGAACATTCAGCTCGGGTGTATGCGTCACTATTGAGTCGGTCCGATATCCTGACTGAGATACAGTCTCTTCTTGATATCGAAAGAGACCAGACAGCCCAGAACTACCTGCATGGGAAGTCTCTCTGCATTCGATACGCTTTGAGTAGATTTGCATCTGCTCCGGTTGTGCTCTGGAAGGGTTCGTGCTCTTTTTATTTTCCTGGAGAGTAATTATCTAATATTGTTCAGGAAATATTGGAAAAATAATGTCTACCGTAAGGCACTCATTTGCGGCCTTATTTCCTTCCGCCAAATCTCCAGTCGTTGCGGCGTCCTTGATCGAGGTCTTAAATGACGTGGTTGAAAAGAGTATAGCGTCTGGAGAAGCAGGTATGTCCACTGTCATTCTGCGTTACACCCAATTGCTAAGATGTTTCAGGGAATATCACTTCACTCCTTGAGCATGTGTTCGAGGAATATGATTTTAATGGAATTCTGGACTACTTGTTCAACTCGTCAGACCCATCCTGGAGTTCTTCCAGTACAACCCGTGCTTCTTCTCTGCTGCGCAGAGCGCTATCGTGGACCGTCATTCTTAGAATGTTCGCTTCAAACAAGTTGGATGAGTTGGAGCCATTCTTGCGTAGTGTCTCGGCATTCGACCCCAATGCAGGCCGTTGGCTTTTGGAGCGAATGCCAGATCTCTTTGGAGAAGACGAGTCCCATAAGGGAGCTTTACTCAAGCTTTACTCGTCGGTTATTCTGAGCAGTTCTTCGGATCTTGTGAAGGCAACAGCTATTTTGAACCTGGCCTCTATTTTGGAAGCGTTCCTGGATTTTCACCACGGTATTACTCATTTTCCCGATCTCCCTCGGGAAGACCTAGAAAGACAAATCGAACCCGGAACAGCTGTCGAGACATGGAATAGAGAGATGACCGATGCGGCATTACGTCTCCAAGGCTGTTTTCTCGCCGCGAAAGCCATCTCTCATCAGTGGCAGTCTCCTTCGGCGGAATTTGAGCTGGAGCTTCAACAGTGGACGATAAAGCTGCGATGTGCACTTCAAGAAGAGACAGTGAGTTTTTTTTTTTTTTTTTTTTTTTCCCACGACTCTCCGGATCTAAGTTGACAGCAGAACTTACCAAATATAGGAATTTACTACTAGACATGCCGCTGTAGCCTCATCATCGGCTTTCGGACGTGCTTTGCGACTTCCAGGTAGTTCTGCCCGAGTCGATAATGTCTTCCTTGATATTTATCTCATTCTGTACGACATGCTTAACGATGACGATGAAGAACTCCGTGATATGGCCGCAGCCACAGCTTCTTGGGTTCTTTCGTATTCATCAATTAACCATTCTAAAGCTGTTTCCCTGGCTCCTTTGAATGCGAGTGAGCTCCTTGCGGAGTTCATCACCACCAACTACTCGACATCGCAAATCCTTTGCGGTAAGATCTTCCATTATATTCTAGGTCAGGTGCCCAGGGTCAGCGATCGCCTTGGAAAAGTGAACCTCACACCGGTTTCGGACCTTATCTCAGAATATCGAAAAGAGAGTACCGTCTTATTCGTGGAAGAGAAGCAGAATCTCTTCATCGATGATGTTCGCGAGGCTGAACTGTGGTCCAAGTCCATTCATCTGCTCGCGGAAGCATCCTACAATGATGGCCGTACTCTTAATGAAGTCTCCACATGGGTATCAGAAGGATTGGCCTATCTGTCTGCAATTACGGCTGACGGGGCTGGTAAAGATGGGCCTCTCGGCTGGACTTCAAAGCCTGAGATATTCACCCTGGGCGTGCGGGTGATTAGCATTGCAGGGGCCCTGGTATCGCCTAGATTCTCCGCACAGAAGCTTTTGGGATATGACTATCAACGAACGCTGAAAGAGAAGCTGCAATTGCTGCAGAGACATGGACTTGCTGCATCCATGAATGGTGACTGGCTTTTGAGGATACAGGCTGCTTTGGAAAATTCGTGATGCTATAGACATGATAGATTGGAATAGAGCATTTGCATTGTAGATATAGATTATGTTGTGAAAAAGAAAGTTGTGGTCCTGTCATTCACTTTCATCTGGCCTAATTTTCCCATGAAGAGAGAGTAGTGTCCCCAGCTTGTCCTCTTGCAACACGTACAAATCATTCGCCAACGTTTTCTCACCAGAAACAGAGAGATAGGCAAAAGGCACGTAAGAGAAAGCAAAATTCTACGAAGTATATCGAATTCAGGGTGCCTTACTGAGGTTTATATCATACACTGACTAGTTTCTCCAAGGTGCATGTCGAAAACGAAAATGCCCTCCACCAACCTGACAATTTTCATCATCATAATTGTCGTCGCAGCCATCTCCATCCTAGTTTGGGGTTTCTACCGAAGCTGGCCCGCGCGTATCAATAAACATCTACGAGATAGAAACCGAGAGGAACTACCCAGCACAACCAGACGCGGGAATGTATATCGAATCGAGAGACGGCAGCAGAATACTGCTACCGCTCCTGCAGCTACAATAACGCAACAACCCTCCAGATTAGAGGTGCAGCTTACCTCACTGCTCACGACTGCCGAAGAGTTCATCAGGAGGAGAGATAAAGATAGATCCCGGGCACACAGACCGGGTTCCTCACGAACAACGACCGAAGAGATCGACTGGAAGAGAGACAGAGATAGAAGCCGGGCATGCAGACAAAGTTCCAGACGAAGTTCAACCAGAAGCTTCAGTCCATATTCTAGACGAAGATCTAGACGAAGATCCAGACGAAGCCTCAGAAGAAGCTCCAAACGAAGACACACTTCGCGGGCCAGTCGTGCTGGGGATCCACGCAGAAGGCGGAATTCGGACCCACAGAACAATAATGATAATGGCAATAGCCAAACTCAATCCGCTGCGCGGAATAATTCTGTTCAGGATGAATGGGGAAATGGGAATGGTGGTTGGAATAACAACGCTGGGTCAACGAGAGGGCAAAATGACGCCAGTCCAGGCCGGCAGGCTGCCGACGCTATTGCTGCTGAATACAACAACAATGCCGACAACAATGATGGAAACAATGGAGGAGGATGGAAGGCTGCTGATGCTCTGGCTGCTGAATACAACAACAATAACAATGATGGAAATAATGGGGGAGAATGGCAGCCTGCTGATGGGCTTGGGGGAGCAGATTCCTCGCCGGTGATGGAGATGAACAATGACTATGACCAGGGGACATTTAATTCAGATGCAGGAGGTGCTCCAGAGGGCAACTGGTGATGTAAGTAGACCAGGATATATTAGAATCAGGAGGTTGCCTGCTTGATAGATTTGGGAGATGTTTGAAGCTCTCACGCAAGAAGCTTTAGTCAGCAGTTTCAGTGACGTTGAGTTTCCCCGCGGAACTTGCAGCTCCTTGTTCCTTGTTCCTTAGAAGGTCCCAGTGCCCTTGCTGCTTCTCCATCATCTCCTGTTTTCCCATTGACTGGCATTATCTGATCTGGAGGAGGGTGTGTCTGCATTAAGGTCTGCATTGCCTGTGCCCTCATTCTGCCCATCATCCTCTTCTCTGAGCGTCGACAAAGCGCCCGAGGCTGCAACCACCATGTGGAACGACGAGGACAACAATCCGTACGGCGCGTTTGAACACAACGAATCTCATTTCTCTGATTCCTTGCACTCAGCATCAATCTCCCCTAGTGAGTATCGTGCCACGATTGCATCGGAATAGTGTGTTCGCGACTCCTTCTTTAACCTACTTTCAGCTCTTATCGACCGCGAAGCCAGCCCGTCTCCGAGCGCACACTACAGCGATGACGCCCCTGATTACGTTACAAATGAACCCGATCTTAGCGACGAAGATGGCCCAGAATATGGTGCTCAGTCTGCTCCTGGATACCGCCGGAAGAGTGTCTATGACAGTCGCATAGAGCAGATCCTCTACGAAAACCTGGACATGCCGATCCTTATCACAGACGCCGGGAAGAACCATGAAGGTGGTGGGAGTTTCATTGTCTATACCATACGGACCGGTGTATGTTCTCATCGACAACCTTACTGTGAGAGACGAATTACAGCTGACGGGTATGCGGTGATAGGATCTAGAAGTCCGACGGCGATACTCGGAATTCGCTTCTCTTCGACAGACACTGGTCAGCCTTCATCCGACTCTCATCATTCCTCCGATTCCCGAGAAGCATACGATGGCGGATTATGCGGCTAAGCCTACAAAGGCAAAGGAGGATACATCTATCATCGAGCTCCGAAAACGCATGTTGGCTGTCTTTCTGAACAGATGCCGCCGCATGAAGGAGGTCCGGGAAGATGGTGTGTGGTGGAGATTTTTGGATCCTAACGTTAGTTGGGTACGTGGGTGAAATGAAATAAATCCTGCATGGATGGAAATAGGTATACTGACGGTAGAACCAGAATGAGGTTCTCCATTCTTATCCCGCGTCGTCGGTACCTAAGAACAACTTGAAAGCACCCCCGCTGGATCCTGCGAACCCAACGCCAGCACATACCTGGTTGCCAGTCCCCTCTTCATCCGCAAAGCTCAAGTCAGGTGCTGCACCCTCCGGTGACGACGTCCCATCGTCAAGTACAGCTGGCTCCCAGATTCTGCCGCGTTTCCCACCTGACTCGCGTCAGCTGAGTGAAAAGGAGCTGGATCCTTATTTCATCAATTTTGAGGCGGCCACTCGGGAGATGGAGTTGCTCCTACAGGGCAGTTTAGAAAAGGTGAACCGTCGGACATTGGCGCACCTGTCGTCTCTGTCTGCGGACTTGATGGAACTTGGAGCGCGATATAATGGCTTTTCCCTTTCCGAGCAATCACCGACCGTAGCTGCAGCAATTGAACGCATCGGCCAGGCAGCGGATACGTCGTACATTGAGACAGAGGAGTTGTCTGGTTCTTTGAGCGCGAGTTTCGCAGAGCCAATGCGGGAAAGCGCGCAATTCGCGAGCGTCGTTCGAAGTGTTCTCCGGTATCGGGTTCTGAAGCGGGTGCAGGAAGACATGACTCGCGACGAATTGGCTAAGAAAAGAACATTGCTTGATTCTCTCGAAAAGAGTGAAATGGAAGCAAAACGGATCGAGCAGTATCTGAACCGCACAGCTCCTCAGCCTGCAAGGAGGAGCCAACGCTCATTATCTACCTCGTCTGCCGTTACCAGCGGCGATTATGAGACTGAAGCTCGCCCAGGTAGTACGGAAGATACTGCATCGATTGACTCGGATTTCCCACCGACGCATGGGGAGAATGCGACCATACCGCCACTCGCGTCCCAGGTTACAGTGCCAAAAAGGACAGACCCATCTGCATTGACTCATGCCCACCGAAAAACTTCCAGTGGTACCTTCATGACCAACAAGATATTCGGCCGGATTAGCCACGCTGTTCATGGCTTCGTGGACGTCGATCCGGAACGGACACGTCGCGACCAGATCGGAAAGACAAAAGAGAGTCTAGTACATTTAGAACAGGCACTGGAAGTATCAGAGAAGGACGTCAAGGATGCCAGCGCAGGGGTCTTGCGTGATCTGAAACGGTTCCAGAAGGACAAGGAAGCCGATCTTCGACGATACATGGTTCGTACCGTTTGATGCTATTTCTGACAAGTTCCAGCGAGGAGATGACGATGTACTGATAATGGTTCTTCCTATCATTAGGTCGCATATGCCCGATGCCATCTCGACTGGGCCCGGAAGAATCTGGAGACATGGACGGAAGCGAAAGATGAAGTAGATAAGATCGTTGTCCGATAGGCATATAGGGGATTCGGTTGTAACTTCTTATGTGGCATGGCTCTAATCTGGGAGTTTGGAGTTCGACGGTGGTGGTTCACTTGTTTTATTTCGATTGATGGCACCGCCCTTTCTTCCCAGTTTCATGATTGCTTCCTTTATGGAATTGGGTCCTGGTAGGCTAGGTGAATGTCCACTTCTTACTTAGACAGCTTATGCCCCCTGTCTACTGGGAAGTCATGGTACTGTCGTCTTGTGATTCATCTATGCGGGAAGGTCTATAGAGGATATCTATTCAACATCTTACCTTTTGAGTTGCCTTTATCTTGTTTCATGATTTCCATTTACTCGGGAGTCTTCTCATCAGCAGATGACATGAGCAGTAACTAGTATTGCTTGGTGAGATTTGAATATCTATCTCTATGAACGAACAGTGACAATGGACAATTAGTGCTTGGTATGCATTAATGATATGATACATGGGAATATGTAGGGCAAATCATGAAACGTTTAATCAAAATATATGACCGGATTCTGCATTCGATATTTCCTCCAGGGACAGGGGTTGGCATCCAGATACGAACACTGCTGAGATGCATCTCAACCCCCTGACCAAGAACTGATAGGATATTTAATTAGACCCGGTGACCAGGCTTATAGGGGCCTGATATGTGCATGGTTCCCAGAGCTCTTCTCTCCCTGCTGATACCGACCATCCTTCAACAAACTGGGACCGATATCAAGCACGCTGATTTCACTCTCGCTCATGACGGTACAGCGTCGTCTTCTCGGGTTCAGCGGAGCAGAAGCAGCAATAGTAACCAGGCCTTTTGCATTTGTTGTACTTGCTCCACTTCCATCCTTGTTGAGATGGCGTCCCTTGTTCTGCTGCTGAGTCCTCTTGATGCCAATCTCCTCGTCACTGCTCGACGGCGTCTCGTGTTTAGAGCGGGAACCAGACATCCTCAACCGACCCGAAAAGTTGTTCCAGACACCCGAAATCTTCTCTCTCTGCGGAGGGGACCTGGGTTCCAGGATAGCTGACTCGATCATCCTTCTATCTTCGTCTGAGTCGCTGGGGCTGGTATTGGGATTCTTGTAGTTCGATGAAGGGGTCACGACGATGTCTGTGTCTAGTTGGATGAGGACTTGTTTTGGACGGCGGATATCGATGGGTTGTGAGCGTTTGCGAAGGGCCGAGGGGATTTTGAAGGATGTGTTTGATGCATTTGATGTCGTTGAGGATGGGGAGATGGGTGTCGATGGGGAGGATGTATCTGGTGTTATGGATGTGGAAGTCCACCTCCCTTCTAATGTGATTCTATGACCATCCCCGGGTCGAGTTAAAGATTCCCTTGTCGGCGATCTTGAAGCTCTCTCGTTGACCGCGTTATATGCTCGTCCGAGCACCATATCGTCGTCACCGTCGTCGTAGCTGTCAGCTCTTCGGCGTACAGCCGGAAGATTCCCAGCCCTAGTCTCCGAGTAGAAGGGGAATCGCCCCCACAGTTCTTCCCAGGTGCTTTCCTCGAGCTCATTTTCGTTCTTTTTTGGATGCGACGAGCAGGGACTTTCATTTCTCTTGCCTCTAACGTTCATTTTGCGGCAAGGATTCGTGTTGAGCTTGGCCAATATCGTTCCCTCCTACAAAGCCCTGGAGCTATGGATGTCCAGGTGTGCGGGTATGAGTATCTGCAAGGCTGCTATAGAGCCTATCCCTGAACGAGGGAGTAAACACAGAACTGATAAATGAACGAGGTAGTGGAGTAGATATATCCTGTGCAGTACCTGCATGAAAGCCGACAGTGCAATCTGGTACATGTACAAAGAGATACTTGTATCCCGGTATATCTTAAATATTAAACCATAACAGGTCAGCCGGAAAGGACACATTTACTATCTCGCCAAAGTCTCCTGGACTCCGTCGTAGGCAACAGTCAAGGATGGATGACCTCGAGCCTTGTGATGCCTGGATGCTATTATTGGAACGGAAGAAATGGTCATCTGCCCCAATGGCTTCTAAGCCACTCCAGCAGGAGTAAGAATGGAGTCCAAGAGTATTATAAAGAGAGGTAATAGTAGGTCATAGTAGACTCCTGTCTGGGGCTGGAATAAGGCAGGGCGTGCTCCTATCCTTCGTATGGACAGGCACAGATGACCTCTCATGGCAGCCCAATCCGGAGAGATCATTCTGGTCTACTCTGTATATAATAAAGGTCATATCAATAGAAGTTTGCAAAATGCACTCTAACTCTGATTATTGATACTATGCCTGGTCGAACCCTAATTCCGTTAACCACTGCAGGCCACGCTGCCATGCATGAACCGGGGGTCAAAGCATGAAGTTTGGCTCTATTGAATAGATCAATGCTGTATGTCAGAATATTCCCACGGACAGATTCTTTTAAGAGCTATACTCTACCATGTATGCAGTGTCTATGTGCAGCGTCTATATATAGCGTCTATATACAGCTTACATATGATAAATGCCCCTACAACGAAACACCCTCTAGCTGTGCACCGGAAACCTTGTCACTGTGTAATTGTTCCCTGCATGCTTGACATGTCTGGATAGGAGCTCTCCAAATGCCATAGACACGGGATGGGTGCCGAAGGGCCATGGATGATGGAGAGCTGGTCTGGGGGCATTCTGCGGTCCTTGGTTTCCTTGAAGAATAGAATTACATGGATTAAGTCTACTCCAATTATATCACCTTCCCCTCATTGTGACAAAGCTCGGTAGGATCTGAAGCGTTCTATCCGAGTGCTAAGCAGTTATCCGACGAGGTGATGCTGATTGATTGCCAATGCGACGGATACTGGAAGTCGGAGAGATTAGTATCCTTCAAGAGTGATTTACTGCTTCTCTTTGGTGTGATCCCAGAATTTACTTCTTGGCGACTCCGCGGGTGCTCAGCGCGTATTCTACACGTTGGGAATGACGGGAATTCCTGTGTACAGTGTCTATAACCATTGCAGCGCGGGCAGCACAGGTCAATACATGGCTAACCAATTCATCCAAGCCAGCGCAGCAGACTGTGCCCTCGTTGTCGGATTCGATAAGATGCGTCCCGGTGCCCTCACGCGGATTTATAAAGAATCCCCAGTGCAGGATCCTGACACGGTCCACGGAGTTTATACCTAAGGGCCAAGGCTTCGGCTGGCTGGACGCCTCAATTGCATGCGAATGCGCAGGCTGAGTATCTGAGAAGCATGGAAAGAAGGGAGCACGACCAGAGCACTTTGCAGCTATTGCTTCTATTCTTGATTATTTCTTCCAGATATGGATAGGGCATTCAATAGCCTTTCTTAGCCTCGACCAACCCCGCAAATTCCCCGCGTGGAGTAAGAAAGCGGGGACAGGGGATATTTAATAAGTCAACGAACGATGGCCCTCGGATGCTCAGCCGATATGTTGGCGCCTTATTGGATCTAATCCGGATCGTTTCTACTCCACAGCCTGAGAATAATAGGTTGTTCTTTGACTTTGATGCCTTTTCTCGGAATGCGTTGGATCTTTCGCAGTATGCGGATATTCCTGGACTGGAGACGATTCAAGCGCTGGAACATGGTCGTCATGGAGGCGTAGCGCCTCTGTCGATGGCGCGCAGTAGCGCTCTCATTCATTCCCAACGCGGTCGTTGCGCTCTCGCAACTGCATTTTGCCAAGTTTTCGTCGACGACAGAGCGTCATCGTGGTCCTCACGTTACGAGGAACGGGCAGAGTCTTGCGCGGTATCTGTGTATTTTTGCGAAGGACTCGTTGAGCGATAGGTTGGATGTGCTTAAAGGAGCATTCGGATGAGAACCATGGCCAGCTGAGTAAGGACGAGCTGGCGCGGGGCTCACTGCATTGTCTTCTTCTGCTAGGATCTATGGAAAGGCTGATCGGTCTAATATCCGTGGGACTCTTGAGGTGTTCAGCCTCTGCCAGAGCGAATGACATGTCTTGCTGGCGGGCAGGAAATGCAAAGGCGTTGAACTCGAGCACCTCCGACGACCTTATGCATTCTACCAATAGACCGAGCATCAGGACCGGGTGACCCTGATGCTTTCCCTTGTGGCGTATCCAATGTTTGAAGCACCAAGTAACTTGGCCATGAAAGCCGAAAGCCTTCTTCCCTCATAGATATAAGCCATTTCCACTTCCCGTACAGTCTGCAGTACCGGGCGTGAATATAGCAATACATCCAACGCGGATCCATGGCGAGTTATGCGGAGTATGCGTGCAGCATCGATTCCACGACGTCACCAAAGGCCAATTCTATCGGCCGGGTCACAAGAGAATGCCGAGAAAAGTGATAAGCCAGCAGCGTCTATTTGGCGCAGTACTCCACGTCTCCATCCGGCCAAAGCGTCTCTTATCTCCAGTCGACTCCAGCAGAGATGATAATGAACCTTGTGACTCCGCAGTGATAGCACCTCCTGATTGCAAGTAATAGCACCCGGCACATGTCTCCGTGTTAGCAGCCATCACGCCGACGACACTCATGGCGGGAGACACACCGCGTGTTGCCAAACGATCACCAAATGCGTATGTGGAAGAGAAGCCGGGGAAACGCAGAGCTACCCGAGAATCATAATCGCTGACCTTCCGCAGCTGCGTTCGATGCCGGAGGCAGAAGATCAAGTGCTCGGGATCCCAGCCGTGTGATGGCTGCAGCAAGCGCAAGCTCTCCTGCGTGTTTAACGAGCGAGACCAGAAGATCTTGGTGACCCGGGGGTGAGTCTGCGCCCCTTCTGAAAGGAGAGAAAAAAAAAAAAAAAAAAAAGAAAGAGAAAGAGAAAAGATTCATTATCGCCCAGGTACATCCTCGACCTGCAGGAGAAGATCTCCCGCATGGAACAGGGTGAAAATGAGCAGGCAGACCCCAGCCCTTTCAGCTCAGATTACAACAACCAGTCTCTTGGTCAGTCCGTCCTCCGGGCCGTGGGAGCAGGGAGCAGTCCTAACGAGTCGTCTTGTTAGACCCGAAGGATAGCGAGGGTGCGCCTGGTCTTGCCAGGCATAGCCCTCCACCCGACGACCACGACGACTCGCATGAGTTGGAAGATACAGAGTCAAGCCTGGCCAACCCGTTGTCATCAGGACCGCCGGCTTTCACGTCCGGTGTAAACGGGAGAACGTGTGCGTCAATGCCTGCCTGCAGAAAGCCGGACGTCCTCTCTGACCTGATCTGACAATCCGTGCGTGTAGTCTATATGGGAACCTCTTCCAACTGGTCGTTCACTCGACGAGTCCTCAGCATGACGCATGCGCATCTCTATCATGAACCCCTGCCATCGGAGGCTCTGCTTTTTGACGGAACCACCTACGACCTGGGATGGGATGGTTCACGAACAACGCCGAATCCCGACGTCCCAATCCTCCCGACCTACGACCATGCGCTGTACCTGATCAATGCCGTGAAATTTCGCTGCGGGCAGATGTACCACCTATTCGACGATGACGACTTCATGGCCTGCTTACATCGGTTCTATTCCGAGCCCAGAGGCACTGCGGCAGTGAGCCTGTGGTATATCCACTTCCACCTTATCCTGGCATTCGGAAAGGGCTTCGTTCAACAGAAGAGCCAGGGCAAAAGACCCCCGGGATCAGAGTTCTTCAGTAAAGCCCTTCGACTGCTTCCAGACCCCTGTTCTCTGTGGTACAATCCTATCGAATCAACAGAGATTCTCTGCTGCATATCGCTTTACTACCAGTCCCTTGACTGCCGGCAAGCGGCGCACAGCTATGTATGTCCCTCCACCCTCGCTTACAGGCCGGTCAAGCTGATCCAAGTTCCAGATCGGCCAGGCCATGCGGTTGGCCATGGCACAGGGCATGCATACCCGCATGCCGGCCGAATCCCTCGGAGAGAATATGGTCCAAAGGTGCCGCAAAATCTGGTGGACGATCTACATTCTGGACCGAGAGATGACTTCCCTGATGGGCCTGCCGCAGTCTATCAACGATGACCATGTGCATACGGACCTACCGGTGTTCCCAGGCTCTGTCCTGAAGACCGCGTCCCTCCACATGCATATCAAGCTGTCGCGCATCACGGCAGAGATCAACAGCAGTAAGTAACGGTGGCTGATTGCCTTTGACCGAGACCGTCTCTAAGAACAGAAAACAGCGGTATATGCCTTTGGCGGACGGCTCAATCGGACCTTTCTGCTCAGCACCAAGGCTGCTCTGGCGAACATTGCAGGGCTGGCAGACGAGCTCCGAGACTCGTTCCCCTTACATCTAGACCAGGCTGTCAGCGGTGTCTCGAGGATATCCGCATACCTGCATCTGTTGTATCACCAGGTCCGTGTCTCTTGTTGCAGGATACCTCGAAGATAGCTAGCCAAGCTGACCACGTAAATGGAACTATCCAGTGCATCGTTCTCGCCATCAGACCGCTACTATTCTGCTTTCTCAAGATCCGATTCGAATCCCCCGGCAAATGCCAGGAAACGCTGGATTCCTCGCGCAACGTCCGCAACCTAATACAGACGTGCATTGACTCTGCCCAGCAGATCGTCAGCATCCTGCACAGTCTTCAAACCCAAGGGCTCCTTGGTGAGCCGATGGATGCCTCTGCGCATGCATCCGGGCGTATGCTGACTTCACATAGAAACATTCCTCCCCTTCGACCTGGACTCCGCTTTCGTGTCCACCGTCGTCCTCCTCATGGGCCCGGCAATCGAGCCCCGTCGGCTGGAGCCCCATGCCGCTTGGCTGGACAAGGCGCACTCGGTCTTCGAAGAGATGATCCAGGGCGGCAATCTGATTGCGCGGTTGCTACTGTCCGAACTGCAGAAACTCGACGAGATGCTCTGCTGTATTTCCGGGGGGCGGACAGCTCCGCGCTCGTTGCAGCAGCAGGAACTTGCCGTTGCGGCCCCGGGTACCCCGATGACTAGCTCTCTGTCGACGACGACTACGACCGCAGCACGGCGTCTAAGCGATGATATCCCGCCTGCGTCGGACTACGTGATCGAGGATGAGTATGCTGCTACTGGACTGACCGCGGCGGATATCATGGCTCTGGCCGATTCGATCGAGAGTTATGATACGGAGTGGATGTCGAATGTTATTAGCGAGCATCGGATTTGGTAGGAAGACGCTGCTTTGGGAGAAGGGAAACGAAGGTGCATGGCAGGTCCATTGTACTTTATGATGCAGTTACAGTTTATGATACAGTTAGGGTTCGCGATTGCTTGAGCGTTCCTGCATATGATCGTTTGCTTCCTAGTCATTCAACACGTATCCATGTACCCCTGTACCCATGTATCCATCCATGCAGCCATGCAGCCATGCAGCATGGACTCTGAAGATACCGTCTCTGGATGCCAGGACCACGTAGCTACGGGTGAGATCCCGACTGTTGTCTGACACATCGGAAGACATTCCGCAGCAGATGATAATGCATAATGAGCTCCATTCACTAGTAGATGAAGCTCAATACAATGCCGGGTTGCGGACATCTATCATTCACGGAACACGAAAGAAAGTGCCTAACTTAATGCCTCGTATCATTTACATGGCCGGTCTTGCCCATGAGCCTGGCCAAAGTAACCGCCTCCCGCAACGCACGCCCAACATGTCCCCGAACGCCGTTCTCCTCCATGACCATCAGCCCCCCAATCGTGCACCCCTCAGGCGACGTCCCCTGATCCTTCAACAAGGCGGGATGGACGCCGCTCTGCAGCATGGTGGCCGTGCCCTGCATCGCCTGGAATATCATCGTATGCGCCGTCTCGCGCGGTAGCCCCACGGCCACGGCGGCATCGATGAATGCGTCGCAGATCACGGCGAAGAAGGCGGGCGTCGAGCCGCCGACTGCCGTGGCGACGGGCATGAGGCCTGGCTTGAGGCAGACTGTGCGTCCGATTTGGTCGAAGATTGCTGTTGTTGCGTTTAGGTAGCTTTCCGGTAGCGCTGGCTCGGACAGTTCGATTGCCGTGATCGACTGGGAGACTTGGGCGGCGATGTTGGGGAGCGTGCAGACTACCCACGCTCGCCTATTCTGCGCATTGTCTCCTGCTGCTGGCCTTGTCTCGCCGTATAAAGCCGTTTCGAGCTGCTGTCTCGTCCAACCGGCCGCGACGCTTATGAGGAGCTTATTCCCCAGTGCCTCGCGCACACCCGGTTGGGCTAGCACCGGCTTGATATCGGCCGGGTCGACGGCGACAATCACCGCGTCAGCGTTCGCAACTGCGTTCACGTTGTCCCCGCGGGAGACGGCCAGTCTGTCTGCGTGCTCGGAGAAGCGTTGGCGCAGTTTCTCTTCCGAGACCTGGCTGCGCACGCAGGCGACGAAGCGGGCGAAGGGGAATTCGGCGCGGTTTTCTCGGGGGATGTTTACGAGGCCGTGGAGGATGGCGGTCCCCATGTTTCCTAGCTGCAGTTAGCCGGTGTCGTTCGGTGCGGATGGACAGCGGGGGATGTACCGCAGCCGAGAAAGCAGAGGGTTGCATTGCGGACAGCTGCCATGATGGATGAATCGAGTGGTCTACTGCCAGGAAGAGAAACAGTTCAAGAAAAGATGCATTGCGATTTTATGAAGCCCCTCCCATCGACGGAAGAGCATCCGATGCTTGTACCCGCAGTTAGATCGGGATGGCCTGTCGAGCCAGCCCAAGGTCATCCCCCCGCGATCTGGTATGAAGGTGTGAGATATGCGCAGTTCCTGATGCTCAATGTCCGCATCATAGCCGCCGGACAGTGACGCCAGAGAGTATGCCAGAAAGGATTGCTGCGTACCGTCCGGAACAACGCCCAGGGGAGCGTGCCATCGGCGGCTAACCACGATGAGAAGACTTCTGTATCTTGGCATTTCAAAGAACTTCCTGTAATGGTTATGTGATTCCTTTACGTGAAAGCAAGCAGTTTGCGGGGGCAATTGTCTTCACGGAGGAATGCAAATTAGACACTGGGCTTGGATGGTTAGAACCACGCCACAAATAGTACAGAGCAAGACGACAACCAAAACGAACAAGAGAGACATGCGAGCGGCTTAGCGGGCAAGGCCATTGCCCTGATCTACAGTCAATACGAGCAGCACAGCAGAAACCCAATTCCCCGAAAAGCCGGTGTGCACGCATAGCCTCGGGCACGCCCCCGACAACACCCAGGTGTCATATTACGTTGTCTGAGACCGCGAGTCGTACGATTGACACTCCGGGGTGCATGGCCATGCGGGGGATCCACGGGGCTCTCACTGCCGCATAAACCGGGGCATCAGGGAGGGGATGCAACCTAAGCCATGGTCGGGCCATTGCCATTGGGGGCTGGAGGTTGGCATTATGGAACGAAGGAGGCCAGGGCGCAGGGTAGTATCCTTTACGTATGATTCTATGTCTTCTATTCCATGAATGCAGGTAGGTCCAAAAAAGAGACAAAAGCCGATCTAATACTCATAACACAGACAAGAAATGAATTGCCCCTGAACACTAATGCATGCCAGACCATCCCGGATTTCGGAGACCAGATAGACGCGAAGATATAGATTCTCATGGTGCGAAGCAAGCAAACCAACTCACGAAGAGTTCGAGTTGTCGGCGCATGACCACGCGGACGTACCCCCAGACTCATTGTACGAGTCGATAATAGCAACAACAGACCCATAGGTACCGGCCACGGTCAAGAAACACCCAGAGACAATAACAAAGACACTCCAGCAGACCATGAACATCCACTGGGGCGTTTTCTTGGTCTTGCCCTTGCTCCAGTTATCGTGCAGCCACATGAAGCCCATTGGCTGGAAGCACATGAGGGTGCCGAGTAAGGCGCCGATCAGGGAGACAAGGCTGTTGAAGACGGGGATGGCGCTGGCGATGATGTATGAAATGAGGGTCGTGCCGAAGGTGCAGCCGAACCAGGAGGCCCAGTGGATGAATGTGTTGGCTGTCAGATGGCGGGAGCCTCGGAGGACACGGATGAAGATGTATTTCCCGGGTAGCTGGCGATGTGTTAGAAGGCACCTGCGTCCAATGGGGCTTCCCCAGGGGAAGGGGAAAAAAAAAAAAAAGAACATACGTGAACGAAAATGGTCGTGGACACGATCAATCCCGGCAGAGCGAAGCCGTAGCTGACTTTCTTCATAATCGTGCCGGCAGAACCCAGGGCAGGCGACGCGACGTACGAGCCGCAGTAGCAGTAGACGACACAGCCGATGGTAATGTAGATGGCCGTCACCATCGACTGGCAGATCGTGACGGATCGAGCGTAATGGCGCGGCTCGCGCATCTCGGACACGATGGAGAAGAACCCGGGGGTGCCGGAGAAGGCGAAGACGAGCGAGGACACAGCAGAGATGGCATCAGAAAACTTCGGGTTCTTGACAGCTACGTAGTCGGAGGTCCAGGGACCCGTTTGCGGCGCATCAGCCGGGCGATCCTCGACTCCAACGGCGATGGTCACGGAAAAGACTGCGTGGAAGGGTTACTTGCTGTCCAAAGAAACAGGCACATGGAAGGGAGACGCACTTGCAGTTAGAATAGACACCAGACCGATCCAGGCGAGGAAACTGATACGCCCAAGGGTCTGAATGCTGCCAAAGCCGAATCCCAGGATGGCGGCCACGAAGACAAAGACGGCCGTGCAGGTGCCGTGAGCAGACACGGCGTTCAAGGCGATCGAGATGGTGAGCATGCCGGAGCCTGCCACGAAGATCCAGTCTGGTTATTTCTGTCAGAACGAGGCATTCGGCGTCTTCAGGCAGTGGAAGCCCCTTACACAGGCAAAATGCAGCGCCGAGAAACTCGCGACCAAAGCGGCCGAACATGATGCCCCCAGCATCGTCGATCCCGTAGACTTCACGATGGTTCAGCTTGAACACACCGACCATGTAGTCCGACCATGTAGTGATAACGGCAATGGCGACGAGACAAATCAGACCGGGAGCCATGCCTAGGGTGTCGAAGACGGCCGGGATCGAAAGCACGCCCAGGCCAATCTGGGTCTTCATCATGAGGGCGACTGTCCCAATCCATCCTACCTAGTCGAATTGTCAGTCGGGGGTTGAAGAGCGAGATTCTGGATGAAGGCGCGCACATTGCGGTAGTTGGGGCCGCCTTCAGTGATCTCTCCAAACACAGCATCTTGAACTTCGCCGACCTGGTGGGAGGGGACGTGGGTGAGGTCCTCGAGGGCGTCTTTCTTCTCCTGCATTCTGGACGGTATTGATGTTGAACGGATAGCACGATGAAGTAGGAGCAATGGTAGGACTGCGAGGGTCCGTCCGGGGACCATCGAACGTTTTTAACCCATGGCATCTATCCCTGACCAGCTAGCTCTCCCACGACTACCGGTTAGCAGACCGATGGGGCAGACGACTACAGACGAAGCTTAGGCAGTGGCCCTAGCCAAGCCTGGCAGGCATTGCAAGCCCTGGAATGCCGGCTGATATGGGGGGATCAGCATGCGACAGATCATTCCACGCCATCCCATTCACGCAGGCCGCGTCGATTCCCGGCGCCCAGCGTCCCAGAACGGTAAAGGAATGAATGACCGGCTTATCACAGGCTGATTGCCATGACCGACTTCGTGGGGTCAGCCAGAAACTCTGAAACGTCCCTCCAATAGTGGAATTGGGGATTAAGGGGGGGGGCTTATTGCCCGGCCGTTGTTTCGCCACTATTGCTTTGCCCCGTCCGCAAGATAAGACGCCGGTAGCCCTGCCGCTATCATCCTGGAAGCCATCCCGTCTGGACAGATATGAGGACGGGAATGCCGCCGTGGGTTTGTGCTCGGACTCTCATAGGGTGATCCTGAGGACGCGGTTCTTGGGCTTGCTTTTTGCAGCGGCGAATTACTGGCAGCCGGGAATATTCAGTCTACCGCCACATCCGGGAGATCTGAGTTCGAAAGAAAGACGCAGGCTGTTGGCCATCGTTGGCCATGGGCATATGCATCTTGCGGAAAATTGTCGGCTGCAGGAGGCGGAGCTGAAAGCGCAAACCCAGCCGGGCTTTGCTTATCTCGTTATCTCGCGAGACAATAGGATGACATAAAGATCAAGCCATATCATTATGAATATGAATGTGAGGGCGAGGATCGCTGGGGGCTTGCTAAACAACCCCACCCGCCACTGCCGACGCTCCTCCCCTTGGCTTGACGCCTGGGAATGTTGAAACCTGAAAGATAGACGATTATTGCACTCATTTCCCGCGATGGTTCAACGAACTACGTAAAGGAAACTGATATCTCGCGAGGAGAAAAGGCAGAAAAGACAACCAGGGGCTGGTGTCTCGGCCAATTGGATCGGCAGAGAAATAACCGGCGCGAGGTTGTACATGTAACCCTAGCAGTGCGAATGCAATCGGCTGAACGAGTCCAGACACATTCGCTTCATTCCTGTCTTGGAACTGTTCGCCTTGCTGACTCGTGAACCGAAGGGGACTGACTGCCTCATCACATCACCAGGGGGAATAGATATCCCAAGGGGGAAATTCACCCGGGAGAAAATGGAGCCAGAGGCTGCTTGGACGACAAGGAAGCTCTCCTCGATCAATTAGCTTTGCCATCAAAAGCAAAAGCAAAGCATGATAATGGAATAGAGTTGGGCAAGGATTCGGATTGAGTTGAGCCTTTACTTTAATACGCGAGATTCGGGAGAGCATCCGCATCGTCGATTTATCTCTGCTTTCTGCTTGCTGGTACGGATCTCGCTCCGTCAGCCTTAGCCACGAGCCCCATCTCTGCTCCAGAGTGTCCAGATGGAACCCGAGCTATGCTCAGGGCTTCAGACATCATGAATAGCCCCAGGACAGCGCCAGAAATGGCCTTCTCAGCTCGAACCCTAGCAACCAAGCTACGTGATGAATGTCTGCCCTCATTAGACTGGACCCTTGGAGGCACTGCATAATACGGGGAATTATACATACTGCTTGCCACGGTTACTTGGGCCGTTGAGGGATATACAAGAAGCAGAGAGAGCGTTTTGAGGGTTATATAAGTCTGGGCTCGCAATGGCGCTATTCCCTATGTGGCCTAGGGGAGCACCTGACATCTGCATTTCTCCAGCGTCCATCAAGTCGACAATTGTAAAGTCTTCTCGTCCGGACGTACGTACAGATGCTACCTTCCCACCCAGAGTTTCGTGAGACACTCAAAGAGTTCCGTCAAAAGCTGTAGCATTATGTAGCGTCATGTCGGTATGCTTATCTAATTATTGCAGTGACAATTCCGATAATTTCGCATTTGAATCGGGTTTGTTCACTCGGCCTACCACCTGAAATTAGCGCAGCGCCTATATCTGTTTGTGGATGTATTAGACAGAGATCAATGCTGCATGCTCTATAGTCGTCTAGAGAAAGGAAGTAAGCAGAAAAGCAGTAAATGCATTGAATTTTCGGTGACGCGGTGCGACACTCTTCTAAAGAACACAGTCGGCCGGTCTTATACCGACAAACAACGCCATAAAAACAAAGTTTTTTCCTATTTCCAAAAAAAGAAGAAAAAAAAACTGACAAAGACTGCAGAAATAAGACACAGATAAACCTCCGAGCCGTTCCGGCTAATCAATCAGAGACGATTTTATCTTCGTCGTTCACTCGTAATTCCACAACAGGAAGCTCATCATCATCATCATTCAACGGCGGAGGAATATCTTGGATCGGAGTGTCGTCAAAGGACGTCCTGGGGTACTCGGTGCCTGTACCGTCGGGGCTGTCGTCGAGGGCGAGACGGAGATCGGAATCACTAAGGTCCCCTCCGCCATCTGCTTTGTTGCTCGCGACATCGTCGAAGAGATCATCATCTACTCCTTCAGAGTAGGATCCCGGAGGTGCTACGATCATCTGCGAAGGGCCGTGAGCATCCATGACTCGGTCGAATGACCATGAGGGACCGCTGGAGAAGCGAAACGGATTGGAGTTCGTCTCTGCCCCGCTTTCATCGAAGTCCATACCTTCCTGTCGATCTGCCTTCACCAGGCTTCGCTCCCCAGACGAAGGATGGTGGGAGTAGGCTGGAGGCAACTCCTCATCATTGTCGCCCTGGGTCCTCGCCTGAGCCCCGATTCGCAAACCACCATCTCCCGCTTGGTGAGCTGCTCCGACTCCGGTTAAAGCGCTCGACGACCCATTGCGGGAGAAGCCGCCGAGACGCCGCCCTTCCCCCGAAGGGGCGGACGCAGATGATCCCCCCTGGGACTCATCCTGTGAGTCCCCGCTGTCTGTCATCGCTCGGGTGCTTGATTCTGTGATCTCTTGGAGAATCCTGCCACCCAGAGGATGTTCGGAACGACGACGGTAAAAGAGCAGGTAAGCGGCAGAGGTAACCACACTCTGAGGATCGGTCACCTTGGAAACCAAAGAATCTGTGATACGGTCAGTGAACGGGAATCCGCAAAGAAAGGACAAAGGCGGAGAGTAAGGATGAAGGTTGGAAAGTCATACCATTATATTCGTACCAGTCGTTTGTGATAAAATTCTTCGCATATGCGGTGTAGTGGCCACCCCCCAGACCACCGTAATGATTGTCTACCGCGAAGAGGTCATAAATCAGACTCTTACCTTCCTCGGGGGCCTCCACCCTGCCGCTCAGATCTAATCCTTCAACTGGGAAATCCACCAGAACGTCGATCTTGTCTCGGAAACCGCGGCTAGCACTGAACCTTTTCAGGTGCATAACGAGAATGTCGGGCGTCTTCCATAGCTCGAATTTCTTGCTTGCTCTGCGGTGTTCCTTGCAACGAGGACAATACCACGCATCATTCTCGGACAGGATCTCTTCTTTGTTAAATTCGTCAAGACACTCGTTCAGACTGACACCCCTCTTCTTCTTGTTCACACGGAGCGCTCGTCGTCTGCTCAACTCGGGGTCTGGAACATGTTCAACTCCGACCCATGTGGGTGTTCCACGGAGGGAATCATTGCGTTTCGCATCGCCCCCAAAGAGAGCATCATGTGCTTCCTCAGTCCAATCAAGCAAGATACCCTCACCAGGACGAACCAGTGGCTCTTCGGACCTTGTCATACTTTTCTGATCCCTTCCGTTGGGTCGAGCTTGATCGACATCCGAGTACATATCAGAATCACTGTCAGATCCGCTTCCTCGGCGGCTCTGACTCCTGTCTCCATCCGAGTCGTCGCTGGTCTTCATCTCATTCACGTTAACCCGCGTGGTGCTCTGAAGCTCATCCTCGCTGCTAACCGGACTAGCTCGAGCAGCCGTAAATCGGCCCTTCTTTGTCTTATTACGCTTACGGTCGGAAACAGGCTTGCGCTTCAAACGGGAAGACACTGATGGATAATTCTTTGTCTCTTCAATTGCGGACCAGCCAGTTGGGACGACCTCATTGGACCGTATTATCTTCATTTCGAAAAGATTGCGGAGACTTGGTGGGATAACGGAACCCGTATGTGTGGCAGGGGTGCTGCCAGCATTAACATCATCCGACGCATCACGCATGGAGACATCGACGAGTCCATCTTCATCCTCCACAGATGAGGTCTTGATCTTTGAATCAGCGGACTGGGCGTCATCGTCATTCATAATCACCGTATCCGAGTCCTCGGTACCAGCGTCATGATTATCCCTCATCAAACCTCCTTCATTGAGGATATCCCGAGTAGTCAACCTGTCAACCTCAGACAAAACTTTGGAGAGAATCCCGTCGTAATCTTTCGCCTCTTCCCGAGTGATGATCGTGTACGACGGTGCACCAAAAAGTTGCCTTTGGGTGTATTTGTTGCTGCTCTTCGGGTGCAAAACCCGGTGAAATATTGGCACAAGCATTCGATCTGCTTTGGGAGAATCGAAACTAGGGATTTCCTCTGCTGCGGGACTGAACGTGAGCGCCGATACGTTCCGCTTAGGCTTGTCTGAGTCATAGTTGGTGGGAACAGACTCCACCTCGAAGATGGCAACCTCATCGTTCGCATGAATCTGACAATCGGCAATCGAAGAAGAGTTGTCAAACATCCTGTAGAACTTGCATTTATAGATCTCGGACATAATCAGTTTCTGGAGGTCAGATCCCATCTTCTTCGCCACCATTTCCTTGAGTGACTTGATGCTGGCATTCTTGTCAATTTCAACGCTGACGATGACCGGTTTCTCGTGCAGGGGAAAATAAAAGATCTCCTTGCTCCAGATATTCTCGATTGGGATCTGGAGAGTCAAATTGTTGAAGGGATCGAAAATGATGCTGACCTTTTCGCAGACGGGGCAGACCAGTGTTGACTTGTACATGCCAGCGAAAAGATCGGTAATTACAGAGTCATTGCGTGCCTTGTAGATGTCCCAGCATCTATCAGCAAATTCGGCCAGAGCCTTTTTATCATGAACCATTTCATCTGTAGAGTCCGGCTTTTCGATATACGGCTTCTTCTGAATCCTATTCAAGTCCTCCTGCAGCCCATCAAGAAGGAACAGGAGGAACTCCTGGGAGTCTTGCTGCCCGTATCCAGAGAAGGCCGACCCGTAACGGCCGACCGTCTGTTTGAGCTGGCGCGGAGAGAAGGAGGATTGGCCGGCTTCGTCGTAAATCATGTGCAGAAGGTTTGCGTATGCCTTTGCCACATCTCCATTGTGGGAAAGGGGATTGCTAGGATTGAGATCTCTCTTGTAAACATTATCTGCAAGACTCCATGGTCAGCACGGACGTTACCAGACATAGTACAAGGCGAATACGAACTAAGGAAATAATAGGAGAGTTCCTCCACGCTCCGTACGCACTGTAAGGCGGAGTTCATATAGCAGGTATTCCCCAGGTTGCTCAACCCAGTGCAACCTCTAGGCTTTCCATCCTTACGTCTTCCTCTCATAGGCTCCATAACGGGCGATGAACGACCGCTGGCAGTGGGACTCTTGGATTTCAGCTTGCCAGAGACCCCGTTTTTCACGTTGCCGGCAGGAACGCCGAGTCGGTTGAGCGTCTGCTTGGAGGCATCGGACACCCACTGTCCATCTCCAGTGCGTTCTTCGAGGACAATAACGTCGCTTCCCCCAAGACCGGCCAGCTCCAGAGTCATCCGACCATTGTAGTTGGGATTGGCAGTCTGATCCTTAGCTTCCTCTAGAAGCTCCCGTTGGGGGCCCTCGGAAAGAGAGAGAAAAGTGTTGGGATCCAACACAAGGCTATTCCCGGCACTTGCAACCATAGAGGCAGCCGGTGCGGGCGAGGGGTTTCTCGACGCAGCAGGGGTGGCGACTGCACTGCCTAGACCGCCCAAAATCCTCCAAACGCGGACCTTAGTCGAAATATCAATATTGGCCAGTTCCTTGGCTTCTTTCAACCATTTCTGGAAGTTCGTATGTCTGCTCGCCAAGACCTTGACAGGCTGCGCGTTTTTATCCTTCAGAGTCTGCGGAGTCACGCCCGATGCTGGATTGGAAAGCTTGAGGATGGTGAAAATCGGAGGGTTGACCTCGTATTGGATATTCTCCGCCTGTCCGCCCACATTCGTATTGTGTGCATAACGAACAATGGCCGTGGACTGTTTCGCCAAGCCATACCACTTCATTATTAAATCCCATCCTTCCTCCGGCACAATCTCATAATCTTCGCCAATCTGTAAGCCGGGACGCAAGGGAACGAAAGGCTGACCTCCTTCGTCCTTGAAGGATGCGGAAGGGTCGGTGTCGAGAATAAGGTCCGAGTTATCCACGGGACCGATTTCCCCCTCAGCGGCCGTCTTATCCACTTTATCCCCGTGTGTAGAACTCCGAGAGAGCACCCTTGTTAACCAGGATGACGACACCAGATAGCCCTTCTGCTTCTCCTGTAAAGGCAGCATCATGTAGCGAGTAACATGTGCGACCTGGTCGTCAATAGAGGGGAGGTCGTGCGATGGGCGGGATTCGTGGAACTGAGAACTTTTCTCGTTCGATGCAGAGGTGGAAGAAGTCTGAGCGGTACCGTCGGCCTTGATCGTATCTTCGTTCTGTGAGGGACCTAGATCCATATCTACATCTTGCTCGGACGCTATCGCTTCTGTCCGGTTGACAGTCGACGAGGACGGTCGTTCGTTTTCCGCACCGGACATACCTGGGCCAGGATCACTCGAGAGGCTGAGTCCGGCGTATGCAGCGGAGGAAGATTCGACGCTCGAGTTGGATTCCGGAGTAGGGGAACGGGGCTTCGGTCTGGTTCCTAGAACTTCGTCCTGCAGGTGGGCGGGTACGTAGCGGGGGGAGAGGGAGGCGGAGGAACTCCTGCTCCAGTTTGCGTCCGAGTTAGAAGGCAAAGTGGAGGAGGGAGAGTATTGGTGGTGATGGAGGTCGGAGCCGTGACGTCTTCCGGCGTGTCTGGCCTGCTGCGAGGCAACCGACGACGAACCCGGAAGGGTTGTCCCTGGTTTGCGAGACTCTGCAACCCTACGGCGCTTTGTGGAAGACGTCGTGACGGTGAGCTGCACACGTCTTGTGGCAGCTCTCGACAACACGGTGGGAGGAGGGAGATCCGATCCGAGAAAACAGCCTGGAAGAGAGAGGGAAAAAAACGAAAGAAGACAAAAGGAGACAGAAAGCGAGGACCGGGAAAAGAGAAAGGGGCAACAAGGGCCAAGCGATGCTGTCTTTTCCTCTGCCTTTTCGCTCTGATTTGCCTCTGTTCTTTTTCTTCCCGTCTTTTTCTTTTCTCTTCCTGCGGCGTCCTTAGTCAGATTCGGTCGAGTGGGCCGCAAAGCGATTTGCTGGTTGGAGAACAGACATCAGCCAAGCTGAGGCTGGTGGTTAATTAATTTTGTGCGAACGTCGCGTCGTGTGCAGTTCTGATGGAGATGAAAATGGCGATGGCGATGGCGATGGAGATGGAGAGAGGGAAGTTCTTGGGAAGGATGGAAGGAAGGGTAAGATCGTCCTTCCTCTCTCTTCACCCAGTGAATTCATCCCCTGCCAGTCTTTCCTTCGAACAGTGAATGTCTTTCTATCGTTTTGTATCAGCGACAACTGTTCTTTCGACTAGTCTCGACAGGTTTGACGGTTTGTCCTTCTCACATTTTCCAACATTCTCATTCCCTTTGCTGATCTATGTGAGTTCCTCTTCTAGTCACTGAAGTCTGCCTTTGCGAACCCGATCCATCCAGGCTCTCACGACACAAATATCGCTTGCCCAGAGAATGTGACAAGATCTGAGGGCTGGTGAAACCCACTCTGCGAACAATCTTGTTGGGGCATGCGACGAAGGATCCATCGCAATGCGCATCCCTGTGACTACATAGGCGTTAAGAACCGACTCTGAGGCGCTGTTAGATGCGGTACACCTAGGCTCAGTTCGATGCTGGGTCCAAGATAATCACAATACATGAAGAATGTGCTGAAATCAGCCCCAATCTCCACTCTTGAGACTGGTGGTGGCGCTCCTCAAGAATGCTAAGAAGTAGGAAGTGAATTTCCCTGGAATAACAAACCCTCCAGTAGGCCTACCTAGAAGATCAAGGGAGTGCTAGACCATCAGGTAAGTTGGCTGGACTGAGTTTAGTTCAGTCTACTCGAAACCTCTAGTTTCATGAAGAAGCAGCTCTACAAGATAATATTGATTCCTCAACGACCCTGGGATCTTTAGATACATCCACATCTTATGAGCGCCCCATGCCTCAGGCCATTGTAACAGTCGGTGGGAGCGACATGCACCGCCGTCGTCGGGAGACTACCAAGCAATGCAATCCCGACAACCGTCAATGCAGAACCGAAAAGGAGCAATGTGTTCTGCACTCTTGGGCATTTTGAAAAGCGATACGCTGCAGCTGAGAAGGGCTTGTTCCTACAGCCCAGTAACGGTCTGCGCTTCACCGCACGCTATCGAAAACACCATGAATATCAATTCAGCCAACATCAGCAGGCTTTTTTGGCCGAAAATATCTGCCAGCGTGGAGAAAATGAGAAGAAACCCTGACACCTGACTAGCTGTGCTCTGTTACGGCAGCATAATCCATCTCCCTACCGCAGAAGTTGCTATTTCCCATGCATCAGCGAGTATCGCCTCCTAACAAACCATGCGTAAGGGTACGGCAAATTAGGGATAATTTTGAGCTGGATAGAGAAAACTATCATAGAGCATCATTGGTCTCGAGACGGCTCTGATGATTAATTAAGCCTGAGTAATTCGTCCTCAGTGCACCATCATCTATATCAACAGAGCAATGATTGCCCTAGAAGAATAAATAAAGCGGAACAGGGAAACTCGCCGACAAATGGTCCGTTCGAGCTTTCGTTCATTGATCCAGCTAGCAATACGCATGGCTGTCTCATCTCTGCTGTCATCCCAATGAAAAGGCGCTTGTTGGAGAATATGTGTGTTCAATGTGATAGTATGTACTAGATTTTACGTGCATTTGCATCGCTGTCCCTGCAAACACTGGAAGGGAAGGCCTGTTTAACGCTAATGCGAGTAGGAGACGGTTTCCAGTCCCGTTCAATGTACACGAAGCCTGTTGAAGCGATCACATTGTCGACCCCTAGGGTATATTCATGTTCTCGGTTGCCGTAGAAGCTTTCCTGCCTCCGCCATGAGTTCCTCAGTGATGGACTTCAATTCCGCCGTGATGGCTACAAACAGACCATGCGAAATACCCATATTCGGAGCCCGCATGTGAATACCCTGGTAGTCCTGAAGAGCACGGTTCAGCTGGACCAGCTGGTGGTTGATGACTGTTGCGATAAGGATGAGTTGCAGAGGATAGTCTAGACTCATGTCTCCGAATTTCAAGTTCAAACGTTCAGGGATTGTCGAGGTATGTGCCTGGATCCCGTGCTCGGAGTTTGAGGGAGCTGCTCGTTGTTGCGCGCCAGGGAAGAAACTGGTCATATTTTGCGGTTGGTTAAGGGCCGTGGCGATTTCTCGTAACATCTCGCCATAGCTCGATAGCAGGAGTGACATTGGCGACACTACCAGAGGCAGAAGGGTTGCTCTGTCCGGGAACGATGAGGGATGCGCTAGGCCATGGTATGCCTTATAGTATTCTTCAAATATCCGCCGAATCATATCTAACAATACTTGGCCTGGCTTGAGAACCGCATCAACGGGGTTGGTCGAATTTTGGCGAGAGGAGCTTGGTTGGCCATTTGATGTAGTACTACCAGGTCTACTAGATGTGCTGCTACGGCTGGCTCTTCGAAACTCGAGTAGCTCGTGTTGCAATTGTAGAAGTATTTGCGTGACTTCGACGGCACTGCTACAATTGCTGGGCTGGGATAGGCTGATTTGATTCGATATCAACGGCTGAGCTGAAGGGGGATTCTCCGGGCTACTGTCGGTGCTCGTTCTCCCACCTTCACTCAAGGGCTTTTCCGGACCATCGCCGTGGCGGGATTGTCCTTCGTCCATCAACAGGTCGAGCCAGCCGGTGCCTGTGTGACCCATTGACGAAGCCAGCACGGGGTTCCTTGAAGCTTCTGTCCAAGTGAAGAGGCCGTTGGCTGTAACAACACATAATCAGAATAGAGACTTCAGAGAACCCGAAGAGAGAGTATGCTTGTTCGGCGCAAGGGAGATAGAAGCCCATACGGTTATTCATCGTGTCCAGACCCATTCCCAATTGCGACAGATACGGAAAAAATGCCGGCGACTGTTCAAAATTCATGCCACCGTATGCACTGTTATTATTATCGAAAAGCGGGGAGCTCGGAAGAGACGCCTCAGCTGATCGTTCTGGACGGTTGTTTTCAGTGGCCACGGAGGCTTTCTTCGGCCGCCCAGGCTTCAACGGTGCACTATAATGACAGTCGGTACCATCCTGCATACAGCGACTGCACATTTCCGTGGATCTATCTCTCACACAGCGCATTTTGCGAGCATGGCAGCGGTCGCAGGCGAGGCGTTTTTGGGCGGCCATTCTGGGTCGGCCACGCTGGTCCATCCTCTCTTTCTGATTTTAAGGAAATGAGGCTGTTTCCACTCTTTTATCTTCTGCTTATTCAAGATGCCAATTAGACTTCAATTGACCATAGTAGTGCCCTATATCTACACTGTAGGGTGTAGAGCAATCGTGATGCCAAGGTTGACTGAGTTAATTCCCCATTGGCATGTCCATGCGCATATGGCCGTCTAAACGTAATCAGACATAAAAGGCGTGTTTCAGTAAGATCGAGTCAAGCATAAACTCGTAAGCAGCATCTGGAAAGGCAGACAGCGTGAGGAGTCGTCGAAAGAGTCCGGCGAGTTTTCGGACTACATGCAGGGCGGTCTGGGAAGGCAGTATACACGTGATATCAAGGTTGCAGACTCTCGACGTTCGTTTATTTGATTGACTAATTGATTGATTCCTGACGAAATGATAATAATAATAGCACTCTGTATATGATCCTTAAACTTCAAATCATATCCATTAGTCTTGGCCATTTCCCAAAAACAATAGCGTGTTGTATCCGAACATCACGTGCCTCGGCAGGTTCCTGGGAAATCCTCCGCTTCGGCGGATTACAGCCTGCATCAAGAAGCCGCTGTCTGTTCGATTACAGCTCCATAAGACGAGTGAGACGCCTTGAATATAAGAACTGAGCCAGGATGGACGACTATCCGGGCGCAAATTCACCTGGTAGTTGACCTTGAATATTAAAACCGCGAGGTTAAAGCAAGGAGATATTTTGCCAACATAATCGAGGATGACTGAGTCCCTAGCACATCCTTCGCGGAAGATCCTGCTCGTGGTGACAACGGGAGGCTTTACTCATGCTGGTGAGGATGCTGATGAACTGTTTCATCTCACAAGCTGACTGATAATTTTGGACAATGCGCAGCCCCAGTATTGGAAATAGGCAGAGTCCTTTCTGGGAGGGGTCACATCATTGAGTTTGCGACCCTCGATGGGCAAGAGCGCTGGATTAAAGGATATGAGTTCATTACCACCGTGCATCTTCTGGGTCCAGGCCCGACAGAGGAGCAACTGGATGCCCATTACCGCCGGTCGCAGAAATGGGACATGTCTCAGGGTATCGGCGGCCAGATGGGATCCAAGTACCTGTTTGATTCTTTCTGGCCGCAAACATACCGGCGGTTGAAGGAGATCATGGACAATCCTTCCACCAGACCGAGTATGATGGTTGCAGATGTCTTTGCTGATGCTGTCAAGGACATCCATGTCGAGTATGACTTTCCCATCGCCATGGTCGGGCCAACCTTTCCGCACCTGATGATGCCTTGCTCGTACATTCCGGGTGAGCCTGGCTTTCAGCTGGAGGGTACACTTACATCAGAACATGCTTCCATGTGGCTCCGTATCAGGAACGAGCTTGTTATCGTCTGGGGTCTACCGGCAATCCTGAAATGGATCCTATGGACGAAACGGATGCGGCGTCGTGCCGGTGTCTATAGTTCACCACATTCGCCCAAGAAGCCTGATTACCTGGTGTTTATCAACACATTCTTTGGCATGGAAATCCCGCGAGATGTGCCACCGCTGTGTGCGGTTGTAGGACCGTTGCTGGGTGATACATATCCCCCGCTGGATGCGGACTGTTTGAGGTTCTTGTCCCAACACAAAAAGGTCATTTACATTGCCCTTGGGACACACATTATCTTGTCAAACCGGGATGTGACCAAAATTGTCCATGGCCTTCTCCGCTTGTTCGATGATGGCTTGATCGACGGGATAATCTGGGCAGTTGGGGAGAGCGGCCGTCAAGATCTAGATCCCAACCAGGAATTCAAGACTTCGAAAGGCACACAGAAACTGCAGGGTTTGCTGAACGGTAATCACCCAGACTGGTTGTTCTCATATTTCGCCCCGCAGCGGGCGATTCTAGACCACGCGTCGACAAAGCTGTACTTCACACACGGGGGCGGATCGAGCGCCAACGAGAGTGCCTTCCACGGAAAATGCATGCTATCGATGGGCTTCTTCTTTGACCAAGTCTCTAACACGGCACGCTTGGTGGCGGCCGGCGTGGCCGAGTCCCTGAACAAGTTCCAATTCACATCCGAGGAGCTGTACACGAAGGCGAAATTGATTCTCGAAGATAAGCAAGGTACATACCACCGCAATGCACTTCGGTTAATGCGCATTGCTCGGGTGGGGGCGCGCCGGAAATACCACGCAGCGGATCTGATCGAAGAAGTGCTGTATGATGACGAGTTGCGACACATCGACGGAAAGGCATTACTCCCGATGCATCTCCAGACAGCGGATATGCGCATGCCCGCGTTTAAGGCGAAGAACTGGGATTTGATGGCCGTCTCTGCCGTGGCGTTGACTAGCTTTGCTGGGTTGGCTGGGTTTGTAGGGAGGTTGCTCTGGACTCATCGGGCATTCGTGACGAGGCCGATTCAATCATTCCTAGCAACCCAGGGATGGTTTAATAGCATGCTGGGACGCTCATGAGTTGGAATGTTGTATGGCATGTTAGTTTATTTAAACAAAATGACAATTGTGAACTAGTGAGTATATATAATATCACTAACCATAGTATAGAGCAATCACCATCACGAAGAGAGGCAGGAATAATACCAGAGCATTCCAATGCCCTCTATGTTAATTATCGGCCTCATCTTATTTCCCAGTGGCTGCTCCGTCCATCTCAACGCCAGCGTGTTTCCAGACTTCATTTCTACGTCATCTTGCAAGCTCCTGTACAGCTGGGTTCGGGAGCAGATGAGAAAAACGGATTATCTGCATAGACCAATACCAGGCCCAATACCAGGCCCAGGCTATACTGTATAAGATGCTGTTGAATGCAAGGACGCGAATTACTTAGTACTGGAAAGATGGGTGGAGGCAGTATACCTGCAGCTACGCCTGGCATTGATCTACGCTCAGGATATGCTCAGATCTACTGAGTGAGCCAAAGGTGCCAAGTCCTGAGCACTAAAACGGAAAGGGAAATGAGTCTACAGATGCATATAGTTAAGCTTGAAGTTATCGTAGAATGTAATGTTTTTGGTGATTGGGCCTGATGGCTGGTTTGGTCAATGCTTCTTAGGGTTGATCAGCGCCTATTTATACGTAAAAGTTTAAGAAGCACTACAATTAACCTTCTGGGAATTGCTCTCATTAGGAAAGGCATAGGGAACTAGACGTTTACTCGAGAATAAGCATATTTGAGTGGGAATCATCCATTGAGTTTTATGTGCCAAAATTAAACCACATTCATGCTTCATTTCTAACCTCCAGCCGATCTGTCTTTACTTCATCACGGATCGTTTTTCTTGGTTTAGTAGTCGTTGTTATCCCTGTTCTTCGAATGCAGGAAGTCTGGAATCAAGGTTCATCAGTACAATGTTTCTCCAAGCCGGGCTCAAGGACGTTCAGAGCAACTTACCTTGGGCCTTGTTTAGAATACCTCCCAGTCCGCTGCTCTGGTTGGATCCAGAGTTGCCATAGCTGGAGTCATTTCCGCTGCTGCCGTAGGAGTCGTTGTTGTTTCCACCATAACCGCTGCTCCCGCTACCCCCGTAAGAATCACTCTTGCTTCCATAAGAGTCATTACCTGAGCTACCTCCGTAGGAGTCGTTGTTCCCGCTGCTGCCGTAGGAAGAGTTGTTGTTGTCTCCGTAGGAGTCATTCTTCTTGGAACGGCCGCTTCCATAGGAGTCGTCGTTATCGTTGCTACCGTAGGAAGAATTGTTGTTCCCGCCGTAGGAACTGTCGTTGTTGTCTCCATAGGAGTCGTTGTTCTTCTTGGAACGGCCGCTTCCATAGGAGTCGTCGTTATCGTTGCTACCGTAGGAAGAGTCGTTGTTTCCGCCATAGGAACTATTGTTGTTGCCTCCGTAGGAGTCGTTGTTCTTCTTGCTTCCATATGAGTCGTTATCGTTGCTACCGTAGGAAGAATTGTTGTTCCCACCGTAGGAACTGTCGTTGTTACTTCCGTAGGAGTCGTTCTTATTGGAACGACCACTTCCGTAAGAGTCGTCGTTCCCGCTGTTGCCGTAGGATGAGTTGTTGTTTCCTCCGTAAGAGTCGCTGCTTCCATAGGAGTCATTGCCACCGTAGGAAGAATTGTTGTTGCCTCCGTAGCTAGAATCGTTTCCAGATCCGCCGAAGCCGCTGTTGTTGCCGCGGCTTCCTCCGTAGGAATCTCCTCCATAGGAATCATCGCCGTATCCGCGAGACCGATCGTTATCGTAGGACATCTTGGATGTGTTGGATGTGTTCAGGTAATCTGTACACAGTTTTGAGGAAGGAGTTGTCAGAAGAAGGGGTATCTTAGATTGTGAGGTGGATGAGAAACTGGAAAGCACAACTCACAGTCGAGGGAATCCTCCCATATTTATAAGGTCAGGATGAAGCTCAGCCGTTCCTGTCCCTCATTGTGTCCCACTCTCCCTTCACAATGCAGAGTCTCTGAGGGTCCCTTAGCTTGCGCTGAATACGAATTATGCCACTCTGTGGAGACGGCGCAAACAAAGCACACCACTACATAACCCCTCACCTGCATCACCGACGGGTCCCCGAGTCCGTCGTTGTGCAGCGGTGGATGGCACTATGAGGGACTGCCATAGGTCCGATTCAAATCCCACTAGGATCTCGACTTTCACCTCATCTCGAGATCGGCCAGTGCTAAGTATAGATCTGTGAAGATCGCGCGTATCTTCATGCAGCTCAATGCTCAGCTGCACTCACGGGACCAATGCGCTTCCATGGTATCAGATAGTAGACAAGTTGAGGATCGGATTGCTGGCAGACAGGCCATTGGCCCATATCGGCGAAGTGGGAATGGCGATGGCATGGGAGAAGTGGACGGGCGTCGATAGTTCGACGGAAAGTTCGAGTCTATGATGGCCGTCATCAGCCACGGCGGGGTCAATGACGTACCAGCCACAGCACGGCGACGTTCATTGCACGTAGCGATCCAAAGCTGAAAACAAGCTGAAAAACAAGCCCCTGGAAACAGCGCAATAGTACGAAGTGTGTGTCCTTTGGCGTGCGCGATTTTGTTGTGCCATTTCCTATTAGGGGTTAGCGCTAGCTTCTGTGGCTGGTGTTCAGCCCAGCCACATCTATAACGCCATGCACAGCCACCACCATCTTCTCTTAGTACCTCGTAGTCACTAATTTACAGCGTCGCCATAGCTAAAGCTAGTTACTCTATCAACAAGACTAGCAAGAATAGTCATGACTGACGTTATCATTATTAATCATTATGGCCCCCTGAATCCCATTGAGAATGTCTGAAAATAGGCCTGTGGTACCCGCAGGCACTGCTAGAACTTCGCGGACGACGATCCCAAGGATCCACCGCCTCTTCCAGATTCTCGTCGGGAAAATAATATTTATGCAAGGATCAAGCTGCTCAGTGCTCAGTGCTCAGTGCTCATTAGTAGTCACACCCGATCAGAAATGCAAGCTTCATGCATGCTGTCCTCCAGCAGATGATCAGCCTTACATGTCTCTCGAGCACGACCTCCGACAACCTCACTGCATTGTTGGTGTTGATCAACCCCTCCTTGCCGCGGAATGGCCGTGGAACATTCCTTGGGAACCCATCTCTCGCCGACTATGGTTCCGGTTCCCCGCTGTTCTGCATTTGCTCTGGTTGGGCTTCGGGTCTGAAGCTTATCCATACAGCATCATGAGCTCCTTGAGCAGAGACGCGGTGAACATTGATCGAGCTCTCCGGGCTGCTATATGCTAACCCATCTACCGGAAACCCTTGGCTACAACGCAGAATTACGCTGGACTGGGATTTCATGATGCCAGGATATGCATATCGGACAGCGGCTTAACGCCTCTTTTATTCTTGATAGACTTGGGAATACGATTCTATCCATGGACTATACCGGAGGAGATTAAGGGGTCCTATCATTCTGTATGGTGCCTGGAAGTTGGGAACTTGGAAGGCGCCAAGATCCATGATATAAAGAGGGTATTAGGGGCGGATGGTCATCGATTTGATAACTAAAGATAAGGTACCTGTACCTTAGATTGATCAGTCGCCAGATGCTTCGACATTATGGGCATCTTCATCGACGTTCAGCACTTGGGCTTCCGTATATGCTCTGCACACGAAATGATTCTGAGATTGCACCATCCTTACAACCTCACGCATCATTGTTCCACCCAAATGTCCAGGGATGATACTAAATCCTTATCATTGTGTGATATGTTTGATTAAAACTCTCGGCATCAGCGATAAACCTCCAAAACGGCAAAGTCACCCCGCGCTATTGCTGGCAATACTGCTGATCCGCCGGCTATCCGTTAGACTGAGGTAGCATCCAAGACGTCAGAGAATCATAATTGATGATCGTTGATAGACAATGTTCAGTGTAGATGGCGCCAGCTCAATTCTATTTATCGATAAGTAAGTTTGTTCCCCCCTTTTCACGTTTCTCCGGCTTGATTTATTCTTGACCTTGGCTTCCCAGCTTCGTCTGTTCCACTGCATCCGTTTGGATCGATCTGTAGTAGCGTCTCTGGTATTCTGAAAGGGACGAGCATTATGCGGCTCTTTCATGCTCTGGGTGCGGCCGTCTCGCTGGCGTGCGCCGTCAACGCGGTGCGCGAACCTATCCTCCACGATAAACGGTCGTTTGTCGAACGCGATGGAGTCAATTATACGGTCTTCGAGCACGCGGCAACCGGTGCACGGTTGGAATTTGTCAAGAATTCGGGCATCTGTGAAACGACACCCGGGGTTAATCAGTATTCCGGGTACTTGTCTGTTGGGACGAATATGAACATGTGGTTTTGGTACGGTCCTGCATCGTGCTCCGTAACATCGCTTGCATCTGCTGACAGTTATTGTTGTCGCCTAGGTTCTTCGAATCGCGTAGCAACCCTTCCACGGACCCGCTGGTCGCTTGGTTCAACGGCGGCCCTGGCTGTTCGTCGATGATCGGTCTGTTTCAGGAGAACGGGCCGTGCCATTTCGTCAATAACGAGACCACTCCGTCATTGAACCCGTATAGCTTTAATGAAGTTGCAAACGTCGTGTATATTGATCAGCCCATTGGAGTTGGTTTCTCCTACGGCACTGATACTGTGACGAGTACGGATTCGGCGGCTCCGTATGTGTGGAAGCTGCTCCAGGCGTTCTTCACACGGTTCCCGGAGTATGAGAGTCGGGAATTCGCCATCTTTACCGAGGTATATCGTCCGTGGAAATCGGTTCTGTTTAATTCTATCATATGTATTGGTCATTTCTAACCGCATTTGGCAGTCGTATGGTGGACACTACGGTCCAGAATTTGCACACTACATCCAGCAGCAGAATGAGGGCATCAAAAGGGGCTTGGTCAAGGGCGAAGAGATCAACCTGGTTGCGCTGGGCATCAACAACGGCTGGTTCGATTCGGGCATCCAGGAGAAGGCCTACGCTGATTTCGCCTACAACAATAACTATCGGAGACTGATCAACGAGTCGCAGTACGAGTCGTTCCTCGCGGCATACTATACCAAATGTTTACCGGCAGTTCAATTGTGCAATCTCCTGCGCACCAACGAGGCGTGCGAGAACGCGGATAACATTTGCGGAAGCAATATCGACAACCCGATCAGCGAAGCGGCCGACTTTGATGTCTATGATGTTCGCTCGCCTGCTGAGGATCCGAACCCGCCCAGCACATATTCGTCCTACCTGCAGCAGGAGGAGGTGGTGAAAGCCATCGGTGCGAGAGCACAGTACCAGGAATGCCCTGATGCTCCTTACTATAAATTCAGCAAGACGGGAGACAGTATGTCCCCTCTTCCCTTTCCCTCGGGAACTATACGCCCTCTTCTAACCATGCGGACTTTATTCCGTTAGACTCCCGTACCTTCCTGCCGACTCTTTCACAAGTTGTGCGAACCGGTATCCAGGTGCTCATCTGGGCGGGCGACGCAGACTGGATCTGCAACTGGCTCGGCGTGCAAGATGTTGTTAACGCCGTTGCGTTCCCCGGTACGCTAGAATTCCGCAGAAAACCGTTAGTCCCGTACACGGTCGGCGGAGAGGCGAAGGGCACCTTTAAGGCCGTGGACAATCTCAGCTTCCTAAGAGCATTCGAAGCGGGCCATGAAGTTCCATTTTACCGTACGTTTTGACCCATCCCTTGGTCAGAGCATGCTGCTAACGGATCATAGAACCGGAGCTTTCTCTGCAGGTGTTCAACCAGACACTCAGCAAGAAGGCAATTTTCTCTACTTGAGATGCATGCCCCGTGTCAGACGGTAGAATGTTGGCAGAGACTGTACTGTACGTACATTGTATGAAACCTCTACTGTACATAGGAGAGTCGCAATGGTGATAAGGTAGCGATGGTACCGTTGTATCGAACAATCCAAGCAGCTGATAATAATGTCTTGGCGCTGCCGTGAACCATGGATGCTTGGCGCCTCGATAGATAATATCCCGGTGTAATACGGAGTACGGCGTAATAAGGGTAAACAGAAAATGGAAGGAAAAATGCTATCGATCGTATCGCGGCTGGCGCTTACCTGATCGTGCCGCCACGGTGAGAAGTTAATCCTTCAAACTTAATCAACACCTGCACCTGCAGTTGCAGTTGCAGTTTCTCGCGTGTCCCTGAATGATTCCGAATAGGACATATATATCATGAGACCAAGAGCAGACGTCTGCTCGGTATTTTCTCATCGCTGCAGACGTCAAGAGAACAACGTAAAGATCGGCGATGGATCCTGCAAAACGTGGTAGCAATTACCGGATGTGGCGTAGAGCCAGTTATCCGCGCCAAACCTAAACGGGGAAGCGGGACGAGACTGGACCAATAATATGATGCGTCTGGGTCAGCTGACAGCGCTTGGCGGCTGGTTGACGCAGGCGCGAAGCTCTACGGGCGATTAATTTCACTTGCGCTGCTTGACGACGATGATTATTGCTTGTGATTATTATTATTGCTGGGAACATCGACCCCGGACCCGAAATGAAATGAAACCTGCAGGATTTGCAGTCTCTCCGCTGCAGGCCCTACGCGCTTCTGCCTCCGTCGCTCCTTCTCTCCTTCCAGCATTTGCCTTTGCCACCTTCCTGGCTCTCGTCGTGCCTAGATATCCAGCGCTTCTTCTCGCTGCCTCGTTCTCTCGTCCAGATACACCAACAAGACACCAAGCTTTGCCTTATCCTGCCTTATCCTCTCCCGCATACACTGATTGGGCGCCTTATCCCGCGAACTGCCTGAACACACCCTTCGATCCCCACGCTGCAAACGGGTTTGCATACGCTCTTCATCCTCTATCGCGCTTCGCGAATTCATAACCAGACTTGCCGGCGGGAGGAGCGAATAGGGCAGTCAGGAAGTCCACGCTGCAGAGTTATCGTCGTTCGATGATTGAGCAGGGTTCCTCCCAACCGACCGACGGGTCAGGACCTCCCGCCAATCGAACCTCTTCCTCTCTCCACGCCGACTCGTCCGCATGCAGCGACAATGACGCCTCCTCCAACTCCTGCCTGGATCCCGGACAAAGGCGCTTCGTGTCGTCCATTCAACAACCATCATGCCTCCCGATCCTGGTCCATGGTGCGGCTCGCCCGCTAGCTTCGTCCCAACCTCCTCCGTCGCTACATATCCGCACCGATTTCTCCGCCGACCCCGTTGACTCCGCCATGGCCGGGGAATCCGCTGATTCCTGTGTTCATCATAGCCTGTCTACCGCTAGCATCCCGAGACGCACTCCCAGTGCTCGTGCTGGCGCGTTGTCTCCTGCGTCCGCTTTCTCATCGCCTCAGTTGGCGGCCATGGGCGACATAACGCCCTTGCCGTCTCCCATCGTTGGCCCGACCCTGTCTTGGAAGCTGGATCCGCGCGAGTCCCTGTCACGATCGGGAACCCCTTCTGCGGCTTCCAACCTGAGCTGGAAAGCCAGCGAGTCCTCTCAGCCGCAAGCGTCGATCAACAGGTCACGCTCCAAGCAATATCCGGGGTTGAGCGCGCTGGAAGAGGGAGCTGCCAAACCGGGGAGGAAACACAGTCTCGTCTCTTCGTCTTCTCCGACACAGCACACCAGGAACCGCAGTCTGAGCGATTACGTCCCCGCTCCGCAGGGTGTTTACCTCCTGCCTCGTCCCGTTGCCGTCTCGGGAACAAGCCATGCGCCTCCAAGTACCGACTCCAAGTCCAACATCCTGCACCGTGAGAACTACCTAGCCGTGGATCGAGGCATTGTGCTGCCTACGGTTCGCCCGCCGACCCCGCCGCGCAGTTCCGGTGGTGAGCACACTGGTCCCAACGATCAGCCGGTGCTGGCGAATATCTCGTACGAAGATGTCCCTCATGAGATATATTTTGTCCGATCTATTCGGACACAACAGCTTCGGAAGTACCGCAAGCTCCGTGAGCTGGGCCATGGGACGTTCAGCCAAGTAAGTCTGGCGGTGCGCATGGAGACGGGCAACGGTGATGGCATCCGTCGTTACTCCAGTTTGCACGGCGCGACATCTGCGTCCCAGAAGCTAGTTGCGGTCAAGATCGTTGAGTATGGTCCGGCTGGTGGAGCCGACGAGGACCGTGTTGAGGTTTCACTCAAACGGGAAGTGGATATCCTGAAGTCGATCAACCACCCGTCTCTGGTGCAGCTGAAAGCGTTTGGTAGCGATGAGAAACGTGCATTGCTCGTTCTTGACTACTGTCCTGGCGGTGACTTGTTCGACTTTGTGTCCTCTCCCATGAACAGCCTGGCCCCCAAGCTTATCCGGCGTATCTTTGCGGAATTGGTAGACGCCGTGCGTTATCTACACCGGAATTTCATCGTGCATCGGGACATTAAGCTAGAAAGTGAGTGTATTCTTTGCTAAGATAAATTTTTTGAATGACTCGCTGATTTTCGTAGATGTACTGGTGAACATGCCCGCTTCGACAATGCAATCTATTACCGATTGGGAAACCTATGATCGGGCCGTGGTGACCCTGACT
Organism: Monascus ruber; assembly: GCA_002976275.1. Taxonomy (NCBI): domain Eukaryota; kingdom Fungi; phylum Ascomycota; class Eurotiomycetes; order Eurotiales; family Aspergillaceae; genus Monascus; species Monascus ruber. Next base: position 2,598,638 of record PSNO01000001.1, on the reverse strand, counting down.
GACTTGGGTCTTTCGCGACGTATTCCGGAGCCCCCAGAAAGCCCCCTTCTTCACACGCGATGCGGAAGCGAGGACTACGCGGCACCAGAGATTCTCATGGGACAGCCCTACGACGGGCGGTCGACGGACGCTTGGGCACTGGGCGTGCTTCTCTACGCAATGATGGAAGATCGACTGCCATTCGACGCCCTGCCTGGCACCCGAGGTGACCCGGCCAAGCTTCGTGCGCGAACACCACACCGCATTGCGCGATGCGAATGGTCGTGGTACCGGTATGCTGGCAGTGATGGGGAGTGGGACCCCGTGAAAGGCAGAGATCTCGAGGGCGCACGCGAGTGCGTGGAGGCGCTTCTGAAGAGGAATACGAGGCGAAAGACCCTGGACGAGATTTCCACCTTTACCTGGATTAGGGACGCGATTAATGCGCCCGATGGATTAATGAGAGGGGATAAAGAGGTGCCGTAGAGCTGGTCTCTATTATTTGGCTTCTGCTTGTTACATGATGGCATTCGTTTCTTCCGAGCCGGCTTATGTTTTATGTGTGTTTGCTGAACGGCTCGTTTTCTTCCTCTATTAATATTTTACGCATTGGCCCGGTGGGTGTATCATTATTCTGGCATTATGACTCCGATGTCTCCCCTTACCCTTCGACTACTCTGAGCTGGAGCGTCCATGCACGTGTGCTCTGCTCTTCATTTTTCTTCGGTTTTCATTATTACCCTCATGTTCGCCATGGACGCCGCGCACGTCTCTATTCTCCTTTTTATTCCTAAAATATTTCTTACCTATTCGTGCTCCGAGCGGGTGGATTTGCCACTCTAGGCTGAAGTCATTATTAAGGCAGAGGATAGCTAGAAGTGAAAATGGCCGACCGATTGGCCGTATATTGCAACAGACATGGGGACATTCTTCAACACATACGTAGGAAGATAGCCAGCATTGCCGCTCTAGCCATCGACTCACTCCGACAGGCTTCGAAAACAGGGACAGCGATGGGTCCCTGCATCCGGGTACCTATTATTGGTCCTCTCGCGGGCAAAATAGAAAGAACATTTGCTCAACGTGAACCCGCGCCCTCCGAAGGACTTCTGTCCCCATAATCATCATCACCGGTCCCTTAGAATTCTAGACGAATTCGGCAATGCATAGGGAAATTCCCCACGGACACCCGGAGCCTCCCTTGCCGGCAGTTACTCTCCCCCAACTTGAAAATATCCATATGTCATTGGCATCCGGAAACGGACATGTTGTGTCATGCATGCGGGATCTGCCGGGCCCTGCGTTAGGCTGTATTATACTATATACTAATGCTACCTAGGTATATGATATATGCAGGAGGATCGGCCATGTAACCAGGCTGGTGGGTGGATTGGCCTTACTAATTTACAGTACTCTACATAATAAGAGGTAGGGAGGGCATTCGTCTATTTACTTCATAGCCTCTGAGCGATGATATTCGCGACGAATGCGCAGGTGAAGAGTCGGAGGAGTCCGAGTCCGACTTCTCATTCTTATTCGGATTCTTCTTATCATCATCATCACCCTCATCACCATCATCGTCATCGTCATGATGGCCATTCGCATGAGTCTTCCGGGAGAGATACGCCTGTTCTTGAGGATTCGCGCCATCCGCGACGGTCGGGGGATTGCCATGATGAGAAGCAGAGGAGGAAGAAGTATGCCAATGGTGACTGTGACTATCATGCCTACGGGTATGAATATAGATGTTCGATGAACGAGCCGAGTCCTCATCGTCGAGCGCAGCAGTCCGGTCAGTCCGGACAGTATGGCTACGATGATGGAAAATTAGGCCCTCCAGTCCATGCAACATATCACCAGCACTCTCCGTATAGATACGAGCATCGACATCAGAAGAATCCGAATACTACGTACCCATCCTGGCAATCATCGCAGTCGCAGCCTTGGTTCGCGGAGTCTATATCTGCACCGTACACGGATCGATCGCGATCAGTTCCCCCAAATACAACGACAACAACAACTACAACCACCACAACGACGACGACGACTACAACGACGACTGCTGGACCGTCGGCTTCGGCCGTTCAGCTGGATTTCCGGGGACAGGGGTGGGATTATTCCTGTTTCAAGGGGGAGGTGGTGGATGGGTACCAGATGACACATGAGCAGGAACGTATTTGGGAGCGGTTTGAGAGGATACTGGGGCTATTGGGCGGTAGTTATGTGGATGAAAATGGTGTCAGCGATGAAGATGGTGAGTCTCTTTTTTAATTCATGGCTTTTGTCTGTCTTTTTGTCTAACAGCTCAGTTTCCGATGCTCATCAAGGAGAGAGAAGACGGCTGCGGCATCGAGAAGCCAGGAATAGAGAGCAGGATAAGAACAGGTCTAGCAAATTACTGGCTCGGAGGGCGAATTATTTCAGAAAGGTATATTCATACTCCAATTCGAGGTTATCTTTTTCTTTGCCTCCGTTGAAATTGTAAGTCAGTATCTGTCTATTCTTTGATGTAGAGCAAACCCTAACCAGCAACCCAGATACTTGCCAACCTACCCCCTTCTCTGCCTCGCAGCACAATACTCCAGATTAGTCTACGACAAGCACGAATCCTCTCCAAACTACATCTCGCCAGACTGGCGCACTGGCACAAAAGCCACAGTCATCCAATCCGTCCCCCTAGACGACGTCCAGACCATCGTCCTCGCCATCCGCGGCACCCAAACCATTCGCGACTGGACGATAAACCTGCGCACCGGCCCCAAGAGCCCGCGGGAGTTTCTTGACGACCCGTCTAATCTATGCCACTCGGGATTTCTATCAGTCGCGAAGAAAATGGTCCGTCCCGTCGCGGCACGGCTGAGAGCTCTCCTCGAGGAACATCCAGGTCGCGCCTCCTACTCTCTCCTTCTAACGGGCCACTCGGCTGGAGGTGCCGTAGCAAGTCTGCTGTACTGCCACATGCTCTCTGAAAGAGACGAAGCAGCCTCTGAACTAACACATCTCCGAGCCTTCTTCAAACGCATCCACTGCATCACGTTCGGCGCTCCGCCTATATCCATCAAGCCGTTACAGAAACCCGCCACAACGCAGTATAGGAAGTTCGTCTTTTTCTCGTTTATCAACGAGGGAGATCCTGTTCCACGCGCGGAAAAGACGTACGTCCGCTCATTGCTGGATTTGTACCTGTCCCCTCTACCGGCACCAGCCAGTCAACAACAACGACCAGGTAAAAGCAAACACAGAACGAAAATAATCTGGCCAATCCCACTCCCGACCCTCTCACCGGCCGGACGACTGGTCCTTCTCCGCGCGCGGGAGACGGAGCGAACCGCAGGTCTAGGGATTCGCGGTGCTCTATCCGCTCGCACCCACCAGAGCGTCGAGTCAGCCGTGAATAGGGAGGAAGAGGTCGAGGCGTACGGGGTTACCAATGGACAGTTGCAGGATGCGGTTTTTGGCGATCCGTTAATGCATGTTATGGATTTGTATGCGAGGCGGATTGAGACCTTAGCGGTTGCTGCTGTTACTGCTCGGGGTTGAGGGTTTGAGCATTACGGGCTGGTTTATGATCATGGAATATTGCATAGCGTGTGTTCTATACCTGGTTTGATTGTATCCATCTGTGTGTATAGTTCTTCTAATGTACTATGCAGTCCACTAGGCATTGTAGTCTTTTGCCCAGAATCTCCAGCTTCAGGCCAGTACGTACGAGTCCAAAGGCAGGAATTGAGCTGGAGATCTAGTGGAAATATCTCATCAGCTAACATTGTCTCAAGACAAACCCTGGAAATTCCCGATATCAAAAACGAATGTTTACAGAACGTCGATTTGACCCTTACTGCCAGTATACTGGATGCGGAAGAGGTCTTAGTTTCTGTGCATCATGGATCAGATGCCTAGTCCGTAACGACGCCCCCGAATTTGCACATGTGAAGCAACGTAGCATTCCAATGATCCATCCATTATTAAGCTCAAACACTTACTGTGAAAAACGATACGACACATGGTATGATCGTCGACGAAAACCTGTTTTCCCACGCTTCGCCAGCTAGGGCTCGGAAGTCGGGAAGTTTATTTAACAGTTTATGCACGTACTTTACTTCCCTACTGCACCACTGTCGACGTCAGAACTCAGCATGTGGTGCGATTAAGCTGTTCTGGAACTGGCCCCATACATGGAATCCTGTTTGGGGCATAAGCTTGTTGTTCTGTTTCTTTTTGTTGATGCGTTGAAGTTAAGAAGTTACATTGGTCCGTGGGCCGAGGTTAGGGTTGTTGCAGACATGTATACCATATGCGGATATCATTATCAACTGCTGCATCCCTGTTTCCTCGTAGTGGTGAGATGTGTTTTCTAGCATAGTCCGTGGTACTAGTAATTAATCAACTGATAGATATCTATTGCATCCACTGCCGTGCCAGGTTTTGAACTCCGTTCGGAGCTTCTGTAGTTATATCGTGGCTGGATACCAGTTCCGTTAGGATGGACTGTTCTCAGCATGGCCTTCTTTCATTTACTATTGATTAAGAACAATTCTGGTGAATTGAGTGATGTCCGACATCACCAGATGACGCGTTGGGTTCAGCTCATGGCATGATATCCCCTGTTTGTGTTGGCCTCGGCTCGTGCAAAAGTGGTGGGTATCTCGCAAATTTCCTTGGAGGATTTGAAATTGCGTCCTCTGGGTATGATTGTCCTTCTTCTCAGCATCTGCCTGTCTTCGTCGTTTGCGTTTGTTATTCTATGGGAATACAGGTGTTGCAACCAAAGGTGACCCAGAATCTAAGCGACAGTCTGAATATCCCTGGCCAAGGCCCGGAACGATAACAACGTGGCTTTGCGGTAGACTAGGTCGTAAGCTGTCCCAGAGCGGCTTCGTCTTCTTCTGCGTATGTGTTTGGAGATCTGATGCGGTGGGTAAGGAATAAGAACCTGCGAATGTACTGCAATGTACATGGCTGATGTTCAAGGGGACGTAGACCACGAGGGATTGACAAACCCTTCCCGGAGTTTGCTGGTGTCTTCCCGTCTTTATTATTCTCTCAATGAAGACAGTGTCGTCAAAACTTGCCTCCCAAAGTCAGACGCGTAAAACAACTTTCGACACAGCGCACTCATTCGGCCCTGTCGGGAAGTTTTACGCCACAGGATTCGTCCCCAGAATGCATAGCATCGTGGGCATCGATAGAGACTATTTTCTATCATCCAGATATGCACAGGTTGCATTTTGTCTGGTGTTGAACAGCATTTTTTCTTGTTGCAATAGGGCGACAACGTTGGGTATCCTATCATCCAGTGAACACAGGATACCGGCTCTGATTCAGATGTTGGGTCAACTTGAGTCTAACTAGCCCAATATATCAAACATATTTGTGTGCTGGGATAGAGTAACTCGTTGGTAAACTCGACGGATGTTTGATTCGGTTTCTTGGGACTGTCGGGGAACTTGGTCACTATAATCGCAGCGTTCTACAACGATGTAATAGTGTGCGTCTGCATCCCACAGGTTAATCGACAGGCGGTTGTCGAGACATATCACCCTCGAGCATCCAAGGCTACTCAAAAGGATCCATTGGAAATGTCACACCTGTGCTTGCTCGGTTCGTCATTTCGCGCGGCCTCTTGCAAGGTGCTAGAAAAACAGCAGAATGGAGCTGCTCCCAGAAAGGCGACAAGTACGGCTATGAAGCATTTAATGTTACTCAGACCAAACTGATGAGGGCCGCAAAGACGAGCATATTATTGTTAAAATTTGTGAAGCCTTTCAGACGACGTCCGTTGGGCCAAGTTACCGTCGGGCTCATCAAAGTTGGAATCCTCATCACCACTGACTTCAACCGGTGTCTCTTGCTTCAAATCCTAATCTTTCTCCTGCTTTCCAGCTGGACCTGAAGCGGACGATGCAGCGACCCCGGTGTTGCCAGGTACCTTGGCTGTGCCGTCATCTTTGGCCACTGTCACCGGTGCTGCTGCGCTGGGCTCGTCATGCTTCTTAGTACCGCCCGCGATGATGGGCGGTTGGGTGTCCATACCTCCTTAGCTAGACTAACGAAGCAAAGAAAAAGGAACATAATATAATAAAAGAAGGAAGAGAGAGAAGAGTAATGATCGGATAAGCTCTCTTCAGGGATAAAGCATAGGCGTGTGTTGCGCGGGAAGCTGCCGGCAGTTGCAAGTAGTAGGATTAGGGCTCCTCTGCTCCTATGCTCTGCTATGCCCTAAGACCCAAGGACTGTATTAACATTTGTAGCATTGAGTATCTTCTGGTATCATTTGCTCCCTAAACTGGGACTGTGTTAACGGCACAGAGCTGTCCATGTGCTCCTTGAGCATCATTGGCATACCCAATTGGGCCATTTGATACAGACTATGTGAGCGGCCAGACCCAACCCATTTATACGGCCATTTGATTATAATTCATTGATCAAGTGCCTATCATTTGGAGTTGCTTGCCGTAGCGCTTCTTTCCACTTCAGCTCTGCCGATGGCTTGATTGCTTTGGTCCGACAGTAACTAGCAGCAAGTCTGTAAGTTAATGATCTGGAGGAGGGCACTCTGGTTCTGTCAAGCTTGTGTCGGAGTTGGTTCAAACATTTGGTTGTCATCGGTGTTAGCGGATACCTGAGGATGTGATTTTTGTGGTGGTGCGTGGGCGAAAAGCCGCTGTTTTTGGCGTCATATGTAGCCAAAACGGCAGCGGAATAGCAAACCAAAATTCTACGTAGGAAGAGTGCAACGAGGATGGAGCTGAGCTCCGTACTACACGACGATAACGATGACGATACTAGTGAGGCGACCTTGAAGACGAAAGGTATGCCGCCTAGGGGAGGCTCTCCTTAAGTATCCTTCCGCGACGGACTCCACCATACCCAGGTATGGCGGAGTCTGACCGTCCAACTCGGTAGGCAGTATCTCAGGATAAGGAACAGGAGAAAGAAAGGTGTTAGATTCGTAGTGCCATTGGCACATTACCAGAGTTCCCTCCTCTGCTCCAGCTTGATTGGATTTTCGACCATACCATCCTCAATGATGAGGACAGTATGGGGCAGGACGGCCCCCTATGGCCTGTTAGGACCTACCAAGCGCTCTTGGCCCAAGTCTTGCCAAAGCTCATCCCGTACAGGGAGAGCACTGGCTTGCGTAATCAGGCCATTTGCAGTTGGTGCATGCCCCGCTGAATGTGCCTGGTACATGGCGGCATTCAGTGAAAGGGAACTTACTTTCAAGGACTATAACGGTGAGGAAGGAATCGAACGTGTGGTGACGAACCACAACATGGGAGCGACTGAAAAAGCCGTCTTCGTTGAGGCCAAGTGCCCTGTCTCCGACAAAAGTATCAGGAAGGAGGACATCTGGACAGGTCCTCAAAGCCAAGGCGCTACATGTTACGGTCTCGGACAAAAGACCAGAATAAGCAGAACATATTGGGAAGAAAGGGGTAGGCGGAAGACTGTGGAAGACGGAATCTCAGACAGACTCATCTGCAGGCTATGGAAGAGGTTGTCAGTTCTTTCTGATCGTTAGCAAGCGCTATGTTTATCCGGGTAAGTATTCCCTGCACTAGCATACCTTGTCTCCTTGTACAAAACATAAAACCATCCTAGGTGTAGAGTACAATTTCATACATTGTCATCAGTTACTGGTTAGGGCTAAACATGCCATACCTGTAAAATGTAGTTAAACTTCACTTCGTTTCCCTTCTCGATAAATATGCTTATGTATTTTCTATTCAGGAGGCCACTGGTCCAGAGTAACACGCCATTTCTCCTGGAATTCGATCGCCTTCTCACCCTTCAATTCCCAGGCAGATATTACCCCTTCTCTCATATCATACTTTCACTGGGTGTTAACTCCAACTTGGATTGTCCTGTTGTCAAATCCCTCTTGAAAGTCAAGTATTCAAGATTTCCTGTATCACAATCCGGATTAAGAATTGAGATTTTCAATCTGCGTAAATGTGGCATTTTGCGTACGGTGTGCCCTGATGCCTCATATAGCTTGTCAAGTTCGTGACTCTGGATAAGGCCACGTTTACCATAGTGGTCGCTGGAATATTCCCATCCTTCAGTGGAGTTTTCTTCTAGGGCGCGTCCCAGTACTCTGCGGGGTCAATGTCGAGGATCCATTTTCATAGTTCATATTAAGGGTTATATTGAGAAATAGGTGACTGGATTAAGATAAGATGGTTAACACACCGTCAACTGTAAAGGGGGGGGCCTCTATGATCTTCATGATTTCCAGATTTGCCCAGTATAAAGTTGTCTTGTCAACGTCCTCCTCTGCCCCTAGCCAGAAGAATGCACTGCTGACCAGGACTCCCTCAAGATGCATTTCTCGAAGGCGCATGCTGAAGGTGCGAAAGGTGATGGAGAATTCATCCAGTCCATTGGGTGAGAGGTAGCTGGCTGCATCCCGGGCTGGGTTGAGGGACAGTTCCCGATGACATGCAATTGAGTATCTGAATATTTCAACTGATTTGGGCACCAGTGCAAGATGATCAGTAACCTCTTCAACATGACATTAGCACGCTGAAGCAACTAGCAGAGGATATAAATAATGAATAGAGGCCACCTTTCCTCTGTCTGCACAGAACCTGTAGAGCATCTTGTGGGATATGCCTAGACTCCCGAAAACAGACATGCTTGGCACGTGGGAAGCAGTTAAGCATATGAAAGAAAGTTGATGGTTGCACTGTGGTAGTCACAGTTATGTAATTGGAACGACCTCACACATGGCACCATTGGCATATTTTGGAAGTCATGAGCTGTGACATCCAGCAGACAAGGTATTTGAGCCATTTTACACAACTGGGAAAGTGACATGGTTGCCATCTCATCTGGTGCAATGTCCTCCTCAGGAGGATCAAAGAAATAGTCATTATCACATGACCAGAGAGAGACATGTTAGTACACGTGAGGTTCTGCCGTCCTAGACCGCCCTCGCTACCTATCTCACGGCACAGGCAGGCCTACCTAGTAATACGTCCATACATGCGCCTATCCATTAACAGCGAGATATCAGACACTTGAACCTTCCACGAATCAAGCAGCTGCAGCATACTGCGTATAGCACTCAGAAATTTCTGGCGATACCAGTCTGATAGAATCTGCATATAGATCTCATCATCCCATTTCATCTTTGCGGGTTGATCACTCCAGTCCCAGCTTACCCATCAGCGAATGTGTCGAATATAGGCAACCCTCGCACGTCGATAAGGATCACCAGACGTGGTACTGTTGCAGTTTCTCGACTGAATCTACATGGATTTGTCGCCAAATTGTTCGCTCTGTGATTGCTTGCCATTACCGTAAAATAATCGTGTACTGGACGAGTTTGGATCGCGCACAGTCTTTGCAGCGGCAGGGGGGCCGTTTCTTTCGATAACGTTTGATTTCAGATACTAAATTATCGATGAAATGGGTGACGATGAGATTGGTCACTTCAAATGGTAAAGTTGCCATCTTTTCTATCCTCTGCAGGAGAAAAGTTGCATTTAGTGCGGCAGAGGAAATCGGACGCGCCCGTGTACCCCGTGCTCAGGCAGTTTATGCGTGTGGAGGTGCTAACCTAGCTAATAGCGCTAAGCGCTAAGCGCTGTCAGCGCTACTGTAGCCGCTATCTATCTAGCGAATACTCCACACTGCTGCCTGGACCTTTACAACACCCCAACGCAGTACGCATATCCAGGACAATACACTTTCCTCTCGTGCTCACTACATCTGAGCGTAGGGTGAATAGTACTCAGGTGAGTGGCATGTAAGACTAACCTCAATAGAATGCATCCAGCTCTAAATGTACCACAACATTGTTTCAGATCCCTCTCTGAACAAAGACTAACACATTTGCCCATTTTCCCACTTGCGGGTTTTGTACAGTCATTCAGATATTGACCCTTGCTATGTCGTTACCAGTGAGGTTTCATTCATTTCATTCCTCCAGTTAAAATCCTTCTCACCTGACATCATATGCTCTATTGCACTGTCAATACCGATATATATGGCGCTCCATCACTCGAGTCCGCAATCAGACTCAATCTCCCGAAGACGTATTCCTAGACGTAGCTCTCGGTGCGCGAACACGAGTTAGGAAGATTCAAGACTATCTGGATCTGACATCAGACCTCAACTCATGGCATGACTGACAATGGGTCTTCGACGCATATAAGTTCAGTCTCTGGCCAGTAATGTCTCCTTCGCTGCTCAATCTCTTCCAGATCCTCCGTACTCAAAATGCTTTCCCACCTGAAATACTGGTCTGGCTCTGATCTAGGAGTTTGAGCAGTTTGAGGCAGCTCGGGGGATCCACCTTGCGCAAACAGAAGACCCAGACCCTGCATACGCTTTAGGTCCCAAATTGCAAAGCCATAGCAACGGAAGGGGCGAAATTTCACATAGCGGCAGGGCGAGGTGTACCGTTTAGATAGCCAACCAAGCATAAATGAATATCCTGGTGCACTATTCCTAAATTTCATATCTATGTCATGAACAAGAGAGGCGCTGGGAGCAGAGCAATCACAAGAAAGCTTCCATCCTGCACTAAAAGCAAGATTTTTTGCCGCATGAAGTCTTTCTCTGGGGGATTCAAGGTTGGAAACAGACAGCTACATTCATCCATGGTCCGAATTGGCTCTATCATCTCGTTCAACAGGGCATGCCGCCATAATTTCTCAAAATGCATGTTTTGGAGTCGGCCGACCTCTTCGGAAGGCCAGTTCCAGCAAGGACTTGGTCCATTAACTAGGCTATGCAGCTCCCAGATTAGCAGAAGCTGCCAAATGGCACGAATAGCCCGCTGCTCTTCAATTGTTGATATTGGAACAGCATCAGCTTGTTGATATCGCTCTCAAGGGGGCTTTGGCACTGGGAAGTATTCTGAGTCCCATAGATCTGGAGATCGGTATGCATTCCGAATATATCTCAGTCTCGGATTTCGCATCTTCATGAGCTCCAAGCGCTGACAGCGATCTATCATCTCATGCATGCCTGCATGGGCTAGGTAGCGGATAGTTGCGGCAGCAGCAAGAGTGTCGCAGAGAATGGATACTGGAATTTCGCGAGGGAACTTGAAACCAGAGTCATCCTTGATGTATTTTTCAATGAATTCATCCACATCTTGAGCAGGACGAGCATTCTATCGCAAGATATAAATTTGCGGATCAAAACTTGAGTTTGTTTGGGAACGCTCAGTTCCATGATCCTCTGAATGATGCGTCTTGCGGTGCCATCTTCACGTAGCAAGTAGAAGACCGCTGGTGAGGAGCGATATATGCTGTAGAGAGATGCGAGATCATCTACCTGCACCAGAACCATCTCCAAGACTGGATCTGGTAAGATTGAGACGGCATCCAGAGGACGACGTTGGGCCATGGTCACGATGGGGGCGATGTAATCAGACACAGCATGGACTCCGCTGGTGTCTTCCCGATTTCAGCGGAGATTGCTGCACCACTTCGATTGTAGTCGATCCTGGAATCAAGTCAAAGTTGCATCGAACTAAGCAGGCCACGAAAGCAATCAGTTGAGCTGGTGCATGAACACGTTTTAAGGCGGTAGTGAGGGAAATGAGACGTGTATGGAGGTGTGGGTATGTGTAGTATGCGGGCCAAAAGGATTTGCCGCGCTAGTAAAACTGATAGTAACACTAGGACAAGCTAATTTATATGTGGCTATGTCCTAGACTAGTAGTATCTGGAATTGCTATGCCGCCAGGCAGCCCAGGCAGCCGCATATCCAGGTACTGTAAGGTAGTCCACCAACACCATCATGACTCAGAACACGGGGAGTCCAATTCAAATTTCGTATTCATAGCCTTTCATTACCATGGATACAACGAAGAGCAGCTCATCGGGCCTCTCTGCGGCCTTGAAGTCCCAACGTTAATTCAGCTTTCCCTTGACCGCCAGAAGCTCCTCTACTCCACTGGACTCACCTGGGGCCATCAAAAGGGGAAATTCGCAGTATCCACCCTCTGGCTAGCCTCGACCGGCACCGCAAATTCTTCAATTCAACTCACCCCTGGTCGTTTCCGCGACCATGCCCCCCTGGAGCCCGGCACCAGGTGGGCCCTGTATTTCCTGCCGTTGCAGCAGGGCGCGGAGGCGTATCCGATCACTCCAGTGGAGAACGAGAGGCATGTCATAGACGTGTGCTGGAGCCTACATTGGCTTCTCAGGTTGCCCATTGCCCGACATCGAAGAGCCTCATTTCACTGGGATGACTGTCTCGGTTGTTGATGTCGACGTGGGGGCCGACCAGGATACACCGTGGGAGATAATGCAGTGGGACCCGGAGTAGGACAAGACACGGCGGCTCAATGCTGTTCTGTCGTAAGGAGCAATTTCTATTCCAACATATGCAGATTTCATCAAATCTTTCGTAGTCTTCATTCAGAGATGCAGTTAAGAGGACTATATCGAGGTATGGTTGAGGTTCTTCCTAGATAGGGTTAGCATTTGTTGTGTATTTCAGGGGAAGAAGGGCTGAACGAGGCGGTATCGGCTACACGCACGTAGCCTACTAAGAATTAGATACCTTTACTACAGGTCTCTGACCTGGAATGAATCTATGCCCTACACGAAGCCTTCAACGTGCTCCGTTGTATGCCGCTCAACTCATTAAGGATTCATTACTTTCTAAAAGGGGTGGTCCTATCTGATGTGGATCAGGGGTGCGGCGTCTGGATATCAGATACTAAAAGGATACCGTAGGATTCATAGGGATCGTGGTGAACGCTCTATATCGATATACTGCTGTCTCTAGTACATCTTGAAGCTCTAAAATGATGCGCTTCCTCTTGCTTGCTTGCTTGCTTGTCTATTACACCTTGTGTTGTCCCAACATCCGTATGTTGGTCCTTCCTCCGGAACATACATACTCCTTATCCGGGACCGGATTATCAGATAATCCACCTGTCCGAAATAGTATATCCACATCAATCTATGTTAGTACACGTGAGGTTCTGCCGTCCTAGACCGCCCTCGCTACCTATCTCACGGCACAGGCAGGCCTACCTAGTAATACGACCACACATGCGCCTATCCATTAATCTACGCGGACCGTCAAGCAGCACGTTCTTCCTCTCTTTGAAGCTTTTGGTAGATAGCATCTGGCATCGTTAGATTGAATCAAATCTTGCTTTAGCCCTTCACATGTACAGGCAGAGACCCCTTTTAGCTGTTTTTGGAGGGTTTATGAATTGACATCAAATGCAGCTGCAGCTTTGGGAATTGATGGATATTGATCCTTTTTAAACGCATTAAGGCTAAGAGAATTCACCTTTCATAAGATTTATCTTCCATTGATAATAATGTAGGTGACAGAGGCAGTTAATTGAAAGAGTTGTGGTGCCGGTAGCAAAAAGCGGTATCTCTCGGTGTCCGATTACGTTATATCCTCATCACAGACGTACAAAGTGACCACCCACGTTCGAACGGGGCGACTCCTTCTGGTGGCTGCTGGTAGTTGGAAACGGCCCTTACACGGTTTGCTAGGGAATCACTGGTGCTTTGAAAGATGGGTTCGGATTGGTGGAAGACGATCAGCTTGACCTCTCCCTGGTGGGTTCTAGTGAGGGTCTGGTGAGGGGTCAAGCAGGGGATCTAATGCTCGAAGGCTTCGACGCTTGTTGGTAGGCATTGGACCAGCTCGGCGCTTAGAGCTTCGCCGGCTTTTCGCGGCCGTGACAAAGGGCAAGTCTCTGTGATGATAGGATGGAAAGTCTGTATAGTAGCATATGTACATGGCATCTGGAAAATATGTTGACTAACAGGGATGTTGGTAGATTTTCTTCGCTTGAATGACCTTTTTTTTTTTCATCTAAATGGACATATAGGAGCAATGTGACTAGAATAATGAATTCTGGACAATTAGTAGAGGAATACTGTAGGATCTATGGCAAACAGGGACTATACAAGAGCTTCCGCTCTATAGAATCTAGTCGCTCGTTAAAAACATACATAATGAATACACCTAAAAAACGAAAGAAGACTATGGCTGTGGATTATACCAAACTGGCAACACCTGAGAGCACCTCTCCGACTGATCCTCGGGAACAGTCTCCATATGAGTATCATTAGTCCTAATAAAAAGCCGACTATAATTAGATCCCCAAGGATCCCACTGCGGCGACCCCGGAGCACGGTATGTATTTGGGTTAAAGTCCCGAATGAAGCTGGTCCAGTATCCCTGCATGAGTCGCACAATGGGCGCATTGATGGTGCTATACGAGGCCGGCGAGGTCGTACTAAGATATCCCGGTCCCCAGATCGCGTTGATCTCAATCGTATGGATAGTTCCCATGCCGCTCTGGCTAGCCGGTGGATCTATAACGGCGTAGTGGTAGTTCCAGTTCGACTGGGCTGTTGAAGGATCAGAATTATACGCTGATGAGTATGTAATGCCCGCGCAGATGTACTTGATCTCGCCAAATGCGTTTGACGCGCCTTGCCAGTACTGGCCTGCGTCTGGGTAGACGGGGTCGTCGGGGTGGGACATGTAGATGAAGTTGATTTGGGCGATTTGAGAGTCATTGATGGATTGAATGTTGGATCTGAGGAAGTTATCTGCATCTTGGACTGTGTTTGTTGATTTGTGCACGAACATGGTGCCTTCATTCGTGTCGTCACCAAAGATGACGGGGATCTTCATGAATTTGCCCTGTTGGATCAGGTTCTGCGTGTAGTCTGGCACCAGGTCGCCGTCGATGGTTGGCAGGTAGGAGTTTGCTGGGTTTATGGGCGTGTCAGGGTCATGATAGCCTTTGTTGGCCTTCTGTAGAGTGTTGACATCCAGCCCACGCAGACAGTCGATGGGGTCGAATTCTGCTGCACAGCCGGTCTTGTTGACAAGCTCATTATATGCGTAAGCATTGTCGAAGATGTTCCTCTCATTGCCAAAGGAGGAGGACTCGGCCGCTGCAGCGTGAAAAAGATTGTCCAGCGTGCCATCAGCACCATACGCAGTGAGGAGCAGACTGACAACAAATGCTCCAGCACTGTCTCCTCCGATCGTGACATGATTGGGATCGCCGCCGAACTGGTATAATCAGCCTTTCGAAGAGAGAGCTGGAAACAGCGAGGAATCATACCGCAGAAATATGCTGGTTCACCCATCGCAAACCCTGAATGATATCTTTCAACCCATTATTGAGGCTGGCACCATTCTCAACGACCTCAGGCGCAGCAAGAAACCCATACGGTCCAACGCGATAATTGATGCTGACGACCACAATATTGTTCCCAGACGCTTCAACTAGCCCGCTGCCATTATAGTTCGGATTCGAATTGGCATTGAAGGCGCCTCCCTGGATGAAGAAGTAGACAGGCAGATTGGAGCCATTCGTAGGCGCAAACACATCGACCATTAAACAGTCCTCGCCATGCGTCGATGAGATGGGATACACGCCGGTAGCGACGCAAAGGGGGCCGAACTAGACAGGGTTGTTAGAGGGGGTAGGAGAGGCTTGGGTAGTAGACATAGACGTACTTCAGTCGCATTCACGGTCCCTTCCTGCACAGGAGGATCCCGAGGCTCCGCAAAACGAAGGTTTCCCAGGGGAGCAGCAGCATATCGCATCCCCAGCCAGTACGAGATGCCATTCTCCTGCTCAACGCCGCTGTAGGTCGCATAGCCCAGATTCTTGACATTTCCCTGAACCTGGCCCTGGACCGGCACCGGGGCCAGAAGAAGCGTGAACAACGCCGTCACAAGAGGAATTATCTTCGCCATGTCCTGCCTGTACTACAGGTTAGGTGTTTATTATTATTATCGATCATGCACCATTTGATGCCAAAGGAAGACAGACAAAGACGGCTGTTGTTTCTTTTTTACTCTGTACAAGCTCCCTTCATGCCTTCTTAGAGAGCATCCATCACGGAGTCCGTCATGCTCGAGAAGACAGTCGAATCAAATGCTACGTCGCTTGCAGAACAGTACACATATCTCCAACAGGGACACGGAAATTGCCCGGGTTGAAAAACGAATCAGGGTGCTGTTTCTGCAGGTTCCTGTCGATCATCGTGCCGTTGTCATCTCAGATCTTGCAATCATGCATTGTCCTTGGGAATACAATTAGAATTCCCGTTGCTGCGGTGGCCCAATCGCACTAGAATGCTTGTTCGGGCTTATTTTGTAACTGGTTTCATGTTGTTGAGCTGAACAAGTGGCCTTGGGCGTGCCTTGGAGACTTGGCGAGATTTTTAACGTTGCATTGTGCGTGTTTCGAATTATGCATGTTGATACGATGCATTTTCTGCTTTGATAATAGTGTTGACTCTATCCTGGAGCCATATTGTGATACGTCGGCACATTTCATGGTTATCATTATTGTCTGGGTGCATTAAACATGAGCGACAGGGAAAAAGGTCACAACATAGAGTTTCAGACATACGTCGTGTAGAATGGAGAAGGCTCCATACAAAATAATCTACAGACCAGGCAACAGTCCTGGGCTGGTCTCTCATGGACATATATCACAGGAACCCAATATTTTGAAGGTCTGATATCCCAAATTCAGGCATATCGATGAGATTGCTTACATCAAAGTCCTATGATCATGCATTTTAGCCAACATTCAAGTAAGCAAGAGAGAAGGAAGAATGGTGAGTAGCCTACGAGGAAAAAATTTTCGTCCAACGATGTCGCTGGCGTTTGCAGCATCTCCCCCTGTCCTGTCCCTGCATAAGTCCCGTCTGGTTCATTATCGACAACGCCGGGCTTTGGTCCACAGCAATTGAATATCAGCGATGCAATGCTTTCATCGAAATGGAATGCATGCGATGCCTCACCTGAGAATTATCCATATCATGCTTAAGTTCTGCCCAGGAGGCGCCGCCCAATAAGGCCTTGTTCTGCATTATCCCTCTTATGCAGACGGCTTGGAAATAAGGAATGACCTGCGTGGATGCGTGGAAAAGCCGGCGCCTG
Source organism: Monascus ruber (assembly GCA_002976275.1). Lineage (NCBI taxonomy): Eukaryota > Fungi > Ascomycota > Eurotiomycetes > Eurotiales > Aspergillaceae > Monascus > Monascus ruber. Next base: position 2,581,736 of record PSNO01000001.1, on the reverse strand, counting down.
GCCGATGCTAATGCAAGACCTAGAAAAAGAAAACTCTTGCATTCCTCCTTGTCTCGTTGGACTTTATTTGCGAAATAGTCAATAGTGCTTTCGACGGCCCGAATCATGGCTTCTTGTTGGGAATCCGTGAATTCGCCGAAGGACGTTCGTATCATGTTTCCGTCCGATGGGAGGGCTGGTAAGCCAACGTCATCGGTAGCCGACTTAAGCTCCAGACAGATTGTAAGCGCTGCATGCAACAATTCCTCTTGAAGCATTCGGCCTTTCAGGCGCAGGATCTGGGGAGAGAATCGAGGGAAATCAGGAGCCATAGAGGTGAGGGGTGCCAGTAGTGCCAGGCAAGACTCCGTGCAGATTTTCCGAGAGTAGAAGAACTGCGCTGGACCTCCCCGGCCTTTGGAAAATCCAAACGCAAACGGCCGATGGAGAACTAGTAGGGACTGGTGTATCACAAGACGGAGGAGAGAGATTGGAAAAGTGAAACTATTAGGGACGCCATGGAAAGATTTGATATTCCCGTCGTCCCGAAAATAAAATGGCACCGTATGTAGTTTCTCGGTCAGAGCTTGGCTCAACTCCAAAGCTTCATCGTAGTCCGAGTCAAACTTCAAAGCATTAACTAGTTTCGAAATCCGCATTCGAATTGGAAGCGATTGGGCCAGAATGAGCTGAAAGGACGTCCTAGTAAAATTAGTAGCGAGATCGGTCGGAACAGGATCGTCGACCATTGTCTCAGATAATTTTTCATCATCTATATTGACAGGCAACACTGTATCGTAGCTGTCAAGAGAGATGAAAGGGGGCATTCCATTTCGAAGGGCGGCCTGCATATCCAATTCGACAATCGTAGTCCAAAGACGCCGGCGGATCTCCGCATAGTACTTGGAGACCCTTGGGAAATGACAGGGGTCCCGATGCAGGCCCATCATCATTGCATTTCTCACCAGAGAACCAGAAGAAACCCATCCCAATTCTCCTTCGAACCCATTGGCCTCGCCGGCAATGCGAAGAAGACACTGGATCTGTACCGTGTCGATATTGATCCGCTCCTTACCCAGCGTAGAGAAGACCCACGACTGCACCGCCAATGCCCATCCATGGGCTGTCTTGTTCAGTGACACATCTGCCTCCGGGCTTTCTCCATCACCAGGATTGTAAAAGCAAGTGCTACATGCCATTAAGGCTAAGAGCTTAGCGGTAAACGCGGCATTTTCCCCTTGCGATCCCGCCCAGTAAGCATTATACTCTTCGAGAAACTTGGGAACATGCAAGACACGATAGGTAGTTTCAAAAGTGGACAGGTACAGATGGAGCAACTGATCTGCAATCTCGCGCCCCGGAAGAATTTCATGCAGCCGGAAAGCCTGCAAATGCGACGGTAACTGATACTCTTGCCGCTTTTTGGAAGATATCTCAGCCTTGAGCTGCTTCAACTTGTGATACTCTGATTGAGACTCTCCGGCGGATTTCCGCTTTGTCTGATGGACAAATTCCAAGAACTCCCGTACATCATGAAACTACCAGAAAGAAATACGTTAAGGTATGCTTCGGCGCTGAAACGCGCGGGAATCAAAAAATCCAGCTGCACCGAGAGAATCACAAAAAGCACTTACATACGACATGGTCAATATCCAATGGGATCTACCATAGAAACGAGTCTTGCCATTCTTCCTGCGAAAGCAATTCTCCGCGAGAGGTTGGATATCATCATCATCCCGATTTTCCTTTTCACGATCCACGCCTGGACCGTATTGACGACCAAAAGATCTCGACGCGGGCGTAATTAACGCGCTCTCCAAAGCCCGGACTCTATCTCTCAAGGCTTTAATTTCAGAATCCTCCCCCCGCACCGGAGCAGGGGCAGCCTCAGGTACACCGGTAGATGGTTTGGCATCAAAGACAAACATGCCACTCTCATGGCCCTTCCCAGAAGGAGAGACTCTTTGACGGCGATTTTCGACACACGAAGTTGAACTCGTAGACAAAGCAGACACTTCGTCTCTACTTCTAACACCGTCACTCCCAGTGCGCGACGAAGCTGAAGCCGCGTAGTGACATACTTGGCTCTTGTTTGTCTTTATGCATTGACTGCAGGGTAATAGTCTATCGCATTTTAGTTTCCGCCTTCTGCATTCGAAGCAGGATAGTGGAGTTCTTCGTCTCCGGCGGAATGATGATGAGGCGTCTGGGGGACTAGTAGTATCACCCGCCATCTTCCTGAAATCAATCAAAAAAATTAAGCAAGAGACAATCGTGGAGAAGCAGCAGATGGGGTAGGGGGATATATTTGATGAAACGGGTGAATGATTTTCATTTTGGATGAGAAGGAAGTAGGGATGGCGAGTGATAACACGGAGTAAGAATTGAGGCTTTTCGGACAAATGCTGGCCGAGATGCCGAATCGGGGAATTCGGCCCCGACTTTGCGGAATATTCCTAATCGGGAAGTAGAATTGGAGGCACAGCCCTAACAGAACCGTTGTAATTATTCATACTGGAGGCTTCAGCTTTTATAAGTATGAATATACAAAATATTCCAGGTGGAATAACCCTCAGAAAGGCCAGTCTATAATTCTCTATAAGGCAGACTTCCCTGCCGGATTTAATCAACACAATACAATACATACAAATCTCCTCTACCATGTCCGTCGTGTTCTGCTCCACATCCGAACAAAGTCCTTCTTTTCCTGCACCCCCAACCCGACGCGTCGGACTCTACCCAGTCGCGCCAGAGACTCACCTACATAATCCAGCAAAGCCTTTTCTGAAGCGGATAGGCTTTCCTCTCCAATGCCGACCTTCCGGTCCTGCTCTAGAGCAGACGTCCGAGATGCTGATCCACCTGATGCATAACCATTGCTGCCGCTGATCACACATTCAGCGATGCGCACTCTAATACAATGCGTAGGCTTTCCAAGCAGATTCCAGAGGAAACTAAGGTAACTCCTGGGTAACGGAGTCACAACGTCCATCGAGGTATACCGCAGACTGATAGGGAAGATCTTCGTGTTGGGCGGCACGTTCAGTAATGAGTAACTGAGCGGCAAAATTCCACGGCCATTCGTAGTCGTGCATTCGGGAAACATGGCCACGGGTCGATTGGGATATTTCTTTAACAGGGTCAAGACATCGACCATCCGTGCACCCGGGCGGGGTTCCGTCTCAGGCATGGAAAACGCACGAAGGATAGCCTGGAAAAGAGAAATATGCTCCACTTGTCTGTTATTCGGGTAGGATGCGGTAAAGACGGGGTCAAAGATAGCTGCGAGATATAGGGCATCAATAGGAGAGGTAAAGGAGGAGGCGATGACGGACCCGGGGACAGGAAGGCGGGCTTTCTGCTGTCTGGAAAGGGAGCTATAAAACCCTGTTAGCTGCCATCATCGCATTACAATGTACATAATAACTCCATGCGGATAGCTGAGGAGAACGAACCCCTTCCTCACCCCATCCACTTGAAGGTCAATCCACCACACGCTTGGGATACCGAGTATACACCACAGAGACGCCTTCTTGGCCAAGGACCCAATAGGCAGCCATTGTAGAATAAGAAAATAGCTAGCGCTAACGAAGATGAATAGGGGAAGGCGAATGCAAAAGAGGAGTATATTCAGAGGGAGCTGCAAGCCCGACGGCTGAGAAGGAATGGGGAGGAAGGGCGCGATGCCCGAGCCTGGCAGCACCAAGTATCGATTAGCATATGGGCGCTATAATTCATACACATAATATGAGTCACACCTCGGTCCCGGAATTGTGAAAATTTCTCCATGTATAGCTTGAGCGGTGGTGGGATGTTGGGACTAGAGTTTGACAGCTAGGCCATATGTCTATAGCGTTGACAACGCGGTTAGCGCGAAGAGCTCCGCAGAACGGGGAAGCAGAAAAGGACAGCTGGACGGATTTGGTCAAAGCTTGAAATACACTCCGAACTGGTGGGGAGACAGTGCTCCAAGAGAGAATCGTTGAATGTCGTGGATTTGTTCTCGCTCGCTGCTATCACATGTCGCTCCGAGGCCAGAATATCATGTGATCTTGGGCCAGGCACTTAGGGCTTTTGACTAGGGCTTGCATCGAGCAGAGTCCAGACGTTGAATGACGTAAACGATCTCAAACAGGATGAAATGGATCCTATAGATGCCATGATGATACTGTTGGGGATGTATTCGTAAACCAGGTCTATTTAAATACACAATGTGAACGGATGCCAAATTCATATAGAAATACATATACCACATTGTAATAATAAAAAAAGGACGGGCAAAAAAAGACGAATGCAATCTATGCAGGACTCCAACAAGACCCTGAGCAAAAAAGGACGATAAAAAAGAAGAATGCAATCTATGTAAAGCTCCAACAAGACCCTGAGCACAATGAGTATATACTGTCGAGTCATGGTGCCACCTCCGCCATATCCATATTTACATCTTCATCCGCGTCGTGACGCGCCGATGAAGGCAATCGGAATCGGTAAATAGCGACGCCAACCATGCAAAACAGACTGCTGGTGGTCATCCAGGCCAGGCCGATCCAAAAGCCGCCCATTTCAATCCCAAGCCGAAAGACGTTGGTGATAGACAAGCTGGCAATGACGCTCCCCACTGCCTGAATGACTTCGATGACAGTATAAAGCCTGGCCGTCTCATCCCGATTCACCAAGGAGGTGATCAGGGAACGGATGAAAAAGACAAACCCTGCACCGCACGTCTGAAAAATCAAACTGGGAATTACCATGGGTATCGATGGCGACAGGCCGATTCCCAAAGTGCCCAGCGTCAGGCAGACGATGCTTATACGGGCGAGGCGAATATCCTTCTCGTCAGGACTCATGTAGCGGACCAGCCGCCGCGAGATAGCAGGAAGAATGAACAAGAAAAGAGGTACAGTCAGTGCCGGTTTGAACGATATGAGCAGATTCGCGTTGGCAATGGTCCAATTGTATCTGGTTGAGATGTACTGGACCAGGAACCAAGAGGAGCCACGGCTGAGGCGGTAGACCAGGAATGCTGTAAGGAGGAGAACGATTTGCTTATTGCGGAATATGAACATGTAAGGGGTTATAGAGGACCGGTACTGCTTGATCATTCGTCCAATAAACCGAAGGAGCTTTGTGACACGGTAGGTGGGTGGAACGGTAGCCAGCCCGTGGACATCATCAATCGAATGTCTACTGTGCGAACCATTGTGTTCCTCTTCCCGGTCTTTGTCTTCATTCCCCGTGCTGTTTTCACCTTCCGACGGGAGATGGTTGAGCTCAACCATCGATTCGCCGGATTGTTCCGTTGAAACATGCATGGTTTCTGGGAGGCCAAGAGCCAGGAGCACTCCTGTGAATGTAATACCCATGCCAGCCAACATAGGGATCCAGGGGTTCATGGACATTAGCAAGGAGCTAATTCCGGTTGAAACGAAGTCGGCCACCATGCCGGTTACGGCAAATTGGAAGAATATGGATGCCCTAGACGCCACAATGTTAGTGGCGCATTCGATTAAAACAGGGAATCCGCTCCAAAGAAAAAAGAAAACCGACCTTTCGGCCTCCTCGGTGACGTCAGCCATCATGGTCCAGATAATGGCAAAAGCGACGACGGGCCCGCCACCAAACAGCCAAGATAGACACGACAGCCACACGGTCCGCAACGGCAAGACGTCGGAAAACCACAGCACCGCAAGCCAAACCGCAGAATTTAAGGCGAACCGGGGGATATTGAGGAGAATGGTCTGTTTTCGCCCGTAACGATCGGCCAGAAGACCGTAGGGAATAGCGAGGAAAGCACCTAGTCATGAACCGCCGCGTGTGAGCACTCTCATACAACCATACAATTCCTTTTCCTCTTTGCAGTAGCGAGAAAAGCAGGATGCACATACTCAGCAATCCATCGAAGAACTCCATGTATCCCGTAACAGCAGCCAACTCCGTCTGCACTTCCTTCACCTTGCACAATTCCTCCGCCACCTGCCCATCCTCACCGATCTTAGTCGGGTCATAGCCCAGGTAGTACTGTCGACAAGCAATGGATTCAAAGATGCGGGTCGCCGGGCCATTGCTCATGGCGAAACCGGTCTCGACGGCGATTACCATCGCGAACAAAGTCACCAACAGACGGACACGCGGCTTCCGGGACGGTCCGGAAGGGGAGGCATCCTGTCGGTGCTTGTAGGCATCGTCATCGTCGGGACTGCTTCTGTGGTCGGAGGAGGAGGATAGGAATGGGGCGCGTTCATGAAGATCGAAGGTCTCGTCGCGGTCATCGAGGCGATCCTGATCAGGTACAGACATGGTTGGCGTGGAGCTGGAAATGGCGCATTTCCTCCGCGTAAGATGTTATATATAGAAACAGTTAAAATGGGAAGCAGGGAAAAGGAGACGGTGAAATGAATGCAAGGAAATGGGAGAAATGAAGGTGTGATATGCAGGTGAGAACGAATGACGAGCCACTGCCAGGCGATTCCCAGGGAAAGGGAGACGGCAGTTAAGAATTAGAAGGAAAAGAAAAAGAACGGATCACTGCCGCCTCTCCGCTCGAATCTCATCCAACTATTATTATCCTTGCTGAAGACCGGCCATGTACCTTGGGTGTTCCACCACTGTTTCTGGTGATAATAATAATAGTCCTGCAGAGTGAAAAGACATAAAAATGGATAATCATGCAGAATCACGCTTGCACCAATCAGCATCCACAGAGGCCATCACGTGCTTATCAGGCCCAATCAGATACTGAGAATTGGGAGTTCATCGCAGCTATGGTTTCAGCCCGCAAAATTGGCAGTGCAGAGTCATAGCCCCTATGGACACACTGCCCTCAAAGGACATGACGTTGATTTCTATCGACTCCTGCCATCTTGTCGTCACACGGTATAAATGGAGTCAGCTTTCTGGCTCCGGTGGACTTAGTTATGCTTACTCCGATTACTTGAGCCCTGGATGCGTCAGCAAGCAGCCATAGAATCGGCGCACAATGAAAAGGGAACAAGGCCACTGCCATGGCCCCGGAACGAATAGAGAAGGGGAGAAAACCTGGACTCCTTCTGGCCTTTCAAACACGAATCCGATGGTTGGATTTTGGCGTATATCTGTCTACGCATAGGCATCCACCGGAATGTGTCTATATAACAGACATGGTTTAACAATTGCTGACGTTTCCAGGCTGTCGTGGTATAGCCTGGGCATTATACTCGGGATACACAAACCATGCACAGCCTGTATCCATGAGCTTCGGTGCCTTTCAAGGACGAGGTCTGACTTACGGACGATCTGCGGTAGAACCTTGGTCGTCTCGAGCACGCTAATATTCTTGCCAATGCATGTTCGCGCGCCGCTCGGTTCGTCAGCCATCTATATTGAGACAGCAACTACGCTGTAGCCACTAACGTTGCTTATTGTACTCACCTAGTTCGGAGGGCAGCACAGATAATACGATGCTGTGCCCCTAGGTCCAGCAAGTTTGTCAGGACAGTGCCATATTTGTGGTCTGTTGCCTTGGTCTTCTCTTCATGGCGCTTTGCAATCTGTGGTAGAGTGGAATTATTCAGTACTTTGGTATTTGACTTCCTGCCATGTTAACTGTCCCAGTCCCAATGTGCGTTCCATCACTGTCGACGATGATGGCTTGCTTGTCTCCGTGTCATCGGACACGCAAGATTTTCTCTTTCTATATGGGCAGACTGCTTCTGCCTCTTCCTTTTTTAGGCAACAGTGAATGCTACAATCTCCAGTGTATCCTCCAGTGGTCATCTGTGTTCGATTGCTGTATAGTTATTCTTGTTCACTATGCTGGATATGGCAGAGGGGTGAATTACAATTACCGATGGAACTGGCAATTCTTTCAATGTTGAAAGCATACTTCTGGGTTCCGTGGAGGCTACATGAAACATAAACATAAATCGAAGAGACCCTCATACGCCCATTGAGCACAGGTCATCCTGAGCACTTATGGGCACTTTGGGAGGAGGTTAAGTGGAGAAATGGAGAAATACTATGATCTTGAACTTGTAGAAGGTAATCTTGATGCCTTATCCCCTTCAGTCGATGCTATTTCATTTCAATTCGTGCTTCAATCACTTCAATCACTTAGCTACAAGGGCCGTGTCTTTCTTCGGTAGAGTCATGAACTGATAGTGCTAACTACTATCTTTCTGGTACTTCACCAAGATCAGGCATGGAGAGAGGCCTTTTGCCTGGGCAGGCTTGCTCACCATGCTTCCTTATTTTCTGCCACGAGTTCCTTGTCCAACGTAGGTACCACGTTAGGTACCTACCGGTTGAAACATCCTGATCGAAGAAATAGTACGAAAGCGTAGGAAATGAGTCGGTACCTAATACGCTGGACGTAGATATATATGCATCCTATGTACCAAACCTAATGATACATGTACAAGATTATATTAAATCTGTTTCCCCCCTAGCCTCATCTCAATCTCTAGGAATCATTCACCTCTTCAACAACACCCGGATACCCAGCTTCCTCGAACAAATTACCCCTAACCTGCACGACGGCCGTGAGTTCCAGCAAAAACTCGTAAAGAATGACCACGTTGGTCAAGACGTGGCCAAGTGTAGCTGTTTCCATTTCGGATCGACTATCTAGTGTCTCGGTTTGTTCCGCACTTTCTGGGGGATCAGTTTGGGATGATGCTCGTTCCTCGACGATGGCAGTCTCTCTGCTAGGTTGAGCGACCGGGAATGGCATCGAGAGTCGTTTCCGAAGTTCTTCTGCGGCTGCGGCGCGTGAGGTGGAGGAGCTGCGAGACGGCGGTTGTTGTTGGGCTGGTGATCCTGGCGGAGGGGAGCCAAGGTAGCTAGATCCCTGTGGAGAGGGCCGTTCATCTGAAAGTATGTCCCGTGGGATCGGGAAGGGGCCGCGCGGTGATTCTTGGTGTGCCGAGGAGACATCAGTTTGTTGGCGAGACGGAGTAGGTACGATGGGAGCTTCGTCTTCTTGGTGTAGGAGATCGCGTCGGGCGGCGACTAAGATGTCGAAGTCGGGAATGTCCTTTCGCCATTTTTCGACTTGTTGGACGAGCTTTTGTAGTAGGACTGTGAGAACGGGAGCGTCAGTGCTAGACCAGGATGGTTCTTCGTATGCAAGGCGGATTTGCCTCAAGGCTTCCATGGCAGGTGTCTGTTCAAGTGAAAATGAATTCGCCAGGGAAGACTCTGTTGCATATTTGTATTTAGACGGATCCACCAGCAGCCAGCCATCAAGGGATACGAGATGTGAGGAAGCAATGCTGACTAGGATTTCCGTCAGGGAGAGGTTGACAATGACACTGTTTGTGAAGAAGGTTTCTAGGCATCCTAACAGCTCCCGCATAATCGGGTCATCTTCGCGGAGCTCTAACGGCTCACGGCTGTCTTCAGTGGCGTAATTTCTCTCTGTTGATAATTGGACGCCGAAAAGAGACTCGACCGTTTCCAACGCATCTTTGAGATAGTTTTCGTAGGAAACATCGACCGTGGGATCTTCCATGACCGACGTTGCCATCGACAGAAGCTGTTGAAGCTCGGCATTGAACGCCCCTACAGCCCTCTCTTTGGCCTGTCGACCAGGGATGGTTCGAATCAGCAGATTCGCAAAGGAAGGATGACGCTGTAGGATGACTGTGAGAAGCCGCAGTGTTGCGAGGACGGTCTGCTCGTTCGTCGACTGGAGACCTAACAAAGCAAGATCGCGCAGATTGAACAGAGACGGCGATGGATTTGCGGCTACTTCTGCCATGGCAGTCAAAGCATCTAATGATTTCCGCCGGCTAAGAGATATGTTCGTCTCTTGTTTCGAAGAAGACATTGCCGAGTCAATGTCGGAGGGTGATGCGAGCAGGAAATGGAGAATACTATAGACCAAGTCAGATTGGTCTATAGACTCTAGAATCCGGCATAAGTAGGTCAGCACGGCAGATGTCGAGCCGCCTTCCACGTCTGAAGACTCAAGTAAAGAGGGATATCTGGAAGGTGAGGCTAATTAGTTTCAACAATACCGAATGAAATAATCTCCTTCGACTTACAGGAGTTGCTCCAGAAATAATACCTGGAAGTGATCCAACAACGTGCCATGGACCTCGGCCGACCTGCAGTGGTCAATAGTATCTTGCCAAAACAGAAGGTAGGACATGAATGCGTCCATAGCGGTACCAAGGTGAGGTTGAACAGCACTTCCATGCCGACTATAGTCAGACAAGGCGATGATTTTAGGAAGATCTGTGTCCGGCACCGCAAATGGTAGGCTTCATCCGAGAATATCAGCAACGAATTTTCAATCCAGCAAAAAAAAAAAAAAAGAAAGAAAGAAAGAAAGAAAAAAGAAAGGTCAAGATATCCTCACCTTCCCAGTTGGCTATAGAGAGCACCCAACCCCGTAGCCATAAGAGCCGCCAAATCACTCTCTATCAGCCACTTCTCTAGAATCTCTGATCTCGATGCCGTCTCGATGATATAAAGCAATCCCGTACGGGCGAAATCCCCCGCGCGGCCCTCCCGATGGACATGATCCAGCAGCAGATAGAACAAGGGAAAGTCATCCTTCCGTGTGGCACCAGCAAAGATTTTCCGACTGTCACTGCTAGTGCTAGGACGGTTTCCGCCATCGGACGACCTGGGATTAAACCACGCAGGCAAGATAGCTGGTTGCAAGCGAATGCTGTTGGCGACAGCAAACAAGAGCTCAACCAGTCTTCCCTCGACCTCTTCTGTCCGCGGTTCCGCTCGACGAACCAAGTCCACGAGAGCCCTAGCGAACAGCCGATTATCCACGACGCTATCCACCTCTGAGTCAATGAGAGTGCTGAAGAAAACGGCAGCGCATCGGAGCATTCCCGGGTCGTAGGACGAGAGCGCAAGCTTGGTCACGGTGACGTATACCTGGGATGTAGCGGCATAGGCGACACAGGGGTGAGGGGCTGGACCGCGAGACTCATCGCTGAGCACTGAATTAAGGCGTTCGATGCAGTTGCGTGCGTGGGTCGTCACGGAGGTCTCTCCGGTCGGGGTGCTGTTTGTGCGCCATATTTGCTATCGTGTGGGTTAGAACGAAACAGTCCCAGGGGAAAGAAAAATATGCCTTGAAAGCAGAAGCGGCCAACTCACTTGAAGGGTATTGCACGTCCTTTTGAAGGCAGCAAGTCGCTCAACCGGAGTGGTTGTTCGGAGGCTCTTGGAGGACAGCGAACGGGAGCCGCCGATGAGACGAGACCACTGTATGCTGTCAGTATTGCAGGTTTCGAAAGAGGAGAGAGAGAGGGAGGGAGAAGGGAAACAAGACACGCACAAAGTCCATGTTTCGGTGACGAAAGCATAATTCTGTCGCAACGGCTGCAACGGTCGTCGTGGTATAGTAATCGATCGGCACAGTGGAGGGACAGGGAGCTGCACGGATGTTCCTGAGGCCACCAAAAGTCCCTGCGCGTACCTACAGCGTACATGCTGCACACACCAACGCTACATGCACCAACCAATACCAATGGCCACGGAATTCGATGCTCTATCCACTACTCTTTACTTGAAATATGCAACCAGAATACGGTGCGAGGACGAGATTAAATGGAATATCTTCCGGGTAGAACGTAGCGAAGAGAAAGAAAAAAGCAGTATTGGAAAATGCAAACCCAGCAGAGCCGCCGTCCCTACAAACGCCACGAGATATGCGCCCGCTCCCCCTTCCAGATCTAATATGCCCAACCATCAATTCGTTCAAAGGGTCCAGTGCTAGAAAAATGAAGTAACGAAGAAAACAGCAGATCAATCACTCTCCTCCTTTGGTCGTCTACCACCTCGTTTTCTTCTGCCTTCGTTATGGTCACTCCCGTCGTCCTCGTGTTTCCGCGCACTCGCGGGATGATCCGGGACTTTGGCGATGATGTCAGCCAGGAAGTCCAATACTTCGTCCTTGACCACGGCTTGTTTCAAGTGCACGGCCGTGACGCGTTTTGAACTGCGGTCTTTGGCCTCCTTGGCAGCTTTTGTAACGAGGGAGATCATGAACAGTTCTAGAGCCTTTGCTGTGGAGGAAGAGGGAAATTAGTCAGTTTTCGATGTCGACGACAAGAGGAGGAAGAATAGCAGGATACGTAATACGTACAGACAGCAATCGGAGTCACCTGCGCGACTTTGCCGACATCCTCATCTGCCTGCATGATACGCTTGATGCGCGCGACGGGAAACTTGGTCTTGACTTCTATATTGGGAGCGGGAAACTTTTCTGGCTCTTGCGATGGGACAACAGTAGTTGTTTGTATTGTATTAGCAGCAGCAGGAGGAGCGAAAGAAGGAGGCGCTGGAGAGGTATATTTCATGTCTGTTATGGAGGTGGATGCCGGTCCTGGTACGGGCGCAACGGCAGCGGGTTCGGCGGCCGAACGCGCGGAGAGACGAGCGGATCGACGGGCCATGTCGTCACTGGGGTCGATGGGAGCAAATTGGGGCACGTATTGCTGGGAAGGCACGGCAGACGAACGTTGATACTGCGCAGAGAAGAATGGGGAGGCGTCGTAGGAAGCGCGATGTTCTAGCGGGCTGGGGAGTGGGTAGGGCGAGATGGGACCGGTGTGGAGAGGGTTGCCGGGGCTGAAGGACGGGGAGAAAGCGGGCTGGAAGGAAGAGAAGTCGGGCGATCGGGGTCTGTAATATGAGCTGTCTTGGTCTGTCATTGCTGTGGGGAGCTGTCAGTATGCATATAATAGCTGTGTAGGTATAGATATGGAAAGACGCTATTGAAGACAGCCGCCCAAACAGGCAAGTCACGGGGAACGTTGACAACGGCGTACCTTTGCAAATGTCAATCGCTAGGGAACAAAGGAGAAGATCGGGAGCAGCATGCCCAATCTGAGCTCGAAGACACGCAGAGAGAACAGCAGACTATTTATCGCGTGTGCTTCGTAGAGCGTGCCGAGTATGATATAAAGTAGATGCGGAGTGTGGCCCAAGCTCCCCCAGGGCGTGCGCAGAAGGCGTGTACGGAGCAGCGGGGGGAGAGAGTCAGAGGGGTGCGTGGCAATACGCGGCAGGAGGAAGAGGAGGAATCAGGCGGATTCTGGCCGGGCAGCAGCCGCCCTTTTTAAGCCTTGCCTCGCGCGCTAATTCGGGCGGGTTTTTTCTGTTGTTTTTTTTTGTTTGTGTTCGGATCACTTTTTTATTACTATTATTACGGATATCATCATCCTTCTGGTCTTCTCGGATCATTCCTTTCTTCGTTCTTACTGCTCACGCTGCCTCCTTGCCCTTCCCATTGCTGCCTCTTCCTGTCCGTCTTACCCATCCCTTTCTCCCTTTCTACCTCTCCCCCTGATGTCGTCATCTTCCTCCCTGTCCTCACATATACTTTCTTAGTCCGCAGTAACCAACCGGATCGTGCTCCTTGGCCTCCTTTTCTTCATCGCCACTTTACATCTGGACGTGTCGGTACGCCAATCACCGACGCGGCATTCATGCGACCGCTGTTATGCCAGGCTGGTCGATGCATCCATGGATCTTTGTTTCTGCAACAGTCCCATCTTCTCTGTTCTTATATTTTTTTAGCTTTCCTTATTATGCTTTTCTCGGCATCAACCGTCAACTCGATCCATCGCTGCGTGATGATACAAGAGCTCCGGAGATGCCCAGAGTCCAACAGTCAGGCTGAAACCAGAGATCTGCTCATGGTATCGCCTGCCTGTGCGTCGACTGGGCATCAGTGAGGGCGAATTTTACTTGATCTAATCTGATAGCATGGGATTCCTTTACTCCATACTTAGTGAAAAAGAAATTAAAAAGTAATCAGTCAGCCAGTAATGGAATGTATTGGTTCGTCAGATGCATCTATTCCATAACCCCTGCATCATGGTATCTTGAGGCTGCTACAGGGAGTTGGAATATTTTCACTTATTGTAGCCAGTGCACTCACAACAGCATGTTCCAGACACACAAAGCCCATTGTAGCCATGCATGACTTAACAAAATGGCAAACCCCAGCTAGAAATCAAGCCGGATTCTTCCTCCTCCAGAAGACTCTTCACCGTGCAGGTATTCATTGAAGCTGCAGAAAAAAAGCCCGGATCAACATGTTTTTCCCGTTCCGCCATCTGCCACCAAATTTGGTTAAAAGTCAGCCATGCGACCAGCTCTCAACTCTCCTCTCTATTATTTTTACGCTCATCATCCAGCCAGGCGGCCATTCCAATGGATGCGAATCTCTGTTGATGGCCAATCTAGTCATGGTTCCCGCTTTCTTATTTCCTCTCTTCACCTGTGTCTTGTCGTGAGACTGGTTCCCGCAGCTACCTTTCGACTTCGGCACATCTCGACGCTCTTTTTATTCTCGAATCCATGGCTGCGACGGACCAGCCTTTGGGCTTGATGGACATTGCGAGGTAAGGATCCTCTCCTTTCTCCGACTGTTTGTTCTCGATCTTCCTGGCTGATCTATCCTTCCTTTCAGCACCCTCACCCAAGATGAAATCCCTTTCAAACTGCGCTGCGCCATTTGTAACAAGCTCGCCGTAAATGCGTTTCGGCTACCCTGCTGCGAGCAGGCAATATGCGAAAACTGTGAGTGTTGCTGGGGTTTCTTCTGGTGGATGGTTTGTCCTGTTTGGAAGACGGAGGATTAACTTCAATAGGCCAGGCTTCACTTCCAGAAACATGTCCCGTCTGCGCACACACACCCCTATCCTCCGACCTATGCAAGCCCAACAAAGCTCTTCGCACCACTCTCAAGGCTTTCCTCCGCACCGAAGAAAAGAAACGTGAGAGGGATCGTCCTACCGCATCCGCCACCCCCGCTCCCGTGACTCCTGTCGATGGAATTCCAGCGCAGCCAGAGACCCCGGCAAACGTTGATGCGTCAGAGGGTGGTGTCGCAAACGATTCGGCAGAACCTGGTCCTGGTCCAAATGAACTGACCGAACCTTTTCCAGAAACGACAAAACCCGCGGATGCCCCTACCCAGGATGTGGCGGAAACGAATCTCTCTACTGCAGCTGATGCCCCTGTTCAGGTGAGTGTAGCTTTCTCACACCACCGACACCATGGAGTATTCTAACAAAGCTTCTCAATAGAGCGCCGATGGAGTTGTCACGAACGGAACAGTTGAAGGGACCGAGCCGACAGAGCAGACAGAGCAGACCGTAGCCGGCGAGGGAGACGAGGTTGCAGATGGCAACCAGGGAACGACACCCGTCTCTGGCCCTGCTCAGGCTCTTCAGAATCCTATGGGCTTTGATGGAAATGTCGGAGGTTTCCCTAACATGCCTTGGAGTGGTGTGGGAGACTTCAATCCAATGGCGCAGTTCATGGCGAACGGCATGTTCAATACCTTTCAGAATCCCATGGGTACGTTTGAAGGCAAACCCACATAATTTTTTTTTTAACTTTTAAGAGTAACCCTTCTAATCCTTCTTTTTACAGGAATGCCAGGTATGGTAATGGACCCGATGGCTGCTGCGAGTCAGGGAATGTTTGGGGGTTTCGGGATGAACATGAATGGCATGAACGGTGGTATGAATATGGGAATGAATTTCGACGCTAGTCAGGGAATGTATGGGGGCTGGGACAGCGCACAAAACAATACCTGGAATGGAACCCAAGATAAATTCAATCCAAATGCTTTCGCAAATGGTATGGGTCCTCAGTATGGCGGCCCCTCTGGATTTGGCGGATATAATATGTCTCAACCCAACGGAAATTATGCTCAAATGCAGCAACCACTGCAATTCCCTAATCCAGATTTCCAGAATGGATTCCAAGGTTACGGCAGAGGCGGTTTTCGTGGCCGCGGCCAAGGCTTTTTCCCTGGTGGCCGCGGCCGGGGCGGATACTCCAACTATGCGCAAACTAATTATCCCCCTAATGCTGACTATACAGCATCTCAGGGTCAAGGCTCTCCTATGAACCAAGAGAAGCTAACGCAGCCCCTGGATGGTGTATCTGCTGGCGTACCAGAGACAGACCCAAACACCGCTGAGAATAAGGACCCCAACGAGGAACCCACCCCTGGACATGAGAATGAAACCGCTGATGACACATCAAAGGAGGCTACTGCTGCTGCAGGTACTAAGGATGTATCCATGGAAGGCAAATCCACAGATGCGGCTGTCGATAACGCACCCACTCAGGATACGCAGCTGCGTGGCATACCGACCATTGATAGCATTGACGAGGCTAATGCCGCTCAGGCGACTTACAACAGGCCCCTACCCATGCCCGCGTATATGGGGCCGTCTTTTGGGAGAGGTGGATACATGCGTGGGCCGTTCCAAGGGGGTCGCGGGGGTGGCTTTCCCGGCAGACAGCCTAATGGCATGAATGAGACGCCAGGACCGGGTGTTGCAGGCGCCCCAGCTGCTCCTAGAGCCATGAGAGAGGGGCTGCCTAACACCAGTATTCTGCGCCAGCGAGGATTCCAGATGGCAGCGCGGGCATCAGCCTCGTCCGGCAGGCCTTCGGAGAGCTTACCAAGGTAATCAATCCTTTTATCCCCATCCTTATCCTATTATAACTTTAACTAATGATCATTCCCAGCGCGACACCTGGGACTCCACAGAACGACCTGCCACCACGGTCCAAGTCGAGGGCTCGATCAACCTCCAGAGCAAGGACTAGGTCGCGGTCAGCATCTCATTCACGACATGCTAGCCACCGCCGTCACCGCTACCGTTCCGAAAGCGCTCACACCAGCGAAGACGACCGGGAGCGAAAGCACGATAGGGAGAAGAGAAGATCCCGTCGAGATGCAAAGGACAATGAGCTGACGCAAATAGAAGAAGATGCGCGCTCTCGTTCTCGATCCCGTTCTCTCGAGTCATCCAGAAGGACTTCGCATCGTCGAGACCGGGACAGGGACCGGCGCGGCAACCGTCGGTCTCACAGGTCACACCGCCACTATAGCCGCAGCCGCAGCCGCAGCCGCAGCCCTAGCCGCAACGGGGAGTCTCGCCGTGTTGAACGTCTTTCTGCTGTGCCTGAAGACTACGGTACGGACACTGGCAGCAAAACGCTCGAATCCAGCGAGGGATTGGAGCCATCGAATCGGGTCAGCTCCAGCCATCGCTCATCGAGAAAGGAGCGCTCCAGTTATCGCGAAGGAGATAGGGAGAGGGATAGAGAGAGTAAGCGTCGGGACAGAGATAGAGACAGAGACAGGGAGAGGGATCGTGTGCGCGACCGCGACCGCGATCGTGACCGTGACCGGGACCGGGACCGGGATCGGGATCGGGATCGGGAGAAGCGCAGAGATCGAGACCGCGAACGTCGTGAAAAGGATAGAACAAGGGATCGAAAGCGCTCCCACCGCGATCGATCCGAGTCGCCACATAGCGACTACTCTTCTCTCCACCGTTCACACCGGTCCAAACGCGCGCGCGAAGACGAACCCCGCACCGAAGACAAAGAAAAGCCCGTCTCTAAAGTCACTACTACTGAATCCGAAAAGGACCCACATACATTGGAACGCGAGGCCCGCGATCGCGAACGCCTCCTTAAGGAGCAACAGCGACGACAGGCCGTGAATGCCGATCTGGATGGGAAGAGTAGTCGTCGTCGGGAGAGCAGACAAGACCGGACCTTGTCCGGCGGACGACGGTTGAGTTACAAGTATGAGGATGATGAGAGCGATGGTGCTCGAGCCACGCGAGTCGAACGGGAACGTGAAGCCAGTCGATGGGCGTAGATATCGCATTGTCACTTACTTTTCTCTGGCTGTCCTGTTTCGACGCGGTGCGTTTTCGACAGGAAGGATCAGTCCCATTTCACATATGTTGAAGGGGAAATGGAGAGAATAAATGGATATCCTACTGGCTTAGCCAGACCAGGGTTAGTTTGGTTTCTCCTTGTTGATAATAGATCCACAGAGCAATGGAGTTAATGTTCTAGGGGAAATGTCTCGAGGACTCGCGAGAATTACTGAAGAGGGATAATATGATCTATGTCACGCTAGATATTTATTCTCATTATTCCCCTAGTTCTAAAGCCTAGAATTGTGCCTTGGTATAATGCGTAATAGAAAGCATGCCCTGTCCCTCTCACCCCAGCGTTCAATCGGGCTTCAACAAGACTTGGTATTACCTCTACGCTCACTCGCCATGTACCGCAAAAGGAGATGGAGAAGTCGAATACTGTCTGGAGAGAGGGGGAAGCCACTCATGTCTCTAGTTCTATTTAGTATTTGGATACTCACGTCGACAGGGTTAGTTCAGCGTGACGAGAAAAGACAAGCTGAAGTAAACTTTGACCTATGGCATACACTTTTGTACAATAGATTCATGTCTCCAAAATATAACTATGTCTATCTTCTCATTTACAACATCAGGACTGTTAATTTTTTTTTCTCATCGCATTTCCAGAGAAGCCCTCTATGAAACCAAATCATTGCAAAAAATCACGTAACAGGATAACATTTGCTTGTTCCCATAAAACGCCAGCGGAAAAGTTGTAGGCCGCGCAAGTCGTCAACAGGACGAACTGAATTTTAGTCTGAAATCTGAACATCAATGCATCCTCCCGTCAAGAACCCCCGTCAAGCATTTTTTCGGCAATTCCGGTGGAATTCGTCGGTGGCATATCAAGATCACTGGGATAGAAGGAGTGTTTCAACTTCCCTTCGTTGAGCCAGCGAAAACCACCATATTAATTTAGATATTACAGTTGGTAGCCTTAGATCGTAATCTCAGCAACGCCATTTGCCAAATCACTTTCCGTCATCTTCGTCCGTTGCGTAATTTCATCCAGACAACCAGAAGCGGCAGCCACAAAGCCAAGATACGGCTTGCTAGGCGCAAGAACACGCGACAGGTACTCGGGGTGGAACTGCACACCCACATACCAAGGGTGATCCTTGAGTTCGATGATCTCCATCCGCTCACCCCTGTCGTCTTTGCCGACGAAGTTCAAGCCAGCATCCTGCAATCGGTCAACGTAGTCGGGGTTCACCTCGTAGCGGTGGCGATGGCGTTCGTCAATAGAGGTGCGATTGGGGTACAAGGCGCGAAGTTTGGACCATTCCGAGCCCTCCTGAAATAGTGTGGGTCTAAGCCCTAAGCGCATAGTGCCGCCAAGATTGACCCTGTCAATTTCAGGCATGAAGACGATAACCGGGTCTGGGGTCTGCGAGTCCAGCTCGATCGAACCGGCTCCGCTGATGCCGCAAACATTACGAGCAAACTCAATCACTGCGACTTGCATTCCAAGGCAGATACCCAGATAGGGCTTGGGCTTTGTACGAGCCCAGTTGGCGGCAGCGATCATACCTTCGGTACCACGGTGCCCGAACCCGCCGGGAACCAGAATACCGTCAGCCGTGCAGACTTCGTGCCAGGCTTTGTGGTATATCTCAGGATTCGAGACGGAAGTTGCTTTCTCGAGATGAGACGCATCGACCCAGATAAGGTTGAGTTTCCTCTGGCAAGCCATGGCACAGTGCTCCAGAGACTTGACGACCGACAGGTAAGAGTCGTGAAGATTGACATACTTTCCAACAAGTGCAATGGTGACAGAGTCGAACAGCCGCTCTTGAGAAGTGGTCAGGGCCTTCCACTGGCGCCATGTCCGCTGCCCCTTATCCACAAGCGATTGTGGAATCGTCATGCGATCGATTTTCAGAATTTCTCTCAACAGTGAAATCAGACCCTCATTCTCCAGGAGAAGCGGTACGTGGTAGGTCGTGGTGACATCGTGGACACCAACAACCTGTTCCGGCTCAACCTGACAGAACATGGCAATTTTGTCCGTCGTAGCCTTGTCCAAGGTCTTCTCGCAGCGGCATGCGATCAGGTCAGGACTCAACCCAGCAGAGCGCACTTCACGGATCGCCTGCTGGGTAGGCTTGGTCTTCAGCTCGCCATGAATAACAGGCACCAAGGACACGTGGATCTGAAGGAAATTATCCTTCCCCGCGCGACGACGCAGTTGGCGCATAGCCTCGATAAAGGGAGCGCTCTCAATATCTCCCACCGTTCCACCAAGCTCGATAATGCACACATCCGGCTCCTCGTTTGTATCATCGACCGGGATCTTAGCCACGCGCTCAATCCAATCCTGGATAGCATCCGTCAAGTGAGGGACAATCTGCACAGTACGGCCAAGATAGTCACCACGACGTTCCTTCTCGATGACATGCTTGTAGATCTTGCCCGTGGTGATATTGTTATCCCTGGTAAGTTTGATACTGAGATATCTCTCGTAATTCCCCAGGTCAAGATCGACCTCTCCACCATCGTCAAGGACGAAAACCTCGCCGTGTCTATTGGACCATCAGCCGCCATTCTGGTACCACGGGAGACAACAGAGAATAAAAGGGTGGGAAACATTGCACGTACTCAGTAGGTGCCATTGTTCCTGCATCGACATTCATGTAGGGATCGACCTTGATCGAGGAAACGTGCAAAGACGGTCAGTACCAGGAATATTCCCTTCGGACAATCCCCGCAAAGGAGGTTAATTTAAAGGAGAAGGATGGTACTAATCTTCAATCCGATCGTCTTCAGTAGCAAACCCGTGGAAGAGGCTGCAGAAAAATTTCCCATCATGTCAGAAACCAAGGCTCCTTCCCTCGACGCATCGGACCAGAACGGTCTACTGCTTCAGACTGAAGGAGGGTTCATACCTATTACGCCCTTCCCGATGCCACTGATGACACCTGAATAAATACTATCAGTAGGTATTCAACCTTGGTGTTTTATGTGTTTAAGTACCATACCTCCAGAGACGAGAACGTACTTCATTGTCGACGGTAGAAAAGCAATGAACTCTGGTGTGATGAAAAAAAGAAATGTATTAAAGGAAATAAATCTAAATGAGATATGCTTAAATGAAATGTAGGGGTGCCCTTCCCGGCGTCTGCCAGGGGGGAGGGAGGAAAAGAAAGAGAAAAGAAAAAAAAAGGTCTGAAGCAGGATTATTCTGTTTGGTGGGACACGAATTTCCCCGTCCGAATCGGGAAAGGGCAGAGATTTACAGCCAATCAGTATGTTACAGTCACGTGTAATTTGATTATCCAATACACGTGATATTATCTTATCAGGAGATAGGGCTGAGCTTGGCTTCACTTTTGCACGACAGCATAAATGTGTTTACCACGTAGGGCTCTACAGTGAGAGGGAGAAGATGGAATTAAGCTGAATATAGTTGTTGGGTCTAGCTACATGTCTAATTTTATTATGGCTTCACATGTGACCGTGTGTGGTTGCAAACAGTGCATACTGCACAAAAAGATATGAGAATATATATATAGAGAACTGATTTCCAGATGGATGTTTCATCCCGCTTTCCTATTCTTCACCTTCCTCAGTTACCTACCCGAAAAACCCCATGGTCTGGACAGTATGGAATCCGGTTACTGGCCCTTAAAGCAACAGTTCGCATCGATACCACACTTCATGCGTCAGCTGTCGACGAGGATAAATGGCCCAAACATGGGCTTCGACAGTCTCTCAAACAAGCCGAGAACACTATCGTATTCACTTAAGATAGCCAGTCATCCAAGACAGCGAGAATATACCAGCAGCGCATCCTGCAGCACCATACACTCCCCGAAGAAAAAAGCATATCCGAGCCCAGCAAAGAAGGAAGGAAAATGAAAGACATTGGCAGTCATGCTTCCGAAATGATATCCGCTGCACTTATGATTGCCGATGAGCATTAGAGGTCGTAAACTGGCAGGAATGAGGAGGTACACTGCATACTCTCGGTATCAAACTGTCGTTTTTTATGTAGCCAGAGCTTCAAGTATTCTATTGGCTAGTGAGTAACCGCCGCATTATATATTATTATTTTTCCATTCCGACATCCACTTGGGGTCGTGGTTTAGTGGTATAACGCTCGCTTAGCATGCGAGAGGTCCGGGGTTCGATTCCCCGCGACTCCAACTTTTTTGTTTTTTAATTTATTTTTGACTCCATTCTGCAATGGACATGTTGGTTAAATCCCAGTTCGTACTGTTAGTAATAATGGCTTTGCTTTCAAAGTGGTGTATGAAAACTGTATGAAACCTATGAAAACTATTGTAGAGAGGGGCGTACGTGCGTTGTTCCCTGTGACAGGAACTGGGTTGTGGCCAAGGGATCTCAGGGATGGATATACCAAAACGAAGCCGCTATACCACACGGCTCTGAACGATCTAGTAGGGAAACGATATAATAAAAGAAACACAACGACGATGGAGCCTCGCCCCTACACGATGACGAAAACGATGCTAAGTGTTAGGCGCAGCTAACATCGTAGCAAGTATATAGGTGGTGCCAGCCCGTAGTAGCCTGACAGCTACTACCTTGTTGCCTTTTTGACGCAGTGGCTTAGTAGCATGGCTGGCATGCTAGGTCTCTGACACTAGTGAAGCAGCTTAGAAACCAAAAGTATGCTTGATTTCTCGTAAATATCTGGGAGGAAACCCTCCTTAAGTACTCCCCGGTCACGGGCTCCGCCATACATTAGTATGCCGGAGACCGCGGCCCTACGGCGTTCTAAGATAGGAAATATGAGAGATCCGAGGTTTCGCAGTGCCCCCAGCACACTATAAAAATTGCATGAAAACCGCATGAAAACTATAAAACTATAAAACTATAAAAACTCAATTTAAAGATGTGACGGTCGACGAGCGGCCGAAAAGGGCTACTTCGGCGGCTGTTTTAGGCGTCTCCCTAACCACGGCTAGTGCTCAACAAGTGATGAGACAGACAGCTTTGACGTAGCAACTTTGTCAGGAAAGTAACGGTCCAGTGAATGAATGTACATATAAAATAGAGATAGTGGTATCCTCCATGTCACCTAAAGCGAAGGGTCAGAGTGTGACGGCTCATCGTCAGCTTGTATGCCATCGGCAAACGCACGGAGGGTCTAGATAGAGACGGGCAGATAATACTGAGAGGATCTATCAATTATTAGGGATCAATGGCGCCTATCAGTTTAAACGACCAGGAAAGGGACAGCTTCCTGAGTTAAAAAGAATAACATGAATAATTCTTGGTAAACTCCTGAAACAGTTCTGTCACTATCAACAACACGCCAATCCCTAACAAACATGCGTCCAACCAAGTTGAGGCGCAAGTTTATAATTGATGTACCCCTTCCAACGATGAACAGTGCCGGCGAAGCGGAACAGCCATTGTAATCGTAGAATGTCATGAATCCTTTGATTCTTGGGCTTCTGAGCGAAGAAGATCGTATTGAATTCGTGTTTGATCCAAGACATCGAGGAGATATAGCAATTCTTATGATGACCCAGAGGTGCTTGTCTAGGGTACGTTCAGGGACGGCATTTCAGGTTGCTACTTTCATCTTTACTATCTTCCGACACAGAAATCGTTGCTCATCACCGCCCGTCTTTCTTTCTTCCTTTAACTTGATGAGGATATATGTTCCGGGAGGTTGTATAGTTATAGAAGGAGCAGGTTGAGCTCAAGCAAGCAATGAGAGCTCAAGGAAGCGCATCAATTTAAAGCTTCAAGATGTACTAGAGACAGCAGTATATCGATATAGAGCGTTCACCACGGTCCCTACGAATCCTATGGTACCCTTTTAGTATCTGGTATCCAGACGCCGCACCCCTGATCCACATTAATCCACATCACTAACCACCAGTCTCTACGAAGACCAGCAGTTAGCTCTGTACCAAAGCTATACGCACGTTTACCCCTTTCATTCCATCTCTTACACGGGTCCTAGAGCCCTTCATAGCTCGTATCCGTGCTACTCTACGCCGTGACGCTTGACCTGCGCCCTTTTGAACCGCAGGCCTCACACCAATAGAGAATAGATGGAGCTGCTAGCACGTCCTTCATCCTCAAAGTGGATAAACTTCTACATGCACTACCAAAGAGTCCGGATCCTCGTCAACTGAAAGTTTTTGGGGACCTTAAAGGATACAATTGGCAGCGGTCAGTCCTTAGTATTGTGATTGAGATGGCCTCAGAGATCATGCGCCTGCAGCACCGCATGGCGGAGGAGTTCGAGGTCTTAAATGCATCCTGCCTTACTAGTTTGGTTGACTCATGCTTTATAAACAATGGGTACTTTTTAGCTGCCAGTATCTTGCGCTTCCGAGTGCAACATCGCAAGGACTGGCTGTTGGCCCTGGTTCTGTCAGAAATGCAACGCCCGCTGGAAAAGAGCCTAGCCATTTGGAGCCACATGAACAACTTGTCAAGTGAAGCCAGCAAAGTAGTCGCGGCTCGAGAATTGTACTTAGGAAACCCAAAGAGCCCAGTACACACTACACAATGGAAGCAGACAGAGGCGAGAACCCGAAATATCACCACAGAACTTGGAATCTAACTAAGCTTGTGCGCGCCATCCCAGACATGAGCTCATATTTTGATGATCTACCTTTAATGCTGACCGACTTCGACCTACGGTGTCTCCATCACTGCCCTCAATTCCCGTGATTGACTACTGGCCGCCTGTTGATGGCATTTAAATGCTGGACTTCTATCTGGGGCCAGGATACGCACGGACTGCCGCACGTGGCGCTTCCTCGGGTCGGCCCGTCTCCACAAGCTTTGGCCAAGCGGCAGTATGCCCTTGGCGGTCGTCGGTGGTGGATGGAGCTTCATCTCAAAAGCGTAAGTGATGTTTTCTAGCTTGGAATAAGTACTAGGACTGTCGAAGTTTACGGGGGAGAGGGCATGGTTACTTCTCCGGTTGGCATGACGATTTGCCTCGGGCACTTGATGCTATTCAGCTACCTGGTCCGACTAAGTACGGACTCGGGGAAAGAATAAGACAAACAGAAGGAAAAGACAGCAAGACCTCGCAGATGATACTGTGCTTCTTTATAACTTGAAGTCTTCATGTTACTACTTTGTAACAAACGTCCAACCGTGCGAGGCTGCTGTCGCCTAGGTAGGCTTGGACAGTCTAAATAACTCACGCAGTTCAACCTTTTCTCCAGAGGGGTGAGCAGCCTTTGCATCATCCCTGAGAACACGAGGTCGAATCCAGTCCTGGACCGACCCCCAGTTCACACATGTGTGGGTGGCGTTTCTGCGGTTGATCAGGGGCTTGTTCATGTTACTTTTGTCGATCCACCATGAGCTCGTGGTCATGTCAGCGCGACATTGAACGCCCTGCAAAATGACATTGAGACAATGATCGAAATGCTCCTCACGATATCGGCCGGTCTTGGTGGACGGGTCCAACTCTTCGAAGCTCCGGTTGAGGTTTGAGTACTCGCGTTTGATCCAGCTCATGCAATGTAACTCGTGGAAGACCCGGAGTGTTCCCACGTAGCCCTCACCATTTGCCAGAGCAACATTGTCGTCGCCCAGTTCACCGAATTTCCGAAGTTCATCACCAGAGACACGGATATTGCTCCCTATAGCACAGTCACAATGAGCCAGTGGGTTCTGTTCTTCCCTTTTGGTATCGTTGCGTTCGCAAAAAAAAAAAAAAAAAAAAAAAAAAAAAAAAAAAAAAAATTACCGATCAGTAGTTCGTCCCATGCCTTATCCACTTCAGGGCCGAGTTCTCCCGCGAATGGATTTCCGGCGTTCTCAAGATGCATGATAGTGTTCTCGTACTTGATTCCAGTGCCTCTGGGAGCTGCATGAAGTCAGTGTTAGGGTCGGTTAGCTAAGTGTTTCCAGCCATCCGTCTCTTTTTCTATTTCTAGTTAGTGAAAGAAAGGATCAATCTCTCTTACAGAACGGCAGTTCCGGGCAATAATGCCTCTGGAACTTGATCCAGGTAATACTCTGCCACGAGTACATCACAGTGTAGGCAATGAACACCAGGTTGACGGACAGTAAGGTTAGATTCAACCATGGCATGAAGTTCTTTTGCTGCTTCTTTGTGGCCGTGATGATGGTCGGGGAAGGGGAGGACGACAACAATCTCGATGACAACCCCTCGTCTTCACTGGATTCATCATGGAACTGCGTATCGCCACCAATGTCGACCGAATTATCACGGGGCTCTGACATGGTGAATTATCAACCAAAATGAACATAAGAAGACAATGTGCAGTGGACTGGGATGTGGAAACTGGGCTGAAGAGAGGAGGGATATGCTGTGGATATTGGTAGTTTCTGGGAGACAGGCAGTTTTGGAAGAGTTCTGATTACTCTCTTTATTCTCCTGCAGTATGTTGGTATGATATTAGTTTATGATATTAGTTGTAATACATGGATGTGTTAAGAGTATACACGATACCATACACGATACCATACACAATACCATGTATTATAACAAATACGATACCATATACAATACCATGTATTATAACAAATACGATACCATATACAATACCATGTATGATACCTAGGTATCATGTACAATACCATGCAGGATGCTACCCTGCATGATACCAAACTATGGATCACACTGCAGAGCATGGGGATCAAACCCAAGCTACTTTGCCACTTTGCTATCTTGCATCATATCCCATTTAGCTGCATACAGGAACCATAGCCTCCACTATACCTTCATTATCACCACGGTGCGGACTTGTCCAGACCCGCAAAACCTGCAGTCCAGCGCTCTCGACCAAGTCAATCCACTGGCATTGAGACCGCATTTTGGCGGATAACACGGCCATCATGGTAATATCAGCTGCAGCAAAAAAACCGGGACAGTTCCGCTCTGGCAGCACTGCCTCATTGAGCAGCAGCCTCGAATAGCCAGGCGTCATTGCACGGGCGACATGCTGCAACATGACGCGGCACTGCTCGTCAGGGAAATCATGCAGCAGGAAATGCGTATAGAACACTTTGGCCCCCGCTACCAAGGCCGGTTGCGGTTGGCGAAACAGGTCATGGCTCATGGCAGTGATACCATACTGGTCTAGTGATGGCAGGCTGTCTATCGTGCCGGGGAGATCCTGCAGCACAAGATGGCCGTGTGACTCTGGGAACATTCTCACAAAGCGTTGCAGATCGTGGCCCCGGCCGCCGCCCATATCCACCAGGAGGACCCTCTTTTCACTGTCGGAGGAGCAGCTCCTCCAGTTATCGAGAAACTGCTGACGCACGGGAAACCAAGTGGTCCAGTGTTGCCGGAGATTGCGGTTTCCCGTCATAAACATGTTGAAGTTATGCATCCTGCGGGGATTGCTGTGGATGAAGTCGAAATAGGTCTGGTCCGTGTGAAGGGCATGCTGGAATGGACCATCGATGACGCTGTGCGGAGACCGGTAGTCCGTTTTGGCCAGGTAGGATGGGAGAATGATGCTGACAGCAGCTGCATGCTCATGACTGTGCACCAGGCACGCTTCCAGTGCTGGTTGCGTCAATGCATTGCCCAGAGCAGATGGAAGATACTGCCTCTCCGCTGCTTCTCGTGCATATCCCAGTGCAGTCACTACACGCATTATCCTCACTGAGAGGGGGCCGGGGGGTAATGATGTGAGCGTTTAATGAAGTCAACAAATGCAGTTGCGAATCCACCTACGAAGCAGTTCTTCCTCGGCACCTGTGACATTTGCCAGCTCGCTTGAGGAGATCGCGCGAGTGCGGCGTTCTGCCAGCAGGTGGAACACTCGTAAATCGACTGCCACCCGTAAGCAGCAAGTGTGGGTGTGAGACTAGTACATCATACCAAACCCTGTGGTTAGCCGAGTTGCTCTGCTGGGAACCAGATATAGCGCTGTTTCTACCTCAAGCCTGCCGGAAGACCGTCTCTTCTGGTTTCTCAAACCAGCGGAGAATTGCTTGGGCCCAGGACAGACATTGTAGGCGTAGAGCGTCCGGCCCAAGAGTCGACGAGAGCCAGAGGCGGAATGGTTGCCAGTTATCCATATTGAAATGAGCGTTTGGGTGATATGATGTAAAGAAGAGCTTCCTTTTGTCTTGTTTTTCTCTTTTCCTCCCGTCTCCCTGGCTATTTATACCTGTCGAATTCACTATTACACGAGGGCCCGCTCCAGATAACAGGATCCATCGGCTGCATTAGTATAAAATCTGCCACAAGCCTTGTCCTTGTTTCCTTGTCTCTCTTTTTCACAGTATTCTTCCTCTCTACTCTGTGCTTTGATTAGTCTCAATCCCTTGTTCATGATGAAGCAGGATGATTCCCCATCCCAGTCACACCCACCTTGCGAGGTATCTGGGAACAGCTTTCTATCTTGCCTTCCGGCCTCCTGGGTACCGTATGCCCAGCTAATGCGCCTGGATAAGCCAGGGGGCTACTTTGCCTTTGTGTTCCCCTACTGGATAGGCCTCTCGTACGGGGCCAGCATTGCCCTGCACCCACCCACACCAGGTTTTCTCCTCACCAGGGCCGGGCTGTTCTCCGTTGCCTGCATTTTCTTGAGAGGTGCGGCCTGTACCTGGAACGATAACATCGATCAGGATTACGATCGGCTCGTGGCACGCTGCCAGAATCGGCCCATTGCGCGTGGTGCCATCTCCACCACGGCCGGACACGTTTTCACAGCACTTCAGACGGTGATGGGCAGCACTGCTTTCTTCCTCCTACCCAACATCTGCATGGTTGATGCCATCCCGATCACCGTGCTGTTCGCCATCTATCCGTTTGGAAAGCGCTTTACCGATTATCCGCAGGCCATTCTAGGGTTCCCGTTTGCTTTCGGCATTGTCCTGGCCTGCCATAGCATTCAAGTTGACCCGTTCGCCACGAGACCGGCCGGCCTGCTCTGGTCAACGACCGCCCTGATGATCGCCAATGTTCTGTGGACCATGATCTACGACACCATATATGCCCACCAGGATCGGGAGGATGACCGAAAGGCCGGCGTGAAGAGCATGGCGGTGCGCTTCCGGGACAGCACCAAGCTGCTCTGCTCCGCTCTGAGTGCCATCACCGTTAGCCTGCTGGTTGGAGTAGGCGTCTTTGCACAGTTGCACTGGATTTACTATGTGGTGGGTGTGGGCGGGGTGGCCATCAGTCTGATCACGATGATTACTGCAGTGGAGTTGACAGTGCCGGAGAGCTGTATGTGGTGGTTTCAGTGGGGGTTCTGGTATGTTGGGGGGTCACTACTTGGAGGGTTTTTATTGCAGTACAGTAGTTTATCCTGAATGTATTTAGAATAGAACAAGTCTAGTTAATACTCTATAGACTTTCATGAGCGTCGGTATCCTCATTCCCAATCTCCTTGTTCTGGGTGTGAAGTCCGTCGGTAGGCACCACGATGATAGGATTTCCGTCTTCATCTAGAGGCGACTCCGGGATGCCATCAACAAAGCGCATGCGACGCTTATTCAGGAACTCCTGCAGACTATCCCACGAAACGCAGGTACGCCTATAGTCTGGCCGACGGACAGCCTCGCGGGCCTCAGGCTCGTCTGGCCACCAGTAAAAGGAGCCGATGGCCAGGTCGGCCTTGCACATGGCGCCCTGCTTTAGTCCGTCGAGGCAGTGGTCAAGATGGTCTGTCATGACGGGCCGAGTAGGATCCCATTCTCGCTTCATCCAGTTCAAGCAGTGCAGCTCGTGGTAGATACGCATGATGGCCATGTAGCCGCCGTGCTCGAGCCGGAGCGACTTGCCGGACTCGAAGGCGCCACTGCGCCGTAGCTCGTCGGCGGTGGCGCGCCAGATCTCGTTGATTTGGAGCTTCTCCCATGCGCGGTCGAGCTCCCTGGTTTGCGGGCCTGCGTAGGGAGTGCGCGATGTGAGGTCTAGCGGGGTCATCTCGTACCGGACATGTTTCATGGATGGGGCTGGAAGAGAGAAAGGATTGCTGTTAGTCAGAATTGCCTTAGGGCTTGAAGTTCCAGGGGATGTCATACTATAGGGAATCTCAGGGCAGTATGATTTCACTCCCCGAACTTGATTCCACATCGCCACGATCACTGCAAAATTGACCAGCAGCACGAGGATGTTGGAGCCAAACAGACTCGACGACTGCAAGATGCGCCATGCAGTCGACGTCCTGACGTTGCGATGCGACGGCAAGGGAAAGGCCTCGTCAGGCACTTTACTGTACGCTTGAGACTTGGTGAAAACCATGATTAATTTTTATTCCAGGTAGAGGAAGGTGACAGTGGTAAGGTGCTGGCCAAACTCGGGGTGTTGTCAACTACCCTTTATCACTACCCTGCTTTGGAGTATATTGGCAATCGGCATGATCGACTCTCGGCTTATTCTCATATCTTGAAGTTAATATAGATGCAAATAAGCATCTATAAGTGGAACTGGCTCCACTAATAGTATGGATACGGTACGGTCCGGTATCAATATCAATGCCGATACAGTACGGTATGCATACTAGTACAGTAGTATGATATGAATATCAATACAGTATGGTATGCATACCAATACCCACATCAATACCTACTAATTACTGCGAATAGTTCACAGCTCCAGTTAGTAGTTAGGATGACACCGCAATTGCAAACTGTTAAAGTCTAAGAGTCGATCTCCTTTACCCCTGAGCAATATATTGATAACAATATTTGGTTTGTAGCTGTTCAGTCACTGCAATCCATCATCATTTTAATCATTCAACACAAACCTCGACCTTATTTTTATGCATCCATCATGTCCATCCCACTCCTAGATGCCGCCCACTTCACCTCTGGCTCGCCCACCGACCGCGCTCAGTTCTGTCAAGACCTGGTTGCCAGCGTCCTTCGCTATGGCTTCGTACGGCTGATAAACCATGCAATCCCCGAGCCGGTTATCCTCGACATGTTCGCGCGTTCGACGAACTTCTTCCAGCTCTCGCCTGCTCGCAAGATGGCCGTGGCTCATCCCGGCGGCCCCGACCCCCAGCGCGGATGGAGTCGAGTAGGCGAGGAGCGTACGGCCAAATTATTTCGTCACGGCGGTGGCTGCGACGACTATGACTGCAGGAATATGGACTATATGGTTGATGCCCGGGAACACTTCGACCAGGGCTCCCCGTTTGACCACGAATGGGCCAACCGCTGGCCAGCCGAGGACGAGCTGCCCAAATTCCGGACCACAATGGAGGCCTTCTACGCTGCCGCTCATGCAGTCACGCAGACGCTCATCCTACCGGCGTTGGAGGAAGGGCTTGGACTTGTTCCGGGCTCGCTGACGCGCCAGTGCGACGGTCCCCACAGCGAACTGCGCCTGAATCACTATCCGGAGATCCGCCTACGCGATCTACGCGGCGGCACCATCAGTCGCATCCACCCGCATACCGACCTGGGAGTGGTGACTTGTCTGTTCCAGCACGGCGGCATGGGCGGTCTCCAGGCCCACGACCACGAGACGGGATGCTGGGTCCCGCTGCACACCGAGTCGGCTGCCGAGATGATCGTTAATATCAGCGAGACTCTGGAGCGCTGGACGAACGGCCAGGTGCGCGCAGGCGTGCATCAGGTCACTGTCCCGCCGATGCTGCAGGATGAGCCGGACAATGAGACGTTGGTGCCGCCGCGATTATCGACGGCTTTCTTCCTCAAGGCGAATCGCGATGCCTCTGTTGGGGCTCTGCCGTGTTTCGTATCGGAGGAGTATCCTCGGAAGTTTGAGGCGATGACTGCTTTGGAGTATCATCAGCAGCGACTGGCTGCGGCGTATTAGAGAAGGGTATAATAGACTGGTGATTTTAGGGCTTTACAGTAGAACTGGTTTCTTTATTTACGGTAGTATAGACAATTAGATCCTAGTAATCACCAAGAGACGTGGAAATCTTAGGGCTAAATTCAGAACACTAGTAGGAGTCACATCCAACATCAACTACGGTGCCATGGAAGAAGAAACCATAACCAAAATCTGTTCCCGGTCTTCGCTATCATGTACAAGACGCCAAAAGGCCCCCCCTGTGTTTGCCAAAAGGTCTGCAGGAGTGCCAAACTCAGCTGCCCTGCCCTCTTCCAACACCAGAATCTTGTCATAATCCGCGATCGTACTAATACGATGCGCAATGGCCAGGACGGTGGTGCCCTGGAAATGCTCTCGGAGACTGCGCTGCAGCTTGGTGTCCATCGCCGTGTCCACTGCACTGGTGGCTTCGTCTGTGATTACAATCCTCGACCCGGAAAGCATCCCGCGGGCCAGGCAAACTAACTGTCGCTGGCCCTGCGATAGATTGGACCCACGAGGAGAGATGCTACTATCCAGGGTAAGGCTGAATCTTGATGACGAGGAGTAAGCTTCCTCCCTGTCACCGTCTGCAGGCAGGAGGTGAACTTGCCGCAGACTCTGCTCGAGCATCGCATCGCTGTGCTGACCCTCCGGGTCGAGGTTGGACCGGATCGTGCCCTGGAAGAGAATCGGATCCTGCGAGATGAATGTTACGTGCGAACGGAGTGATGCCAGGGCGACGCGAGTGATGTCCACCCCGTCAACCAAGATGGTCCCCTGCCGGATGTCGAGAAAGCGCATGAGCGCCAGGGAGAGTGAAGACTTGCCTGCCCCTGTCCGCCCGACAATTGCCACGCGCTCGCCAGCCTGGATCTCCAGCGAGAGACCGCGGATTGTGTCGGGCAAGCCAGGCCCATAGCCGGCATACAGCCCGTTCACCGTCACGGTGCCGCCGTGACGCGCCCAGGGTGTCCCTGCGGGAGCATATGAGGTCGCCGATGCCGCATCTTCTTCAGTCTCGATATCCACATACTCGAGCAGTCGCTCCGTCGACGTCATGCTAATTTCAATGCTGGCGTATCGTCTCACGGCCGTCTCCAGATTTCGGGGCAGACGCAGCGCGAAGCTCAGTGCGAAGCCTGCCAGCGCTGGTCCGCGGGTCGCCACCCCGACGGCGACGCATGCCAGAAAGAAGGAGCCCAGGACGCCCATACGGAAGGTCATCCACTGGGTTGCCAGAGCAAAGGACCAACTGACACGGCTCACCTGGTCCAGCAGTGTGAACATGCGCCGTCGAAAGTCCGAGACACGGCTGAAGGCGCGGATCGTGCCTATACCGAGCGCAGTGGAATTGAAGTGATCCAGCACCGGCGATCGAGATGTGTTCTCCAGTCGCCGCGTCTCGCGTGCTGAATGAATGTACCAGGACTGGTAGTACCCGGCCACGACCAAGAGGGCCGCTGGGGGGATCGCCATGTAGGGGGATGATGCGGTAATCCCGGCGGTGCACACGGCGACAAAGGAGAAGCAGGCGGCGAGGAAGATATGCACATCTCCGGGGATTAGCGTGTCCATGACGAAGACATCGGCCGTGTAGCGGTTGAGAATGCGTCCTGCTGGGTTGGTGTCGAGCCATCGGAGCTTCGCCCGCAGAATCGATTCGGTCATGGCAGCGACCAGTCGACGAGAAGCTTCAAGCGCAGGCAGGTATGTAGCCAGGCATTTCACCATCTCCAGCACCGCGCTGAGCACTGAGATTATCACGTAGATACCCAGGTAGTATTGTACTGTTGATGTGTTGGATGAGGACTCCTGCTGCGCGGTCCAGATATTCAACCACCAGTTCCGACCCAAGATGGCGCCTTGAAGCAAGGAAACGGCAACCACTGCCTTGACAGCAGCAGGCAGGCCGCCTGCAAACTGCAGGTATCTCCAGTATGTCGTGAGGGGGACCGATCCCTTCAGTCGAGCTTCAGCGTCCTCCAGTGGCTGCTCTGGGGGTGTACTGGCTGTCTCGGCCAACTGTGGTGCCTGCTTCGAGGGGTCAATTAACTTCATCCGTGCCTCTGGCTTAGGAGATTCTCGCTTGCAAGTGGCCTGCCTGCTCTCAGATAGGAAAATGGTGCAGGCTGCGTAACTACGAACCAGGGCAAGATGGTGAGTGGCAAGAATGATGGTTCGTCCAACACCCAGACTGCCCCGAATGGCTTCGTGCAGGAGATGCTCTCGGACGCGGGCATCCACTGCGCTGAAGATGTCATCTAGCACCAGGAAGGAAGTAGGCGCGTACAGTGCCCGAGCCAGGGCAATCCTCCACCGCTGGCCGCCGCTCAGAGTGACTCCATGAGCGCCTACCTGCGTCCGATCGCCGGCTGCGAGTGTGCGCAGGTCGGGCCCAAGGCAACAAGCAGCAATCACCTGCTCGTACCGCGTCTGCTCCAAGGCACGACCAAAGAGAATGTTCTCCTGGATGGACGCATTTTCGAGCCAGGTGGCCTCGGTCACACACGCAATAGAAACTGCGCCGGTGGGCACCCTGATGCTGCCGGCAATTAATTCGGCCTCCCCCACGATGGCAGCCAGCAACAGGGATTTGCCAGACCCGCTGGGACCAGCGACGACTGTCAACTGCCCGTGAGGAATCTGAAAAGTGAGCTGGTGCAGGGTGAAACGGGAGCGGACACTCGCACTGCTGCACCTATCATCCGGACCCTGCGGCCAGGCAATCGAAGCGTTGGCGAACTCGATTACTGCACCATGGTCGTCATTGGGAGTGGTGTAGTGGACCTGCTCTGGATTCGCCAGGTGGGCATCAATACGTTTACAGCTGACTGCAGTCTCAATGGTCTGCGCTAGAGCGAATGGAATCCCGGACAGCGCTCCTTCTAGACTCTCGAAGATGGCCACCGTGGTGAAGGCAACGGCCGGCCGGAGATCACCATGCAGGAAGACATAGACACTCAGCGAGACCACGCACAGGAGCACCGGGGAGACCAGCCACAGGCATCGCATGATGGAGATCCAGACGAACACCGTCCGTTGCTCGGCCAGTTCACGATCGCGAGCCCGCATAATATTCCTTTGCCAGAACGTCTCCATGTTGGCGATCTTGACAACACGGATGCCGTGAATGGCTTCCGTGACCAGTGCCATGCGCTCATCGCGGTGCCTCATGACTTTGATCTGTGCCGTCGTGTAGGCTTTGGAGGCTCTGTAATTGGCCGGGAGGAGAAGCACAAGGGCCCCAAGGCCGGCTGCGAGACTCGTGAAGCCGATCAGCCGTGTCAGCACTAGAATGGAAATCACCAGCATTATGAGCGAGCTGGGATAGATGTAGCATCTCGCACAGAAGTCAGCGATACGGGCTGAATCAAGTGTCACCAAATTCGCACTTTCCTCCTGGTGATCCGGCTCTTCTTGTTCTTTTTGCTGGTG
Source organism: Monascus ruber (assembly GCA_002976275.1). Lineage (NCBI taxonomy): Eukaryota > Fungi > Ascomycota > Eurotiomycetes > Eurotiales > Aspergillaceae > Monascus > Monascus ruber. Next base: position 2,546,891 of record PSNO01000001.1, on the reverse strand, counting down.
GTGGTGGTGGTCCTTTTTGATGTCCTTCATGCGAAGGGCTTTGGCATAGATCATCGACGCCAACTGTGCGCGAATTGGTATTTCCAGCCGCGAGTTGGCCATCCATTCTACCTGAGTCTGCATAACATACTGTGCCAGGAGACACACACTCATCGATAGACCCCAGAATAGGACCGCGAGCGGCGGTTGCGTTGCTTCTCCTTGATGCTCCTGGAGCAGAGACACGGTTCGATACAGACAATAGAATGGCCCAAAGTTCAAAGCACTGGTGATGGATGCAATGGTCCATACATGGGCGATTGAAACCCTATGGGAACTCGCCAAAGCTTTCCATAGACGCGGCACCGGGTGCCTGTCCATTATCCTTGCCATTTGCCGGTACAGATTGGCCGAGCGTGTATGATGATCCATCATCGGAAGGCTGCCAACCATGATGTGCTGGTCACTGGCTGCTAACTGGAGAATTGGGGTCGCCCAAGCAAAAGCCCATCTGTTCAAGACGGATACACTGAACTGGGCATCCACAGGCTTCCCCTCATGCGTCAATTGCGGGCGGGCAGGGAGAGACAGAGAGGCGGCCATGATCGTGATGGCGACGAGTACCTGCCCTACAATCAGCCCGAGCATTGTCTTCCAAGGGCCATCGTCTGGTGGAGGAAACTGGTGCTGGTCATGGAACTCGACCAAGTGATACATCTCTGCGACTAATACGAGGAGCAGAACCGACACACCCAATGCTATATGGGTGCCGATCCGAAAGCGTTCTCGCATCGGCGCTCGCATTGGTAGCAACAGAATGCTCTGTACACTGACTAACATCTGTGACTGTCAGCTTGTCTTTTCTTATGAAGTCTGAAATCATCCGGATAAACGATAGGTAGCCTACCCATGCCGCCAGTCTCTGCCAGGAGCCCAGGACAACATATCTCTCATCAGTATCACCATTGGAATGCAGGAGCGTCCATATGGCCGCATATCCCGCTATTAGAAGGCCTAGAAGCGCTAGACCCAAGACCAGGATTCCCGTTAACCGGTGGGAGGCGGATTTCTTGATAGTAGACTTGCCGTCTGAATCCTCGTAGTCTATGCCTGTTGAAAAGGAAGAACGGCCGTTGGCCGTCTTGACAAAATCTAGCACTGTCAATGCCAGAAGCAGGATCCAAGCGATCTCTGTGGCGGCCATTGTGTTTTGAGTATGGTAGTTGTCGTTGGATGGATGATGGAGGATGGAGGATTACTAGGTCTACAGAGTAGTAATTAGTACCTGTAACTAGGGGTACGGGTAATAATACCACGATTACTCTAGGGTTTAGGGCTTTTAGATAGTGTAACGGAATACGGAGTATTATAGGAATTGATTACAGAGCAATACGTCTTACCACGGCTTCATTCTCTCTTTTCCTCTCTATTCTGGACATTCCCTCCTTCCACCATGATTCTCGAGACCGAGGACATACATGGAAGAATGTCTCTACCGGTAGATCGCAATTCGATAGATTTCCTGGAGCACAACGCCCACGACCGGCTGCTCGAGAACAAGAAAGACAACCGGCCTCGACGCCGCTTCCATGTTCGCCCCTGGTTGATTCCAATCTGCATCCATTTCACCATCTTAATCGCCCAGGTTTGGCTCTTCGTGCGGCCCGGGCTTCTCTTAAAAGCCACCCGTCCCTGGATTGACGCGGTGACAGTCACCCCGGCATTGAAGTGGCAGAATCAGGTTATCGATTCGACGGTGTATCGCCAGTCGCCGTACAGCGGCAACCCAAGTCCAGACGTCGACCATGCATGGAATCAATTGACAAGCGGCTTCAATCTCCGCGTCCCCAAGAGTACGTTGGACAGACTCAATCGCACCTCGATCCCATTGTCTGACGGGTCTGGCTATATTGCCGGGTGGGATACAACCCATCAACTGCATTGTCTTGTAAGCTCTTCAAGACCTGCATAGATAGGAGGGACGTGAAATAACAGCCACTAGTTGAGCATTCGACACGCTTTGGCACCTGAATATTACGCCGAGGAGATGGCAGCCATGTACAAGCCCGAAGGCGAAGTATATCCCACACATATCTGTAAGTTCTACTGTCTCTCTATGATACCCGTGGCTGATATATCTTTGCGAGAAAGCGCATTGCGTCGAACTCCTCCGGAAACATGTCATGTGTAAGGCGGATTGGAGCCTGTTCACCTATGAGTGGTCTCCGGACCAACACGCTCCACTAACCAACTTTGCTGTTGAGCACAGCTGTGTCGACTGGGATAATATGTATGAATGGTCGGTGAAGAATAGCTTCCCTCTTCATGATGATTTGCTTGTTCATCCAACCTTTGGGCCATGGCCCAATGGAGGGCCAGTGTAGAGGAGCGAAGACAGACAGCATAGGACGTATTGATGGATAATCAAAGGCGAAGGATCGATACAGATATGACTTGGTTATTTCAATTATATGTTGAGAAATATGCAACCGCTTCTGAATCTTCTACATCTGTGGATCAACTCTCTGTAATAGGCTTCCCATCCAAGTGATGAGTCAATTTATGCGCCGTCGCCCATTCAGTAATCCTATGCCAATCCCGACATGTATGCGCCGTGGTCGTCGTTGCCCACCCCTTCTCCTCTGTCCACTCCCACCTCACCGGACTGAGATCCGCATTGCAAATCAAGCTCTGCCGTAAGCTTTCCACGCAATGATCCAGATGCCCAATGCCAACGGCAACGTCTTTGACCTTGGACGTGTCTGCTTTCCCGGCATAGCGGTCCGGTCGCAGGTTCTTCCGCAACGCATTGAGACAGTGCAGTTGGTGGAAGATATCGAGGCCCACCATGGCTGTATCGGTGTGGGCTACCGGGATCGAATTCTCGGGGATCCGAACTGCCTGACGACGCGGGATTTGGGCAAAGAGGGTAGGTTCCCACAGGGCTTCCCATGCTGCGTCGGACTCGTCGTTAGGAGGACCGAGGTATATGGAACTTGTTCATCAGCCGGCGGAACATCAACAACATAATCGACGGAGGGGAATGACTTACTTGTTGCGATCGAATCCTTGGTTAAACATTACCGTCTCGTATCTGACAATGTGCTGGGCGGGGGAGTATACGGTCGATGGCCAGGGAGGCAAGGGAGACTGATATCGATCCCATTGTAGGGCTGCAACGATAGCTATACCTATCACGAGCACGATGTTGAGTATAGCTGACAGATAGGCCCATAGTCTGATGCGATGCCCCATCTGAGCCGCCGTGGCAGTCGAGCCAGCATCAGTAACCAAGGCGTACTGATGAGTCTTTTCCCTCCAAAACCACATTTTGGACAAGTGTGAAGAGAGAATCAAAACGGTGCTTCGGAGACAACCTGGTCTATGGTATATTACAGTGATGGTCTCTGTCATGTATTCTGGGAATACACAATACACGACACACAATACAGATACCCATACACAATACAGAATACCTAATACGATGGCCGTTTTGGTACGAACCTGCAGTTCCATTGCATACTGCTAAATTAATCGGCCTTTTCAACCTTCAATGCCTGGCCCAACATCCTGGTCGCCTGTGCTGTCTCACAGATAGCGTCACATAGAGCCTTCTCGGCCCCGCGCTGCTGCAAAAGATCAAGTCCAACCCGCGTTGCGCCGCCGTGGGTGGCCACTTGGTCGATGATAAGGTCGGGAGACATGCCCCCCAGCACGAGGGTAGCCGCGCCTTGCGCAGTCAACGCCGATAACTTCAGCGCATCTGCGGGGCTAAGCAAGGATGCAGAAGAGGGGGACGAGGCCCCGTCTGCCATGGCCCTCATTGCGGCCGCGTAGAATGCCGACGAGGATGCGCCGAGCGCCGAGGCAGTGCTCATTTGCTCCTCGCGTAGCCATTGGACATGACCAAGTAAGCGAAACAGGCTCGAGACCAGGTTCATAGTATCAGTATCTGTTGGAAAGAGAGCGTCGGAACCCGCAAGCACCGTGGCTGATTGTCGAACCGACACCGCGATGTTAGGTAGGGCACGAACGATCTGCACGCAGCTTGACCATTTCAATTCCTCTGGGACGATAGAGGAGGCGAGGTATTGAATATCAATGCCGCCGAGCAAGCTGATAACGATTTTGTGTTTGTTGTCGCCGCCGCCGCTCTTGTTGAGCGCATGCACCACATCTTCGGTGAGGAGTGCTGGTAGAGATTGCGGTTTGCAGCCCAGGATAACAATGTCTGCTGCTTGGGCTGCCTGAGCATTGCATGTCTGATTCCAGAGGTCGATGCATGGGGGGGAAGCCAGAGCTGTCGCGAGAGGCTCGATGGAGGCTTGAATCCGGTTTACACTGCAGTCTGTCTGTGCAGTGGCAATGAGACGGCGAAGGTGAATGGCAGGAAGATCTGTCTCGCATCCATGGTTTGGCATACTGGCACAGGACCGAAGAAGGCCTTGGAAAATAGCAATCCCCAACTTGCCACATCCGATCATTGCGACGGCCACTTCTCTGGACTGTACTGGCATCTTGTTGCACCGAACAAACTACCTTGGAGATTGTAGAATTGTAAAGGGTTCAGAAATGACGGAGGAGTGGACAGCCATTTATGGCACTCTACTACTATTAAATGTCCTGCAGCTAGTCTACAACAGGAGCAGGAAGTCTATACTTCAGCCGGCCATCATTATTCATTCACTTCCATGAAACATGATCAGCTAGTAGAGAAGTAAAAGCTATCAAACAGAGTATACAAATCAAAGCAGCATGGCACTCTGTTCACACGATTTTCCAAACTCATCAATCCACCGTTCAATGCGCTTCTGGTGGGCCAGATGCGGACTGTAGGAAACCGTCGCGCTCACTTGGCCCTCGAAGCATCCCATGATTACCTCGAAGAGCGCGGTGCGCCGGCGGGTAGAAGACTGGTCAATCAAAGTAGTGTCTTGCTGTGAGTTCCAGCTAGTCAGACGAAAACGTCCTTGAGTAGTAGGGCCCCTTTCGAACGACTGATACTGCCCTGTATAGTTGAAGGCGATCTCCCCCAAGCCACACTCCACCAAGTCGGCAGGATGAAAGACGCGAGAGGCAAACCACCGCCAGGCTCGATGCTCCCAGGCTTGATGCTCGTCATGAACCGCACGAATCATGCCCTGCAGGCTGGCGGATTGGGCTTGGGTTTTGATCTGGATTGGGTAGAAGACGGTGCACCAACCGACCGTGTGCGAGAGGTCTGCCTTATCAATCAAATGTCTTCCATGCGAGGAGTTGAAAACAGCTGGAATAAACCTATCCGGAAAGATTTGCTGGAAGCTGTACAACAGGGCCGCCTGGAAGACTTCATGGGGACGCACGCCCAGGCCAGCATGGCAGCCGTCGATCAACGCCTGCGATGCCATCGGCGTCAATTCAACTCGGCGTGTAATATACGGCGTGACAGGTACGGGGCATGGCAGGCCGCCCCAGTAGGCAGTGTCGATGTCCACGTTTCCCTTTAAGTTGTCATTGACCTTGTCGTCGCAGCAGATGAGATCTGCCTGCATTGTGCACCAGTCCATGTACGACAGACTGCGGCTGAGATTTGCCGTCGACGCATCCGATGCCAGGAGCTCATCTAAATCATGTAAGATGATCCTCCAAGAGACCAGGTCGACTATGAGATGGTGTGCAGTCAGGAACAGTTGTTGCTCGCATCCGTGTTGGATCAATGCCATGGCCAGCATTGGGCCATGCGTAATATTGATGCGATCGCGCATTTCTGTAGCAATCACCGACAGATCCCGAACGCCTTCTAGGAAGGGATATTCTTCGACATGGATAGACTGAGAAACGGGCATGCTCATGTCAAGTACAAATTGTCTCCACTGACCAGCATCGTCCCGGATAAAGCGAAGGCGAAATGCGTCATGGATCTTTACGAGAGACTCTAGGGCACTAGCTAGGTGATGGCACTCAATCCGCGGGAGAGTTACGGCCAGACTCAGCTGTTCAGCGTCGTTGCCTTCGGGATTCATCGAGAAGAAGAAGCGTTGAATGGGAGATAGAGGGAAGAACGACTGCTGCTTCTCGACAATGGCCAGAGAGGACATGCCTGACGAAGAGTTAGCAGAATCTTCGCGGTTCGAATAGTTACTGGCAGCTTCTTGCGAGCTCTCGACAGTGCTAGTGTTGGAGGAAACAGGATCGGGTTCTTGTTGGAGGACTCCAATATAGGCGCAAAGCTCATGCACAGTCGGACGTTGCAGGACCTCGCGAAGAGAGAGCTCAATCCCTTCACGGCGGAGGCGAGTAAGGACTTCAATTGCAGAGATGGAGTCGCCTCCGATGGCGAAGAACGAAGTAGCAGTGGTAATGTTGGATATAGATAGAGTATTCCGGTTTAGGACCTGGGTCCAGATCAATCCGACCAATTTCTCCATGTCTGTTACAAGGGGCCGTCGTGACGAGGATACATGTGGCACCTCTGCAGGGGCATAGACTGCCCGCTCATCCACTGACAGAGAAGCGGCCAACTCTCGCAGACATCGTCGATCTGTCTTGCCAGTGCGTGTTCTGGGGAGATGGCTCAGAGGCAGGTAGAACGACGGTTTCATGTAATGTGGGATCCTCAGCGCGAGCTGTGCGTCAATGTCTGCAACCATCTCCTGCACCACGCGAGAGGGGATGTCGACTGAGGATTTCCGTTGGCCAAAACCCGAATTATCTGGAACTGGCCGATGAAGGAAGGCAACGAGGAAAGAGGCTTGATCCGTGGTGATGAGCTCGACCGCTGCCTGCCAGGGATGCACCAACCGGCAGTTGACCTGGAATTCAATCTCTCCTAGCTCTACACGCTGGCCTCGGATCTTGACCTGCGAGTCTCTACGGCCCAGGTAAATGAGAGATCCATCATGGGCGTAACGCACCAGATCTCCTGTACGGTACAATTGCGTGTCCCCCTGCCGCCGAGAGGCCAGGAAGTCCGGATTGGTCACAAAAGCTGCCGCAGTACTGGCAGCATTATGGAGATATCCAGAGCACTGCAGCGGTCCTTCGATGAGCAGTTCTCCCACCGTCCCGTAGGGGGCCAGCCGGTGAGGATTGCTAGGATCGCAGACCCATGCCACGCTGCCCACCGGCCTTCCGATGTTGGTAGGATCATCAGGCGTCGGGGATGGGTTAACACTGCACGTCACGCATAGTTCGCTGGGGCCATACGCGTTGATGAGGCGAACATGCGGTGACCATTGCAGCACATCCTGGGCACTCATGGGCTCTCCACCGAGGAGCAAGGTCTTGAACGTGTGAGGCATTGATCTCGGATCGAGCGAGCGAGCAAAGGTCGGCGTTAGATGGGCCCAGTTGATGCGGAGCGCAGCCATGGCTTGGGCCAGATTGCCCGTACGATCCGTCTCGCTGGGGATGCAGATGCAAGCTCCGATCATAAGAGTGGATAAGATGTCTTTGATGGAGTCGTCGAACGAATACGAGGCAAATTGCAAGACCCTTGACGATGAGGTCAATTCAGTGGAAGCAACGTGCCCTGCTGCTCCGGAACAGTACGCCTTATGCTGGATGCAGGCTGCCTTGGGCGCTCCTGTCGAACCTGATGTTAAGATCACGTACGCCAGGGAGTCTGGCGATGAATCCACTGATTTCCAGTCACACGTTGGATTCGTTGACCACGAGGATACACTCTTAGACCGTAGCTCGACAACCGGAATTTGCATGCTGTCGGCCAGATGACGTTGAGTCTCAGAAGCTATAATCACAGCCGGCTTTACTACTGCGTGTATGAACTGGCTGGCTCGGCTCTCTGGATGCGAGACATCAATCAGGAAAAAAGCAGAACCGGCCCTCAGGACTGCTAGGGCGGCGACAGGCGTCCAGAAGGACTTTTCAGTCAGGATGGGGACGACGCTGCCTGGTAAGACTCCAAGACCGACAAGATGGTTGGCCAGCTTGGTGGAGAGCACGTCCAGTTCGCCATAGCTGAGACTACCATCCCATGCCTCCACGGCCTGTGCATGCGGCCTGGTAAGCATATGCCAATGGACGAGGTCGTGAATGCGCATTGCCACAGTTGGAGGAACGAAGGAATTCATTTCCCAAATCCGCTGCCGATCATGACTGCTGGTAATGTTGATATCTCCAATCTTCTCTGCAGCCTTTGCGTTCAATTGATCTAGCGCAACCGCCAAGTGGCCGAGGAGGCACTGGGCATCGGCTTCATTTAACACAGTGCTATCAAAGAAGGCTTCCAGCAAGACCTCGTTGGTGGTGCCCGTCCGGAGGATCGTGCAGATAATCGTGAGTGCATGGCTGTGGAATGTCTCCAGACCTTCTACCCTGACAGGCTGCCAAATGGCACTGGTCGGATCAGCATCTGGTTTCTCTTCGGGCTGAATCACCAGCAGTGTTAGACTGGAGCAGAGAGCCCGGGTGGCCGGATTGATCTTCTGGATATTGTGTAGGCCAAAGTGCTCGTGTGCCGTCATTGCCACTGCGTCGGCCTGCACCGCAGAAAGGAAAGCCTCTATAGATCTCTGCATAGGGTCAACAGCAATGCGCACTGGGACAGTCGCGAGTGTTGGCCCCGTCACAGCCTCAATATGTGCCACAGCGACGCTTCGCCCTGAAACGGCCATGTCGAAGATTACGTCCGCTGAATCTGCATGGGCCTTCAGCACCACTGCCCATGCCGCGCGCAGCAAGGTGGGTAGAGTGATGGTAGGCGACCTCTTCTGGCCCATGACGGCCACATGGGAGACAGTCGAATTGGGTCGGGGACGATATCCTGGAGGAATCGCCCGAGGAAATGCCGTTCGAGTGCCGCCCTCCAGATACTCCTGCCAGGATCTGGATTGTGCTTCGGAGTCTGAGTGCACGAGATGGTGAATGAAGTGGGCATACGGCACATCGGGGGGAACAGCATCATCATCATCTTCTTCTTTGGTAGGATCCGGTGTAATTCCTATTATCCTGTTGTAGGTGGTCCGAATATGCATGCAAAGCAATGGCAACGACGTTCCATCGTAGGATGCGTGATGCTGTGTCCAGACGAACGTCCGACGATCAGTGCCCAGCAGAGCCCATCGCGAGAGAGACTGGTTCAGTCCGATGGGCCTGGACCGATCACCGAGCAGATAGCTGGTCACATCGTCTTCAACTGCCCAGACAATCGGGTCCTGACGCAGAACAACCTGGACCATCCGCGACGAGGAGAGCATCACCATGCGCGTACGCAGAATAGCGTGCCTTTGTACGACCTGTTCACAGGCAGCTTTGAACGTCTCGATGTCTACTTGGGGCAGAAGTTCAAATACATGCTGGGCCACGTACTGGCCGGGTGTCTCTAGGGACATGCTCATAAGACCCTCTTGCAGCGGTGTACAGGGGTAGATGTCTTCTACTTCGGCTCTGGAGACGCCCAACGCCGTGTAGACGTCTTCAAGTGTGCGTGTTGCTACTGCCTGTATGCCTAGAAGAGAAAACGGCTCATAGTTCAGCAGCTCTTGGGACGTTCTCGTTGCACGAAGAGCCCCCGCCATCTGGGCAAGCCGTGGCCGTTGAAAAACATCGGCGACAGTGAGCACCCATCCAGCCTGTCGGGCCCTGCTCACCAGCCTCATTGCCGCAATTGAATCACCCCCCAGGCGTAGAAAATGGTCATCACCCTTGATGCTCTGTTCCTCAACGTGGAGCACATGTGCCCACAGACGCCGCAATTGCAGCGTTGCCGGTGGAACCTCTAAACTCGGCGCAGAATGAGCGTCGTCTGCCGTCAGTGTAGCTGCCCGGGAGTTTCTCAATAATGCAATAGTGCTACGAGACAGCTCTGGTTGGAGTCGTTTGAGTTCGTTGCGCGCAACTTTGCCCGACGAATTTAGCGGAATGTGGGTAATGGGAATCAGAAGCTGGGGGATCATATACGACGGGAGTGTTTCCGTCAACGCAAGCTCAATATCTTCCATCGAAGGCAGATCATCTCGTAGGACCCAGTCAAGTGTTGGCAGTTCCTGCGAGCTGACATGGATCTTCGAGCATTCTCCTCTCCGGGCAACAAACCCACACAAGATTCTTCGGGGCTCGTCTACTTCGTCGAGGGCAACTGTCTCCGCAATCACCTGTAGACCTGGTAATAGTCTATGAAGACCTGCCTCCACCTCGGCCAGCTCTAGACGCTGCCCGCGGATTTTAACCTGGTTATCCTTGCGTCCGATGAAGAGAAGGGAGCCATCTGGGGCGTACTGAACCAAGTCCCCCGTCTTAAACGCCCGGCGTGTGGAAGAGCCAGGCCCTGTTCCTGCGAGTAAAGAGAAGTCCCATTTCGCCCAATCTGGTAGGGAGATAAAGGCCCTTGCAGTCTGTATCGGGTCGTGCAGGTATTCTCGAGCGAGTGTTGGGCCTTCAATCAACAGCTCACCAACAACCCCAATAGGCTGAAGACGATGGTGGTTGGATGGATCCACGATCCAACAGAGCGAGCCAACGCCTCGTCCAATGCAGTTCCGTGCCGTGGTTGCCAGCATCCGGCCAGCAATGGATGTCGTCGTTTCTGCCGGACCAGAGCACTGAAACAGATGGACTCGCTCTACCCATGTCCGACGGATCGTTTCCGTAAGGTCTTCCCCGCCAACAACAAGGGTCTGGAGGCCTTGTACCTGGTCCGGATGGAGTAGAGAGAGTGTGGAAGGTGTGAGAAAGGCCCAGTTTGCTTTCGTTCGCTGGATGGCACCGGCCAGATCATTCATTCGCTCCACCTCTGAGGGGATGCAGATGCATCCCCCGTGGATAAGTGTTGTGAGAATGTCATATACGGCCATGTCAAATGCGTGCGAGGCAAACTGAAACACACGCGAGGTCGTATTCAGTCCCATTGCCGGGCCATGGGAGAGGATGCTGGTGCAAATAGCCTGGTGCTGAAGAAGAATTCCCTTTGGCTTACCCGTGCTTCCAGATGTAAAGATGACGCATGCTAAATCGCTGGGGTGAATGGTACGAGACGGTGCCTCCTCTGATAATGGAAAGCCCATGCCATGTATCTCATGTTCAACGATCACCAAGGTGGCCCCTGGTATCAACCCTCGGAGCCTTGGCTCCAGGTCACTCGAGGTCAGGATGATTGTTGCTCCCGCTTCCTGTATAAGACCTCGAATTCTTGCTGCGGGATGCGATATATCCAACAAGCAGAATGCGGCGCCTGCTTTGATAACCGCCAAGGTGGCGACGACGACGTACATTGACTTCTCAAAGCATACCGGAACGACCATGTCGCAACCGGCCCCTAAGCCACGAAGTCGCTGTGATAACTGGGAGGAGAGACAGTCAAGCTCTGCATATTTCAGGCTTCCATTCCAAGCACAAACTGCTTCGGCTCGAGGTCGCAATTCGCATGATCTGCCAAAGAGACTGGCAATGCTGCTACCACCATCAAGCGGCGGAGAGGCCGATATTCCCTCGTTCCACGACAGAATTTCCGTGATATCAGAGGTGGTAATTGCGGTGACCTGGTCGACCACATCAGTGGGTGCTGCCAGACAGAGTCGGCACGAAACTGCTTCCAGGTGCCCTAATATCCGTTGCATCTGAACGGGATGAATTAAGCTGGGATCGAAACTGACGTCCGCCTCGACTACTCCCTCATTGTGAGAAGTCATCTGCAGCATCAGGGCAAACGGATTCAGAAAACGGTAATCTATCAGGTGCTGCACACGCTCTCCCATACACTGGCTGTAAGACCGGGGATCTTCTGGCGTCTGGATAACCAGCTGCGTGTTGAATCTACATGCTGCCTGGCAGTCGGCACCCAATTGGGCAATGTTCTGCAGACCCAGGTGCTGGTGAGGGACCATGTTGACAGTTTCATTGTAGATTCTCCGTAGGAACGTCTCGATGGTTTCCATTCGAGAGATACGTGCCCTAAATGGGACTGTAGTGAAGACTGGACCCTCTATCTCGACCACATTGCTGCATGGGATATTCCGACCATTGACTGTATGGCCAAAGACAATATCATCCGAATCTGCATATACAGCGGATACCAGCACCCAGGATGCGCATAGAATGGAGGCCAGCGTCGTGCTTGGTGGTCGGGACCGAGGCAGCGTCCATTGGCTTCTGGCTGAAGCACCTGCACTGGGTTGGTACGATGGGGAGGAAAGTAGAGGATAGGGACAGCATGTCGCGCTGCTGCCTGCAAGCGCGGCATGCCAATAGCTTTGTGCTGCGTCTGCATCAACAGCTGCTGCTAAATACTTGATAAAAAATCGATATTCCGTCGGGGGTGACCAGGCTGTCTGGCCGAGATACACCGAGTTGACGGCTTGGAGGATGAGCCTGAGGGACCAGCCATCATACAGCGCATGATGAATGGACCACACCAGGTAGGCCTCACTGTTATCATTGTCTGATCCCAATCCAGCAACGATTGAATGGCGAGACATCTGCTGTCCCAGTGCCATTACGTTGAGTCGGTCTTGCTCCAAGTATGTGTCCAGGGATGAGCTGCTCTTCTCGATGATGGCAGGCTCGTCCACGACAGCCTGCCACAGGCGCTCTTCGTATTGAACCAGACGTGTTCGAAGGATAGTAGTCCGCGCTATTACTGTCAGCCATGCCTTGATGAGACGATTGACATTCACGTCGCGAGGGAGGCGAAAAACGTGTTGCGCCATGTAAAAGCCACTTCGCTTCAAAGACACTGCAACAATGCCTTCCTGGATACTTGAACTCGGGTAGATATCGGTAATGGATGACTCCGAAACGTTACAGGACTGTGCTATGGATGCCAGAAGGTCCTGCAGAGCGAATATAGGGCCTACCTGCTCAAAGGGGGTTGCTGCTGAAAGGGCAGATGGGGATGCTCCAATGCTATTCCGGGCTTGACGCACAGCTACCATAGCCATCTTGGCCAGTACCGGGCTACGAAATATATCTGCCACGGTAATACCAATCAAAAACGGCTCCTGGCTCGCGAGGGAAGCCAAGCGCATGGCGGAGATCGAGTCTCCTCCCAGGTGAAAGAAGGAGTCGTGACGGTGGACGGTGTGCTCGTCCCCCAATCCCAGTGTCTGCCGCCACAAGCTCTCGAGGACCTTCTCCATATCTGTCCATGGAGAGGAGTCCTCTTGCATGCATTCCGCAGCCTCATCAATGGCATGCAAGAAAATGGCCGATGCCGCGTTGACTGTGCTCGCCCGTGTTTTCAAAATATCCCGGTTCATTTTCCCGGACTTGCTGAGTGGCATTCGATCGACCACGATTACGGCTGTAGGGATCATGAACCGGGGCAGCTCCAGCGAGAGCGTTTTGTAGAGGCCACGGCATCTGCCTTTCATAACGTCTCGTAGTTTCCAGTGATCAAGGCCGTCGTCTACACCGGCCAGATATGCCACCAGCCGCTGTTCGTCAGTGGACTGGGCTGTTGGCAGGCGTGCCACATCGCAGAGAATGCGCCATTCGTATCCCAAGTGCGCATTGAGACGACCTTCCACCTGCTCGAGCTCCACGCGTTGACCGTTCAGTTTAACCTGTGCATCTTGTCGCCCATGAATGTAGACGGATCCATCGGGTCCATATGAAGCGAGATCACCAGTGCGGTACATGCGACGACGCCCGTGGGCTTTCACCGGCAGCCAATCTGGATTATAGATAAAAGAGAGGTCCGTCTTGACGGGGTCGTTCAGGTAGGAACGGGCAAGAATTGGCCCTTCGAGCAACAACTCTCCCAAGGCCCCAATCCCCTGCAGCTTCTGTGGATTCCCAGGCTCCGTGATCCAAGCAATGCATCCCTTTGGGTGCCCCTTGTCGTTGGCACCGGAGGCGGGCTGGAATATCTTGATATTGGACTTAATGGCCACTTCGGCCGGCCCATACTCGTCCAACACAGTGACTCCCGATTCGAGCCACCTAGCCTTGTCCTGTTTGGTAGAAGGTTCTCCGCTGAGCACCATGTATTTCAGGGAGGGTAGCGACGCAGGCGGGAGGAAACGGGCCAGAGACGGTGTCAATTCGGCGTACGTGATGCGAGCTCGGTTGATGAAGTCAACTAATCCGTTGTCTCGTTCGCCATCTGATGGGATACAGACGGTGCCTCCCATGAGCAGTGTCGTCCAGATATCATCGATGCATATATCGAAACTAAAGGACGCAAATTGCAGGACTCGCTCGCCACGCTTGTGGATCATGGCTTGGCGGCCTTGTACACTAGACATATAGGAGCTGTGTGTGTGGATGATTCCTTTTGGGATCCCGGTACTTCCAGACGTAAAAATCACATAAGCTGCACTCCATGGGCTGATCTGGGCTGGGGATGGCAGGGCATGCTCTGTCAGCTGGCGACATAGATCCAGTAGTAATGTGCCATCCACGATGAGACAAGAAGCCGATGCCATCTTTGGCAAGCTGGGTAGCACCGAGGCTGCGCTGAGCAGCACCCTGCACTGGCATTGACTAACAATGTGCTGAATCCAGCTTGTTGGATGACTGCTATCCACAGAGGCAAATGCGGCTCCAGCTTTCCACACGGCCAGCATGGAAACAACTGCCCATATTGACTTGGGAAGGACAATGGGAACAATATCTTCGGGCCCAATTCGGAATTCTCGTACGAGATACGCAGCGAGAATGGCTGATTTCTCATCCAGCTCCTGTAATGTCAGAATTCCATCCCAAGCCTCGACCGCCAGGTGGTCTGAGGATCCGGCAGTTACCAGGCGTTGTAACTCGTAGGGAGCTGAGGTTTCTGCTGCTCGTGGGATGTGACTATTACGCTCTCGTAGGAGCTCCCTGTCTCTCTCCGAGAATATGCTAATCTGGCTGATAGTAGATTGCTGCTGCTGCCCATTGCAAAGACGCATTATCACCTGCCCAAACTGTGCAATGATGCTCTGTATTTGAAGCTCAGAGGTGAAAACCAGTGCATCATAGGTGACATGGCACACCACGCCTCCTCGGACAGGCTCGCATTCCATCACTAGGGAATATGCGCCAAAATTTAGCCAGTCGGCCACACTGGCAGTGGAGCCCTGGAAGTGTAATGCACCTTCTGGTGAATGGTTCTGCACCAGCAAGAGTGTCTGGAAATCACATGCTCGTCGAATCTCAGGGGATAGACGTCTGATATTCTGGAGGCCGGTATGTTCATGGGGTATCATAGCCGCTGCCTGCGCCTGTACCTTGTCGAGTAGTTCGCTGACGCCCTGGCTTGGTGGAAGGACAACGCGAACCGGCACTGTGACGATGGTAGGTGCAATTAGGGCTTCCAGGCCGGCCACAGGGGCAGATCTGCCATTCAGCGTCGCCCCAAAAACGACGTCTTCAGTACCGGCGTATTTTGATAGCAGAACAGCCCAAGCCGCCCGGAGAATAGTGGCAACTGTGAATCTGGTACTTTGGGGCACCTGGAACTGTATCTTTTGCCGACATGTGGTATCTGCCGCGGGCGTGTAGGCCGGCTGAGGCAACGGGGGCCACGCGAGATAGTCGGCGCCATGCAGTTGCGATCGCCAGTATGCACGAGTAGTATCTGAATCCATGTCTGTGATGTGGTTCAATAGGCCATGCATTCCAATGATTGGATGCAGAGGGGTTGTGCCTCGATACTGGGCCTCCAGCAGTTGAAAGATCAGCTCGATGGACCAGGCGTCGAGTATCGAATGGTGGACCATCCACTGGAAGCTGCGAGTCCCGTTCGATATGTCTTTTAGCGTATATGCATGAAGCTTGCTACCAGTGAGAAGACCCTCTGATAGAGTATCTTTCCATGAGTTGAAGGAGTGACTATCCGACCATTCCGGCTCCTCGTCGAGAACGACTTGTCGGATGCCGTGGGCGCCCTGGAGGAATCGGGTGCGAAGAATTGGCAAACGTCGGACGAGCGCTTCCCAGGAGCATTGGAATCTTGCCAGGTCGATTTTGTCCAGGAGAGGAAGCTCGATGGTCACTGTGTATGCTCCCGGCTTCTGCATTGCCAGGGCAAGGAGACCTTCCTGCAACGGCGTCGCTGGATATGTGTCGATAACCCTAGCTGTCTCCAGGCCATGCTGCTCGGGAATTGAGAGTGGCTCCTCTCGAATTGTATCAGTATCATCCAGAGCCGATGAAGACGAACCGTTGGCATTCGCTGCCAATGGCCGAACCATCGATGCCAACTCTTCCACTGTTGGATGCTCAAAGATCATTTGAACATGCATGTCCAATCCCAGATGGCGAGCAGCTGCTACCATTCGGATCGCAGCGAGCGAATTTCCTCCAACTCTAAAGAAATTATTACCTCGGCCAAGCTTTTCCGGTTTCGAGATGTGGAGTTGTTCGCACCATAGTTGATGAACCCATTTCTCAACTTCATCTCTTGGTGCCTGCTCGGTAGACGATGAACCCGCCAATGGCGCCGCAATAACATCGTCCCAAGCAAGCTCTGATGCCTTGCAACGAAGCTGCCGGCGGTCTATCTTGCCGCTTGGTAACAGCGGCATACATGATAACGGGATATACACAGTCGGCTGCATGTACCGGGGCAGAAGTACATCCAGTCGAGGCTGTATCCTCTGCTGTATCTCCCACGCGCTGTCGAGAGACGTTGTTGCATCTGTGAAAATTCCATTGGCCGTACTATCATCGGATTCAGCACTATCAATGGCAATGAAAGCCGCCAGAACCGGGTCCATATTATCCTCTTGCCCTCGGAAGCGCACTGCTTCCACTGCCAATTGAGAGGACGGTAGCAGACCTCGCAGATGGTGTTCTACTTCCGCAAGAGTCACCTTTTGGCCCCGGATCTTTACTGCATCATCGAGACGTCCTAGCAGGCTAATTCTCCCATCTGGGTGATATCGAGCCTTGTCGCCGGTTCGACACAATCGAGCAGTCACAGAAAGAGCAGGGACCGTCGACCAGGCTGTCTTGCTGACGAACTTGCTCGCTGTCTTTTCGGGGTTATTTAGGTACTCTGTCGCGAGCGTGTGGCTCTCAATAATTAACTCTCCTTCCATCCCCACCGGCACGAGAGTGTCTATGTCGTCTGGTTCGGTGATCCATACCCGGCAGCCGCATGGTAGGCCCGCAGAGGTTGTATAGTCCCCTGGCTGTATCCATTCCAAGATGCAAAGGTTGGTCTCCGTGGATCCATAGCAGAGTATCAGCTTGACTGTACGACTCCATCGGTCGACAAGGTCTTGAGAGACCTTCTCACCCCCAAGCCCCAGCACGCGGAGGGCAGGCAGACTCTCCAGGTGCAAGGTTGCTGCAAACGTTGGTGTCATCACAGCAACATTGATGGCATGTTCTTTCATGAACAGACTGGCATTGTTCAGACGATCATATTCCGATGGAATAAAAACCTGTCCGCCTTGCATCAAGGTAGCCAGGATCTCGACGGTGCAGGGAAGCCAGACAAAGGCAGTGAATTGCATCATCCGAGAATTCATGCCGAGCTCCAGGGTGCTTGCGTAGGACAATGCTGCTGTCACCATTGCGGAGTGAGAAATTACTACTCCATTGCGCTTCCCAGTGCTGCCGGAAGTAAACATAATCAACGCCGGCATGCTACTGTCGACACTCATATGGATGCTCATACTATTGGCAGTTTCGCTGTCGGCTTGCTGGCCAAGGGAGAGGACTTCATCCACAGTCACCACCCGAGGAAAATGCAGTCGAGGATTATGTAGTTGTGCAGCAGTTGCTTTAATAACTACCATCAAGGCTGGTTTTGTATCCTGGAGGATCGTCTGCAGTTGTTCAAAGGGCGTGTCAGGGTCGCATGGTATCCAGACTGCCCCGGCCTGCATCATTCCAATCATTGAGATCACAGCATTTTTCGACTTCTCACAGCAGGCCAGAATCCTGTCTCCTCTCTTTACCCCGTGCACAATTAGGCCGTGACTAAATACGTCGATCTGGCGCATCAATTCCGAGTAAGTCAACGTGCCATCCCAAGCAACGACTGCCGGTGTCTCAGCATCCTGTAATCGTGCACGCCATTGAATCGCTTCATGGACACACGATTCTCTCTTTGGGGGAATCTCTCTGTTCCATTCGTGAACCTGAAGCCATTCATCATCCATTCCAAGTCCCTGTGTTGCGTCGTTTACGTATTCCATGACTTTCTTGGTATTATTCTGGTGATCCAGTGATGTTGACTTGGGTGAAGGCTCCAAGCCAAGAGCCAGTCAGACGAGTGCTTCTCAAGTGAACGTGGACTACCACTGTGCCAACTTGGTCGCTGTACCTAGGAACTAGGGTTTCGTACCTGTCGGGGTAATGGAGCTATCGGCTTGATTAGCGATAGTCGCTTGCCTACCTGTTCTTGCCTAATCTTCTACCTCTTTTTTTTCGGGGCCATTACTCGGTGCGTGATTTTGCTTGCACTATCATGAGGGGACATGATAGTCGTGTCGTCGATAATCCTGTGGTAGTCTTCCATCATGCTTTGTTGCTGCGTGAGCGGTTCATGTAACAAGCTAATGTCCTGGTACTGTTTCCATGGTATTGTTTCCGTACCTTGGTGGGTACCTAGGTATTGTACAGGGAGAATCGTACCGTATTACCAATTTCCCACTGTATTCTTGTTTCTTACTGAATTGTTTCTTTGGTATTGTTCTGTATGCTAAGTATCTTACTCAAGTAAGCTGCAGAAGCAATCTGCACACACGGCCGGGGAGGCGCTAACCACTGCAGCCAACAGACAGATCAATGATGACTGTAATCTCTACGATGTTGCAATCAGCCGAAGCGCCGGAGAGATAGGCCTTCAAGTCTACATAGTTGAGCCTTGGACTCTTGCTCTTGGTTAGTATCCAAAAACCCATCCGCTTTTCACTACGATTCCTTCGAGCACGAAAGACCTCGGTTCCTTGATCCTTCCCTGAACTAGTTGGCAAAAGCCCTAAACGAAAGTCGGAACGAACAAAATGAAGATTGCGACTCTGCTTCTTTTTGTCTCAGTGGCTGTTGCTCTTCCCACTGTTCCCGGTAAGCCTTGGTCTGCTGTTGACTATGTGCTTAGGGTTCCCTTATACTGATTGTTACAAGTAGTGCCCATTCATCGCTCAGTCGATGAGGTTTCCGCCGCTGACTGGGGCCAGAAACGTTCTGTCGATGAAGTCTCTGCTGCCGACTGGGGTCAGAAACGCTCCGTTGACGAGGTCTCTGCCGCGGATTGGGGCCAAAAACGTTCTGTTGATGAGGTTTCGGCCGCCGACTGGGGTCAGTAGACAGGTGTCTACTTGCCGTAGCTTTTAGTTCTTTTTGCCAAGCTCTCACCTGCGTGGCAAAGCGAATCTCATGAGGTCTGGGAACGATTATGGACATAACACGGAAATGTCATGTAATGTTACAAGGACAGGGAATGCAGTACAGCCTTATGCTCAGTTATTTGGCAATGGAACGGAGATTCGATTATGATGGACCTGCTATATAAATGATCTTTCTATCTTCATATTACAAGCCCACAATGTAGCGTTCACAACCTACCATGAAGTCTGGTAAAATTCTGCCTATTCAGTTACGGGAATAGAGAAACTTATAGCAGACGGCATACAGAGGAAAGAAAAGGAATTATTCAATCTTGTGGCCAGAAGATGAAATATATACCATTTCTTGCAAGATTGAGTCAGACAGAACCGATGCAGTCTGCATCTGACAGTCTGACCAGCCTACTTCTCCGCAACCAAATTGCCTTGCTGCTCACCATCATACATTCATAATATCTCTGGGACTTCCCTCACAGATGGTCTGGATCATGCCCTGGAATATAGACAGTTTGTTCGAGCATTCTATGGGCATGTAATACGACCTCCAGCTGTTCTGATGTCATTTGTATCTGCCACCGGCGAACAAAATCGTAGACTGACTTTATGTCTCTGCACTTGCGTGGAATAGAGGTGTGATGCCCGTACAGCGACGGGTCAATTGGTTCTAGGTTCGTGTCTGCATTGCACAAAATGCCTTGCGTCAGGTAGTCAATGCATTGCTCGGTGTGGTATGGGATAGCTGTCCAATTTTGAGATCCTGGCTCAGCGATGGCTTGGTATAGCGTATTCTGGAGGTTCATCTAACATAGAACTCTAGTTAGCACTAGATCTGCCTCTGAGTTCTGCTCCCAACATCGACGGGGTGTACCTACAAGACAATGGAGTTGGTGAAAGACTGCCAGAGCAGAGCCATTTGGGGCAAGAGTGGGATGCTGAACTATTCCACCGACGGTACTGTGTAAGGGAAATAGACCTCGCCAGGCCTCCAAGTAGCTTTGTGGGGACGGTTGCAAATGGGAAAATGTGCCGTTCCAAATGAGATGGCCGTCAATGTCGCCAGCAGGTACTAAGGGCAGAGGTGTGATTAGACCATGAGCAATAAATACTAATCTCGCAAAAAAAAAAAAAAAAAAAAAAAATCACCGAGAAGTCCAGCCGTATATTTGTCATGAGATGCTTGCTGAATGCATCCGGAGGAGGTTCCAATGCCAGAGGATGAAGAAGATTTACTCCAATCCTCAAAGACAGGATCCGGGCCAGGGCCGCCCTGGGCGTTCCTACCCAGATAATACCCTCCTGCACTAGAGAAGATGGCAATACCAATTATGGATATGAAGTATGCAAGAAGCAGCCAGTGGCCTTCGCTTCTTTGGGGGTTGTTTTCATTATACGGCAATAACTTTTCATCGTCATCATGCTGACTATCCGGGTCTTCCTTGGGCATCTGAGTAAAACGGATGCCGTTTCGCATATTAAAGAGCTTTGAGAACTGCATGGTAAGAGGGAGGATGTAATGGAAGGGAAATCGCCTGTGTTGAGCGGGAAATAGCCTTTTGATGAGAGTCAAATGCTGCTGCAGGAGGAGTTGCCGGCTTTTATACTACAGTCGCAGTAGGATTTGGCCTATCTTTGAGCATCTTCCCGTTATAATTCATGACCCCGCCCGACTCCAGTAATCCAGCTTTCTGTCCTTGTTCGATATCCAGTTAATCCAGCACTGCGACCATGTCTGCCGACTACAAAGAGCTTCATGCCGATGAGCGCCAGTCCTCGTTCGAAGCGGAAAGGCTGCTCGATTCGACTAACGAACAGCCTGTTGTCCACCAAGGCATCGGTAGCCAGCATCTTCATCTGAGGATCCTCTACGTTATTATTGCAGGGTTACTCGTGCTGGTCACCGTCCTGTCATGGTTACTTGTGAAGATTCGCGGCAACAACCCCCAGCTTGCGTTGTGGTGTAAGCATTCCCATTGATGGCCGTCTACGGGGCCCTGGGCCGAACTTCCTACTGATGGAGAACAGCGCCTGTAAATGATATTATCGATTATAAAACAGTGACTTTTGACGCTTTCTTCCTGGGCCACGAAAGTCCTTGGACCAGGGGGCCGAAAGAGGTCAAGGATGAGCTATGGAATGCTACCTATCAGTGTATATGCCACCATCCCCATCATCCACTCTTACAAGAATACAGACAGACATGCTGATGAATATGTTTAGTTGGAATCTCCTGGATTACCAAGGAAGAGGCTTCGCAGATGTTGAACCAGACACTTCCTGCGCCTCAGTACCCAGACAAATATATGATTCAGCTGGAGGTGTTCCATAATCTTCACTGCCTCAATATGCTTCGCAAGAGTCTTTATCCTGACGAATATCCGGAGATGTGGGAGTACCATGAGAATGGAACAGTGAACCACAACACTCTGCAATCGCTGCATATGGGTGAGTGTGCCCTAAGCTCCCTCTTGTAGAAAATACTACTAAATAGTATCCATCCACTATGTACCTTATAGATCACTGTGTCGATGCCCTCCGCCAGTCTACCATGTGCGAAGCAGATATCACCCCCATTCCGTTTGTCCACAACTACTTTGGGCGCGGCGTTTTCCCCAGCATTGTTGCTACGCATACATGTCGGGACTTTGACGTTATCCGTAAGTGGGCCAAGGAACGGGAAGTGAAGGATTACAAGGCGCATTGATCGACCTGAGTCGAGTCATCAGGTTACGAAGATATGTATGTAACATGGGCAGCGAATCTGCAATACATTTGTTATAGTGGCACCTAATTGGCGCCTCTACCTAGGTAGTACATTGCGTGCTCTCGATGTGCAGCGTACGGGAACTAGGGTTGTGTTCATCTAAGCGCGCTGGCGTATTTTACCAGTACAAAACCAAAGTCTCCAATACCAACATGTATTACACCCCACATCGGGTTACAATACATATTACAATGCTAATTTTTAGCACATTCCACATAACTAGCGCCTTGGCATCTACAACCAGCGCAAATCGCGGGGTTAATGTAAGCCTTAACTTGAAATACTGTAGCAGGGACAGGCGGGTAGATAGCAGAAGATAAGAGAAGGAAATCAGGCCTCCCAGAAATAGTAATGCTTGGACGAAGAGAAGCCGAGATGGTAAGTGCCTTTCCATGCTTAGAACCACGCTACCCGCCATATACTTGATAAAAAATGTCGTGTCCCTCTCGCTGATGGGCCCCCTTTTCAATCAACACCTTTCGAAGTCGGCTAAACTCTGGGACGGCGTATTTTCGGTAGATAGCGGTGATGATTTCTAGGGCAGAAGCTGAGGGATCGAACCTGGTCTGGAGAAGCAAGGCATTGGGATCGGCCCCATACTGTATGAACAAAGATACAATCGCCGCCAGACGAAAGGAGCCATTCTCACTGGTGTCATAGTACCGGATCCACTGGCGGCGATCTGCCTCCCGTAGATAATCTAGGACAACTAGCCATGGTGTCTGGTTCTTCCCGTTTAGATCCTTGTACGGCTGGTTGGGATCGGCACCGCTTGCGAGAACATCATTGATTATTTCTGGACTGGATAAAGGGTATACCGTCTGTCGTCGACTGGCAAGTAATTCAATGCAATGACTGAGAAGCGGTATCTCGTCACCAACATCACTGTCATGTGGCCTGCTATTATCCTCCAGGATGCGTTCGCGCACTAAAACTGCTAGCCCAAACTTGGCGGAGAGCGAGAGAAATGGATCACGAAAAACGAGGTTTTTTCGTTTTTCATAAGATGAGAAAAGGCTTCGTGCCCAGTGATCGAACTTGATGGACCTCCGGAACGCCCAATGCTGACAAAGTGCCCGGTCCAGCTCAGGGATTAGCACCAGCTGTGACTGCCAGCAATTCATAGATAGTCGTGCATGAGTGAAGGCAAGGAGAATGCCTGGCCACCAATCGTCTATCTGTCGGTGCGGTTGGAATTCATCCAGTGGCCGCTTGAATTGAAGAATGATAGATGTGAGAAGCGATGAATGGGGCTCGAATGTCGATCCTAGCATAGGCTCTAAGAGTCGGGACCGAACATGAGGAAGTGAGAGAAAATCCTTCACAGTCCGATGGACATAAGAGACCTTGCTATGTGCCAGTTGTTTTCCATGTGATGGTGTATATCGCTGAAGCATGCTCGGTGAAGAGGGCGAGGAGTGTGTTATTATCAAGCCTGCACACTCCCTGGATAGGCGGGCTCTGGTCACCTCACATATACGAGTGATGTCCAACTCGCTTGCCTGTTGCACATCATTAGGAATGCAGGTCATGCTCTCCTCCAACTGATCGGCAAGCGCGAATTCCCAGAGGCTCATTGATGCTGCACTTTGCCACTGGGTGACGTAACATGCCTCTTCTCTGGCCTGGATAATCTGGAATAGCCGTGAGATGATTAAGGTTTGATCTTTCGACACAGTGTCAAAAATAAAATATGCAAAGAGATTGTCTATGTTAGTGGGATGTTCACGCAAGTATTCATGCACTTGCAAAACGTTTTCATACTTCTCACGGCGCAGTAGAGACTGAACCACCAGCATCACCCAGAGGAAGACGCCGTTTGCCCTCTTGACAATGTCCAAAATGAGCTGCGACGCTGCATCCTTGTCCTTGGAGAAAAGTTGGTTAATCGAGGGGTTCCCGTATAAACGATCCTCGGCGAAGTGAAGCATATCCCTTTGGGTCAGTTGGTGGAGTTCAAGCTTAGGGTTATTTCCAAAGGTTTCCCAAAACACAGGAAGTGGTCGACTTGATAGACAGATTTTGACGTGAGGAAATGATGTAACGCAATTTTTTAAAAATGCCACGATTTGCTGATGGTCACCGGCGAATTCGTCTAGCCCATCAATGAATAAACAAATCCTGCCACTGTCGCCCGTATAATGCATAAAGGATTCCGTGGCACCCGTCAGCTCGAGAAGATCCCACGAAATGGAAGCCTTGACACGTTCTCGTGTACTTAGGGACCGAAGGTGTTTCCATCTTACCGGGAAGACAACCGGGATGAGATGCTTCTGTTCACTCAATAATTGATATAGGAGATAGCGCATCAGACCTGTCTGGGATCTCTGCTCCAGGGTACCACTTATCCAAAAATAAAAGCCGGCGGTGATGAGCTGTTTATTCCCCGCCCATGAGCGAAGTAGGTTCACGGTTTCAGCGTGCTGCATTACAAATTGCATCAGGGTGGATTTCCCTGATCCTGCCTTGCCGCTAATCCAATATATACGCTCTTGATGCTCGCCATTCCGCAGCCAGTTGGCAAGAGAGTTCTCTGACTGCCACCCTTGAAAGGGGGCGCTCGGTTTACTGGAAGGGACAAATATCCAGTCAAAAGTCGTACTATGAGCGGCGGTAACACTGTTCTCTCGATCGGTCATTGATGGGAACTTTAGACTTTCCAGCAGGAAGTCTTGAATAATCATCTCGTGGTCTGTGAACAGGGTATCTTTCGTATATAATTTCTCAACCTCCTCATACGCCATTTTATTCTGTACCTCAGTAGGGTCTTTACCAAAGAGTTTCATAATACCGGGCTCAGCTGGTCTCTCGCTCCGCTCTCGTCTCTGATCCAGCAACGTGGGCTCATTTGGTGCTCTCCTGTCTCTGGTAATGTCCAAGCAGCGGAGAGCCTCACGGGCAGCAACTAGACTATTTAAACTAGATGTATTGTTCTTGGTGAATGGCCAACCGCATATGAAGGAGAAAAAGTTTAAAAAAAAAAAACATACCTCTGCACCGACGAGATGGCCACCTCCAGTTCCAATTTCAGCGAAATAATTCGTTCCTCCAGTCCCATAGCATCTTCTAGGGGCCAAAGCTGCTTCAGATCCCCGACATGAAGGAGTGGTCCGGGCCCAAAGCTCTGAATCAGCTCCAGGCGAGTTGATAAATTCTTGAGGATGCCGTGGCTGGCAGCACGGAGGTCATCCAGCGCCTGGGCCTGCTGAGATAGTGGTCCAATCTCCCTCGGACAGCCGCCTGTCAGGCAGCTACTCAGGTTGGTGAACTGGGTGTGCAGTTCGCATACATCCCATTGCATTACAGGCTGATCGTCATCGTCCAGGCTGTGTATTTCGTACAATTGGCCCACGAGCTGAATGCCTGCATGGATGAATTGTACGACCAGCATCTGAGCTGTGCTGCCAAATTCATTCGCAGCCATTCTCACGTTGGTCCACGACTTGAGGCAGTCTTGGAAAGGGAATCAATTCTGGAGAGAGAAACGAAGCGCCCTGTCACATGATAACAATGGAATGAGGGGAAACACAGGCTAATCCATATTGGATTTAGTGTTACAGACAACTGTAATTACTGATGGATACGAGCGTTTAATGGAACTGATAAGGTATCAAAAAGTATCATTCTATTCCCTGCGTTTGAAAGACACTGCTTCTCTACTATGCCCCCCCTAGCTTGGTAGAATGACTTCTACGACCAGAAAATTAACCGCGGCTTCCCTCCAGTCACCTCACTCGGCAGGAGTCCCATAAAACTTGCCAGAGCAATCCGTGGGGCGTTCTGGTCTTCAACAGGCGCGACCTCGTGCATGTTCCGCGAGTTGAAGATGCACAACTGACCGACTTCGACGTCAAAGCTGCACTGGGCATGGCCGTCCACGAGTGCTCGTGAATATCCATAACTCTCTGGGTCGCGATACCGCAGTGCATCCTCGGTCCACTGCACATCGTAGATCGTGGTGCGGCCTCCGGTCGTCGCGGGAGTGAGATAGAGATTAAAGACCGCCTGGCAGCTGATTTTGGACAGAATCCAGCCCTCTTCGGCGGGAACATCGTACGGACACCAGTCGCAATGAGGGGGCGTCCCATGGTTGATCTTGCGAAAGATGCCGCTGTAGTACTGGTGGTCGCCGCATGATGGCTCGCGGGCAACTTCGACATCCCACTCGGGGACCAGTGTGGCGAGTGTATCAATGACCTTCTGCCACACGTTGGTGCCAACGTCAGCGGAGAGATCGTCATGCAGGGAGGCAACCTTCTTGACTTCATCAAGGTAGCGTTGTTTCTCATCGCCCCGGCGAGATTTCATGTCCTCCTCCGACTGAGCCTGGAATTCAAACTGGGCGACGCCCACCTTGTCGACGGGAGGGCCGGTCGCATGTAGATAGGGGGTAAACCGGGGCTGCAGCTGCTGAACAATCTTCTCAGACAACTCGCCGGAAATAAAGTGAGGGACTTTGATCACAGGCAGCGTTCCTGCCAACACGTCCAGAAATGACCTTCTGGTCAATGGTACTGGGGTGGTTGTCTGCCAGTTGGAGTCGGGGGCGACGGAGACGGGCATGGATGGGGGATTCCCCACTGTGGTGGACATGATGAATGATCAATGTGTGTGCTTTGGGCGTGTTGTTCTTGGTGGTTAATATTGCAGAGCGGACAGCACGACTTCTTATATCTCCCTAAGTATACAGGCGGGTACCTACTGGGTACGTATTAGGTACTAGGCAATTAATACAGGTAAGATTAGTACGTGTATTCGAACCCCGGTAATATTTCCTATCTGATGTATCATAACAGCTGTGTACCTATGTAACCATCCATGATCTCTTTCCCCCCTTATATCGCCTCCCATGGAACGCTTTCATGTCACCAGGAAAACTCCAACCCATCCCGATGGACCATCAAAACCATCAAGGTGATGCTTGCATCAGGTCTGATGCATCTTTTGGCCCAGTAGTGTCAGGCTGTCGCGACAACTTCGACTTTACTCTCGCCTTCGAGCTGTATTTCTTTCTTATCACGCCTGCAACGCTGTTTCTGCTGGTTGCCCCAACCCGCGTCTACCTGCTCTTTGCCCGAGATCGCTGTGTCGATGGCAGGTGGCTCCGAGATGCCAAGCTGGTTCTGTCTGTTGTCTATTCGGCCTTGCAGCTCACCCTCATCGCGCTATGGACGCTTCGACCGATGCCTGCATCCGCCGCGGGCATTGCCGCTGCATGTGTGAACACCGGCGCGGGTCTGTTTCTGACCCTGCTCTCGCCCCTGGAACACACGCGTAGTCTTCGCCCGTCATCTATCATCAACACGTATTTACTCTCGATTTTTTTGGACGCTGCAGTGGTCCGCACCCTCTGGCTAGCCAGCTATGCGGCCGACGACCTGCGCAACACCTTCACTGCAGCATTCGTTCTGAAGGCGTGTCTCTTCGTGCTGGAAACAGTGGAGAAGCGATGGTTGTTCTGTTCCGAGAAGGAGAAGGACCTTAGCCCATATGCAAAGAGTGGTGTCTACAATCGCGCGGTTTTCTGGTGGATTAATGGGCTGTTACGACAAGGGGCTCGACAACAGTTGACCCCTAAGGACCTGCACCCGCTGGATGCCGCCATGGGTGCTGAGTCGCTTGATCAGCAATTCTGGGCATCGTGGCTGAGAACAAACCCAAAGCGGCGTCGTCGACTGTTGCACACCTTTTTCCGAGCATTACATTGGAATCTCTTTGCTCCGGTAGTGCCCCGACTGGCGTTGATTGCGTTTTCCATCTGCCAACCGCTGTGCCTGCGGCGTTTCCTCAGTTATCTGCAGGCAGATCCAGAAAAAAGTGTGAATATCGGCTACGCCATGGTCGGAGCGTACTTCCTAATATACTTTGGCATTGCGGTTCGTTCCAATGGCTTGAGTCTGGCGTATGAATAAGTACAACTAACGATGTCGTACATTAGATTTCCACCGGGTTCTACTGGGCGTCCTGGTTTCGCTCGCTGGCTTTAATCAGGAGCATGCTAATGACTGCCATTTTTGAAAAAACGCTCCAGGCTCCAGCATCTGTGGCTGCCGAGAAAGCAGCGGTGACATTGATGAGTACCGACGTCGACCGCATCATGAACGGTCTGCGCGAGGTTCACGAGCTATGGGCCAACGTCGTGCAAATCGCCATCGCCACATATTTGCTCGAAACAGAACTAAAATATGCCTGCGTTGCACCTGCTGCCATCGCCGTCGGCTCTTTCATAGCCATCACGTATCTATCGGAGTACACCAAGCAGTTCCAAAAGCAGTGGATGGGGAAATTGCAATTACGCATTGCTCGAGTTTCCGCCATGCTCGAGTCCATCAAAGCTATCAAGATCTCAGGGCTAACGGAGCGGTTGCACACGATCGTTGCTGGTCTTCGCCAGGATGAGGTTGATGCCTCGAAGCCATTTCGACTGCTGGGTGCGGGCACCTCGACCATCGCGTTGCTACCTCAGATTCTCTCCCCTGTGCTGGCGTTTGCCATTTACACTGCAGTGACAATTCGGGGAGGGGCCATCCTAGATGTCTCACGCTTGTTTACTTCCCTGTCCATTCTCTCCTTACTGTCGCAGCCCCTGTTCACATTGTTCGGCTCCCTTGTCAACTCCCGGGCAGCCATTGGCTGCTTTGAGCGGATCGAAGAGTATCTTTGTCAGGATAGCCATGTAGATGATCGTACCAACCTAGAATGCGAAGGTGTCTCTGTAAGTGAAAAACTGCAGCGGATTACGGTTACAACTGTCAGCGCAGGTGATGGCACTCCACGGCGGGGTTCTATGATAGTGTTTCAGCTGGAGAAGGCATCACTGAACTGGTCCAGGAGCGACGATGCTCATGCCCTTATGCAGGATATCAGCCTTTCCATCAAGCGCGGCACGTTGAACCTAATCGTCGGCCCATCGGGTGTCGGTAAATCCACGCTCCTTCACGCCTTGCTAGGTGAATGCCCAGTACTCAATGGTACTGTCCGTACATCTGCGACTGAGATTGCTTGGTGCGAACAGACTCCCTGGCTGGTCAACGACTCTGTTCGGGATAACATCCTAGCTGGCTCCGCCATGGATGAGACGTTGTATTCAACTGTGATTTATTGCTGCGATCTCCAGGCTGACCTGGACAGTTTGCCTGTCGGTGACCAAACCAAGGTTGGCAGCAAAGGGACTGCCCTCAGCGGTGGTCAGAAGCAGAGGATTGCCCTAGCTCGTGCCCTCTACTCCCGGAAGGATGTCATACTGCTTGATGACCCCTTCAGCGGGCTTGATATTACGACAGAAAGCAAGATCATTCGCCGCTGCTTTGGACGTCATGGACTGCTTCCGCGCTGGGGCACAACTGTCGTTCTAGCCACTCACTCTTCACCCGTGCTACCGCTGGCTGACCAGATATTGGTGTTGAGTCCCAACAGAGGGATTAGCGAGCGCGGTACTTATCGGGACCTCATCGCAGCTGAGGGCTACGTGTATAGAATTCATGGTCATACACTGACTGTACCAGCACAAGAAGTAGATAAAGAATTGAACAAAGCCGACACATCAATAGAGAAGTTGCCAGAACAGACGAATACGAGCAAGAAACGAGTTTCAAAAATTCGAAATACCGCCCGCGATACACCGGAAACGAAGCCATCGCCGCGCGCTGCTAAGACGACAGCGGTAAACGATTACTCTATTTATGGCTTCTACATCAAGGCAATTGGAATCGTCCCGCTGGCAAGCTTCCTCGCACTGGAAGCAGTCTGGGCGTTCCTTTCCGTCTTCCCCGTCCAGTGGCTCAGGTGGTGGGCAGAGGATAGTAGCATCCACGGTAATAAGCACTATGGACTTTACCTGGGCGTCTATGCTGCCTTGCAGGTCGTGGCGCTTGGATTTTCTGCGCTTGCCACTTGGTTTTCCTTCAGCTTCATGGCGCGCAAGTCCGGCATCTCACTCCACAATAGTTTACTAAAGGCGACCCTGTCCGCTCCACTAAGCCTCTTTGCCAAACAGGACACTGGTCAGATTCTGACTCGGTTTTCTCAGGATATCCAGATGGTCGACATGAATCTGCCTCTGCAGCTCTTGACGCTGTTCCAGAATTTATTCACCTGCATTGCCCAGGCAGGCCTGATTGGTTCTGGGGTTGGTTGGGTGGCAGTGAGCTATCCTGCGCTGATCGCAGTCTTGTTTGTGATCCAACGCTTTTATCTGAGGACCGCAAAGCAAATGCGGTTGTTAGACCTATCTGAAAAGGCCCCCGTGTACAGCCAGTATCTCGACACTCTAGGCGGCCTACTCACAATCCGCGCCTTCAAATGGCAGGCTCGGTTCCGAAAGACGAGTTATGAGCTGGTGGAAAACGCCCAGAAACCGTGGTATTTGTTGCTCATTATCCAACGGTGGCTTCTGCTGGTCCTTGATCTGGTCACAGCCGCCTTAACGGTGCTAATTGTCGGGATCGCAATCAAGCTGCACTTGTCGATTGGGGCAGGTGGCGTTGCTGTTGCTCTGGTACAGATCATTACCTTGTCTACATATCTCAGCCAGCTGGTTACTACTTACACTATGCTGGAGACTACCTTGGGTGCAATCGCACGCATCAAGAAATTAAAGGAAGACGCGGCCGCGTTGCCCGGTGGAACGTTCAACGACCGTGGCGACCAGCCACCGTCTACTTGGCCTGACAGGGGAGAGGTTATCTTGGAACAGATTTCGGCATCTTACGACGGTACAGGCGAAAGCTCGAACCGGCCAGCGCTGGACAGTATCACAATGCACATCCAGCCGGGGCAAAAAATTGGTATCTGCGGCCGAACGGGAAGTGGAAAGAGCTCGACCCTTCTAGCCCTATTCGGGTTATTAGAGTTGACTTCTGGTAAAATTTTAGTGGATGGTCTGGATCTGGCCATTGTTAATCAAGAGACCGTCCGGTCACGACTGAATGGGTTGGGCCAAGATCCGTACTTTCTTACTGGCAGTGTGAGGTTAAATCTTGATCCATATCAAGGCCTGGATAATCTCGATGATGAGCAACTCATCCGAATGCTTAGGGTCGTGCGGCTATGGTCAGTGATTGAGGAGAATGGAGGATTGGATGCCGAGTTGAAAAAGGAGTCACTGAGTCAAGGACAGAGGCAACTATTCTGTCTGGCGAGGGCATTTCTCCGACCTGGCAAGGTAGTGGTTTTGGATGAGATTACTAGCAGGTATGCAATGTTCTCTTTTATTTTTACTTTTTTCAGAATTGTATGCCCTCAAGCTTATCGTCTTCGTTCCATGCAGTTTGGACCTTGAGATGGAGGAGCTGATGCAAACCGTCATTGCCTCGGAATTTGCAGACCGAACAGTTATCATGATTGCACACCATTTACATACAATACTAGATTGTGATCGTGTAGCTGTTATGGCCGATGGCAAGTGCGTGGAATTCGACAACCCCAAGACCCTCCTAGAAAGGAAGGATTCCCTATTCAGTGCTCTTCTGAAATCATCACAACAAGCAGTGTAATGGGGCAGAAGTCAGGACTTCTATTATTATGTGGAGATGGGAATTATGAGTATAATGGCCTGTTACGGCAGTGCTCCCAGAGGTATGTGGATGAAGCGCTTTAAGTTGTATGTTTGCCTCTTTCCTCCTTGAAGATACTATCTCGCTATGTGAAGTATTACACGGTGAGTGCTGAATACAAATTGTATATAATGGATACACTTCATAGCCTCGAGAGATATATTAGTATCATCCAAGCCGCATTTAGACCCTTATCAGAGCAGCGTCTATATAGTTCTTGAGGTATTCTGGGCTCTTGAAGAGTGTGAATTGAGTGACTTGCATGGTGGGAGCCCACAGCTTGAAGTTGTTCATGTGAAATATCAGGAGCATTCTTGTAGGGAAATAGGGAAATAGGGAAACGTTTTGGAGTATCTCAGGGCAGACAGACAACTGGAAGAGGGAGCCGGAAGGGCATAAAGGCTAAAGGAGAGAGTTCAGAGCAAGTTATGTGAGAATTGAGCTAGCTGCAACTTTTGCATGTTCAATTGTCCTCCTTATACTTGCTCCCAGTCTATTGTGTCCACTTTTCGACCTTGCTTGTCGGGCAAAGTGATGAGGCAGATTTCTCTGATCCTCAAAATCTCGCTTTGAGTGTGCTGGCGCGTCTGAGAGATGCCTAGAGGCTGAGATCTGGGTTCCCTACACCAATTGCATCTGAAAACTGCCGCACTAAGACTTGCATGTCTCACACACATTGAAATAGAAGGGATGCAGCAATTTTGCCATTTTGCCCTGGATTATCTACACTCGAAGCCCATGTAATACATACTGGTTTGTGGCTCTCTGAAGACTCTAAGATTTGCTGATTGCTAATATCTTCATAGATATACAAGCCAAGAATATTATGATTGGTTCTAAAGATGATTCAATTTTTCGCGAATGGGAAAATGACGAGGAGACTCAGCCCAGCCCGCAGAAGACTGATGGCTCCAACATTGTCTACAAGTCTCGGCCGTTCCGTCGTAAGAAGGGATGGAGCGGTTTCGGAATGCCACTTCTCTCGGACTTTGGCGAAGCGCGTCTAGGGGACGTGCATGATGGATTGATCCAGCCAGACATTTATCGTGCGCCTGAAGTCGTCCTGGGGATGAGTTGGACATCGAAAGTCGATATATGGAACGTTGGAGTGCTAGTCTGGGACCTATTTGAAGACCACCATTTGTTTGATGGTAGAACACCCAACGGGAACCAGTCAGACACACACCTTCTTGCTGAAATGGAAGCTATGCTGGGCCCTCCACCCCTCAACTTCCTTCGCAAGTCTCCTCAAAGTCAAAAGTACTGGGATTCCTTGGGTAAGATTTTCACAATTGAGCAATAGAACTTCATCTAACATCAGGAATAGGGCAATGGAAAGTTGCCATTGAAGTGCCGCACTATTCATTAGAGGAATCGGAAGAGTATCTTGAGGGTGAAGACAAGAAGATGTTTA
This sequence comes from Monascus ruber, assembly GCA_002976275.1. Classification (NCBI taxonomy): domain Eukaryota; kingdom Fungi; phylum Ascomycota; class Eurotiomycetes; order Eurotiales; family Aspergillaceae; genus Monascus; species Monascus ruber. Next base: position 2,513,963 of record PSNO01000001.1, on the reverse strand, counting down.
TGCAGTTTATCAGAAAACTGTTACGATGGGATCCGGAGGAAAGGCAAAGCGCCCGTGAACTTCTGTCAGATCCCTGGCCAACTGCCCAGTAATGGTCCAATTTCTGTCTGTTGACATACGGAAAAGGAACATTTACGAGGCTACAAATAAGAGTCATTCCTTGATTTAATTCCAAAACTTTAAGACAATTGAGCCTTCCTCCATTGCACCCTGAAAGGAGACTTTTCGAGCCATAGGAAGAGGGGAACGGAAGCCACAGTTCTCATAAATACGTAGTGCAAAGGAACAAAATATTATCAAGTGGGCTTCCAAAGAATGGATTAAATAATATACGGCTATACCTTACATATTTAAGCGGCTGCTATCCAATAGGAGATAAAGATTAAAATATCCAGAGATATGCTTGTTAGGCAAGCGAGTACTCCGGGAAGACCGTAATTGCAATTAGGAACAGTGGTTTTGTACAATTACAGAAAACATCGTCGACCTACTCGATCATCTGCTTCTCTGCGTTTTGAAAGCCTCTCCGATCGAGCAGCAAACTTCAGGTACCTTGACCAACACACCTTCAGTGATCTCAAATTCCTTCCAGAGAAGTCCTGACCGAATTCCATCTCGATCTGCTTCCACGGAAGCCCCCTCCCTACCAATTTCCGTAGGAGCTCGTCCTCGGTTGCAGAATAAGACTGGGCCTTACAAGACGTAGGAAAGGAACGGGATGCTTCAGCTCTAACCCTTGCCCGTGTCCAAGGGCCGCTTGTTGCCTCAGCTCCAATTTTCAAACCCGCATTTGCCAGTCTCTTTCGGATGGCAGAACCCGGTCGAGCGTTCTTGGTCAAATTCTGGACGCCAGACTGCAGATTCAGGAGACCGTCATCATCATTGGTATCAGTGAGACTTTCGCAGGAAGATGGACTTGTCTTAGAAACTTCAGAGGTCGCACAGTGAGTGGGTGCCTGGCCTAGCTGTGGTGGATGCGGCTTGAACCACTGGCCTGAAGAGGGGCTAGTCTTCGATGGTGTAACATCCGATGTGTCCCGCCTAACACGTTTCTTGAGTGTTGTCGTTACTAAAATTGACAGCAAGGTCCTCCGCTGCTGTGTAGGGTTGGGTCTTACTAGAAGTTGGCAAATAATTGGGTGCTTCAGCCTTGGTCTTGGCTCTTGTTCGAGGGCCACATGCTCTCGCATTTTCAATCTTCAAAGTAACGCGTGCGGGCCTTTTTCGATTAGCATGCTTTGATCGGGTGTCATCGCAGATAGTGTTCGAGGTCACATGATGAGGGGCTTCCTGAGGAGTCGTCTTCTTGGCTGGCGGGCAGGAAGTGGGCTTGGTCTCCCATTGAGGGCCGTCCAGCAATCGTTCCTCGTTTTCGGGGAGGACGCATCGATTCAATGGACCACCGTCATCCGTGTCATTGATACTAGCACCGACTGGACTTTCACAGAGGGAGGGAACCATCTCAGAAACTTCAGGTGGCTAGGCTAGGGTTAGTTAGTTAGTTAGTTAGTTATTATTATTTAACGTCGCTTGGCGGTCACGTGGCGGGTGACCGCGGCCTCCCGAAGGGCAACCGGACGTGCCTCCCAAGCGTATACTATCTAAAAGGATCTAAATACATGCTTAAAGGAGGCAAATTTGAGCACTATGTGCTGTAGAGTTGGGGAAGTTCCCAGCACTGCCCTGGCTGGGGCTTCAGGCGGTAGAAAAACCTGTTTTGCCTCCCTATAGGTGAGAGGGGGAGCCAGTCCCTCTTTCCCAGGAAGATATGTGTTGACTGTACACTACTCTGTGTTTAGGTGGGCCCAGTTTGGGCATATATCCGTAAAGAAGGATGTGTTTTGCACGATGTGGCTGAATTCCTCAGCCCCAGCAGCAGTCCCTAGGAGCCAGTCAATGGTTTTTGCTGGCCCAGCTAGTGTGTGTTTCCATCTCTCCTTCCAGCACTTCCTGGTATGTGGGCAGAAAAAGAAATGTACTGGAGTCTTTAGCTTCTTGCAGAAGCAGGTTGCTAGATAGTTGTTATGATGAAATTGCTTGTGATATGCTGCGAAGTCCCTATGCCCAGTATGAGCTGCAATGAGCTGGCCTAGTACCCAGCGCGGAAGTTTGTGTTCCTGGGCCCAGCTCTCTTCATGTGGGGCCGGATGTTCAGGTCTTGGTATGCTTGGGGTGTGCTGCGCATATACGCTGCCTGGGTGGCAGCACAGAGTTGTTGTTTTGCCTCCCGTCTCAGGTATGCTGGAAAGGGGGGGATGTGGGAGCCATCCATGGCTGCTCCCTGCTTTGCTAGTTTGTCTGCGAGTTCATTCCCTGCGATTCCAGTGTGACCTGGTATCCAGAAGACCCGTACAGGCCTGCGGGGTGAGGCTAGGATAGAGGGCAGGCTGTCCCACTGAGTGAAGAGCTAATGGAATGTGTCCATGAGATGGCACCTGTGTGGTGCAGGCCTGCTATCTGCCAGCAGGCTGGCTGCAGCCAGGTTATCTAGGAAGATATTCAGCTGGTCTACGTATGCAGTGCATGGCAAACCAACTGCTGCCTGGAGACCTTCTACAGCGCCCATGATCTCCGCGTCATAGACCTCTGTCCGGGGGCCTGCTGGGCCCTGTCCTTGGGTGACTAGGTTGGGGCCGTAGTATATGGCGTATCCATATCCAGCGCCTTGGCCCGTGTGGGAGCTGTCTGAGTAGACTGATATGCCTAGTGGTGAGGAGGAATGTCTTACATGGTGGGTTGGCAGCATGCGTCGTGGTGGGAGCTGTGGCTCTACCCGCCTGCGTTTTGGTGCTGGTGTGGGAATGCGTTGCAGGATCCTGGTGAGCCTTGTGTTGTATCCATAGTTTGGGGCTGTGTGGATGCGTGCTATGGGGTGTTTGTCAAGGTGCGGATTCGGGTGATCAGGAAACTGAAATAGATTGGAAAGAACACACAGGCAGACAGGTAGGCAAGCTATTGTACAGGCAGGTAGACAGGACGTAGCTTGAAGAGCTACAACAAGATCGAGACAGAGATTCGAGATATTTCCTGATGTGGATCAGGGGTGCGGCGTCTGGATACCAGATACTAAAAGGATACCGTAGGATTCATAGGGATCGTGGTGAACGCTCTATATCGATATACTGCTGTCTCTGGTACATCTTGAAGCTCTAAACGATGCGCTTCCTCTTGCTTGTCTATTACACCTTGTGTTGTCCCAACATCCGTATGTTGGTCCTTCCTCCGGAACATATATACTCCGTATCCGGGGCCGGATTATCAGATGATCCACCTGTCCGAAATAGTATATCCTCATCACTAAGTGCTAAGTACACGTGATCTTTAGTGGCCTGAGGCCCCCATCCTTTCGGCCTTACAGACTGGCTATAATTGCTTAAGATGTCCTGTTAAATAGCCTCAATTTATTTTGTATATATACAAATATATTGAATTCGTTGATAATCCTACAGTTCTACAAGCCTATAGCTATTTCCATGAGCGTAGAGAAAAATAGGGACTCTCAGTGTCCGATTACGTTATATCCTCATCAAAAACTAAAAACTGTATGAAAATTGTATAGAAACTTTATAAAAACTATATATAATCGTATCTCACATTAGAACGTATCACATATCCAAGGCGCATTAGTAGAGTTAGTTTAGCTTCATATAATCATGCTCATCATGCTCATCTTGAGCTTCTTTATCCTTTTGCTTCCCACATAGCTACCACTCCATGACAAAAGGCCAATTTCAATAACCCACTCCACATTATAACAATTCTCCCATCATTCCTCCAATCTAACATTCTAGTATACGTATAAGTTCCCTGTCCTCTCGGTCAAGGTGTCATCGGTGTGATCGGCGTCGTCGGATGAACGAGAGTGCTTGTATCAGACATTACCCTAGAGTGGCTGCTGGTAGGATTCTCGGTACCATTCGCCACTGTACCAGCTGCGCTCTTCTCGACATCATCAGCATCCTGTCCTGGATTGACGGTTTGATACTGGAATAACCGCAGGAAGGCGTAGAAACTGGACGCCAACAACGAGCCGAGGAGCGGGCCGACCCAATAGATCCAGTGGTAGCCGGGGAAGTCAGCGTTGATAACGTCGGGACCGAGGGAACGAGCTGGGTTCAGGGAGCCACCGGTATAGTAGTCACCTAGTTGTTCATCATCATGGTTAGCAATCCGTTGGACTGGGCAGATATGTTTGGATTGGTGCTGATAGAAGTCTACATACCAACCAGCTGCGTCACGAAGAATGTTAAACCGATTCCAACGGGGGCAAGAAAGGTGGATTTGTGCTTGACCACAGCCAACATGATAATGACAAAGACGAGCTGTGCCGTGAGGAACATCTCGATAAACAGACCCTGAGATATTGACGCTCCTCCCCCGAGTCTTGTGCCGAAGTTCGCGGGGCCAGGAAACAGGCATCCTACGACACCGGCCGCAGCAATGCCGGCAATGAGTTGTGTAGGGAAGACAAGTAAAGTGCGAAGCGGTGACATTCCTCCGACGAGAAACAGCGCCAGGGTTACCTGTCTCTATTGTTTAGTACTCCATCATTCATTCAACAACAGTGTCCTGTCTTGAGGCTCTCGAAATCCTTACAGCAGGGTTGAACAGGCCACCGGTCACACGGAAGAAAGCCCAAACGTTCGCTGTCAAGGCAAACCCAAAGCATAGAGCCGAGTAGAGAAGGTTGGACGTGTTAGGAGGGGATCCGTCAGCCGGCTTGGGAGTATTGGAGACTTGGGTTCCGGCAAAGGAAAAGAAAAGGAAGAGAAAGGTGCCGACGAATTCGCCTGCTACCGCAACGAGATTGTTTCTCATGGTATCAGGGAGTTGTAGCATGGGTAGTTGGGTCTTCGACAATACTTGTGGCACATCTCGTACGCTGCGTCTGAAGGGCAATCTGGGTCTCATCATGGTGGATGGTGGGTAGGTAGGTAGGCAGGTAGATAGATAGATAGATAGATGCTGGTCTGTATGATTTCTCTTTCTCTCTGTGTGTTCAGAGCAAAGAACAGAAGAAGGATGGTCTCTAGCAAGACATGAACAGAAGCAATCGCCCAATTTATATCTCTTTCCCCTGAGGACTCGCATCGACAAAAACGAACAGGAGTACTTGTTCACACGATGGCTGCTGAAGAGTCTCATCTGATGAACTCTTTTCCGTCGAGATTTAATTAATTAATCATGCCTATACTGTCTACCTACATGATCTTCTTTATCTGTGTTGATATGTAGATGTTCCCAGCTCCAGTATCTGCTCCTAAGAGGAGTAATGACTGGTGTCTCGAATTCCATCCCAGGAATCTCTCCGAGTCTTTCCACCTAGATTTAATTAATGATGTTCGTACTGCCTCCCTGTATATTTCCTTTGCCCCTGATCCCATGTAGGTATGCCCAATCTCAATGCATGATTACAAACTCAGCCGCTACGTACACTCTAACATAGTGTATCTATAACTAAAGTCAATCAGCAGATGCACATACAGTTTGAAGAAACCATATATCCAGCCACCTACGGCATATTGCAGTAGAGATACCTGAACTCAAATAAACAAGTTGTTGAATATAAAACCAGACGTTGACGGTGGGCAGATGTTGACTCCGGAGGAGGCTGGGTGTATCTACTATAAGGCGAGGGTAGCGGTGACGGTGTGAAGAACACAATCAATATACGGAAATAGCCAAGCACAGACACGAAGTAATAGGTGGTGGCTGCGAAGGCAGTCTATTTAATACTTCTTAATAACTAAGAAACAACTGATCGCCGGCGTCGGCGTGTTGCTGAAGAATGTTGAAGATCCTTCGTTGTCCTGTCAATCTATATTACTCCGTACTCTCATATCCTTCCTAGTTTAGTTTAGGGTGGCCTAGTTAGCATCATATATTGTCGGTGGTTCCCATGGCTCAGCTCCTTCCTAGTTAGGTTTAGTCCACATTAGTCAGCGCACTGTGTAGATAGTTCTCCCGACTCCGGGCCTCTCTTGCTAGGTCAACCAACTCAGCGAGTTTGACCCCCTCCAACATATATCTATGCAGGGGCTTCCTAGTTATTGATTATCCTAGACATCCAACTTCAGCCAGTTCACCCCATCAACATATTGATGATATACTTGTCTCCATGGGAGTATAGGGAACATGCTGGTGTAGTAGGTGATGTGCCCATGATTAGGCTTCATTGCTAATTCCGGCGATACAAGCAGCAGTATAACCTCCAACTGCTCCAGACACAAGACGAAATCCTCAGTCTGCACTCCGTGTCAAGGTTTCTCAGGCAGCTCACACTAGGTCGGAACCCGAGAGGCTCAATCAGACGAAGACGAGGAAAGTTGGCTTTCTGACTTGGAGAGATCCAGTTCGGTTGACATTTCCGCAGCAGAGATGACAGGGATCTTGAGTCCATGGTACTTAGGGCTGTGATCGCTCCCCGTATTTTCTTATAAACAGGCTGGAGGAAATCCAAAACACTATCGTTCATTCAATCTATAGTATTGCCAGTTTCTCTTTTCGTCTGCCTCGCTGCTTGACCAGTGGCGTTCAGGATCGGATACTCTATGATAATCGGTCTTCATTACTATATGCAACTCGCACGGATGCCAGCTTGGCTAGCTCAATTATAAAAATGAAATAAGAGAGGAGAAAAAAAAAAAAAAAATTCAAGTCAAGGTCGGTTTTGTACTTCACAGGGTGGTAGTGGCAAGTGTATAGAGAATGATGCAAGCCAAGGAATCATAAATAGTGGTAGCAAGTAATACAGGACTGCGCCAACATCAAATCGCATAGAAAGAGCACCTGCGCGTCAAGGAATTATGATGAAGAATCCAGGAGAATCAAAAGGTATATGAAAGTAGACTCCATGGCTAGCCTAGTTTGGCCTTGAGGGACTCGACTTCAGCTGCAAGGGTCTGCATATGCTGCGCTTGCGCCGTAATCGTCTTGGTCTGTTCCGCGATGAGAGCTTTGATGGTCTCAATTTCCCGCTGGACCGCATCGGCCACGACAGCGGCACCCGTTGACACGGCTGATTCTACATTGCCGGCTGCTATGGAGATGACGGGGGAAGCGACAGCGGGAGATGAAGATTCAGGTGTCGATTGCGAGATAGAGGTCTGCCCCGCATAGTCAGCATCCAAATCGGTGGAGAAAGTAACATGTAATATTGACTCGAAATGGGCAATGTCTTACCTGCAGTTTGCTCTCTACCTTCTGCTGTGCCGTAGGTGTCTCGACGACAGGCGAACGAGCACGGGGCTCCGTCGGTTTGGAGACCTCTTCGAAACTCGAGTTCTCATCTTCCTCAGACTCCTCTTCCTTGTCTGCAAATTTCGAAACCATCGCGGCCATTGAGGCTCCCTGCTCCTTCATGGACGGCGCTGGCCGTACCACAAGAGGCGTTGGTTCAGGGGCAGGCTCAGAGGCCTTCTTTACAGGCGCGGGCTCAGCAGGCTTTGGCTCCGGGGCAGTCGAGGTTGGCGTAGGCTTCTCTTGAACACCAGTTACCTCCTTAAGTCCTTCACCGTCGTAGAGACTAGCCATTGAGATCTTGGGTGGGATGGCCTCCTTCCCAGCAAACCATTCTGCAGGGCCCATGGCGGGCTTGAGACCAGTTGTGGGCGGGTAAATGTCATCTTGGAAAAGCTCCGAGCGGCGAGGAACGATAAAGGAAATAGGTTCAATGTACGTGTCATTCACTGTCTTAAAGGCACGCGTGACCTCGTTCTCATGAATGTTAACACCGCGTTTTGGCATGAAGGCGATACCACGCTGGGGTTCGCTGGACTTGTACTCGGAGAGGTATTCGAATTTGTCGTTCTCGAGTTCGAAGTAGCGAATATTACCGTCACTGGATTTGATCAGACAAGGCACTAGGGCAAAGCAATGAATAGACTCCTGCTTACCCTCGTCCAGCAAGATATAAGCATTGTGTACCCTCATCCCAGAAGGGCATGCACACGCCAGAGATCGAATCAAGGGTCTTGAAGCCATTGATGGGCTCGCGAGGTGCGCGGATATCCCACAGAGCCAATTGACGATCACTCATTCTCGAGAAGCCGGTAGTTGCAACCCGATCGTGCTCGCCCAACCACACTGCACGACTGTTCTTCGCACCTGAGTGGCCTGCTGTTTCATGCGCAGGACGTTCTTGGCGCACGTCCCAAAAACGGAGCTTCTTGTCCCGGGACGTTGTAACCAGAAGAGAGCCATTGGCACTCCAAGACTCCGATTGTACCATATCACCCACTTTCAGGGTCAGACTAGCCTTTCCAGCTTCGATATCCCAAATCTTGACGGTGAAATCTCCAGAAGCTGTTGCTAGAATGTTTTCTGCGGCTGGGTTGAAGATCACATGTCCGATTTTTCTGTCTCGAGTTTAGCTGATATCGTTTCGGGATGTCTCGAGGAAGGTAGACTCACTTAGGATGACCGCTTAACGTTCCCACGGGAGCAATGTCCTGGATTTCATCCGGGCTGGCATTGGGACGGACGGTGAAGTCCTCGGGCACCCGCCAGAGGAAGGCCTAGGACCATATCAGCACAGAACACAGCGCACAGGGACAGGAAGATGGGAATACCTTGCCATCATCGGAACCAGAAGCGATCAGGTTATCGTTAAAAGGATTCCTAAGAAAATTAGTGCTTGCGCCTCCTGGAAACAGGTTGCTTGAGGCTGTAGGCAGTGCTCACCAGTCGGTGTCCAGAACAACGGCCTTGTGACCGCGGAACAGAGGAATCTTCTCTGGCAATTTTCCTCGCTCGTGAAGGGGTATCACAGCAAATGCACCTCCACCACCGGCCTCCCAGTTTACCGCAAGATATTTCGGATTGACCTAGGGGCGATGTCAGATGTGATGCGGAGGGAGGATAAGGGATGAGGGGCTCAGGCAGGCGGACCTTGACCAGATTCGTATCCCAGGCATTTGTTGAGACTCGGAGATTATCATAGCATTGATCCTAATGAAATCATGAGCATTTAGAAACGTATTCGACGTTTCTATGGGCGAAGTTGACGGCGATGCGAACCTTCCTTGTCGGCCGCCCGAAGACGTGTCCTAACAGTCGCGGAAGAAAGCTGTCAGCAAGCTTCGAGATTCAGGGAGGAGAGAAGGGAGACACTCACGATATTTTGAAGAACGTACGAAACGGCCAGACATGGTTCGCAACTGTGTGAGGGAGAGGAAACTACAATAAAAGGGATGGAGGATTAAGGATTAAGGAATAACACAAGACACACGACTAGATATGTGTCTATCGGAGCTCAGCCTGGGACGGGATGCGGGCAGTTAGCGCCAACGCTGAAACACTCTGACAGTCCCTGTATCAGCCACGGCGCCATGTCCAGAAGCCCTGGGATGGGCGTAGATTGCTTCAATTGAATAGGAGTATAGAGCGGGTGAATGCCCAGAGAGTGACACTCTTGAATTCCTTGATTGATGAAGATGAATGCCTCCTGAAAGATAAAGAGCGCACTGATCTTGTACAGACTGTGTACTGTCGAAGAGAGCAATACGGTGTAATTACACCGTTGGGAACAATGTCACATGAAATCACGTGATGACCATTCACAAACAGGACTAGCTTAGATTGAGAAGTCAGCAAAGTTTGTTTACCGCTTTTGGTCTCTCGGGAAACCGCCAGGAATTGCTGCTTTGGACTTCCCGCAACACTCCAGCTGCCTCTGAGCCGTATATGATCCTGTCAACTTTCTGTTTTTCAATTGTCTCTTCGTGTTATTGTTCGCTTACACACCCTCATCCCATCGCCAGTCGGGTGTGAGTGTCCCTGGAAGACCCTATTTTCGCGCCATGCAGGACGAAAACATGCTGGAGGTAATATCCCCACGGCGCATTACAGGTTCATCGCAGCTCCAATGCATACTCACCATGCCATTAGGCTCCTTCCGGGATGGCCCAAACGGGTAGCATCCACTCTCGAAGTCATTTAAAGGAGATGACCCAGGCTGGTACCAACGGGAGGTCCCTGATTCCGCAGCCACGTAGGTGACTTGAGGCGGGTATGTCTGCTTATATACTAACAAAAACAGAGAAATCTCGAGTGCAATGCGCCCCGTCGTCCCCAGAGCGCAGGAGGGTGGCGTCGATAGCAACGTCGCGCCCCACAAAGAGCTCGGTGAAGGGCCATAGCAGGGTCAACACTTTCTCGGCCTCGTCACGCACACAAACTAGCGCATCCTTTTCTTCGACAGTTGGACCCGGTGCGCGGCCTCCCTCCTATCCTGCGAAGCGACCACACTCGTCCCTATCTGAGTCCCGGAAAAGGATCAACCCGTCTACTTCCCGACCTGCGACTTCTCTGGATACCCATGAAGAGGAAACGGCTGGGCATGGGAAGAAGCATAATGGTAGGCGATACCTTCACCGATCTGCTTCCTGTATTTTACCCCGAGAATGGTCGTCTAGGGGGCGTCGTAATGGTTTTCCGAAGAGCCCCAGTATTCAGGCGCGGCTTCGTCGAGGAGTAACGCATGCCACTGGTGGTGAGGAGCCAGAATTGTCTGCTACCCTACACAATCAGACTTTCAGCCCGACTCCCCTTAAATATATGGATCCCCTATCCCCATTGCCCACCCGTGATGGACCTCCCAAACAGTCCCCATCAAAGATTCCCAAATCTTGTACCCCTTCCAAGCAGGCCAGAAATAGGCCACCATCTGTCCCTTCCAAACGCTCGTCACAAACCCCCACCTTACCACCCTTTCTCAACAAATATTCATCGATCAGATCGTTTAACTGTTCTGCAGGAAACAGCTGGGATATAGACACGAAAATGAAATCAATGGAGAGCTTTATGGAGACCCTAATGGCACAAATGAATCAGGCTGGACAATCGTCGTCTGTCATGAAAGAGACAGTGGAACTGTATAAATCGCAAGGTTGGTAAACCGGATAGTCGTTGCAGCAAGTCAGGTCTGACAGGGACGAACAGTCAGCGAGTTGAAGACGGCAAACAATGAACTCACTGAGTCGAACTTGTCCTTTCGCGTGGAACTTGAGACAATAAAAGCCCATTTGGTAAACGCGGAAAATGCTCTTAAAGCTGCCGCTAGGGATCATGAGATTGCCATTGACGACGCTGAACGACGTCACCGCGGTGAATTAGAAACTGCAAGGCAGGAAAGCAAGAAGGAGTTGGAAGCAGAAATATCCCGCCAACAGGAAGAGAGCCGTGAGCTCAGGTGCCGCTTTGAGCGTGAACTAGAAGACGAGAAGGCGATGCGACAAAGAGAAGCCAACCAGGTAACCTCGCAATATGCTATGGATATCCGACGTTTGCAAATGGAGCTGGATGGAAGAGATCAACAGATTGCTAAGTTGCAGAACGAATCGAAGGCTTTGAGAGATGATGTCGAGCGAGAAAGGAATAGAAGCCGGGATCTTCGACAAAACCTGGACACCGCAAGTAATAATAGCGTCACCCTTGAATCGACTATCCGCGCCCTCAAGGCACGAATTGAATTCCTTGAATCGGGTCGAGAAGAGCAGTCTCAGGCTTTTGAGCGAATCAACCAACAGATGCTAGATGCAGTTGCCGAAACAAATGCAACAAAGGAGAAACTGCGACAGGAAGAGACGCTGAGACGAAAACTCCACAACCAGGTCCAAGAACTCAAGGGCAATATCCGTGTCTTCTGTCGAGTGCGTCCGCCGCTGGACCATGAGTCCGAAACACACGTGGCCGAAATCCAGTATCCAGACCAGTCGGAAGAAGCAAAAGAGATATCCATCCTAGGACCTGAGGAACGGAACACTTTTGGTGCGGTCTCGAGGAAGAGCAATGTATTTTCGTTTGATCGTGTGTTTGAGCCATCTGCACAAAATGCTGAAGTGTTTGAGGAAATCAGCCAGCTCGTCCAAAGCGCGCTGGATGGCTATAATGTCTGCATATTCTGTTACGGGCAGACGGGAAGCGGCAAGACATTCACTATGTCCTCTCAAGATGGCATGATCCCCCGGACCATTCTTCAGATCTACGATACTGCCAAGAGTCTAGAGGACAAAGGATGGAAGTACACTATGGAGGGCAATTTTGTCGAGGTCTATAATGAGAACCTGAACGACCTCCTCGGGAGAGCCGAGGAATTGGACAAGAAGAAGCATGAGATCAGACATGACTTGCAGAGATGCAAGACTACCATCACCGATATCACCACGGTGCGACTCGATTCACCAGAAATGGTCGGTTCTATCCTCCGTCGGGCGGCTGCCAATCGTACTGTGGCCGCCACTAGGGCCAACGAACGATCTTCGCGATCACACTCGGTCTTCATCCTCAAATTGATTGGAGAAAACGCCTTCACCGGAGAGCGCAGCGAGGGAACCCTGAACCTTGTGGATCTGGCAGGCAGCGAACGCTTAAGCCACAGCGGAGTCACGGGAGATAGACTGAAGGAGACACAAAATATCAACCGCAGCCTAAGTTGCCTGGGCGATGTGATCGCAGCCCTGGGACAAGGGAAGGAAGGCGGACACATTCCTTATCGGAACAGCAAGGTATGTAAAGCATGAAATGTGCGTGGATAAAGGCTTACAATATGACTCTAGCTCACTTATCTGCTTCAATTTTCCCTGGGTGGAAACTCGAAGACCCTCATGTTCGTGATGGTCAGTCCTCTCCAGCAGCATCTTTCAGAGACCTTGACCAGTCTCAAGTTCGCCACGAAAGTGCACAACACACATATTGGAACGGCCAAGCGGCAGGCCCGGGTCCGTGATTGTTAAATAATGATGATATGATTCTTTTGCGCTGTTTACGATTTCTATTTTGTATCTCTCTTCTTATTGTTCCAAGATCCACCCCTTGAACATAGGATCGGTTTCCCTGGAATTTTGGAGTTGCTACTTGTTCTCTGTTCCTCCTTGGCGTGATTGAAGTATTACAAGGTTGTTTTTATCGGTCAATCTATAATACCTGTAGATAGGTTGTTACTTATTAATAAGATGGACCAGATTGAATTTGTTGGATGTGTTTCAATGTCTTGAATATCCATGGACAAATATTGCCAACTCTTAAAGCATAAGGGGCTCGAATTGAACGAATTGAATTTGTGTGTCACACTTTGGCTTTGGCAATGCTTACGCTTGCTGTTATTCCGATATGAACGAGAATTATATCTACAACTCCCCAAATATCCTGCTCACGCCGGCATCAATCTGCTTCGATTTAGTCTCAATGTCACTGGTATCGAGAATCCCATCTTCGCAAATAATATTATTGATTAGCCTCAACGGCACCCACTCGAAATAGATATTCTTGATGTCGACGGTAATATTGCCGTCCTCGTGGTGAGATAGATAGGGCTCGAGAACATCCATGCCTCTAACATGACCCGTGCGCCAACTGGCGGTGACTTCCCTAGGATCATTCTCTTCCACGACAATATCGTGGGCGGGGCTGATCTTATCGGTCTCAGTGAGGACGACGACGTCCAGATTGGGCCAGGTGTATGTTGCGCCGAGGACGGCGGGGAGGGAGCCGATCTTGTTGCATACGCCGCCCGAGGAGGAGATGCGGTCTGCGCCGAGGAGAAGGATGCCAGCTTTGTCTGCTGCTGTAACGGCGGAGGCGTCTGTGTAGAGGGATATCTGGAGTTTCTTGTTTGACGGGAGTCGTGAGGATTGGATGCGAGATTTGAACTGGGAGACAAGGGAGGCAGCGAGGGTGGCACCTTCGTAGAGAGGGCGGGATTCCAGGATGCGGAGGTCGAGAATTTCGGCGTCTAGGTCGGCAAAGGCATCGAGGATTGTGTCGTGGATGGTGGAGCTGGAGGAGACGGTGAGGATTCGGACGCTGTTCTTGTCTTCGTCGGCGGAGAAGGATTTGGAGCGGAGGTAGCTTGCAAGGGAGTTTTTGATGCGTTGCGTCATGCCGGCGCGGTTCGCGATGTGTCTGTCGACGACGGAGAGGATGGTGGTGAACTTCTCCTTGTCGTCTGTGTTTTGCTTGACGGTTTCTTCAAGCTCGTCGAACATGGTCAGCAGTCCGTTCAGGATGGCTGCGCTCATGGACGGACGGCCGTTCTTAGAGAGATGCCATGCTCCCATTCGGACTGTGTCCCACCATTTCTCGTCCACCTTATTGTTTGGCATCTGGCTGATGAATTCCTTGAATATCTGGAGCGCAATAGTTGTCAACTGCCTCGAGCCGCTCACATGGTCATCCATCAGCGTGCGCAGCCCCTTCGCCAATGCCCTCGCCGCGGACTCGGAGAAGTCTTTCTCGAAATACACGCGTCTCAGCGTATCGACCAGTCTGGGGACACCGGGAAAAGAAGGGTCATCCACGATATCGGCCGGATCATGCCACTGCCATCCTTCATGTTCCCAATCAATATGGAGGCCCTGCTCGCCTTTGCCCCCTTCCTCGAGCGTCTTCAACCGAAAGGCGAAGGGATGCACCGTCCATTCGCGCTGCACGGATTCATCCCTAAAGGTAAACGCCTTCCCAGTTCGCCACAGTGCTAATGATTGTGACGTTAATGTTGTTTCTTCTCGAAGCTCGCGCCATGCTGCCTCGATAGCAGTTTCGTCATTCTCGATACTACCGGATATAGGGGCGAGGTGGTGACTGGCATGAATGGTGATTCGAGTCAGCGACAGGCCCCCGGGGGGAATTGAAAAGTTAACACTTTTAAGAAGTCCCGAGCGCTCACCGGTACGTGCTCACTTTATCACTTCGTCTGAACAGCGCCACTTGGGGCCTTTCGATATCGCCGTGAGGGAACCGGAAGATCAACGAGGAAACGACCGCTCGTCTCTTGAGGTGCTGGCTTGCCATCGTCCTATCGTGCTATCTGCTTATGACATGTGGTAGATGAGATGAACGATAAGTCTGTGATTGAATAGCTATATATGCCTGTTAATATACATGTTTTTTTTTTCTTCAGAGAGACGGTTACTCAAGACATTCGACAGTTGATGATGCCATTATGAGACAACCATCAGCTGATTAGGGTGTAGCCCTATATGTTCATCAACTCCATTATTGACACTCTAACGAGTAACAACTGCAGCATGTTGCCGGTGTTCAGCGTCCGGAACCAATGGACACGTTAACCTTGTTTTTCGCGCATCAGGCAATTGTCAGAGAGAGTAGTCTGGCCGACCCCGCAGTTAACGCTCTCGACGAGCCTACCGAGATATCCGGGTATTGGAAAGAGTAGGATGGACTAGGCTGCGTAGTATTCGTTTCGATACAGCTTTGAGAAATCCGACGCAGGAACGGCGTCTTATGTACGGATCATAAGCAGCTTGGTTGAAAACTCGACTGCGGATTACTTCCCCGCATTTGATGAATTTATGGATTAACCAACTAGGTAGCTAGATTCTAGACATGCTTATTAATATGTAAAAGGTGTCGATGATGCGTTCACAAATATGCATGCTGAATCTGCTCTGATCAGGGATAGAGCACATTGATTACTGATATTTTCTTTCCTCCGTCCATAAACTGTTTTGTTGCCGCGAACCGATGACATCATCATGAAGCCCTCTTGAGGAATGGCAGTACCACGCCATGCATCAATGCCTGATAATAATGAAAAAAAAAAAAAAAAAAAAAAATCATGACTCCATATCATCCCATTGGGCCCATCCCAGTGCTGTGTGTTCAACAGCGACTTTCCTGCAACGGCGCTGGTCGCTGTTCCTGCAGCGAAGACTGCAGCTGTAGGTCCTTGGCCCTTTTTCTAGATACCCGGAGGGGTTCCACATAGAAACACAACAACTGCTCATGAAGACAGTTGGAGCAACGCGGCAGGGACCGGTCACATTCGACTTTCCGCATCCGACAAGTTCGACAGGGGAAGGTCTCATGGTGTTTGTGTGCATTATCTGGCGCATGTGAGTTGTCTTGCGGGTTTCCGATTCCACCAATCGTAGACTGTCCAGAGACGCGTATGGAGGTTTCAGCAGACACTGAGACAATGCTGTCATTGTTGTCGACCGTGGTCGCAGTCGTCCATCCAGAACGTAGCCATTGGGAAAAGCGTCTCAGGACGGTAATGTTGGACTCAGGGGCTTGTGGAGTGCCACCCTCAGGCAGTAGACAATGTGCTTGATGAATATTCATGTTTATATTCAGGTTTCTGGGTATGTCGCGTCGCCTTATGTTTGAATTGGCGACTGTGTATGCGTGTGCCTTGGAAATTTGGTGTTCAAGCAATTTGAACTACAAGGTAGTGGCAGTGAACAGCCTGAAATTCAACTCTGCATAAGGAGACAGAAAGAGTTTACTTATGAACCAGTCAGCATGTCATATGTAGGTAACAATGACAATAACGAGTATCGAATGGGATGCCTCAGGACAAACCTCGCAATGACTGAGTGCTTGAGTCGAATACCCAAACAATAGTTCAAAGGACTGCATTTGCTTGAAGTTTGAGTGTAGAAAGCAGAAAAGTGCAGTTGAGAAGCCGGAGGCGCGTCGAAGATAACTGTCAAGGCACAGGCGCACGGTTCCACACCCGTTGCGCCTCGACGTATGGCAGCCTTCAAAGGACCCTGTTAGAGGAGGGATTAAAAGCCGCAAGGCTTCTGATTCACAATACACTGTATTGATGAATTGGTGATGAGTGTGCAAGGGGAAGCAAAGTGACGTGGGCAGAGGACGTGCACTGTGTATAGAGAGGGCTCGGATCATCAAGCTCCCCGCAGCATCCATCAAGTAGACAGGTCATCCTTTCAGGCAACCATCGTTCCTTCTGCTGTTGTTATTCACTAATCAATTATCTTACATGCATCAGGTTGCAATTACCTGGTTTAAGCACCCCTAGTTGACTCTCACTCAATTTTATATCCACCTATTCAGGCCTGTCTGTGAGGGTATCTTTGGTCCACTGTAAGGAGCTTTCTACCCCACACGAGTTGAAGGAACAATCCAAACAGATACAGTCTTGATGAGATTGATTTATCTCAGCCATGAAAAGGATCTTCAGGCGTTCTGCTAGTATTAAACAGAAGATGCTCGCCGAAGCAGCATGTACGAACAATGAAATCACCAACAGCCTCGCAAATGACGCAACTCTTAGGTCCTGATATATTACTGAGATACAATGAGAGAACCTCGATATTTCCAACATCATGACTTTTCCAGTTCAGGATTGCCTGGTCTAACCCTATGAGCCCGCGACAATGAGTCCCCCGCGCATATCCGACCGCATCAAGCAAGACCACCGTGATATCGAGTCGTTGTACCAGAAAATTACCCAATCCTCAGATACGCATGAACTCATCCGACTCCAGAACTTGTTTACATGGGAACTGGCCCGCCACCTTGCCGGAGAGGAGCTGGTTCTATATCCTGCGTTCGAGAAGTACATGAGAGACGGCAATGATTCGGCAGACAAGGATCGTCGTGAGCACAGAGTGGTGTGTTTAAGACGATATTTTCATCCTGGAGCGTGGCCTAACATAGATATCCCAGATAAAAGACAAGCTCAGACAGTTCCAAGAATTGCTCGTCTCGGACGCACGCTTTCACCCGTACATCACATCGTTGATGGAAGATCTGAGGAAACATATCCAAGAAGAGGAGGAAATCGATCTGGTCAGACTGGAACAGGCTATTACGGACACTGAAAGCGAGAAGCTTTCCAAGTCCTTCAGCAGAACTAAGATCTTTGTTCCCACTCGTTCCCATACTGGTGCGCCAGATAAGCCGCCGTTTGAGACGGCTGTGGGTCTTTTGATGGCGCCTATTGATCGTCTGCAGAATCTCTTCAGGAAATGGCCAAGTGGTGAAATCACCCCAGATCCATCGATGAAGTAGTCGTTTCAGTGGATACACAAGTCTATAGTGTGTGTGTGTGTGTGTGTGTTTGTGTGTTTGTGTTGAATCAACAATGATATATGTACACTGGTATCACCAAGTTCAATTACAGTGCATTTCTTCTATCCATATAAATAAACACAATATCACTGTCTATACACAACTAAACAACAAGATCCACTTATGGACTCTCCTCTGACTGTCTACTCATTTCATCCAACTTTTCCCCAGCCCTCTGCTTACCCCGTTCACTATTCCGGGGATTTTTCTGAGCTCTAATCCGACTCAGGTTAGTTCCACTCCCGTAAAACCAAGGATACATAGCCTCCGAACTCACGCTTTCAAGCCAGCCGCAACGCGGAACCCGACTTTATTAGGATCGCCTCTAGCAGAGTACAGATCCTGCCGCGGCTTATCGCCCTGGAGCTCGTTGTCCAGAACATCTTGGGCATGCTGTTTAGCTTGATCGGACACGCGGGGATTATGGAGAGTCCTGATATTTCAATTAGTACATAAAAATATATGTATCTTTATCAGCTCCCGGCTGAGAACTTACGCCTTGTATCCGCGAACAGCATTCACGCGGTCCTCGGTCGAGGCTGAGATGTCGTTGTCTTCTCTCGAGTTGGACATGGTTTATTTATTTTATTCCCTGACTGATTTTGATATGTATTCGCGTAGTTCGACTGACTTGTGCGCAGTTACCATGGGAAGCAAGTGTCACAGATACGTTTTAATATAAAATGTTCCTGAAGAGAAGGGTCGATTGAATGCCTTTCTTTTCGAATAGATGGAGCGAGGCGACTCTTTCTCTTATTTCAGCCTTGTGTATATATGATGCCATTTGATTTGCATTTCTTGCCTCGATCTCAATGCGGCTACATAGGGTTGATATAAGTATGCTGTCATGCCATGTTGCCGCCACTAAGAAGTATGGCAAATTTATGGCAAATTGAGAGCGGTTTTATATCTGTTCGTTCCTTTGTATCAACACGAGGAGTGATGTTGTTGGATAATATAAAATGTCTAATTTGCATCAAGGTGTGCTTGTACACAGCTGGATGCTAATCTGAACGGTGGTATCATCGAAGCAACCCCAGAAGTCCACCATTTGTCCATGCCAAAGAGTTCTCTATCTCTCATAAGATCGCTATTTAAGCCAGCAAGGCCGTATCGAGTACATGTAGTGGAAGACACGTTTGCCCCATGACGAACGGGTGAAGTCTCGGCATGGCACGCCCTAAAGGGACAGCAAATAATGAAGACCGGCTGATGTCAAAATGGCGTAGGAAAAGGCAAAGCAACCCGCAGTTCGAGAAATGGGGGGTATCTGAGGGATAGATATATCGGATATGTGGACTGGCCTGCAGTCATTGCTGCATCACTGTTTCGCTAAATCTCACCTTCTTCCATTGCCTCTCCAGAGCTCATTTTCTATGAAAGACAAAGTATACCAGAATACTTTCCCCCCCAAAAGAAACAGAAGCCGAAACAAGCAACATAAACATCATGTCGAACAGAGAGGAAAGAGAAGCCGAAGACAACTACGAGGCGGAGAATGACGCCTCCCCGGTCACTGGCGACATTACAGACAACTCATATCTCAGGGAAACCCGCGGGGTGCTGAGAGCCGACGACCAGTTGCCCGTTGTCCCTGATCAGGCCGACTATGATGATCCGATGCAGCCTCCGTATTCAAATTCCAATGAACAGTTGGGTATGTATATGCGTTTTGCACATTTGCGCTTTTGTCTCCCCTTGCTTTCGCTGTCTTCAGCAGGTCTGCTGGGTAGGAAGTGCTAATGATACCAATAGCGGACGATGAGAGAGAGGCGATTGATCAAAACAATATTCTCCCCGGTGACCGGCTGAGACATGCAAAACCTCGAACGCAGAATGCATACAACGAGGGACCTGATGAGAGTGATCTCCCTACTGACGTCCGCGAGGGGAACCAGGGAAGATCTGGTACCAAGAGGATTACATAAAGTGTTTTATACTGCTGTGATGTACTTATGATGAGAACGTAAATCAGATCACCAGATATAGTTTCCAATGTTGATGGATAGATTGCACGTGCACTATAAACCTTCTCAGTTCTTATTATCTCTAGGCAATATTATCTCCAAAAGACATGACAGGGGACAAGTGGTAATTCTGCACGAGATCGAGTCGGTCGGAGCTCCGGTCTCGCCAAAAAAGTAACTAGGTTACGAGGGTATCCGTCTTGATGAAAACCTTCCCGATCAATGGTCCAGTTCGCTGTAGAGAAGTCATAGACCTACCTCACTTGTGTTGATGACAGACGAAGAGCGCGGCCGTCGACAAGACTAGACTAGAAGATCGTCTTGGCACGAGATGTATTTTATAAAAGACTTTGCCATTACCCACGGTACCTGCTGTTTCACAAAAGCTGATCAACTCTCATCGCTGCCTCCACTTGCTGTGAAACCCGATAGACGTGGCTCTCATCGTAGAAATAGCCTTTGATCGCCGAGGTTAACAGTCTTGGGAACCGGGATTGAGATCGGCGGGGTAATCGACCGCTCACAACAACTTCCACAGAACGGTCTATGCAGACCGCTGAAGCAGGAATGTTGGAGCAATATTGCTATTATGTTTTCGGCGAAGCAACTGTTGATATTGCAGTGGAAGTTGAGAGTGAAGGTGAAGAAATCTAGAGGGAGACGAGGCAAGCCACCGCTAGCCAGATCCGGCTCCACCAGCCACTGTGCCTGAAAATCACATGAAACACGCTGTGGCTGTACCGGGCTAGCCAAGCGCTATTTCCATCTCTACCTGCCTCTTCTTCTCCATCCCATTCTTCTCGCAAATACAACCCCTGAGCATCGACGTGGACATCCAATTATCATGGAGGCAAACTACTGTCTCATCGATCCACGACCAGAGCATCCATGGGCTGACAGACTTTTCCGTTCCAGCCTCTTCCCGGGGTGCGTGGCTGCCCCCACCGGTGTCTAGACTTCCTTAGCCTCGAAGTCTCTTCACCACTTGCGCCTTATCAAAACAGACGGTGGCAGCATACGCTGCCCATGCCGTGACTTGCATATCGGAAAATGCAATCGACGCTGCAAGGATATTAATCCAGGAGTAATTGCGGAATTGTTCGGAAATCCTGCAATGTGCAGTTTATTGGCATCTTCTCATTACGTTCATCTATGATCCGAGTAAGTTACTA
The DNA here is from genome assembly GCA_002976275.1 of Monascus ruber. Lineage (NCBI taxonomy): Eukaryota > Fungi > Ascomycota > Eurotiomycetes > Eurotiales > Aspergillaceae > Monascus > Monascus ruber. The sequence continues at coordinate 2,492,983 of PSNO01000001.1, read as the reverse complement.
GCTATTCTCCGGAGTCCGAATGGTGTAAAGGAGACGTTAATGTATCATGTTTCAGATGATGCCGTCCACCCGACACTTTCGGCCATTGATCCACACCGTGTTCCGGCCAATATCTGTGCGGCAAGAGCTGATAGCCGCTGGACGTCTAGCCCTCTGATGTACTGCGCCATCTGCGCCATCTGCACCATCTGGCCAGGGACGGCACAGTTCTACGCCCAGTCATACTGCGACAGCTGGGCTGCCCCTTACGCAAGTCTGGTTACAGCTCAAACATGCCTCCTCCAATAAGGCGATCTACCCGTGGATAATAATAACCTTTCGAATCCAAGCTTTCAAGGCAGCCCTGCCGTCTTTGTTCTCGCGCGAGTCTTTGACACATTCCTTACATACTTCACTTCTCTCCCATTTCATTCACTTTGTCTTCATCTCTTTCTCTGTCTCTGAGAATCCCCCCCCCCTTGTCGCTCTTTAGCTAATCGGGTACATCATTCTGCCCGCATACATCTTTACGTTGTGACAACCTAGACGGTTGGCGTCCATTCTTTGTGGGCTTTTTGGTCCATTTTCTGTCCCTCTTGATCACTCTCTCTTTGTCCTTCACCTGCCATATTATCTTCATTCTCTCTCTTTGAAGGCTCGATTTATATTCTCTATTCCTCTACCAAGGATGCCGTCTTCATCGCTCTTGCTGAGCGTTGCTACGCTTGCCATCTCCACCTTGGTCTCTCCCAGTTCAGCTAGCTCTGTTTTTCGACGCGCAGGCGCTTCGTACCAGCTTGTTGAGTCATGGCAAGGGGAGAGTTTCTTTGATTACTTTGATTTCTCTACGGAGACTGATCCTACTCACGGCTTTGTCACCTACCTTGACCAGAGTAGCGCAGAATCCTCCGGGCTTGTCAACGTCACTTCGAGCGGTAGTGTCTACTTGGGCGTCGATCACACTACTGTCCTGCAGGACAATGGTCCAGGCCGAAACTCTGTTCGTATCAGCAGCAAGAAGTATTATGAACAGGGTCTCTTCATTGCCGATATCCAGCACATGCCCGGGAGTATCTGTGGTGTCTGGCCTGCGTTCTGGACTGTTGGCAAGGACTGGCCCCAAGATGGTGAGCTTGATATCATCGAAGGTGTCAACCAACAGCAAGTAGATGAAATTGTTGCACACACAGGGGGCGAGTGCACCCTCACCAACACTGGTATGACGGGCCAGGTCACCGCCTCCGACTGCAGTTTACAAGGTGGCACGTCAGGTTGCACCGCCAATGCTGGACCTGGTTCTTACGGCAACTCCTTCAATGAAAACCAGGGCGGTGTATATGCCATCGAATGGACCTCGGATTTCATCAAGATCTGGATCTTCCCCCGCAGCTCAATTCCCGAGTCCATCACCAGTGGTAATCCCGACGTTTCGACCTTTGGAACCCCTGTCTTCAGGTTGGAGGATTCTTGCAAGGTCTCAGAGCAATTCTTGTCACAGCAATTCATTATCGACACCACTTTCTGTGGCGACTGGGCCGGTGGGGTTTTCCTCAACTCCGGCTGCCCGCTGAGCAATCCCAACGATGCTACCCAAAGCTGTGTGAACTATGTTGCCAGCAACCCTTCGGCCTTCACTGAAGCATACTGGGAGATCAACTACATCAAAGTGTATCAGAATACTACCGGACAGGCATCCTCGTCTGTAGCTGTTCCCAGTTCATCTTCTGTGTTGCCGGCCTCCGAGTTTACTTCTGTTCCTGTTGCTACTTCTAGTGTCCCTGGCGACCCCCCGTCCGGAAGTACTCTACCTTCCCCCGCGGACACTCCTGGTGCCACGGTTCCTTCGGCCACCACGGAGCTTGTTGTTCTCACAACTACCATTTGCCCAGAATCTCTTGCCACTTCCACGACTCTCGTTGGTGGACCCAGCGTCGCTCCCGTTGCCTTGAGTGTTGTTGAGAGCCCTAGTCCTGGTTTCTCGGCTGCCTCGCCTGTCTCGTCCACGTTTACCATTTCACCCTCTCCGTCGGTGACTCCTGTCATCCCCAGTGGCGCGTCTCCGGCACCCTCCAGCTTTGATCCTGTGGAGTCCTCTGCACTCCCCGCCAGCTCAACTGTTTCTGGGGGCTCATACCTCCCACCTGGCGCTTCCTCAGCATTCCCCCTTGCCACTGGTGCTGCGAACAAAGCCTCCTTCGGGATGCCAGGTGTCATTGGAGCCGTGGCCATTGCACTTCTCGTGTAACAATGATCCTGTGGGGCTTGTATTGATGGTGGATATTTGAAGTACGCCTTGTCTCGTGAGATCGTCTGTTCGTTTCACTGTAGAATTACGTTCGAACTGAGTTTTGGCCTTGTTATCCTGGGCAAGAGTCCGACTTTTTAGTTAAATACTTTTTTTACCCACCTAGAATGTGCTTCCACTCCACTTAATTGGAACCGACGGGTGTTTCAGTCTAGAATAGAACAGTAGTGCAGCATTATCTAGTCTTAATCCACTGGAATAATTAACAACGTTTCTATCGCACAATTCCTCAGTCATGTCCACCTCTGCAACCAGTCCTTTACATAGTTCTCCAATATCCCACCCCGAATAACATCCATCTCTGCTCCGCGTAATGCCTCACTTTCCCTCTCTGCCCGATCTGTTCGGAACTTGAGCTTGAGCGTATCACCAGAGTACATAGCGTCGTAGTGCTCGATTAGTTTGACAGCAGGATTGACATGTTCTTCCCCCCTTTTCTCGCTTTCTCGGAGCAGTGCAAGCCATGTCTCGAAGGGGACTGCGGTGAAAGTGAGTCCCTGGTTACGGAGAACGGCTAGAAGGCAGGACCAGGGGAATGTTTTCGGGTTGCAGATATTGTAGACTGTGTCGTCTTTTTCGTTCTCATTGTTACTGTTAGTATCGTTGTCCTTATTTGGGTCATCCGTAGACGTAAATATAGAAGAATCCAGTCTCGACCGCGCAATCTCAATTATCACCTTCCCCAGTATATCAACTGGTATCCAGGAACAAGTCTCGTTGAGAACTGGTAATACGCGCATCGTCAATGCAGACCGGATCATGAGCGGGACTGCTTCGGAGTCGTTCCATCGTCCCCTTGATGAATGCCCTGATACCTGTCCGATGCGGAGGGAGTAGGTCCTCGCGTTCGCTGAAGACCGGGCTATGCTTATTATTTTCTCACCGATGAGCTTGGATTGTGCGTAGCCCATGTGTAGGGCTGGGCTGGGGCCTTTCAAGAGTTGTTCTGGGATTTCCATTTCCATTCCCGCTGGTACGCCATGGTTGTGGTTCATCTTCATAGCTGTAGAAACAGAAGAACAGAACATGAGAACGGCCGGATCTGGCATCTTGACATCCAATGAGAATTGAATCAAATGGTACAATCCTTTGATCTGTTCCTCGAATGTCCGTAGCGGGAGTTGGAAGTTCACGGGCCACGCGGTGTGGATGATCAGTGAGACAGTCTGCCGCATTTCATGGAGTATTTGTTCATTTTTCCCTCCTTCCAGACCTAGATCCAGAGTGTTGAGGTTGGATTTTAGAGCGATGATCTTTTGTTTCGAGGATTCGGGGATGGTCAGGGTTTTATTTTGAAGGGTTTCCAGGATTGAGGCCAGGGGGTTCTCGCGGCGGGTTAGGCAATAGACCTTTTCGATAGTGTCGTCTTTTAGAAGTTCCACGAGAGTGTGGATGCCAATTGATCCAGTTGCGCCAGTGAGGATCTGTGTCTTGTTAAATGGTGTCTTTGTTTTGATATTGGGCTGGGTTACTTACAACGCTCTTCTTGCTATCTCCTGTAGTCTTCTGATGAGGAACGTGTTTGCGGAAAGTTGAATATCTGGAAATGAGCCTCGATATGAGTTGCAGTTCATCTTCACCTTTATTCTCACCATCCAGATGGATATCGACGTTCTGGTCCGCATTCTGTAGCACGAATATCTTCTCTGCTAAGCGAGACACAGTCGCCGTCTCGAAGACAATATTCTGTCCGAGTCCTTTGCCATGACTCATATCAAAGTCCCGCAAAAGTAATCTCCGGAGATGAATAGCTTTGAGACTGTCCACACCAGCAGCGAAAAAGTCTGTATCTACACTGGAGACTTTCAGCCCCAGTTCTTCCTTGCAGAGCTTCAGAATGTGGGCTTCAGTATCGCCAAGACTCAGCCTCAGTGTCCCATTCCCACGCTGACCAAACTTCGCGTAAATACCATCGATCACATCAGCAAATCGATTGTAAACCTGTGCTCGGATTACAGATCCCTTGTCTGTGCGAAGACCAGAGGATGACGCCTCGTAAGGCAAAACAGCAACGGTATCTCGAGAGAGTTGGCTGAATTTCTCCGCTTTGGAGTTCACCTCTTCAATAACTGGCCAGATGGCATCTAGGTACTCCTCACCTGAGAGGCCATTCTGGCTTGCTTTCTCGGATTGGAAAACGAGCAATCCTGGCACGGCGCGGCTGACTCCTACCACGACCGCATCATGGATCAGCGGGTGTTGCTTTATGAGTCCTTCTATTGGGAGAGGGAGGACTTTCTCGCCATTTGTTAATGTAATCCGGTCATCTAGTCTAGTCACATATTTCCAGCGTCCTGGGATAGCTGGATGGGGAGTGAAGACGTCTTTAGAGTGAAAGGATCCAGGTGGTTGGTCAGAGTTGGAAGTTGTCAGGGCTTGGTGGCCCGGGAGAAAAACACATTCGTATAGAGAGTTGGGGTTGAAGTTGGCAGAGTCCATGGTGCCATTTTCCTCGCTAAGTGGCTTCATCCAGACATAGGGCTGAATGTTGTCGAAGAAGCGTAAGTAGTTCCAGAATGGATCATCTGGTGGACGAGAAATCGATTCGGCAGTGAGCCCTGCTTCGGTTCTTGACAATCATATGTTAGCTCTTCATCTCCATCCAACAAGAAGCTAATATAAAATTGAAAAAGCAAGAGTACTTACGATCCAAAGGATCCTCCGAATCTCACCCCTTCCCTAACCAGTCTGTCTCCCAGCTCGTCTGGACAAGCAGCACCACCATACGTAACCAATTTGCATTTCTTCAATTCTTCTATCCCTCCATCCGTATCAGCAAGCAGCTGTAGCACATAGGGGACAGCATGCACGGATTCAGGTCTAGCTTGTTCTAGAGCCTTGACCAAATTATCACCTGTCACAGGTAACGAAGCATCCCACATGAAAGCGGTCTTGCGCATCCACATCGCCTGGAAGGCGGTAGAAAGACCGTGGAGATGATACCAGGGAAGCGAGTTGAAGGACGTCAATCCAGGTCCACGGAGAGGATGTGTCATGATCGCCCTATGGCTTAGATAGAGAGGTTTCGGCATCCCTGTTGTCCCGGACGAATGTAGAATGAGGGCTATTCTGTTAGGATCGGGGTTCTTGCCATGTTCAAAAGTGACTCTTGCTGTTGCGCTATTTAAATCCGAAGACAAGGAGATTCCCATATGACAGACGGGTTGAGAGTGCACTCGCCTTAACTGCGATATTTCGTCCATCGTTGTCTGGATACTGGTCGTCTGGCCGTGGAGGATGCTATCACATCCCACTGTATCGAGAAGAGCTACACAGGCCGTTGCAGACAGACGGGGAGAAAGCATCATGACTGTATATCCCATTCTGCTCAGGGCAAAGAAAGTGGCAACCATACTGAGATCCGATGGGGTAAGAAGAGCCACGATGGAGTGCGAGTTCTGGTTGGACTTGTCAGAGTAACGTCCTTGTTGTTTTATTGATTGCACTTGACCTACCGGCTTGAATCCATAATCTAGCAGAGCATGGACGGCATCATCTACCATCCTATCTAGATGCTGACCGGTGAGGTAGTCGTAAGAGAAACCATCCTTTTCAGAGGATGGATAGGCCAGAATAGGGACCTGCATCTCATCGGCAGCTCGAAGACGGATCAGGTCGTCCAGCATCCTCAGCTGGCCAAATCTGTGTATCAGATCTTGCGTCGACGCTGGCTTGAATGGCTCTGACGCTGATGTCGCTGCCATATTGCTGCCGTCTCGGGTGGTGCCGAGGTGTGGTGTATAGGAAGGAATCTTGGAAAGTGAAGCAGCCTGGACACGCTGAAGCTATATATATATATACATATTCATTCAGGCAATATCCATTCACTGTTTCTAAGGAGAATTCCGAATTTTGCCATGCACCCACGCCATAGATCTTCTTAGAACGGATCCGCCCTTCCCACGTAGCATTGACAGCAATTCCCTGCGGACAAAAGCGGACCAACAAAAATTTTTTTCATGTGAATTGCGAGGGGCATAAAGGAAGCACTTACCTCACGAAAAAAACAAAAAAAAAAAAAGATACGACGATCCATTGTCTCTTTCAGTCTGAGCGCACAATTGCCGGGCATTTGATACACACATACATGCCTAATGGGGTAATTAGAAACCAGCTGAGCAATCTGAGTCAGCAATGGATTCTAATACCTACACTGGATGTCCTGAGTCCTTACTCTTGGGTGTAAAGATCAATCTCAGCCATGCCCTGCATGGATGCTGCTGTAGTTACAATAACGTAACGGTGGCAATCCTATAGCGTCGTAACGCTGCACAGACAAGATGCTGCATGCTAGCCGCAAATAGACTCAGCTCTCCTCCATCGATACGTGGAAATTTTCTACAGCGTAAGTGTGTTCAGCTCAGCTCTGCAAATACCATAGTTAACTAACTAGCAGTAAGTCGGCAGTGAGGCTAAGCACGTTCCTGTTCGGGAAATGGGCTGTCCCGCAGCGGGCCTTTCGGGCCGTCGCGTTCTCCGAACTAACGTAATCGACCTTAACTAACGTTAAACGCGTTTTGGGTTGACTCCGAAGTCACGTGAATATACACTCCCTAGTTAGCTGGGCATCGCTCCGCCTACTCCTTTTAGAAATCAACCATCTTCGTACTAGCCGTCATGGGCACGCCCCAAATCTTGAGACATTTCAACCACCCACCAAGCCACCAGCCACACGCACAAACTTGAATAATTCAGCTGGGAAGGAGGGAAGACTCTTGCAAAGTCAGGTATTAGGAATAAAGAGATAGGCTCTATTCGTGAAACTGCACGTGTTTTTACTGTCTCATACCATCTGTCATGGGCTGTGCCCGGGCATATTGCAAAATTCAGGCCAACACCTGAGTACTCTGTCGGATGCCACTTGTTCTGTCTGTCCTATTTGTCCCATTTTTCCTGTTTGTTACCAGCTCGCCTATTTCCTACACAAAGGCCGCTGTCTCTTGAAAAATACCTCCTTGTTCTCTTCCCTTTCTCCAGGAATTCTTGTGTATCCAGCGTACCATTGAATTATAAATTCAAACTCTTGTGTTATCAAAGCAAAGTTCAACTGTTGGTGAGAAATGGGTGTACAACTTTGTTAACTGAGGTGATGTGCTCAAAACAAGATATTTGTCAAGGTGCAGGTTCGGGAGGTCAGTGTGACCACTAGTATTATGAATAGATGAAAAAGCAACATGTGCTATGAAGTACTATTTTCAATGAATACCAGACATGAGAGGAGAAAAGAGAAAAGAAGAAGGACTGGAGATCAATAGTACTGAATAGCACATGTTTTTTCTTCATCTATTCGTAGTATTAGTTGTCACAGTTACTAAACTGAAATGGTTGGTAAGCCTTTTCTTATAACTGACCCCTACGGTAACCTTCAGGTCGCGCAATACGCCCGACCCTGCCAACCACCCGAGCACCGATTTTAGAAATCCCCCTTCTAGCTTCAATATCTCAATGAATTCTATAGTATTCTGGCTTCAAAATATATTTAAATTAAAGCTCTACTCTTCTGCTTGGGCCCTAGCACGCCGTTGCCTTCGTATAATAATTCCTCGTTGAATACACACATCCAACAGCTCCGGTAGGCAGTGCTTGTATTTAGCCCTCCACCTCTTTATTTCAGCCTGCTCATTGATATTTGCTGTATTTCATTTTATAGCTTCAAGTTCTGAGCTTGATACTATACCCCCCTTGCGAACCCTGCATCTAGAGGCCTGTGATCAAGCTGCGCGGTCCCTAGCAGCCTTAATATACTGGTCAAGCTCAGCTTTGATAGCAGCTGAATATGATGCCAGCATATTATCACCACAAATAAGCAGCTCTAGACCCTTATTGAATTCATCCTCATCAGTATCATGAATCTCCGATATTCTGTCACCAATCTCCCTAAATTGGTTGGCTTTTCTTGGTGTACTACCCTAGGAATCAACATCATTGTTGTTGGAGGTAGATGAAGAAAATAGATAATCTGGTTAAGGCATTTGATTGAGTACAATTGAGGGATTAAATGGTATGATGCCAGTCTTTTAGAATCCATGCTGAATAGTATGCTGTTTGAATGTCTTCTTGCAAATTACCCCTAAAGCATAAAGAAATTCAACTTTAGTAAATTTACCATATCTTAAGTAAGTTGCATCTGCAACTGCTTCTGAATGCCAGTGCTTATATATATAAAAAATACCAATATCCAATGGCTGCAAGAAATGGCTTGTATGTGGAGGTAAGAAGAATGTGATGGTATTTGTCTTCTCACAGAATTCAACAAATTCATGTGTTAAATGGGAGCCATATCCATCACATATAAAAAGGGTATATTGGCCCTTCCTATATCTTTTAATATGCTGATAGAATGACTGAATCCATTGGAAGGCAATCATATCAGTCATATAGCCATTCTCTGATACTCCAATTGAATATTCTTGCTGGATATCAGTAGCTTCAAACCAATTTGCAAATATATAACTCCCACTCATGAGAATAAGTGGTGGGCAGGTCCAACTATCTGTGTTAACTGCTTCAACCACAGTAACATATTCACAATTTAAATTCATGTCAATATGGGGCTTCTTAGTATTAAAGTCCCTAGTAATAATCTATTGATCACAACCAACACCAATATTGAAGCCAGTCTCATCAAAGTTGTAGATATCCTCCTTCAATATCCTATGGTTCTAAATGGTCTGATAGAGCTTCTGAAACCACTCCTAAATAACCTTATGATCCTCTGCACGCCTGTGGTCAAGCTCTATAGCTCTAAAGCAACACTTCTTATATTCAGGATGCCTTCCTAGCCATCAGTTTAACCATTTCTTGCTGACAGTAGGTGGAGGGGTGTCTAGGTTAATATAGGTTAATTTCAGGATAGAATTGGCACTTGATTGGATCATTCATGCAAGTGGCTTCATATTTAATTGCTCTAGAGTATCAATATAATGACACAGAGCCTTCTCTTGCTCTTCTAACAATCTGGTGTTTGTTAGTGGCCATTCAAGTAGATTGGACCATCCCTTTCACCTTGCAGAGAGGGTTTGCTGTTTAACTCTATATTCACGCGTAGTTTTAGCAATATTTGGAGGCTTTTGTGTGTTTAATGCGTCAATGGCTTTGAGCATTTGATCTTCGTAATTTTTATTGAATTTAGGCATGGTGGTGGTGGTTAAATTATATGATAAAGTTGATGGGTTGGAATTCTACGAATTTCTAAAATCAGTGCTCGGGTGGTTGGCGGGGTCGCGCAATACGCGCGACCCCGAAGGTTACCGTAGGGGTCAGTTAACAGATATCAATTGGATCGGACACACGGACAGGCAGGCTGCATGCCAATCTATAGTACAGGCAGATAGATAAGACGTAGCTCGAAGAGCTACAACAGGATCAAAACAGAAGTTGGAGATATTTCCCTCGCGGGTCACGTGTACAGACGGTGCCATTGTGTTTCATTTTAACAAGCAGACGGTATGAATTTGATTGTTGACGTTAAGCGATCAGGGTACAATGCATCTAGGGTAAATGCTAGATATATAGATTCACAGTTTGTCGAGGCTAATGAAGTAGGCAGAATCTCATCCAAGTTCTGCGCTGAATCTTCTGCATGGTTATGAAGAAAGCTCAATCCATACATATGTATATAATATCCCGAAAAGCGGTTTGATAGAAAGAGATAGGAATCAAATCGACGTCAATAGCAATGCAGGCATCAGGACTACCCATTTTCCATTCCTAGTGAAGAAATCGGACACCGTCGGGTCTCAAGTTGAGACCAGCCCCACATGTAGATCATGAATTTTGAAACATGGATGATGATCTTGAACCCGTTCAAGCCACCCACGAGACCTACATACCATGCCTCCTACGATATCTCCCCACATGTTTCATTGCAGGTAAGCTCCTGCTAAAGACCGCCATAGACCCGTCCAATGGCGGCAAAGCGGGCGTGAGAACTTTACCTTTATTCGGAGGACCAACCCAGTTGTTATTGTTGCAATTGTCGTCGATACCGTGACATTTGGTATCCCAGATTTTGCAATGAGGATAGTCGACTGGGGAGTTGATGTCCCAACAAGCTTTGCTTTGATTCCAGCATGCGGAGGAGGACTATTTAACTAACAGGTTAGTTGTGAACGTAATGGAAGGAAAACAAGAATGGTGGACTCCGGAAGGGTAATAGGATTGGAAGTCAACTTGCCTGCCAACAGCCGTCTTGGGTGGTGTAGTCGGGAACTTCAAAGGCACACCAGTTGTCTCGCTGGAGAATGCAACCGGCAGGCTGCAGACCCACTTTTTGCACTTGCTCGCTGCGTCTTTCGAGTCCCGAATCGTTATCGTTAGATCTCTTGGCCGTCGGCAGACCGCAAGCTGGCAATTCTGTAGCTGCAACTGCAGCATTCGCTGACGACGTTGCACTGGGACTGGCGGTCGGTGTGTAAACGGGAGGACCATACATAGGATAAGGCAGAGCGAGAGGTGTAGCGTAAATATTATAGGTCATTCCGGGAATACTCAAGTTATACGTTCCTCCATCAATGGATACAGTAGGAGGTTGCGCAGTACCCGATGATTGAAGAAAGATCTGAGCACAGCCCACGTAGAACTGTGGATCCGGAGGATTATCCTGCGCAGCGTGAAGAGCCAGAAGCTCAGGGCGAACCAAGTAATACCCGCCTTGGATGCCTTGGGGAATCTTCACGGAGATATGGCCATTGTTATCGATCATTTTCTCGGTACACCATTTCCCGGCGTTTTCATCGTAGGTGGACTCCCAGATTTTGAACCAGCCATCACCAGCGGCGTTATTGGAGGCGGTGGCATCATCGACTTTCTTCATGTAGACTGCACAGGGACCCTTGTGGCTAGGATCAATGGACCCAGGACGGGAACCATCGGCATATTCCCGGAACTCGAAGGTTAAAGTGGAGTCCTCCTTCGCTGGACAAACACGGGCTACGCCTCGTTCGCCCTCATAGCCTACAGCCTGTACATTATTATCGGATCGATATCTATTGAGAAGATGCACGTACCGCAAACGATGTCCTTGCTAGACAGAGGTTCAATTGGGAAGTTGGTGTTAGAAGAATTCCGGTTCATCCGAACACAAACGCCGTCACCCTGGTTGGTGCCGTCGACATAGAGGGTTGTGAAGGCAGTGTGAGCGCAGACGACAGCCCCGAGCAGAGGAGCCAAAAGGGCTGATTTGAGCATATATGCGAACATCTCAGCAGTACCTGCTGCTAGCTTATGGGTTATATAGAAAATGAAACCAAAATGATGAGGCAGAAAGATTGATTGATAATTGCAACTCCTAAAGCATAAAGAGCGTCGAGAAGTGAACAAAGAAAGTAGCCTGCGTCAAGCAGGGTAATGAAAAGAAATGAAAGAATAGATGGTGAAGAAGCATAAAGCACTCTGGCATTGCAAGGGAAACAGGCTCCCTTTAATAGTAGAGATGGAGATCGACTTGCGTGGATCTGATCTCTCATGCATGCGACATGAATTGGTTCAGACCAAGACAAGCCAAGACCGTAGTATCCAGCCTGAGGACGGCGGCCGACGGACACAGACGATCCAATGCATCTCAGAGATGTTGCCCCGTCCGAGATGCAGGAGTATGATGCGCTGTTAAATGAGCTGTGTTTCATGGTGTTTCACTTAAGCTGCCTCTTGGAAGAGAGATGTCACGAGTGTCGCCAGCCCTGGAACTGAGCCCTAACCCTGTCTGAAGTCATGTGATATTACTGTTATTTCTTTCCTAATACTCAATTTCGAGATGCTCGACAGATCCAGCTCAATTGACCCTGTTAAATGCTGTTCTTTTCATAAATAATTAACCGTTTCCGAAGAAGATTCGCTATTTCTTGTCTTGCCGCCGGATTTAGACTTGGACTGTTATCCTCTGCCCAACAGCTGCAGGATGAAGAGAATAGCCGCGCGGCTGGATATTGGATACTCTCGAGATAGTTAGCGTTTTCAATATTCCCAATGGATCTCTGCCCGGAAGATTTGATGCTTGTTTTATCTCGATTCGTGACGAGACTTGAGATCTGTGCCCGAATACCCGGCCTTGTCTGCATCCAGCTTAAGCAAGGTCTCTGCGGGTATTGTTAGGGACAGTCTTAATAGCTGTTATTTGGCTCCTGCAGTCCGGTATGCAATGGCTTTCTATATAGCCGATGCTCCTTGCATTGAAAGAGGATGTGCTTGATGATACTCACGGCCGTAGACTGACTGGCTGGCCGCAAAGATAACCCTGTTATCTGTGCATTGTTCATTTGCTTTATTCTTTGTATCTTGTCTGTCTTTGTATCCTCGTATCAGATGTTGGCTATTCTCGTAAATGCGTATTCCTTGCAGTAGTTGAGGATATGAAGGCCTTCCACATTCGACAGCTGGCTATTTCTATCTCATCGTATCCGATTTATCACTTGAGCTATACCCTGGCCATCTGCTCGTATTCCGGGTATATTGCTATATCCGGCCGCCGAATGAGCTGGACAGGAGGACGCCTTCGGCGGCACTATCTCTTTCAAAAATTCAATTTCCCTTCTACTCATCATTAAACTAACAATTCAGTTCAAAACTACCATGCCAAAGTGGCTTTCATCTCCTACGAGCAATTGAAATCGCCACAGAAACATGCCGACCTTCGCAGTATAAAATATCGACTACTCAAGAAAACCGACTGGGCTGCAGTTTCAGCTCTTCGTCCTCTGAGCATAGCTTTCACTCCTGTGAAAGAGTTGGAAAAATCTGGGAAACAACGTGCATTGACGGATGATGACCGCAAAAGACTCGCATCAAAAAATAAGCATCTGTGCATATCCGAATTTAGAAACTTTCGTAGAAGGAAACGAAAAGGTGCAGACTCCCCATTTGGGCCAGTCGACAATATGGAACCAGGGTAAATTCACATCTCTCCAATGCGCGAGAAATGGAGAGATGCAAACGGCTTACCCTCGTAACGAGTAGTCCCAATCAAAGCTCCTGGGAAATGAAGAATCGGTTCAAGGGGACGGGGCACAGCGGTCATGGAGTCCCACGAGCAGAAAGGGAACGCCAACGGAGTCCTTCAGTATTCCGATAGACTGTCTAATTCTAACCGTCCAAGAATAGAAATATCAAAATATCAATCTTCGACAATTTCGAGCCCCTCACTATGGGAGGATCCAGTCCAGATGGTTACGATGCAGAAAGAGGAAGTGAGCATCACTCGGAATCCATGGTTTGCGGTTCGCCTTTTCAGCTGCCTAAAGCCCCAATACAGAGATGTTATACGACAGACGTCCAAGTGCTTCCTGAGAGAAATGGCATGCTCTATCTTGGCTCAAGTGGAATGGAACAACGAGATTTCCACGCGAAGAGACAAGACGGAGGACTATTTGACAGTGACTCAGGCTTCTACCCATCAGCTAAGCAACAGACAATCAAGAGTATATCAGTGATTACCACAAGTGATGGTACTTTCTCGTCGAGTAATCAGAATTCCTCCGGCTCCCAGAGCCCAGGTGCCGCATCCAAAGATCCTTGAAAGCAAAAGCAATTGCGGGCTCATGGGAATCCCCTGGCTTATTTAGCTCACGACAACAATGTCATGACAGCTCAATCTCCCATACTCAAAAGGACTCCAGAAATTTGCATTTCCCATGAAGATATACGGACAGTCAGTTCCAGTCGGAAACCCGTGACGAGGCCGGATTTCATTCCAGGGCACACGACAGGATCGATGTATGAATAGGTATTTCAGAAGAAGATACGATGTGAGGGATATGTATCTTCTTTCATATGGTAGTATTTCTTTATCGTCTCCTGGTCTAGTGATTGGAGGATACCGAAGAGGGGAGGTCCGTTCCAGTCAAAGAGTTATGATGCTGTCCTGACCTTCTTATGCTGAGCTACTTTGTTTCCCCTTCACAGCGATAAACAAAATTTAGGACTGTTGAGCGACAAAGAAGCTTGCAGTCTCATATTGGATAGTAGTCATTTTATATTCCTGCCATACTCATGGTGTATGCGTATGGGGACCCACAGTGGTCTAAAAATAGACTATGCCGAATTCGGTATGCTAGAATCTCATTATCAACCTATTCCATCCAACATCCCGTTGCCTTTCTACTTGTTTCTGGTCAAACAAACATACATGACTTATTAAACAGTCCTGATCACAGTCCTAGACACCCATGCTTTACCTGACCAGCATCCTCTCTTTGCTTACCGCGTCCGCCTTCTCCGCCGCTGTCCCCGGCCTTCCTACCACCGCATCATCACCATCAACAGCAACAACCACCCCCCTCCCACTTCTAATCTGGCATGGCCTAGGAGATGACTTCTCTCGAGACGGCCTCAAGGCAGCCGCTGCGCTCGCTGAATCCGTAAATCCAGGCACCTATGTCCACCTCATAAGCCTCTCCTCCACCCCCTCCGGCGATCGCCAAGCCACCTTCCTAGGCAACCTAACGACCCAAATTGCAGACGTCTGCGACCAGCTCTCCTCGGATCCAATCCTCCGTACCGCACCCGCCGTGAACGCCCTGGGTTTCTCACAGGGGGGCCAATTCCTCCGCGCCTACGTCGAGCGCTGCAATTTCCCCCGCGTGCATAACCTAGTCACCTTCGGCAGCCCGCATAACGGCATCGCGGAATTCTACGACTGCGCGCCCACAGACTGGCTCTGTCGATCCGGGGAGGCATTGTTACGATTCGGTCTGTGGTCTGAGTTCGTGCAGTCGCGGCTCGTTCCTGCGCAGTACTTCCGGGACCCTGAGGAGCTGGATGATTATCTCCTCCATAGCAATTTTCTGGCGGATATTAATAATGAGCGGGATGTGAAGAACGTTACGTATTGGGAGAATATGGCGGGCTTGAATCGGTTTGCTATGTTTATGTTTGAGGATGATCAAACGGTTAATCCGAAGGAGAGTTCGTGGTTTGCGGAGGTTAATGCTACCAGTGGGAGGGTGACGATGTTGAATGAACGGCCGCTCTATACGGAGGATTGGATTGGGTTGCGCTCGTTGGATGAGAGGGGGAAGCTGGACTTTCTCACTGTTCCTGGTAGTCATATGCAGCTGACGGATTCGCTGCTGGAGGAGACATACAGGAAATTTTTTGGCCCTGTTGATGTTGAGCTTCTGGGGCATCCTCGGGTTGATGACGATGATACGGGCTTCTCTTTCGTTAAGCAGGGCTAATTATTCTCAATCCAAAATCTGTATCTATGAAGCATTATTATTCAGGTGTTATAGAATGGAATGTATAAAATTTCATTTTATAGGAATTATTATCAACAGATTTAAAGATAAAGACGGGACAAGAAGAGAAACAAAAACACCTTGCTCTTCAACAGCAGAAAATATTAGAACAAACAATAGTATACATAAAAATCCCACAAAACAATCCAAGAAAATAAGGGTCTTAAAATCTCAAACAAATATCGCAATGTGTGTAAACTGTTGAAGTTAATAAGGCGGTCTCCCAATGCCGCCTCCTTGCCCTCTACCACGGAATCCCAGGTGCTGAGGCACGGGCAAATACGCAGAATTACCATTCGTTATTCCGTTGGAACGAGGAGATAAGAATCCGTTCAGGAGTTTTTGAAGCTCGTCCCGCTCTCTGGGTTCCAAGGTGCCTTCTCCCTGGAGACCGTTTGGTGGGGAGGGGACATCTTCATTATCAGTAGCAGTCACTTTAGCGCTCGACAGACTTCTGCGTTTGCTCAAAGTGGTAGGGCGAGGAGTGGAAACGCCGCTCAGCTTTCCCTTCGTGGAAGACCTGGAGGGGCGTCTTTGATGGGCGGGAGATGGTGCAGTCACAGGACGACCCATGTATGACTGTGGTAGACCAGTGTCACTGGGAAAACCGCCAGGAATGTTGGTGAGGGAGGCTGGTATTGGTGGCACCGGCGGGATATCGTCTTCTGAATCAATATCATTTGTGAACTGATCCGCTTGGGTTCCATTTGATGGAAGTCTTATTGCCGACGCTTTTGGAGTTTCACCATCTTCCAGAGACTGTGTTTCACCGAGTTCGGATAACGAGTAGGCACCACTGACCATGCTCTCACTGCTTGATGAAATAATACTCTTGGTCGAAGGATCAAGTCGGCCTCGTAAGGGACTCAGTCGTCGAGGCTTAGAATCCCTGTTCACTGTGAGAGCCCGCCTTAACTCATCGAAGCGAACTGGGGAGTCCCTGCTAGAACTATAGGTCAGTGAGCCAGAGTCATTGGGTAAACTCATACGCCGCGAGTTACGACGGCCATTCGTAGTATCAGACACATAGACTCCCGGAACGCTTCTGTGAGATGACATTCTGGAGCTTATGCTGCCATTCATGGCTCCATTCTCTTGAGCGCGGTTTCGGATAGTCAACGTTTCGTTTCTGGAACCACTCTTTGTTGTCGTGCTGTCGCTTTCAATAGCTGCCATACAGGCTTCCTTTGACCAGCTCGACAGCATCTGTTCTTTAATAGCTGCAGGGAAACCACGCGTTTCATTTCCCGTGACCGCACGACTCAGTATCGGGGCAGTAGAATCTCTTCTAGAGGAACCGGACGGGCTTTGAGAGCCTCGTGTTCCTGAGATGTACGCTTGCTCCATCTGACGAACAAGTTCATCGGCAGACCGAAATGGAATTAGTGTATTCGCGTTGCCTGAGGCAGAACCATTGATCTGTGTCTCAACACCAGGTACAATTTTGTCCAAAGAGAGCGGAGGCAGATGAATTTCTTCGAGCCAAACGCCTTTCCTCTTTCTCTTCTCGATTTCGTTGTTAATCTCCATGCCGACCCTCGAGTGATTTAGCTCGAACCTCTCACATAAAGCCAAGAGGTATCCGTAGACCAGGCTTCCTATGTTGACGATAGCGGCAAGTGTGCCCACAGAAGCCATATCATCCTGCAGTCGAAGAATCATGGGAAGTCCGAATCGTACGGCATTCACGCCAAGGTGCTCGATAAGGCCTACCAAAAAAAGGTGAAGGAGTGCAAATTCGGAGGCCTTTGTCGGCGACTCCAGTGCCACTTCATAGATGGTCAGGTGGAACAGGCGAAGGCAGTTAGCTTGTGCCTTTTCTGGATTAGCTGGCACAGCTCGCGTCCCTGGCGTCTCCATAATATCTGACATCTCGCGCTTGGGTAATAACTTGGGGTGTTTCTCTATATCAGTCTTGAGCCTTGTGTCGTTCTTCGTTTCAAGGTTCAACCAGGTCAAGAACGCATCAACGTAGGCATAACGAACATCTTGGTCCGAATCACGCAACAACGATTGTGTACCCTCCCATAAATAGACGCCAACCTTTTTCCTGGATTCAACGCCCCCTGCGACCACAAACCTTCTCAGATTGGCAACAACAAGGATGTTCTTGACAGCCTTAAGGGCTGTGACTCTCGCAGAGGGGAAGTTGAATATGCTCTCTTTTTGGATGATCGTAGCGCTGTTGCTGCCTGCTCCAAGAGAGCCGGGTTGCGCATCCGGTGTAGATGTTGGTGGACTTTCGGGGCTCCCGGGATTTTGAACACGGACAAGGATAGCTCTGATCATATCTGCAACTTGATCGCCATAGTAAATATGCGTTGCAAGACTCCCGATACACTGTTCAAGAAGAGCGAGTAGTTGACTTCGAATGGCACCTGGGGTCGGATACTTTTCGGAGACATGGCCATTCATGGATTGCTGCGGTTTTAGTTGACGCAGCGTAAATTGCAGAAGACCGAGCAAGACATCCATGACGCTGAGTCCAATCATGTTCACAGGGGATTTTAACAGCCAGTCGATCATACAGGCCAGGGTAGACGACCGTTCTAGGTCCGCAGGGTCGGTGTTCAGCAGCTCTTCCATAGCAGTGACCACAATGACAAACCGGATTTGGACGGGACACCATTTAGCGACGAGTTCGATAAGTGAAGTGGCCCAATTACCCCTTGAGTTCAACTCTGGGGCCAGGCCACGGTCACCATCTGGAAGGGGACTCTTGCTTGTTATGAATTGCAGTACAATGGTGGTCACGGCGCGAATTTGACCCCGAGTGCTGCCCGAAACGACAATCCGCTCCAGGCAGCGCAGAGCGAGAAGCCTAGCTTCCATGTCTGCCTTTCTGTCAGCATCAGCCGCGGTCTGCGACGCGAGAGCGGGATCGCCATCAGACTTTTCTGCGGGTGGCGATGATGTGGAGCTCTTTCTGAGCTGCTGCACCTCATCAAACTCCTTATTTTCTAAGCTCTGCAGTTGTAGCTGGAGGGAAACAAGGATATTATCCTCGCCCGTGTACAGGTTCTTCAGAATAACTGGCAGAACGATCCTCAACAAATCCTCTCCGTCGCTTAGACCTCCAGGGCCGACCACGCCCCTTATGGCCCTCAGCCCTGCATTCCTCCAGCGTATGGCGACTTGGGGGCTTAATGGTGCCCGTGCTTGGATCGATGGGTTGGGATCCGCGAATTCCGCGTACAGCTGTACAACTTCGCGGTAGTGAGTTGCAAAGTCCCCTTCAGCCGTCAGGGCAGCTGTATCCTGGTACCGACAGAACGTCTCGAATGTCGAAATCGAGTCTTCCACTATGGATATTTCATTGGAACGAAGAACGGTCTCGATAACTGTCAGGACGGATTGTGCGTAGATGGGCAAGTCACGCGGTACTTTTTCAATAAGAGCGGAGAGGATCTGAAGCGTAACTTGAACATTCCTAGAGGAAGAGAAATTCGAAACGTCAATCAAAGAAAGCCACGGTGTGCTAGTATGCTATGGTGGAGATAGCTTTGTCACTTACCCCAGTCGCCGTCTCCAGACATCCCTTGCCGCTCTCTTCTCCAGGAAAGCGCCGACCTTGGTCAGCTTACTACGGCGTGTACTAGCATAGTAGAGCAAGTAAGAAAGTTCACTAGAGTTCGGTTTGACTTCCTGGACACCCTTCTGGTACTTGGGATAGCATTTAAGGATTAGGACCTGGTGTTTTGGCCGGCAAGACTGACGCATGGTGTCCATAATAAGGAGAGGAACAAGGAGAATCGTGTGATGGATTTTACGGCACCACGAGGCCCAATCCACAAACTTCAGACCCGACGAGGCCAGAGTTCATCAAGCCAGTGACGGCGTCTGGAAGGCAGGCAAGGCAGGATTCAGAACGGGGTATGTTAACTGACGTCTGTGTTAGGATCGGAGGTGCGGTGTAGATGGCGTAGGGAACGGCCAGCAGGTCTCACTCACCAGGCGGGGGATTGGTCCTGGGCCATTGGTCCATCGGTGCTGGTTGAGATGGGCTCTAGTCACAAGATGTGTCGTCTCGACGAAGAATGGAGGTCAAGCACCGCGTCTGGCGCAGAGAGAACAGAGATTAATGAAGGGGAAGAAGAGAGATCGTGGAGGCGATTTAATGCAAGATACGTTGCAGTACGGGTATCCACAGAGTCACGTTCAGCGTGGCATTAATTAATTATTATCTCCGATAATCAAGACCACGCAAGCTATGGGGTTTAATATATTTACTTTTTCTTTCTACTTTTGAACTGCGACATATACGTCTGCAGGAAGGATTCTGCTCACGAATTGATCCAGCTGTGTGCTAATACTGGGTAGGCACAAAGTGGGATCCTTAGCATATCGAGCAAGTTATGCAACGGAACACGGACTAAACAGCCCTTGACTCAATGCCAGCCTATCTGGATGAGGAAGAGGGAAATCGAGAATGGTCATGAATGCATATTCCTTAATTCTTGGTCGGTGAATACATAAGGAAAAGGAGTGCTTACTCAATACCATGTAGGTTTGGCCAGGACTAGGAATTCCACCAAATCACCATTAGACTGCCCCATAGGCGCAATGAATCGTCCACTCGATTTAGATACATATATAAATGATATATCGTCAATAGAGGACAGTTCTAGGTTGGCTTAGACCTCCTGCACGGTCCCAGAGACCCCGGCATTCCCCGCGGGGGCCTGAAATGTGGTTGTGGTGGAATGGTTCGCTGTGTCATGTATGCAGTCGATTTCACGAATTCAAAACTCCTCGTGGGCAGTACCAACCTGTATGCTTTCACACCTGTCTCTGCTGGTAGAACATGATCGGTCGAGGGCGATCAGCAGTGCGATACCTCGGTCACACATGCTTCTGCTGTAGAGCCGAAGGCACATCTGTATCCAATATTACATGCACCCACAGATGGACAATGCAGGAGAATCGTAGTGACAAGGGGGTAGGCAAGCTGCCCCATTGAGCATCGCAGTCTCCGCAGAAACACACGGCCAAGCATGTTATGATATCAATGCCACCCTCATCCCCGGAACTGCAAGGAAGCATAGATGATTGTTTACGAAAACTCCCGCCCGCGACCACCAAGATCATATCATGTCTTCGGATTTTCCTTTCCAGCTCCTTCCAGTTGCCCCGCATTTCCAGCCTCATGTTGTCCTTCCATCGTGTCGGTGGATGGTTGTCCGCTCTGATTATCAACGCCGACACTGGCCAACGCTTCGATGACCTGCGGTCGGATAATGTCACGGCGGAAAGTCTCTTCTTGAAGCAGACGTAGCGCACGTAAGGTTGCACCCGGGTGTGTCAAGAACTGTGCATACTCGGGCGTCTTCCAGTAGGAGTAAAGGTAGGCAAGGTACGCGGCGAAAGCTTGTGCGTCAGGGGACGAGGTTGTCTCCGCATCGCTGTCGTCCTCAGATCGAGAGATTCCAAGCAAGTTTGGATAGGTCACTGCTAGATGAGATAGGTAGTAAGGATTTGCGAGAGAGCAGACGAATTCCAACTCAAGGGTAAAGCGTGGGTTGGTGAGGGTAGGTGGAGGCTGTTGGGAGTGGTCGGGCAGCGGAGATTGTTGAGCCATAGTCAAGGCAGGGATAATGGCTGGTAAGACCTATGTGTAGAATTACTCTTTATAGGAGAGAATAGCATGAAGAAAGAGAGAATGTGGTGGTCCTGTTTCCAATGAACTGACAGTTCAAGAGTTGGAGCTTGTCGCTTGGGGAAACTTGGAAGTCGACAACGCGGTGCCAGACCGCAAGCCGCCCAACAAACAAGCTGGAATCTCCACTACGACCGGCCATGCCCCATTGCCAATACCCTCTGTCGTGTCCAGACCTTGGCCAGACCTACCATTTACAATCTCGACTATTACATGACAGCCATGTTCTTTGATTGGGGAGAGTCTGGCAACATGCTACCGGCTAGGCAGAACTATAGCCGAAGCCGTACTCAGCCTTACCCCTCTCCTCAGCCTCAATGGCGAAGAGTTGGCCATAATTTGGACTTTGATCCACGACGACATTGAGGTATTCAGCTGGTATTTGCCTATTTCCAGACAGCAATCAGGCCTACGACGACTACGTGACCATCGCAGCTATGTCCAGCATCCCGAAAGCCAAAAAGAGCAACATCAGCGGCCTGGTAGTAGTCCCAGACACTTGGGATGCATACCCCGAGGTTGAACGCTCCACGCTAAATACAGTCAGATTCGAGAATCTTACATCGGACACTCGCATTACACATTCTAATTTAAATGGTGTCACCATCAAGGAAGGCGGGAGAGAGTATGAATTTGAAGATAGCAGAAGCACCGAGGTCCAACGTTCTGAATTGACGGCCTGCACTGTAGCAGGATCTTGCATCTACCGGTCCACACTGATCAGCTCCGAGGCCACTGATGCTGAACGTATAGAACGGTCGAGAGCTCATAATGCAAAGCTCATAAATGTGCACAATGTTGAAAGAAGTGACTTTGAAGGGAGTGTTCTGGCTGGTGAAAGTGACGTGGAGAGAAGTACCGTTAAAGATTCTGCTCTTATGGGCCCATGCCAGATCAAACGAAGTCAACTGGATGGTGTCATGATGACCAAAAGTCAAGTGTCGAGGTCTGTCTTGAGGGATTGCGAGGTGGTGCAGTGCGAAATCATCAACACCAATTTTACAGGGAAGACTCTGAAGTATGGGATCTGGGAGAATGGGGATCTGGTGGGAAGAACCAGTGAAGAACACGAGGTTGTTATCGTGCAAATGCTTAACGGCACAAGATCTCTGATTGAATCTGCCTGGATGGTGAGTAGGATGAGTGGATCCTCATTGTCACCCTGTTCGCACATGCGAATATATTATTTAACAATTACTGACCCATGGATGCTTTTTCAGGCATTTTATACCCACAAGCCCGGCAAACGAGTGTCCACTTTGGAACCGGAGAGGAGTCAGGATGGGCCGTCGAATCCAACAAAGGAAACCCTTGCAGCAAGCGGGACGGGCGAAACAGATGAGGCCGATGCACCCCCTCCGTACGACTCTCACTTCATCTAGCTGGTCGCTTCTCTTCACTCTTAGGTTGGCCGATGATGTATATGTTTAAGTTCTCAGTTGTACAAACGCGTCATTGATTGCAAGAATGCTACAGATCCATGGTTCTGAACGGGAGCAAAGATGACTTCCGAATCCGGAAATTCGGGCCATTGGGGTCAGGTGACTGCGACAGGCCAATCGGAGGTTGCAGTCAGTCTTGGCAGTCTCTGCACGTGATCAACACGTGCAGAGTCGAGAGTGAACGACTTCAACATTGCCAGAAAAGACATGTTGAAGAGCAGAAAACAGGGCAAAACAGGGACAGAAAAGCAGACGTAGAGATAGAAATAGGCTCCATCTTGCCATGCAATGCAAGTTCCCCCCTGCAGGCAGCGCGGTGGAGATTGCCTAGTCCAACGCCCACGGTTATTAGCTGGCCCCTGAAAGCGGGGAGAAACCGCTCATTTCCCAACGGGATTCTTATTACTGATTAATTGCTTCTGGCTTTTGCTTTAAACCTAGGTTAAGATTATTATTGGCATTATTGGCGTTGGCAAGAAACGAGATTATTACTGTTCTTGTACCTCTCGTCATCGACTAACGGTAGCTTCCGGTAGCATTCTTCTCTCCATTTCTTCCGTGCCCCCTCCGTCCTTCACTTCCTCCTCCTTTCCGTCCTTCTGCCACACTCTCCTTAAGAAGGCCTTCTGCCGCAGAGAATTGATCAGACACGAGTCCCCTCTTGGCCGTACATCCCTCCCGCGGGGCCTACCGACCGTTCCTTTTCGGGCATCCGTTGGCTGTGGCAATTGCCCAGGTTTGATCCTTCCGGTCTTCATATTCATTATCTCAATCTCGTGCGAAAAAAATCCTCCCTTGTCCCATCGGTAGGAGTGTGTACGAGTGTAGGAAGATCAGGAGAAGAAAACAACATTTGCTGGATTTTAAGAGGAAGGCTGCTGGGCCGATCAAACGCTTCGTCATCGGTCCTTCCCCGAATCCCTGACGGGCGAAGCAAAGCAACAAAGGCATCGTTGTTTCAGCCGGTCTTCAAAGTTCACTCTGCGAAACAGGCTCTGCGCCGGTCGATTCACCTTATCTTCCAAAAAGGCTTACTGCTGTCGGCTATCCGCCCTTGCATGTTTGAGTTTCACCGGCTTGACGCAGCTCTTGAATATAGTGGATGCTCTGTTGATTCGAAATTCACTCCTCCTGGCCCCTCTTATTTGCCGCTCCCAGTGAATTCGTCTCATCCTTATCAAGATGAACGTCTCCCAACAGTCCCCGTTCATGTCGGACCCCTTTGGCGCAGGTACGTAATCCATATCTTTGTCCTACCCAGTCACTGGTGGGGGTTCTTCTCTCCCTTGCTTCCCGACACTGCTCCTTCCCTTCGTTGCTGTGTTTTTGCCGCTGGGCCACATTCGCTGGAAGAGACTACCCCCTGGCCTGCAGTCTTCCCCAACCCTTTTTAAGCGCCCGAGTAATCCTCTCTGCATTCACTCGCAAATTTTGTTTCCCGGAGACGCTGCAAGAGAAACTGACGTCCGTTCCTTTTGTCCTGTCGTTTAGGTCGCCAACCTTCCCCTCATCAATCCGTCAACTTCAAGTCCAACAATCCCTTCAGGAATCGTGCCTTGTCCCCTGCCGCCACTTCTCCTGCATTTGCTCCCCGTCCCGAGCGTCCCTTGTCTACCAACCCCTTTATTGACAATACCGAGGCGTTCTCCTTCCAGCCTACCCGTCAGTCCTTGGTGCCTGTAGTGCCGTCGACTACGAGGCCGGACTTCACGAACCAAGCGCGTGAACTCTTTGTATGTTCATCTCTTGTTATTGTTGTTGGTTTTTTTTTTTTTTTTGTTTGGGCCGCTTTACTTGATGACACCCGTCATCTAACCTACCCACTCATCGAATAGGGCAATCTTTCGATCAGTTCTCACTCGCAGGTGAACGACTACCCCGCATCAAATAACCCGTTCGAAAACCCCCGACGCGTAAGCCGTGTACCCCCGCAACTAGAACGCGATAAAGGACTCGTGGACATTTTCGCGGATCCTCCAAAGCCTGTTAGCAGTGAACGGTCTCGAGAGAAAAGGAGACCTCGTCGTCGGAACTCAGAATCCTCCATCATGGATAAGCCTTCCAAGTTCTTTGATGCTAGTGATGAGGAGCGCCGCCGAAGGGAGAGAAAGAATCGTGAACGGGATGGCCATCCTAAAGACCGGAAGCACCATTCGTCGAAGAAGACTCAGTACCAACTTGACATCATTGACAAGCTGGATGTCACCAGTATCTACGGGACTGGCAGTAAGTTGTGCTCTATTTTAGGGTAATTCATGTTTTCCGCTTATAACTGACGTTTACCACCTAGTGTTCCACCATGACGGCCCGTTTGATGCCTGTAATCCTAACCGAAACCGCAAGGGAATGCGTGCTACACCGATGCAGGCCTTCCCGAAAGATTCAGCCAATATGGCGCTAGGTGGTGCAGGCCCTGTTAACTCCAAAATGGATTATGACCTATTCCATGGCATCACTACGGAAGCACACACCGACTTCTCTTCGACTGGGCTATCTGATTCTCGTAGGAATGATGGCCATTTTGATACTAGGAATCGCGTGGACCCCGTTCACGGGGTAGAAAGCTTGGGACTTGGAACCAGCACGTTTCTCGAGGGAACTCCCGCAAGCCGTGCAGCTATTGAGCGACGCCAGAGTGAAACTGAGACACAGGCCTTCCAGGGCGGGTTGCAGCGGAAGAAGAGTCTTGCCCAGAGACTCCGTGGTATCAACAACAGGAACCCTGGCGGCCGGGTTGCATCCCCGGAGTTTCCCCAGAACGGGGGTTCCATCTCGAGCCACATTGGCACAATTCCAGTGAACGGAAAGAGTCCCTTCTTCCAGGATTATGATGACGCTTGGGAGAGGAAGGGTGCCAGGATCCAGCAGGCCGATGAGCTGCGACCTCCTGAATCCGGAAGAAGTCGCTCTGCTAGTACTTCCCGAACGTTTGACGAACCAACCCGCAGGTCAAACGAACGGTCTTGGTCTGGCTTAGAGGATAGCAAACCCAATGCAAGTGGTGGCCTAATCAATCGGATGAAGAGCTTGAGGAAGCCCAAACCGGAAAGACGGATGACCGATGACTAAACGATCCAAGTTGACCTTTCAGTCAATCTTCTCTGAACGAAGCATGAAAAGAGAAGCTCTGAAGAGTGGGGAAGTCTGGCTAATTTTTATCAATACATGATGGAAGGATAAATTGATTTCAGTGTTTCTTCGCTGGTGCTATCGCGCCTGTTCCGTCTATGGGGGATATCTCTTACTTTGCAACAGTATAATCGAAGGGGGAGGAGAATGGGAAAAAAAAATAAAAATAAAAATTAAAAATTAAAAAGAGTAACAGTGGATTGGCAACCCTGCGGGCTGTCAACGGTCTGGGGACGGTTATTGCTGTCTCCTCTCGAGGGCCTGCTGTCCTCATTCTCGAGTGATACCAGCCGCTGTATACAGGGGATTGGCGTTTAATGATGTTTAAATTCACCATCGGGAATGGGAAATGGGAATGATACTGTTTTACTGGGCAAGTCTTTTCTTTTTCATGATGTTGCGGCAGCAGTATTATCCTTCTTTACATGTGTTTTTCTGTCTTGTCAACTGTCGCTGGCGTTTTCAGTACTGCGCTACATACGAACTCCTGTTTATTATCATTGACTTGGTCCGTATTTAATATGCGCCTATTTGCAGTGTCTGCAAACCTCCGTCTTATTATCATTATTTTCCTGCTCAGACACGATTATCCCTATGCAGGCCGTTTAATAATAGCAATGTTCGTTGTGTTCAAGTCACTTGCATCTACGGGTCAGAGGCAACAAATTTTTCAACTAGAAACCACGTAGAATACCAACTACTTGCGTACATTTGAGAAATAATAATACCTAATAACGTAGGAAGAAGACCATTCACGATATGAATGACTCAAAATTATCCTATCCGGACAACTTCTATAGACAAAACCCAGTAGATATCCGCCTTAACCCATTGAACATGTCGATAGTAAACAAACGAAGAAAAGAAAGGAATAAAAAACAATATTAATGGCCGCGTAATTGAACACTTGGAAACCTTCATACATTATTTCGATTCATTGCCTTTTTTTTCTTTTCATATCTTCCGAGTATAGAATTTATCGCACAGTAGCACGCTGTTGTTGCAGTTGTCTCCGACTTCTATAAGGGTTCGGGACAGGAATGCCTGCTCTCCGATGAGACTGGGGCTTTGGTCTGGAGAGGGTATACCTGGTAATAATGATTAGCATCCTTTTCATATTTGAGATTGGATTTGGGGGGGGGGGGTTGAACATACTTGGCAAAAGCCCTAGAAAGAGCCTTCTTACAGCTAATTTTTTGACTGGCTATAAATGAATCGACAGTGACCGCAATGGCACGATCGATATCCTGCGAGGAGCAGTATTCTGATAGACGCATTTTACAGAATGCTTCTGCGATACGCATGATGGCTTCGAGATGGCGGACCGTGATGGGATAGGCGCCAGTCGCCAGGGACTCGCGTCTCATGTCGGCGAAGAGTCTGGCGATCTTGTCTTGGTCGATCTGGTAGAGCTTCGGCTGGCATCTCTCTCGCGCGTAGAGGATGTATTTCCTTAGAAGTTCCTGGGGGATCTCGCCTTCCTTCTCCTCTTCTTGCGCTTGCTGCTCCGCTTCACGTTTTTGAATCTCCTCTGGCCTCAGAGGGAGGCGATTTCCCTTCTTGTCAATACGGTAGCCTTCGTCATCAATGCGTTCGCCGTCGGCGTTGACCAGTTCCCCGTCTTGGTTGCGCTGTGGCCGGGTAGGGTTGGCGCGGTGGTGGGACTCGACGACAAATTTGGCCAGGCGTTCATCTTCGTTAGTGTCAACCATATCCCGGACGACGCAGAGGATATCAAAACGGGATAGAATAGGCTCCGTGAGTTCGACATTCTGGGCGAAGGGGATTGTACTATTGTAGCGGCCTCCGACGGGGTTTGCGGCGGCGATGACAGCGCAGCGGGCCTGCAGTGTTGTGACGATACCAGCCTTTGAGATTGAGATGGTTTGCTGCTCCATTGCTTCGTGAATAGAGGTACGATCTTGGTCATTCATCTTGTCGAATTCGTCGATTAAACATGTTCCGCGATCAGCCAGGACCAGGGCACCACCCTCGAGCGTCCACTCAGAGGTCAAGGGATCGCGACGGACGCTGGCTGTGAGACCGACAGCACTGGCACCTTGGCCTGTTGCGAACACGGCTCTGTGGGCCGTATTTTCAACGTATTTCAATATCTGGGACTTGGCCGTACCCGGATCACCTAGCAGAAGTACGTTGATGTCTCCGCGAATGGACATCTTACCCTGCGCTTCCTTGCTGACACCGCCAAAGAGCGACAGGGCCACTGCCGTCTTGACATCCTCATGGCCGTAGATGCTCGGGGCAATAGATCGGATGATCTTGTCAACAATCTCAGGGTCTCTAGATAAGGCACGGATCTCCCGCTCATCCTCCTCTGTCAATTGGAAACCAGCCAGCTGGTCGTGAGATTTGATGACATAATTTGCCTCTAAAATAGTAGCGAAGACCGGGAATCCGTTTTTGTTGTTCAGCTGGGCATCATAGCTGTTGCGGTAGATACCCGTCACTTCGATCTCATCGCCTGGCTTGGCCGTATCGATCAAGTCGGCAAGGAGGATGACTTCTCGCTGTCGAGGGAGTCGTCCAGACGGGACAGAACCAGGCGACTCCTGTAACGTTAGCTTCTGATAGTTCCGATAAACTGTCTTTTCTGAGTTGACGGTAAACGGTCCCCTCGACTGGCAGTTCTGGCAGAAGGAGATCTTCACTTCCGCGCTGGCTTCCTGCTGGAACGGACCCAGGGTAGCCCCGCACTTCTGGCAAAGGAACATAACATATTTCAGCTGGGGGAATACACCAGTGCGCCGAGTAACCACACCGCTGACACGGACAAGACAATTGAGGTGCGACTGCCGTAACTGCCGCAATGTGTACACAATTGGTAGGTCTGTGATTCGAACATGAATCTCATTGTGGATATCATGGTATTGAGGGTAGTGAAACAAAGTGACATCCAGAGCCACTTGGTCGAAAACTTTCAGAACTTCAGTCGGTTCATTCGCCAAAAAATAAGACAGTGCGGCCTTTGCCTCGCTTAGGTGTAGGTAGGAGACCTCGAGAGATGCCGAGTTCACCTCACCCAGCGTTTTAATTCTGTTTCCATAGACCGACGTACCGGCTTCATCGGTAAACTCCGTTAAGAAGGCTTTGAATTCTCTGTAAATAGAACGAAGAACTTGAGGCTGCACAATCCAGTCTGTGATGTTGGAAGCTTTGACGTCGGCCAGTTCCTCCAGGGACAGCTCTTCCAAGGTATCATCTACCATCTCAATATCTCCATTTTCTTCATCATAATGGTGTCGTCGACGGCGAGGTTGGCGCGTGAGATCCAGATCTCCGTCGTCGTCATCTTGTAAGAAGGCCGCAGGCATACGGCGGCGGCGCTCAAGCTCACGATCTCTTTTGTTCAATCGGGCTTCTAGCTCTCGACGGGCACCTAGATCAAGCTCACTGTGATCCTCTTCGTCGTCAATGTAGTTCCCTCGGTAGTGATCGTCTGTGTGTTCCCGGTAGTCTCTCTCGAAATTGTCGGCGAACAGATCAATTCCATCCTCATCCTCTGCCATCTCCTCGATGTCGTCGATATCCCCAAGGAGTTCATCTTCTTCATCTCTGTCATTATCATCGTCAAATGGAAGCATAGGAGGTGAAGAAGGAGGAGCTATCAGGGACGTCAGCCAACCATTTCCATTCCGTTGATAAAAACACCAGTGTCGCGATAGACTTACGGCTAGAGGGCGGCGCTACCGACGAGGTTTCATCATCGGGCTCTCTGGATCGCTTGCGACGACTGAGGTTGCCTAAGCCGCGATTCGCAGCGGAGTAGTTGGGCCGAAGAGGTGAGCTATGCAGACAGAATAAAACAGTCAGTCTTGAGAGCCAGGAAACAGAAATTTCTTTAGACTGTGCTCAGCCAACTCACCTCATGGCGTAATGTAAACACGATTTTCCTTTCTTTAAATTATTACTAGGAGGTTTTGCAGAAGACTAGAAGGTAGTTGAATAGATGTAGGTCAATTAATGCAGAGCTGATAGAGAAATGGGAAGGGAGACTTGTGTGCGGATTTCGAGCTTGGCGCGAAGAACGCGTCAAGACGCGCGACGCGCGCCGCATATCAAATATCAATTAATTCCCGATTGGGAAAACATTATATACATGTGCAAACAATGCAAACATGCGCGCCCGCGCGTGCTTATCTAACACGCGGCTGGGGATATTCTGCTCTTCCTGGGTCGGTCTCCATGCTGTCGGACACGCTTCATGCCCAAGGAAGACTCTGACATCTCTTCCATCATTAGTTGAATCATATCTCGTTTACACTCATTGAATAAGCGGGATGTCCGGTTCGGAGGTTGGAGAGTCTTCAAGCCAACAGACAGGCCAGCAAAATGGCGCGCAAGAGGCTACTGGACGACGACAGAGCATGGTCTCAGAGAGTTCGCAGACTGCGAGAGAGTAAGACAATTGTTTGTTGCATTATCGTACTGCTATTCTAATGCGCTTTGATATTCAGGTACATTGAGTCTCAACTACAACTCGAAGCCGATGCGCGCCAAGCGCTTCCTTACGTATGATCACTTACCCCAGTTATCTATTATCTATTCAACTGGAAAATGATTAGTTACTGACCATCCAAGTCATTTGATTCTTGCACGCAACCTCTAGGTCCGTTGCGCCAGACCCTCTTTGCCTGCCTAACATGCAACCCTCCTTCGACCAACCCCGATGAGCCGTATCGTTCCGCTGCCGTGTGCTACTCCTGCTCTATATCCTGCCACGGCGAACATACATTGGTGGAACTTTTCAATAAAAGAAATTTTGTATGCGACTGTGGGACTACTCGTTTTCCTTCATCTGCACCCTGTACTCTCCGAAGTGATCCCCAGACGGGCGAAAAGGCAGTTCATTCGCAAGAACCCGCGCCGGGAAATAGATACAACAAAAATTTCCAGAACAGGTTTTGCGGGTGCAACGAGCTTTACGATGCGGATAAGGAAAAGGGTACTATGTATCAATGTCTTGGGCTGGGCACGACTGAAACGGGTGGTTGTGGAGAAGACTGGTGGCATCCCGAGTGTTTGATCGGCCTGCCTCGGGACTGGAACGAAACAGTCAATGAGCAGGCAGCCAACGATGGGGGGAAAGAAATCGAAGAGAATGGAAATGCCAAGGACGATGGTGATGAAAATGCAGCAGAAGAAGAAACTCCTCTGCCTCCTGGCTTCCCTGAGGAAGATGACTTCGTGGCCTTCATATGCTACAAATGTGTGGAGTCAAACCCATGGCTTAGGCGCTACGCAGGAACACCGGGATTTCTTCCTCCTGTCTTTAAGAGTGGAGGATTAGCCAACAAAACCTCTCCTCCTAGTGGTGACGCGGCAGCCACAGATGAACGGTCGATCTCAAAAAAACGCAAAGCAGGTGAGGACCAAGATCCAGAAGACGAACAGGTACCCAAGCGGCCCAAAGCCGAAAATCCAGACGCTCAGCCTGATTCATCCAACGAAACCAAATCCGATCCCGGAAACCCAGGCGGACCAAAATACAAACACGAATTCCTCCCCTCCACCGCCCCCTCAGGCGTCTTCTCCCTATTCCTCAAGGAAGACTTCCGCGACCACCTCTGTCGCTGCCCTACCTGCTTCCCAAACCTCGCCAGCCATCCCCAACTTCGCGAAGAAGAAGATACCTACGAACCCCCACTATCCGACGACGGTAATGAGCCCAACGGCGGCGGCAGCACAGGGACCGGTAGCCTTCTCGAGCGCGGCGAAGCGGCACTGAGCAATATAGACCGTGTCCGAGCCATTGAGGGTGCAATGGTCTACAACCACCTCCGGGATAAGGTGAAGGAGTTCCTCAAGCCGTACGCGGAAAGCGGCAAGCCTGTCAGTGCGGAGGATATCAAGTCTTATTTTGAGCAGCTTCGTGGCGATTATCAGGATATTAGTAAGGCTGGTAATGACAGCGATGAATGAGTGGATGAATTAATGA
Organism: Monascus ruber; assembly: GCA_002976275.1. Classification (NCBI taxonomy): domain Eukaryota; kingdom Fungi; phylum Ascomycota; class Eurotiomycetes; order Eurotiales; family Aspergillaceae; genus Monascus; species Monascus ruber. The sequence continues at coordinate 2,461,284 of PSNO01000001.1, read as the reverse complement.
ATGCTGCTGCCGTTTGCTGGTAGCAGGTGAGAATGAAATGGTGTTTTTGTTGCTGCTGCCAAGGTTCGAAATAGGCAGCTTTCATTGTTTACACGGGTCGGATATTTGGAATGGGAAACAGCGCAATTAATCGTTTTAGATAATAATGGTCTTTATGCTGGAGGATACCATAGAATTGTTTGACGGTTTCTATGAGCGGAGGTGCGTTTGGTTGTTTTTAGGCGTACTCTAATTGATATCCAGGTTAACGCCTGCGGTCCAGACGCAGGTCAGGCGTCACGGGCGTAGAGTAGCGCGGATACGGGCTATGAAGGGCTCTAGGACTCGTGTAAGAGATTGAATAGAAAGGATAAACGTGCGTATAGCCTTGATACAGAGCTAACTGCTGGTCTTCGTAGAGACTGGTGGTTAGGAGCACATTGATGAGGATATACTATTTCGGACAGGTGGATTATCTGATAATTCCCGGATACGGAGTATGTATGTTCCGGAGGAAGGACCAACATACGGATGTTGGGACAACACAAGGTGTAATAGACAAGTTAGATGAAGCGCATCGTTTTAGAGCTTCAAGATGTATTAGAGACAATAGTATATTGATATAGAGCGTTCACCACAATCCCTATGAATCCTACGGTATCCTTTTAGTATCTGGTATCCAGACGCCGCACCCCTGATCCACATCACACATCTATAAGTCACGTGTGCTCTTTGGTATGATGACTAATGTAGATGAGCCTTAACGTAATCCACGGCCGAGCAGCGCGCACGGGCAAGTGGCGCGTTTTCTCCGCGACTATCAAACATTCAACTACCTACTCCTTCAACATATTATATTTTCATCATTTCAATTCAAAATGCCTATATCTCAAGAATCTAGCATTCAAATGGTCATTTCTGCATATAAATCGAAGAAAATCAAATCTATAAAGCAAGCTGCTAAGGTGTTTTGAGGTATCTGAAACTACTCTCCGTGGACGTCTCAAAGGAAGAAAACCACGCTCAGAAACACGCGCAAATGGTTATATATTATCATCCATCCAAGAAGTCCTTGTTAAACAGCTTTTAAATGCAGATAAACGTGGGTTTTCAATTCCTCCGGAGTTCTTACGTCAAATGGCCCAGATACTGCTTCAAAAACAGGCCTCTACCTCCACTCCAAATATAGGAGTCAACTGGGCATATACCTTTGTGAAACACCATCCACAACTCCGTACACGATTTAACCGGCGGATATCTTACCAGCGGGCCAAACAGGAGGATCCAAAGATTATAAAGCAGTGGTTCAATGTGGTTTTAGAAGCTATTCAGGAACATGGTATCCATAAAGATGATATCTGGAATTTTGATGAGACTAGCTTTGCAATATGTCTTCGTACAACCTCTAAGATTATTACTGCAGTTGAGCACAGTGAGAGACCACATACAGTTATCCAAGGAAACTCTGAATGGGTGACAATTATTGAATGCATAGGGTTAAATGCGCATTCTATTCCTCCAGTGGTGATACTTAAAGGGAAAGAGCATCAAGCTTCTTGGTATCAAGAACCAACTGTTAGACCTGCGCTACTGAGCGTAGGATGGTCTAAGAATTTATGTGAGTAGCGTGCTAAGGTCAGGAATCTGGGGCGCAACTAGTAGGGGTCATATTGTAGAAGAACTAATCGCTGGCGCTCCAAGTTTCGGAGCCCTGCGCTACTATAAGTATGCGCCTTAAGTCACGTGGACTACACGGCTGCTGACTAATGTATACATGCTTGCGTGCGTGACCTAACATATTTGAAGGCCACACCAGAGAGCTCCACCTTCAAGATTGTGGTGGTCGCGGAGAAAACGCGCCACTCGCCCGTGCGCGCTGCTCGGCCGTGGATTACGTTAGTCGTGACAAGATCTTCGCAATGCATAGAAAGCTTTAAGCAGAGTTGCCTATTCCGGAAAGTCCGACCCTTGTCAATTCCACGGTTCCGCTAGTTATAAGATGCCTGAGCAAACCCCAGTGTTCCCTTCTTTTGATACAGCGCCACGGGCATACGGGGATGGTGGAACAGCTCGGAATGGATCCACTTGATGGCTTTGCAATGATGTATTATTATTATTATTGACAGAGCATGGCGGTTATCAGGGCAATGTAATTGTGCCCACTCTATCCTACTTAGCATGACTTTGCATGTGACTGTATCCTAGCGCCTGCAGAGTCACCTTAAGAAGCAGTCGACAAACCTCTCGCGGTCCAACACAGATCCACTTGACCAGACTATTGATTTATAGTTCACCGTGAGCCAAGAGTGTCTCATATTTTTGAATAGCCTCAATCTTACCTAGTTCCATCTGCTGGTGCTGGGCAGTCAAGCAGCGGCTCATCGCTGGAAGTTACGGGTGAAGGGTGGCCGTTTCTGGCTTCGGTAGCCGTCATTTTCGGCGTCATCCCCACAGGTCTTCATATTTCTATATGTAAAACGCGCAACTAGCTAGGGTATAAATGGAAACACATATCACAACTGATGGATTTGCCTGCAGAAGCGACTAAGATCACAAACAAGGCAGACAATATGGGACAATAAAGGGAATAAATGATAGTTTGGAATAGCCCAAAACGCCGTGGATATCGAACCATAGAGACAAAACGGAGGGCAACTAGGGTGCCCTTGACTGGACGGCACATCCCCGTTACTCCTTCAAGCGCTTCGAAACTCTGCCCAACAACCCATCGTCCGGGATACCACTTCGCTTGGTACCGGGTAGGCTACCCGTGCGAATATCGTTGTCTTCCTGGGTAACGCGACGGTGCGGATACTTTCCCTCAAAGCCCTCGAAGCAATTGGCACTGATAGGCCCGCCATTCTTAAAGTAAGGATGTTCCAACGCCTCTCTGGCCGTAATGCGTTTGATGGGATCGTACTCGAGCAGTCTCGATAGTAGATCGTAGCCATCTGCGCCTGGTGTACCGGCCGGAGTGCCGGCAGCATAGCCATTGTTTTTCAGGCAGCTTTGGTACCACCCGTCTAGATTTGGAACCTTACTGAAATAGCCCAAAGAACGGGAAAGTGACAAGGCTTGCAGCTGGGGGTATTCCGGCATGGAAACCAGGCCGGGCCAGGTCTCCTTTTTAGGGAAGCCTAGAATATCGATGATCTTTGTCATCTGATTTCGCTGGAAAGGGACGGTCTTTTTGCTGTCCATTTTGGCTTCCTCGCCTTTGAATATGGGTCGGAGAGCGAGTAGCTCTGCAAATATACAACCCACAGCCCAGAGGTCAACGGCGGGAGTGTAATGTCGGCTTCCCAGCAAGAGTTCCGGGGCCCGATACCAGATAGTCACGACGACCTTGTCTCCAGAGAAGAGAGAGTTGAGGGGTTTGTAGAACAGACGAGCAAGGCCCAAATCCCCTATGCGAACGGCGCCACATGAAGTGACTAGAATGTTTGCCGGTTTCAAGTCTCGATGTAACACCCAGTTCGTATGAAGATAGAGTAAACCGTTTAACAGTTGGAAGAGGATGGATCTGACCATAGGCGCTGGAATGGGACGCCTCTGCGGCTGTGTGTGGTGGTGAATAATCTGAAGCAGGTCATGCTCGGTGTACTCAAAAACCATAAAAATGCATTTATCCTCCAGGATGATCTCTTCTAGCCGGACTATGTTGGCATGCGATAGTTCAGAGCAGAGACTCATCTCCCGAATGGCTGACTGTGAGAGGCCAGTATACTGAATGGACTCCCCTTCTTTGTCGGGTTTGAATCTGGGCAATTGGTTAGTGATACTCAAACAGAAATCGATGTCGTATAGAGGGTTGCTGCGGCCAACTTTTTGATAGCGAATTCTCCTTTCTTGCCATTTTTCCCTATGGCTTTATAGACGCGACCGTAGGTACCGCTGCTGATGAAACCCACGATATGATACCGATCCCGCACACGAACTTTACTAGTGTAGCCAATCCCCGGCGGTTTTCTTGTATCTCTGTAATCTGGAGGGAGAGGGAGCTAGTTAGCATGGCGACAGCCTTTTCAATGACGTTCGATGTTGATGACTGGGTCACATGATCTCCATGAGGGCAGATAATTTTTAATAGAGAGATAACCACGTCGTGTGTGCGCGCTCTGCGACTGAACATGCAGCAATCAAGGGACCATCATGCAGAGAGAAATAGCGGTGGAAGGACAGCAACACAGCGTCGGGGACAGCACCCCACGCATGTTGATATGCACCAGTGGAGGAATGGTGGGTTCTAGAGGGAAAGCTAATTACCACGTGCATAAAAGCCTCCGATAGGGTTTGCAAATGGAAAATTCCTTCCAAACATGGTGGGATAAAACAGATGTGGAAAAGGGAGAAGACAAGCGTCGCGGTGGTTCCTGAACCTCGCCGAAGGGATGCTTCTTATTTGGGTCAAGCAGACAAGAGAAGATGGCCCAAGCGACGACCAGTCGTCTTTTGAATCAAAAGAACATAATCATGGACTTAAAGTAAAAGAACCAAGTCAAAGTAGGAAGTAAATATAACAAAGGATGTGGCACGTATTACCATCGGCAGCAGCCCGCACATTCCATTTCTGGGGCAGACTCTGACTGACGAGCTTCGAGGTAGCAGCTGGTGGGCCTGCGGACGCTGAGGACGGTTGGTTTGTCCGACTCATTGAGAAGGGAATAGAACGTCTCCTGAGAAGGCGGCGGGCATTTAATCCGGTTATGTTAATAATAGCCCGCAGAACATGCGGAGAGTGGGTACGGCCGTGGGACAAGGCAGTGGGATGAATGCATGAGTCAACGCAGGAATCAGGGATTGTTTCTTCGAGCTGGCCGTCCGTAGGAATTCCGTCCAGCGTGCAGATGTACTTATGAGAAGTCCACGATGCAATATTATTAGAATGTGCAGCAGGGAAGAGGAAGCATAATATTGCCCAGAATAGAACGCATTATTTTTCTTCCGGTACTAGTCACGTGCAACTCCTCCGTTGAATATTCCCTCTGCTATGCTCCGTACATTGTTATTATTATTGCACATGTATTAATCACTATTATATGGAGCACCAGAGGAGCATCCACTGAGCCATCAATGCAGGCTCACTGAACTGCTCAAGGAAGTCCAGCTTTGACAGTACTGGACTTGCTTGACGTGACACCTTATCTGGAGGACACTCGGGGGTTGTGCAATCTACAACGTCATACTTATATGTTCTCTCCACTCCCCCGATCACTTCAATAATTGACATCCATCTCCTAGATCTTCTTTCTTACATTGGCTGCCATCCTAAATTACCAGACCTATAGAGAAATCTTCTACTGCTAGAAAATCGACCTGCTATCCACTATGGCCCTTGGAGAGACTCAGTCGAGCGTCACTCCGTACCTGGTCTGTCTCATACTGATCACCACGTTGGGACCGCTTCAGTTCGGATACCACTTGGTATGTATGGAATATATGTATGCGTGAATACACAGCTGTTATTAACTATGCCCTTCTATGACAGGCTGAACTCAATGCTCCCCAAGCTGTGATCACTTGCGAAAAGAGAGGCATCAAGTCATCCTCTGACCTGCCTCAATGCATTCCCATGAGTCCATCTCAATTCGGCCTGGTGTCCTCCATATATACCCTAGGCGGCCTATTGGGCGCCCTGGCGGCTGGACCGATTTCGACAAAGCTTGGTCGTCAGGTCACCCTGCGGCTAACAACCGTATTCTTTATCATGGGCCCGGTTGCAGAAGCGCTCGCGTTCAACATTTTTATTTTGAGCTTCGGTAGAATCTTCTCCGGGGTTGGAGCCGGTGCTTCCATCGTCGCCGGGCCCATATTCATCTCGGAGATCGCCCCGTCCGGCTCCAGGGGCTTTTTCGGAGCCTTCACCCAGGTGATGACAAATGTTGGTATTCTGTTGGCGCAGCTCCTGGGTTATTTCCTCAGCGAGGACAGCTTGTGGAGGGTTATCCTTGCGGTTGCTGGTGGTCTCGGGGCCCTTCAGCTGGTCGGCCTTTTCCTGGTCCCTGAGAGTCCTACTTGGCTTGCCGAACACGGACAGGTGAATCTGGCCCGTCAGGTTCTGCAACAGATCCGCGGAATCGACGCGGATATTGAAAATGAGGTGGAATCTTGGAAGGCGATACCAGGTGAATCGGCTGAAGAAGAGTCTCTTCTTGCCCCTCCGCCAGGAACAGTCCGACCCAAGCAACCCCAGGTCACCATGCTGCGAGTCATCGCTGATCGTACTTACCGCCCCGCAATTGTCGCCGTCGTGGGCGTGATGATCGCCCAACAGTTCACTGGTATCAACAGCATTATTATGTACAGCGTGTCTCTTCTGCAGACCATCCTTCCCACGACTGCAGGACTTCTTGCAGTGGGTATTTCGGTGGTCAATCTCGTCATCACGCTGGCGTGTACTCCTCTACCGGACAAGATCGGGCGGAGAACCTGCCTCCTCTCCAGTGTTACAGGGATGGGGACCAGTGCCGCCCTGTTGGCTCTAGGAATATTCTACAACTGGAAGGTCCTCTCAGGATTGGCCTCCCTGCTGTTCGTGGCTGCTTTCGCCGTTGGTCTGGGTCCTGTGCCGTTCATCTTGGCCTCGGAACTGGTCGGACCAGAGGCCGTGGGGGCAGCGCAAAGTTGGGCGTTGGCGGCCAATTGGATATCGACCTTTATTGTCGCACAGTTCTTCCCCATGTTGAACAATGCATTGGGCGGCCGGGGCCGGATCTACTGGCTGTTTGCCGCCGTGTCTGGGGTGATGGGCGTGTTTATCTACTGGCGGGTGCCGGAGACGAAGGGCAAGGCCAATCTGGATGAAGTCTGGGGAAGAAATCGGAGAAGGGATTAACTTGGTGTTGTGTTGCGTGGCTGCCCAAGATTCACATTCGTATTATGCGCTCTATAGCCCCTTCTTTAATGTCGCAGGATGTGCTTGACGTCAGTGCTTTTCTCCACGCAGCTTCTGGTTCGAGAATGGTTCTAGTGATATGTACTGGGTGGCAGTGATCTACATAATAGAAGGGTGTCCGTGTCTACGGCTGTGGCCGCACATAAGCTTTGGGGAAAGCATGCATTAATAAAAATGCCGCGGAATACATAATCCAGCCTCAGCCCTGCTGTCTGACGAGCAGGCTGCAGCGTTTCCTGCTCACGTTGCAGCGATCGTCCTTGCAGACACCCCATCGGATGACGGGGATGCAAGAACAAATAATCATAATATAGTTATAGCCATATATGGAGCAATTAATAATACGGTCAGGGATGAATCCTGATCCTGATGAGGGATTTCCCCCCCCCCCCCCTTTCCACAGCCACAAGTGTCGCGAGGCTTGGCTTCTGTGACGTGGCTTGACGGCATCCTTCGTTCTCGCCCTTCTTGATTGCTTCTGATGCAGCACATGTTTCCTGCGTGCTACAGCCGCCCAGGCAGTGTTCTGCATCTTCGTGCGCCTGTCCCACGCTGGGGTATAAAAGATGGGAAGATGGAAACACATCCTCCGCGCTAATGGCAACGGCGCCCCAACGGCCATCCTTCTATTTATTTCTCTGCCGTGGCTGCTCGCTTCTTTTTAGTTTAAGGTTCTCCTCCATTCGTAAATAATAATAAGAATAGCTTCTCTTCCTCTCTTTCTTCGTTTCGTGTTTTTCTCATTCTCCCTCGCCTCCGTCCCTTACTCCCTGGGAAGGTCGCAGCAACCGTCCTTCTAGCCGTCAATCGTCCCCTCAGATCTCGTTCTCGACCCAATTGTCTCCGCTGGAGTGGTCCCGTCAGACCCGTCCGAGCCGTCCAGGATCATCCGGGACTGGGACTGGTCTGGAGATCCATCCCATTGTCTATTGCTCCGTCCATCCTTCGGGGGACAGGCCGGTTCTAGACTGTCCCGTTCCGTCATCGTCGAGTCCTTGCGATAATCATCCCTCGACCTCGGAACACCTGCAATCCACCAGCCTTCAGTTCACCAACTTTTTTTCAACAACCCTTCTCGGGGGGAGCGTGCTCGGCTGCTTCCCGACGAGAAGGCGACGTCGACCCTGCCTGGCCCATCCGAGCTTAGCATTCTCCCTTGTGCCTCCCGCACCTCACCTCCCCTCCCCTCCCATCATGGTCCGACTACAGCTCCCCCAACGCTTCGGCTCCCGCTTAGCTGCTGGAAGTAATGCTTCGACTCCCGGCCAGAGTAGAAGCTCTAGTCCAATGAGGACTCCTGATTTTAAGCCCTTGTTGCTCAGGATATCTGTCATAAAGGTGAGAATGCTCCCATATGAACTTAGGAGAATAACCCCCTCCCCCTCTTTCCTCAAGTTCTCTCTCTCTTTTTTTTTTTTTTTTTTTTTTTTTTTTTTCACGCGCACACATGCCCTCGTTACAGGAACTAACTACAGTCTTGCAATTGCTAGGGTCGAAATCTTGCGGCTAAAGATCGGAGCGGTACCAGTGATCCAGTATGCTTTTCACCATAGCGCCTATCCCTGACCAGTCCTTCCTCTCAATCCTTCCAGAGCTGATAGTAATTGCTCCCCTTCAGTATCTAGTCATCACGTTCGGAGATGCGCGACAATCAACTCCCACAATACCCAAGACGCTGAACCCGGAATGGAATGTTACCTTCGATATGCCGGTCATCGGAGTACCCTTGTTGGAGTGCGTTTGCTGGGATCATGATAAATTTCGTAAGGACTATATGGGCGAGTTTGACATTCCCCTGGAAGATGTATTTGCGGACGGTGAAGTCAAACAGCAGGTAGGTGTTTCCTGTTGGACTCCCTAGCCTCTGCCTGAGAATCGCTGCTGAGAATCTTGGCTCCAGCCGAAATGGTATACACTGTCGTCCAAACGGAAAGGTACCAAGAAAAAGGATAACACGGTCTCGGGGGAGATCCTTCTACAGTTTTCACTGTCCGATTCATCCAACCCTGCGGCATCCCCAAAGGAAATCTACCAGAAATTTAAGATTCAGGTTTCCTCCGGTGACGACGACGAATACTTCCCAGCCCACGATTTAGATGATGGTGATGGCGACGAGGAAGTTTCCGAGGAAGCAGAAGACCTTAGCAAGCCAGAAGTAGTAGAAAGACGGAGAAGGCGACTTCGCCTTGCTCGTCTCAAACGCAAGTCCCTGGCAGCCAGGGCTTACCAATTCTCGGGTTCTGGAACCGGAGTACAGGGAATTGTGTTCATGGAAATCATCAAGGTTACGGATCTCCCTCCCGAGAAAAATGGTATGAAAGCTTCATCGGCAACTATCTGGGCGGCCATAATCTCCTTTGGCTAACCGACAAACAGTGACTCGTACGTCGTTTGACATGGACCCATTTGTTGTGACTTCACTGGGAAGAAAGACTCTACGGACCCCTGTAGTTCGCCACAATTTGAATCCGATATACAACGAGAAGATGGTTTTTCAGGTCATGAAGCATGAACAATCGTACACCATCAGCTTTACGGTCATGGATAGAGACAAGTTCTCCGGCAACGATTTCGTTGCCTCGGCCGGTTTTCCTCTGCAGACTCTGATCCAGGCTGCACCCGAAGCAGATCCGGAGACTGGCTTGTATCGATTCCCAGAGTTCTCCTCATCTCCCAGCCTGCCTCCTACCAAACCAAGCAGGCTAGGCATGAGCCGGACTCCATCATCCACCAGTTTGACTAAGGTGTCCAGGCCTATATTAAGGCCCAAACGCTCTTCCGCCTCAATATCAGGCCAGTCCCAGCAGCAACAAGAGCCGCAGATAACAGTTCACCCGTCGAGTGTCCCGGAAGGAGTAACTTGTGATACCCCTTCTGTCACCAGTTCCAGTAATTGCGCCATGGATGCGGATGGCTTTAAAATATACGTAATACCACTTTCCTTGAGAAACAAGGAGCGATGGGAAGATAAACATCTCCCCGAACTCTACATCAAGGCTAAATATGTGCCGTATCGTGCTCTAAGACAGCATTTCTGGAGATTAATGCTCAAGCAATACGATGCCGATGACAGTGGCCGCATCGATAAGGTCGAAATGACAACGATGCTTGATACCCTTGGTTCGACATTGAAGGAGTCGACCATTGATGGGTTTTTCACTAGATTCAGCGCTGAGAATGAGCCCAGTGAGACGATGGATCTGACCTTCGATCAGGCGGTGATGTGTCTCGAGGACACATTACAGGCGTTGCAGAAAAGCGCCGGAGCCGTCCCCAGCGCTCTCTCAACTGGAAGCTCGGATCAATCGAGCAGTGATGAGCTCACCGTGGAGACTAGTGAATCCGTGCCGTCGAATACCCAACCCGATACCACGGCTGTGCCGACGCTACCTACTGAAGAACAGCCCAGTCCCACGGGCGAAGATCTTTGTCCGGATGATCTGGGCGATGACATGGATGAGGAGCATGTCGTCGAGATTCGAGAATGCCCGCTATGCCACCAGCCGAGACTGTCAAAGCGGTCGGACGCGGATATCATCACACACATCGCGACGTGTGCCAGTCAGGACTGGCGGCAGGTTGACAATCTCGTGATGGGTGGCTTCGTCACGTCTAGTCAGGCGCAGAGGAAGTGGTACACCAAAGTCATCACGAAGATTTCATATGGTGGATATAAGCTGGGAGCTAATTCTGCAAACATTCTCGTTCAGGATCGAATTACCGGACAGATCAATGAGGAGCGCATGAGCGTCTACGTCCGTCTGGGCATTCGGCTATTATATAAAGGTCTCAAGAGCAGGGATATGGAGAAGAAGCGAAGTAATATTTTCCATTCCATTCTACATTTTCTGTAACGAACTCTATAGATTTTGAAATACTGACTTGAGCATGACAGTCCGCAAGATACTCAAATCGATGAGTATCAAGCAAGGCAAGAAGTATGACGATCCGGCTTCCGCAAGCCAGATTCGGGACTTCATCAACTTCCACTTGCTTGACATGTCAGAAGTTTTGTTACCCGTAGACGAATTCAAAACCTTCAACGAGTTCTTTTACCGGGCGTTGAAGCCCGGTTCTCGACCTTGTTCAGCCCCTGATAACCCCAAGATTGTCGTATCTCCTGCCGACTGTCGCGCTGTTGTTTTCGATCGTATCGATGACGCAACCAGGATTTGGGTCAAGGGCAGGGAATTCTCCATTGAAAGACTGCTTGGAAATGCCTATCCGGAAGACGTCACGCGTTACAAGAGCGGAGCGCTGGGGGTTTTCCGACTGGCCCCTCAGGACTACCATCGTTTCCACATCCCAGTGGACGGGGTCTTGGGAACACCCAAGACTATCGAAGGCGAGTACTACACTGTGAACCCCATGGCTATCCGCTCTGCGCTAGACGTGTACGGCGAGAACGTGAGGGTTCTGGTGCCGATCGATTCCGTTGCCCACGGTCGGGTTATGGTCGTCTGTGTTGGGGCAATGATGGTTGGAAGTACAGTAATCACCCGGCAACCCGGAGAGAAGGTGTCTCGGGGTGAAGAGCTTGGGTACTTTAAATTTGGTGGAAGTACTATTCTACTTCTGTTCGAGGAAGGAGTGGTGAATTTTGACCAGGACCTGGTGAATAATTCAAACGGCCCTCTCGAGACTTTGGTAGGATTACCCATGCATACTGGCGTCACACCCCATTTTGGAGCTCACCTGTTTTTGCTGACATGAATTTGGTTTTCTCTTCAGATCCGAGTAGGCATGTCGGTGGGCCACAGCCCCGATGTACCGCAGTTTGAGCCCGACATGCCCAAGAAGACCGAAGAAGTCTCGATGGAGGAAATGCAACATGCTAAGCGAAAGATCGAGGGCAGTCTTGCGCCTCCGGCCGAAGCGTCTCCGGCCGAACAGCTTTGAGCAGGCTTATGGCATTACTTTACTTTCCTCTATTCCCTCATGGTTTGGGCAGGAGAAATCAATTCAGTTGTTTTTATCACAGCATTTTCTTAGCATCATCATACTCCTGGGTATTGCATTGATGAGGAGCGACTATTGGACATTGTATCATCATATGTACATAGTTATTAGTAGATAGTAAGACCATCTTGTGCAAAGAGAGAGTGTGTCTATGACCGAATCCGTTTGGGCTAGTCCCGAACCGGCCTAGCGCCATCCGTCTCCACGCGCCAAACCAAAACAACCGCGTGCAGAGAAACACTCACTCGATAACCAGAACGACATGTCTTGTCCCCCCAGCCTCGTCTTGCGCTCCCTGCAGGGAAGAGAAACAGGCGGAATATAAGGCTCCATCTCAGAAATTGCTTCCCGCACGAACAACACCCGATCGATGCAGTCGTTGATTTTGCGCGACCCGGATTAATTGAATAATAGGTCCGGGACTATCAAAGCCCGACAGACAACACGTATGTACGACCGCGCCGCCCACCCCTTTGCATTCGATACCGATTAAACGACACATACTTGCATATTTCGCATATTTCAAGCTTGAGATAGTTGACGTACCACCCGTTCAAGGAGTCCAGACATCCACGATATACCGTCCTCTTCATCTTCGACAACCGACGCCGACTCTTAACTCCTCGTTTTGCGCGCTCTGAAGCCTCCCGCCAGCTCATAATACGTCCCCGTCGCTTGGCTCTCTTGACATGACCCTCACTGTTGTGGCGACTTCCAGGATCGAAACCGAGACGAAGCATCGCTATCCTCTCAGGCCGATTGATATGGCCGCGTCCAAGATGCAGGCGCGTGCGGGCGTGCCGGGGCCAGCCGATACATCTGGTGCCAGTGTGGGGAGGGGGAGACGGACGCGATTGAGTATCAATAATCATGTGATTGATGAAGGTGATCGTCAGCATGTGAATGGGGGGGAGAAGAAGAAGAAGCGGAAAGCAGGTGAGTTGTGTGCATGCATTGGGCCTTTTTAAAAAAAAAATTTAAATACATGAGTAAATAAAATGGGTTGAGCCGCTTACTGATCCCCTTCCCGTGTGGAAATGCAGGATCTTTTCATGAGGATGTTGGGGGTTTCCAGTTTACGCGTATTGCGACCAAGAAGCCGCGACCGTCGGTAGATGCTATTTCTGAAGTTCAGGGGGATGCAGATTCGGCTACAGCTACAGCTACGGTGCCTGAAAATACAGCTCTGCAGCAGCAGAAGAAGTCGCCGAGGAGGGGTAGGCCGCCAAAAAAACGCGCGGAGACGAACGTGGGTACGATGAATAAAGGTGCAGCCGTGGAGACGGAAGCGACGACAACAATGGCCATGTCTACAACTGAAATAACCGGGAGGAGAATGCGACAGAGTTCAAATATGGCATCATCATCAACAGCGGCGGCGGCTGTGCCTGAAACACGGCCTGAACGGGGGAGTCCACTACGGTCAACGCGACCAGCCACGCAAAAACACGAGCATTCACCTCCGCCGGCGGATCTTCCACCGGTAGAAAAAAAGCGCAAGAAAGGTCGGCCGGCCAAGGCTAAAGCTGGAGGGGTACAAGAAAAGGCAGAAGAAAGGAATGGATTTCGGTCGCCTGATGTGCAGACGATTGGTACATCGAAGATTGCGCTGCCGATGGCCGATACTCCTGTTATACAGCGGAATAAGGAGATGCGAGAGGGAAAGTCGGGAAAGGCCCCAAAGAGGCGAAGTAGTTTAGGGATGAGAGGGAGACGGGCGAGTTCTCTGATTGATTCGGGCGTCTCGAACGGTGAGTAGGGATCAATTCTCTCTGTGTCTTATTATATATATTATTATTATGTGGTATTAACGTGTTGGTATCTTTTTTTCAGCCTTACCTCATAAGGAAGTGGATACGGCGGATTTCTACAAACACATTGCAAGTGATGGTTTATCGGAGCCGCGGAGAATGCGACAACTTCTGATCTGGTGCGCCACGCGAGCATTGGGGGAGAAACCTTCTGGGTCACGATCAGAGGATGAAAGCGCTCGATTAGCAGGTTTGTTGATTGATCCGGCAATTATTGTGCACGGATTTTCATGCTGACTTTCACCATAGCGCGCGTGATTCAAGAGGAACTACTCAAGGACTTTGCAAATCATTCAGAGCTCTCCGACTGGTTTGGGCGAGAAGATGCGAATCCGCCGTCCGTGATCGTGAGGAAACCGAATCCGAAGAATGTACAGAATGCAGAGAAGATCAAGGAATTAGAGGAACAGATACAACGGTATGTCATGGAATCCAAGGCAACGGGATATCAAACTGACAGTTTTCCTTGTGGAATGAAGATTACAAAGAGAGAGACATGCTCTGAACGCTCTCCTCAAACAACCGTCCATCCCACGCATCAAATCTCTGCCATCAAAACGAGCAGCGCCATCAGAAGCTCCATTGAGCGATCAAACATCACAACCTAAACCGATCTCGCCAGAACCCCAGTCCATCGACAAGTCGCTCCTAGACCCATCACAGCAAGCCATTCTCGAATTTCTAGACCCCTCGAAAACCTCCCCTCAACCTGAACAGTCGATGAAACAAGAACACAAACAAGAAGAACAGGAAAACGCTCCCTCTTCAACAACAACAACCCATCACCATATCCCGCCACTAATCCCCTCAGAAATCTCCTCACGTCTCTCCCATATCCGAACACACCTAACACCAACAATCGACTCTTTTGCCGCCGGGATCCACGACGTAGAGCTCTACCGTTCCACAGCAGATAAAGTATCTTCTCGAGTCCTCCGTATCTGCTCCCAGCGCCTGGAGGAGCGTGATGCGCGGAATGCCCTGCGCAGGCTCACTATCTCCAGTGACCAAGATACTGAACAAGGGGGTACAGCCAAATCCATGCAGCCTGGGCAAGTGCCAAGGGAAGACCTTGGGATTATTCTGAGTGCATTGAGTCGTATTGAGCGATGATAGGGATGTTGTTTATAGCGTCGTGTGCACACATATAGTTTAAGTCTGCAATTGATGCCTTTCTCTTAAAGTTTTAGCGCTCTTGCTCATTGGAATCTGAGCGGCATAACTTGGTATGACTCTGTCTAACCCAGCAATTCCAATTAGGGCGTGGGCAAAGACTACAATAATAAATCAACAACATAATATGATGTACAAAGCAACTAGGAATAGACACTCACCCAGCAAGCTACGCCTTATTCAAAACACCGAACACCCACTCCGACACCATCTCCGGCTACTAACAAACGGACAATGACCAGCCCGGATAGTCGTCACATCAATCATCCGTCCACTCTCCCTCTCCATGGCGATGGACGTCTTCTGTAACCTAACCGGGATGCACAGGTCATTTTCACATAAAAAATAAGACACGGAAATACCCTGTACCTGGCATAAGACAGTGCACTGGGGGAGTTTCCTTGCCCAGTACTCGCCTTGTTCGCGTGGTGGGATGTCGGTGTGGTAGAGCCAGAGCTCATCCGAATCAAATAATACATTCACATCCGCCACCCCAACCGGCAACATAACACAATTCATATACGCCAACCGTACAATCCCACCTATTTTCCCCTGTGCTGCTCTCTCGCTCTTGCTTAATCCCTTTGTGTACTGGATGCTATTTATGGATCACCGAGTACGAGGGTTGGAATGGATGGATCTAGGTATTTTAGGTATGGTCCAGTTGCTACTGCTGATATTATGGTCATCTATATATTGAGTAGTCTGTATCTATAAAACTATGCAGACTACAAATCGATAATAACATCACACTCCTCTACAGATCCCAACCCGAAAGCTTTCCTCCCCCCACACCAACTGCCCTCGAGAGCCTGCCGCGCGAACACCCGCAGGGCGTCTTCATAGTCGTTCACCAACGCAGAAATCTCGTCGATACCAATGCTGCTATTCACGTTCAAACGAGCATCAGAATCAGCCTTAACGGAGCAATCGAGCTTAGCCCAAAGCTCAGCTACCCGACGAGCTAGATCTTCTGCGTCTCGCAGGGAGGTATTCACACCCATCCCCCCGGTAGGAGGCATGACGTGAACCGCATCACCCAGGAGTGTCACGCGGGCCGAAGGAGGCGAAGGCTCCCAATCTGGGAGATCGGGTTTCACGGATGAAATCCGCAGCGTTGATGTTTGGGTCGTGCTTTGTGCCTCGAACAACACGCGTAGGGATGGGTGCCATTTCTCCGTCAGCGTCAGGGAGAGGGCTACGGATTGTTCGTGGTTAAGGCGTAGTGTCTCCCCGTCCCGGAGGGGGATGGAAGAGCGGTTTGTCGCGAGGACCCAGTATATGTAGTCCTGGGGAATATGGACGTGGGTCTGCGCTTGCGCGCGTGCTGTCGGAAGGAATCTGATGGGTTCGAGTAGAAGTGTCTTTGGTGCTATTTGGTCGTTTTCAAACACGAGTGACATTCCACGGTGGAGTTCCTGGGGAAGTTGCCTCTCGACTTGTTCGGATAGAACAGTCTTGCCGTATATGATGCGTATTCCTGTGTCGAGGATGGGGTAATCAGGGAGACGCTGCTTTCGGACGCGAGAGCGCAAACCATCCGCCCCGATAAGCAGGGCGCCCTCTTCGACTGTGCCATCGGTGAAATATGCTCGGACTCGACCAGGATCCGCTTCGTAGTGGGTGAATTGTTTCCCGAAGAAAACCCGTCCCTGGAGTCCTGTTAGGAGGACATCGCGGAAGACAGTCCGGTCGACGGTGAGAGGCTCCATTCTTCCTTGGAAAGATGGAGGGCCGCCGCCTAGCATCGACACTCCTAGTGGAATTGCTGTCACGGCATCGAGTCGGCCAGATGGGGAGGACGAGTGGAACTCGGCGCAGGTCTCCTTGAGGAGATCCCACACTGCTGGAGTAAGGGAGTACTGCAATGCGCGGATACCTTCTTCGCCAATACGGAGTCGATACCCCTGCGCACGGAAGTCATGTTTCGCGTCCTTCTCAAACACTTTGAAAGGGATATTGTGTTTCTGGAGGGCATGGGCAAGGCAAAGACCACCCAGCCCGGCGCCAATGATCAAAACCGTCGCCATAAGATGTTTGTAGCTGAAGAAATGATGTTGGAGAGCATGAGAAGATGTGAAAGTGATCGAGGAGATGCAGTAACTTATAGGCAGCCATCTCTGTAGACCTGACTGGGTTGAATCGGTCATCGGTCGTAGCAACACCGACGCTGCACATCACGAAAACAGCGGGCGAGATATGGAAATAGTTAGATCGTTTCAGATTCCTAACTGCTGCTTGAGAAAATGAGCATGGGGGACAGCTCCTCCGTGCTCCGTTCTTCAGCATGTAAGCACAGGTTGCTTCAGGTAACTATGTTCTCTTCTCAAGCTCACGCTCTGGTCACAAGTTATAAGTTCAACAATTGTTCGATCTTCATGAATATAGGCCTACCTACTCTATTGCTATAATGAAGTTGTGGAGATAGAAATCCAGGGTGGGATAGTAATAGCATTGCTATCCTACACATCTTGATTACTTGCTATCGATGCTAAACGTTGTAAAGGAGGGACAGTGGATGATATTCAGATAGCTTGCGTTACAATTATCCATTTCAACCTGAGCGAGAAAGATTAAAGGAATGTCAGTCCCTGTAGACTAGAATAGTAAAAAAGTTTCACAGAAAATAAAATAGTAGAAGAGCAAGCTCTCCCACACCAAATTTCGATCGCATCCGCATTAAGTCCTCAATCAACATCATGACATTCACATTACATTATCATAGTCTTACGCTTTTCAGCGCTCGACAAGACAAGCATGGGAGTCTTCCGCCTTTCCGAACCGTGGCCCACCGTCCTCTGGCCTGCGACGACAGCAGCTGTGGAAGGCATCACCCCCGTAGGAAAAGTGACACGATCCAGGCTAAGCTCGGAAAACTTCGACCCAATAAACGCACCATCATCGCTAGCCGGGGTCCCTGACCTGTATGTGTCCAGGGAGTTCCGCTCCCGAGAAGATTTCTCCTTCCTCTCGGATCCGATTGCGCCATTGGCGGCAGCACGAAGACTGCCGAGGCTTGGCTTGCTCGAGAGACTACCGCTGCGTGCAGTAGCATCGTCGTCAGAAAAGGCAAATTCTTTTTCACTCGCCGGAGTGTTCGTGCCTCCGCTGCTGTGATGTCCGAAGCTCCGAGATTCCCCACGACGTTCGATTCCAGCACGGACAAGGCTGTGGACCGCACGGCGGCGCTGACGGGTTGCAAAGTTCTTGCTTCCTTCGAACCTAGACGTGGGCTTGGCGATAAGATCCTCGAGGGATGGTGGCCCACGAGGCTGGCGAACAGGATGTTCTCCAGCCCGGCCTTGGCCGGGTCCAAACATGCCAGTCATTGGGGTTGGTGGCAATGCAGCAGACCTAGGGGCACTACTAATCGCGCTGTTGTTTGCCTTGGACGGATCAATGGTGGGTTTGTTGAGGCATGGCATGAAGGATGAGCTCTTTCTATGGCCTCTACGGAACGCGTTAGCCGACGGTGGCGGCAAAGGAGCGACGTCGTGGGGCGGCGAAGGACTGGAACTAGGAGGGGACACCGGCTGCGAAACATGAACTGGAGACTGAGCCAATTCCGGTGGTGGAGAGACCTCGGCTCGGAAAGTTGGGACCTGCGATGGCTGAATTTCCTCTTGAATTGCCAGGGGAGACGAGCTTCCTTGCTCAGCAGTGTTGTCAAAGATGTAATTCTGCTGACCAGTCAGAGGGTTGTATACTAAGTAGAGGCCAGGCTGTCCGAGAACCGGCTGAACGACTGGCTGCACCCCTTGCTGAAGTTGCTGTTGGTAGAAGCTCATAGAAGGAACGGAAGGAGAGGCGAACTGCTGTCCCAGAGGCGTTCCCAAGCCCAGACCCTGGAACTGCTGTGCAGCTGCAGTTACGTTGATCAGCTGCTGCTGAAGACGTTGTTGCTGAGCAGCCAAGAACAGGTTAGTCGACATCAGTTCGGCGTATAGTGTGTCATCCATGGGCATGTCGCCACCAAAATCAATCGACGGAGGTGCAAGGACCTGCTCCGGAAGAGTGTACATTGGGTGACGGCCCGGGTTCATACCCGAATTCATCCCCTGGTTCATAGCGAATGAATGCTGGGGGAATCCAGCTCCCGTGGCAGTCTGCGGCACACGTTCGCCAGCACGGTTAGGAGGGCTTGCATATCTGCTGCCTTCAAGACCAACGTGCTGCTGGCGGTGCGTAGCTGAAGGCACTGTAGCCGACCTAGGAGCAGTTCGGAGACCAGCTAGAAGATGAGAACGGCTGGTGCGTGGTGTTGGAACAGCATCGGAATGCTGGGAGCCGTCGAGGGCGGAAAGATGAGCGGGGGAGACGCTCAAGCGTTTAATATGGGCACCTTTTCCCCGGGAAGCAAAGCCGGCAGTTGGAACACCAAGAGTGCCCCCATTGAAAGAAGAATTGTAAGTCATCTGAGTAAGACCGCCAGCGTCCATACTCGGATGTTTTGTTAGGTGGTACTAGAATATGTGCAATAGCCTTCGATAAAAGTAGCTTCTGAAAATTCCACCAACAACACTCGACAGGCGGTTTCCACGCTCTGGAAGTAACGATGTGATCAACCGCAGATATTGTCAGGGATTAGAAGAATTAAGATGTGTGTAGGCAAAGGATGAAGCTCCAGATATATCCAAGAATAGATGAATATCCAAAGAGTGGAAGACGAGCTATTCACTAAAGTCCCAACATCGTCAGCCAGGGCTAAAGCCATCAGTGTCGAAGGTCCAAGGGAAGAAACCCACCTGAGTAGACAATAGAGCGTGACAAAACAGCAAGTGGAAGTAGCCGGAAATAACGGGCGTGAAAGAAAATAACGACAGAGCAATAGGGAAATTAACAAAATATACAGCGAATAGATGGCCACACGGACTGCGAGCTGCCCCAGGAGACCAGGTGGGGAAAAAAAAAGAAGCCAGGGATGGCCGACGCGACCGGACGTCAAGAAAGTGAGAAGAGGCTGAAGAAGAATGAGCCAGTGGGAGATGCTCTGCAACAATCCCACCAGAACGATGTTCGATTCGACAGTATTAGACGAGGACCGAGGTTGGTCTAGAGGCAAAAGGATATAACAAAGTACGGAGCAGTCCGCAGTTGATGGATCAACGATGTATCGAGAGGCAGACAGGTGAACCTTCGATGATGAGCAGAGACCAACCGTCTGCAGGAAGACGAAACAGACGTCTCGAGTTGTCGATCAGAAACGAGCCGGGATGATGCGCTTTTTTAAAAGCTCAGGGGAGGGGGCTTGGGAGGTGGGATATCCTTTTCCGATGCTTCCTTTATTTTTTAAATTTTTATTTTGAAATTTTCTAAAAGAGAATAAAACTTTTCCCGTTAAAAAAAAAGGACAACTGCAAAGAATGAAGGAATGCACAGAGAGAGAGGTTGAGGGAACGGAGAACCGAAGAGATGGAAAGGTGGAAAAGGAAGTTGACGGAGAGGAAGGAAGAAAGACGAGGCCAAATAAAACACACTAAGCCCGTCTTGGGCGACGGCTGCTTGGCGCGCGCTAGTAGACGCACCACCAGTTGCTGACTAAGTCGTCTTCGGGCCATCCGCCCTGTCGTCTGCTCGCGCTGTCTCGGTGCAGGCGTTTCATGAATATTAATAATTCAGCCCGCGAACCGCAAGCTCGGATGTCACAAGGTGATGTAAGCCATCCCTCTGCGCGCGGCATCAGTGCCTAAGGTGCACAGGCGGGGTCGACGTAAAATGAGGCGTCCCATTGCAGAGCGTGCAACGCGCAGAAAGTGCGTACAGCGTGGCACTTGCGACTGTCTATAGGATTTCAATGCTGTCAAGAATGCCTTCTGAGTGGTGGATTGGGGAAATTACCCGTAAGCAGATCGACTCGCCAAGCTAGTGGGCCTGGAACCTGCCCTGCATGTAGGGACATGCTATTTACACATGCATGTACTGTACTATGTACATCGGCTCATCACATCTCATTAACCCTGCGTGCTTCTCTCTATCTTTCCTCCCTGCTTGGCTGAACAAAACAACATCATCGAGGCACTCAAAAGGTAAGGGGTATCTGCTGGCAGAGTAGCACCTTCACGTGTAACGCCAGACGAGGAAATGGTCGGTGCCAATTACAAGGGACGTATGTACATAGCGGACAAGGAGACAGAACCTGATTTCCAACATGTTATGGAAATCGGATCCAGTCCTTTTGTAAAAAATAAAACGAAAAAAAAACCCGATACAAGGCCTGCGAAGATTCTTGCAAAGATTCTCGCAAAGGACCACACAAGTGAAAAGAAAATGACATAAGTAGCGACCTGGGCCAGTAGAATATGGAATGCTCAGGTGGTATAGAAATGTTTTGACGATTTCGATGATTCTTCTCTCCTCACGCGTCAACCGACACTGTTGGTCCGGAGGGTACAGCAAGGGACGTGGATTCGTTGCGCGACAGTTGCCGCTGGCGGTCTGGTTCTGGCGATTCGGCGCTGGGGCCCTTCCCATTCATTCGCTCAAATTCCAGGGTCTCTGCCAGCTCTGCAGACATGGGGTCTAGCTCTTCCTCTTTCAGACCGGTCGCCAGAGACACGAGTTTGCGATGCACATCAAACTTAGTACTGACGCCAGCGTCCGCCGTCTGTTGAATCAGGTCTTTGATGGCGGCCCGGCGGGCCTTCTGCGCTGAACATAGTTGTCGAGATAGTTGATAGATGGCGACTAGGTCATTGCTTGCCGAAGGAGGCGACCTGGGCTTGTCCGTCATTGGTGATGCCATCGACATCATACGCTCCGCAAGGTGAGCATGTTGGATTTGCTCCAGGAGGGACTCGTAACTCCTCCTCAGCTGCTCATAACGTCCAAGTTGCATCTCAACAGGCTCAGACGCAGCCTCTTTTGCTACCAAGGAACTGGTTTGTCTTTGGATATTTCGTCGATCCGACTCCAACTGCTCGTACAGAGCTTCAGGATTTGCAACATCACCGGACTCTGGCTGGTTTGCCCGCGAATTCCCGTATGTCGCTGCGAGTTTTTTGTTTGCCTCTGCCATGATCGATTCGATTTTTGATGTTAATGCAGATGTTGCGAGAGACACACTGGGGTGCTGAATGGCCAGCTGATGGTCAGAGCTGGTAGGTCGGGCCATATCACCATCTATTTGGTCATTACCTATGACAACCGAAGATGGCGGAGGTGGGATCTCCCGCTCAGGATGGTGTGCCCGTGCGAGGATGCCTGCGGCCGTTTCACCCTTTTTATTTACTAGATCTCCAGCTCGCGGGCAGTACATTAGAAGTATATTAACCAGACGAAACGCACCGTTGCGAGCTGCAACAAGTGCGGCAGTGTCCCCATTCGAGTCTTGACATGACAATAGCAAATCAATTTCCTCTTGGGAGCACGTACTACGCAAAGTTTCCAGTAACACTTCGCAATAGTACCGTGAACTCTTCCACTTTCCCTTACTCCTTGTCGTTTCCGCAATGTGATGGAAAATAGTAGCCCCGAACCAATCCCTGAAAGAGATAGTGTCGAGGAGAAGTTCCAGCAATTCCGGGAACGTCCTCTTTTCGTAGTTGTTCGTAAACAGAACAGCCCGTACCAGCGGCGTTTCCTCATGGACAGACAAAGCCTTCACATTAGCGCCTCTCGCTAGAAGGTCTCTGACAATCTCCAGGTCGCCCATAGCGCAAGCCCAGTGGAGTGCTGTATTTCCAGAGTCGTCAATAGGTCGGTCAACTTGAAAGTTTACAGGAGGTTCTGGAGGTGGAATCCTCCTTGCTTCCGGAGCATCCCCTACTGTCATGAAATAATCCAGAAGCTGATCACCATAAAGGATGTGTTCTTGCTCTCTAATCGACATCGCAGTGGCGTCGTTCATCCCACGTTTACGCTTGCGCAAGTATGTTCCATGCTGGGACATAGGCAACGCATCCTCATCTGCCATTATTGAAGATGATTCGAGTGTTGTCTGCTCAATTGATTCATCTTCATCCATAGCAGGATTCACGTCATACTGTTCAAGATGAAAGCTTGGTGGGCCCATGCTCATATGCGGCTTAACTGCATTAAATGAAGCTTCATGGCTAGCCTCCTTGCGAGTGTGAACAGCGCCCCTAGAGGCTCTCGGTCTTGAAGAGGTGGAATGCTTCGGCGCTGGAGGAGGACTGCGGTCGCCAGCGACATAATCGAAAATGGGGCGTAACTTGTCAATAATGTTATTGCGCTCCGCGAGCATACGGCCATCGTGAAGGGGGATCCATGTCCCTAATATTTCATTTAGCAAAAGTACGGCCCACCGCAGACTCTTCCGCATCTCTGGACCTTACCCTGGTATTTACCATAACCACCTTGCACCTTCTCGTGGACACCTTTTTGGATCTCGCGTTCTAGAATGCGTGTTCTCGCAGGCTTGTCAAACCCAGCGGCTTTGAGAATGTGCGTGGCATTTATCCAATCATCTGCCCTTCTCCGCATGATACTTTCGCCATCGATTTTGAATTCGTACACTGGAACCTGGAGAACAAGTCAGACGTACGTTACAGCCTTCAAATTGATATGATTCGCTGTTCTGAGATAGAGAAGCTCATCGGACGAATACAATTGGAATAATACCCACATTACTATACGTAGCGGAGTAAATTCTGGGATCAGTAATGCCCGCCATAATGCGGTTGTCCGTCGGGCACCTATGTCGACTAGGTTTCCGAAGCACGAGGGAATTGGACGCGGTTCAAATGTAAGGCTTAAAAACATCAACTACACAGAGCAGCTGCAAGACATGGTAGTCAATGTGAAGCAGAAGGTGATGACAGGCAAGAGGTCAGCCACTCGTGGCTCGTTCAGCAGTATGTCCGCTGTACGCTGTATGTCTGGCAACGCGCAAGGTTGACGAGAGACGCGCCAGGGAGAAGACCGCGTAAAGTGCACAAGTAGCGCTAGTCCCTATCTGGAAATACGATCACGTGGTGTCAGGTGATCATATCGGAAGGAAGGAAACAAGTTCAAGAGCCGCCAGGACGCTGTCTGTTGCCCATCCATCCCCCAATTGTCGCACCGCACAGCATCTCGAAGCAATATGACAGTGGCTGAGTCTATTAAAAGTGCCGTTGGCGCTACAGGCAGTACCCGTATGTGTTCTTCCGCACTGGCAACCAGCAACCGGGACTGAGACATGAGTTGAGCTTGATCGATTGTTGACCTCTACCTATATAGCTGCCACTAGACAGGAAATTTCCGATGCTCGTCTCCCGCTCGCATACCGAGATTCTTGCGCACACCTCCTGATCCCGTTGAATCGGTGCCGTTACCAAGAGTACTACCTTCCCTGGAAGTGCGAGGTACGATCTTGATGGTCGAAATCCAAACGGAGCCATTGTAATTGGCTTGTCCCCTATGGGAGTTACATATGTTAACCCACTCTTTTTGCTACTCTAGGACGAGAGGCATAGCTACGAGAAGTGCCAATACGAGGAATTCAAGAAGCGGGTTGCCAAGATGGATGAACTCCGAGCTGCAAAGGGCGGTGCTCGAAGCAACTAAATGATTGCGGATCATGAAACCATCGGCGGCGAGGATTCAAGACAGACAAGTGCGACAGGTTATGTACATAAGAACTGCGAGACTGCGTGTTCATGAAGACGATATGGCATTGGGATTCTCTTGGAGGCGTCGCCTGCCAGGAACCATTTCCATATTGAAACCCTGACCCGTTCAATGCCAGTCTTCTGTCCATAGCAGTATTCTGGCGGCCCAGCGTTTTTCTCTTGCTCCCCTTGTTCGGATATAACGTGTTGCTTCAGAAGGACTGGCCGACTTCGGTCTGAAGATACGAAATATGTATTAGACACACGCAGGCCGTCACTATAGTGTGGGGTTCTTACCAACAGCATGAAGTGGATTTGTAAGCAGATGGACTTCTTTTCCCGATGTTGATTTTCCTTGGGATGCGGAAGGCACTCCGTACGGCCCATTAATTATTATTCTTTTCTATTATTAATCGTCAAGGCTGCTCTTGTCAGAATATCATGATGCGACAAGCGGTCCGCAAATAGCATGAGTTAACGAGGCTGCTAGTGAAGCCAGCCAATGAGTACCAGACGCCGGACGTTGTAGATGCACTGCAGGCACGGCGAAACATACAACCAGCCTGCGTGGGAGGATTGCGTGCTCATAGTACTTTCGCGAGTAGAAATGCCTGATCCCATTTCAAGCGCGAACTGCGTCTTAAGTTCCATGATAATTGTATGGAATGCTCGATATGTTTTCTGCGAAGGAATGCCCCGCAGATGCTCTTCACGAACCCCACTTACAGACGTCGATAAACTCGACAAAGGGACATCCCGAACCGGAAAAAAAGAAATATAAAAAGAAAAAAAAATTATACCATAATCAGCTCCGAAATGTGGATGAGATCTATATAAAGGGCGGCCATGCCTCGTCTCCTGTCCATATTGATACTACGGTCCCCTTCCGAGCCATATTTAGCTCGACGTCACTTGCAAGTTGCCACTGGATGTTTTTTTTCCTCTTCTTTTTACTCTGCCTTGTTCGAAGCAGATCTTCTCCAATTCCAACTCTCTCGATTCCCCTTATCTCGTGGGGTTCTCAGGTCGACTACTGAAGTTTGATGCCGGAAATCCCTGCCTCATCTCACTCTCAAACCTTCAGGGATTTCTGAAGCCAAGCGCTGACAGCACAATACCATGGGCCTCTTGTACGGAAAACCAGATCCCCTCCCTTGTTTATATCCCATCAAGCATGGCTTCTTCTTATCTACAGAGATTACTGGTGCCTAACTGCTTCCCAGAGCGCTCGGAACTGCATTAGATTGGCCTGAAGCCAAAAAGAGAGCCGACCAGGTGCGCAAATGGGGAATAGAGGTAATAACTTATAGTCACTCATTTGCGGTCTATTTGTAATCCAAATCTGCTCGTCCTTGTCCCAGCTGACCAGATAAAGCAATTGCTGGCGAATTGGCGCAGGGCGAAGTCAAAGGAGCGTGATGCTCTACTCTGGGGTGATGAGGTGGGTTCCCTTTTTTTTTTTTTTTTGCTTGGATCATTGAGCTAATTTATGAAATACCAATAGGTCGAATATCTAGTTGTCGCCCTTGACGATGAAGCTAAGAAGGCCCGACTATCCCTCGCACAGGCGGAAATTCTCCAATCACTTGCAGTGGATGAAGCGCTATGGAAGGCAGGAGGCGCTCATACCCAAACCCATCATGCGGGACAGTGAGTTGGATGCATATTGAACCATGGGAGAATGATAACTCCTAACTCTCTCGTAGTGAAGGTGAGAGACCGCCTCATTTTCACCCAGAATTTGGCCGTTTCATGTTGGAAGCTACGCCAGGAAGGCCCTGGGGCATTGACTTCAAAGACCTGTTGAAGGTCGAGTCGGATATGAAATGGAGGTAAGTTTGGCTGTTTCAGAAAGTAAATCATAACCCTTCTCTAAAATCATGTCCAAGGCGGGTTATTGCCAAAGCTCATATGAAACCAAATGAGTATCCCATCACCCTCACAACGTTTCCTCGTCTAGGTTTGGGGGACTACATTCAGCCGTACTATCCTCCATCCGGGCCGGCATTACGCTCTCAGTTCGTTCCCGACAAAATCGCCAATCCCCATATACGATTCCCGACTCTAGCGGCCAATATCAGGTCGAGGAGGGGACGAAAGGTTGAGATAAATGTTCCGGTATTTAAGGACACCAATACTCTCGAGCCTTTTAATGACCCAACTGTGAACTATGATCTTCACAACTGGCCTGAAGATGATGATGTCAGGAATGGTGCAGTTAAGGAAGGGCACGTCTACATGGACGCCATGGCGTTTGGGATGGGGAGTTGCTGCCTTCAGATTACATTTCAGGCTAAAAACATGACGGAAGGACGAAAGCTATACGACCAATTGAGCCCACTGGGACCGATTCTACTGGCATTGACTGCCGCAACGCCAATTTATAAAGGATTCCTCGTCGACACAGATGTCCGGTGGAACCAAATCAGCCGGGCTGTTGATGATAGGACCCGGGAAGAACTTGGTGAAGTTGTGAGTTTTTTGTAACCGCACCCTCCCTTGAATACATAACATTCTCATGCCATGATAGCCCCTCAAAGAGGACAGGTGGAGAATTCCAAAGTCCAGATACGCCTCGAACTCGACCTATATCTCCCAAGATCCCCGGCTTCGAAAGGAATACCTAGATCCGGATTTGGTGGTGGACGAAGACATCAAAAAGCGCCTAACGGACGAAGGCATGGATGATCTTCTGGCAACACACTTTGCGCATCTCTTCATTCGGGATCCCCTGGTTATCTTCTCCGAGGATTTAGACGAACTTGACTTAACGAAGGCGGACCATTTTGAAAACCTGCAGTCAACAAATTGGCAGCATATGCGTTTCAAACCCCCGCCACCCGAAAAGCCAGAGATTGGCTGGAGAGTTGAGTTTCGATCAATGGAAGTACAGATGACCGATTTCGAGAATGCCGCATTTAGTATCTTCATCGTGCTTGTAACCCGTGCCATTTTGAGTTTTGATTTGAACTTTTATATTCCCATCCCGCGAACGACGGAGAACATGGAGACGGCACACGCGCGCGATGCTATACACACGCGGAAGTTCTACTTCCGCAAGGATCCCTTCCCTCGTCCTGCCCAGAGACGCCAACATCAGTCACCGAACGGTGTTAGTACCCCGCCGCCTTCGCCTCCATCCGGACCGGTAGAACTGGAATATGGTCTGATGACAATATCGGAGATCATAAATGGGTCGACTGAAGGATTTCCTGGTCTCATCCCTCTTGTCCAGTCGTATCTGAACAGCGTTAATGTGGACGTTGAGACACGCTGCGCACTGGAACGCTACCTCGCCTTGATTCGCAAACGAGCTGACGGAACCCTGTGGACTGGATCTCGGTGGATCCGCGAATTCGTGGCGTCCCATCCAGAATACAAACATGACAGTGTGGTCTCAGAAAGAATCTGCTATGACCTTGTGAAGGCGGTTGAGGAAATGACAACCAAGGAAGGTAAAGACGGTTCCGTTGGATGGGAGCTTCTCAGGGGTAAGGAAGAATGAATCGACGAATAATACATTATTTCTCGGATATTTGACGTGGGCGCAGCGAATTTCTTTGTTTAGATGGCTGTTTTCTGTTTGTTTTCTGCGTCTTATAGCATGCTATACTGACAGGCATAGAGTCAGTGTGTTATGTCCAAATGGTTTCGCATATAAAATGGCATTCGTGAAATGTCAGACCTCACGGGATTATCCATACTCGTTCCAACTCAGATACACAAAAACTCATAGAAAAAGATAAAATGCATTCAAACCCCCCATTTTAGACCAACACCAATCTCTCTTCGTCTGTTGGCTGTCGGCATGAATCAGCTAACCCGGTTACTTTCCACTCTCCATTGATTTTATGAAGAACAAACAGCTCCACGCCGACATGGTCCACGATGCCGTTGATCTTCGCCCTAAACGGAGCCCACACGGCGGCCAGGTTCCCTTCTTCATACACCTTCACTTCTGGGTCCCAGAACCTTTCGTTGATATCGTCTTGTATGGAGGATATCCGCTCCACGAACGAGCCGATGGTGCAGAAACGAAGAGGGCTAGACGATGAAGAGGGTGGGGAGAGCGACATTCCTCCGGCACGCACGCAGAGCTTTTCGAATCCGGCTCGAGACTTTGCGCTTAACGCCGTCAGAAACCCTTTTGCAACGGCAATGATCTTGTCGACTTCGTCGGAGGGATCTGGTGGGATGGGAGTTCGGGCTCGCCATCTTAAACACATTGTTGTGAAAGCAGTGAGATTGTCTTCTTTGTGGCTTTTCCTCCCCTTTTTTTTTCTGTCTTTTTCCCCTTCCTCTTTCTTCACCTATAACAACGATGGTTAGAGGAGAACTAATTCTTAATTCTCTCTCACATGCTTAGGATGTTTCCCGGCTCCATACGGACTCAGAGAAATAGGTCAGGCAGGATCTTCAGAACAGAATGAAATAAGAACCAGGAAGGGTTGATGAGAAGAAAGAAAAAAAAAAGCACTGTATCACCTCTTAAATCTACCGTTACTCGTCCAGTGACACTACCAGTGCAATAACTGTACATGGACAACAAAAGGACCCTTTTTATCTTTTATATTTCTTCCCCAGAATCGGCGTGTTCTGGGGTTGACCTCGTCTCGATACGTCCAACGCATCAACAACAATGACGCCCATCGCAGTTACTCGTCCGCGAACAACCATGAGATCCATCATATACTCACCCGCAACATCAGCATTGGGATCAGGAGCAATAAAAGAAGAATGCAAGCTAATTGTTATCCGCGCATTCCGCGGCTTGATGTCTCATCTGCCTCGAACTCCTGACCAATTTCAACGCAACGCCAATATGCCAAAATATTCTACCTCATGACGTCTCCACATCATAAGGAACGCCAGTTCTGTTACTCAAGCCTGGTCGAGGCCTTCTGCCCTCTTGAAGCTGTTTCACAAGTATGACACAGCATCCGACGGATATGATGTTTTGCATGAAAGTTGCACTTGCATGATTCTGTTGTAATATGTGCGACATCAGCAAATAACAACAGAATAGGATTATCCAAGGCTCAAAGTTGAGGTTGCATTTTCGCAACGCGATACTCCTCATTTTTGGTCTAGGCCATGGCAAACAATGTCGTTGTATATAACTGCTATTGCTTTTATTGGATTATGCGCGGTAACACCCCTTGCAGAGAAAATCAAAATCAGAACACCCCAGGCTTTTTCCATAAGTAGACAAGTAAACGGCTGTTGGAGTAAAAACGGAAAATGTGTCGTATTGTTTTCCTTTTTTCTAAGGGAAAAGGGGGAAAAATCGTTCTCGTGTTGTGTTGTGTTCTGGCTGGCCTTGGTGATGTTTGGCGTCATGGCATTTATATATGTCGTGAATGTCGTCCGTATAAAGAGTGGATACATAGATTCATATTTCAAAAATTCATTCTTAACATCCCATTCAGTCATAGGAGTTCATTGTAACTTGTTCTTCCGCTTACTTGGTGGATTTTGGGTGGTAATAGAAATAAAGAGTCATCTAGAAAACAGGCATAACTATCATCATTTTCTACTGGGAAAGAATTATACCTGTATAAAATATTAAGTAACTAATTTATCGATCTGAAATAATAAGTATTTACATGTAATCTGGAGAGGCATCGAGGTAAGCTCTTTCTGGAGAACTGGTAGTTCATCGTATATAAGAAAAAAGGCTTCAGGCTTCACACAATACCAGCCATAAAACGTATCTAGACATTTCTCATCAAACGTCTATTACGAGGTATATAGGTTGCCAGACGGATACACGGTCGAATCATATACCTTTGTTCAGGTAGATTTCTACACGCAAGAGCAGTCAGATCCAGACAGGCATTTATAATAATAAATAAATAATATATATAGCACAGACTGGCCCCCTTCGCTGTGTACATAGGCCAAATAAACAATAAGCAAAGTAACAAGCGAACTGACACTGACTTAAGGTATATATATACATCACAGGATTGAAGTGTAATCCATACATTGAATATGCATGGTCATGCAGCGAGTGGCACTGTACTGTGAACCCTAAACCAACCCAAACTGTGTATGTACTATGCAGAATGGCATATATCACATCTACCTATCTACGGCTGTAGGTATGTAGCTCCATATGGAATATATTCACGCTGCATAAGTGCCTATCAATGAGTCTGGATGATGTTCTTTTCTTTATCTGGCCAGGCCGTGTTTTATCTGCTTCGATGGCGTTCTAGTGGTACCTTGGTACAGTATTGGGATGATTATCCCGCAGAGGTATGATGTACATGTATTTCTAACTTCTATCATGCAGGCTAAGGTTCGGGATTATCCACGGGAAAGAGACAGCGAAAAGGTGAAATGGATTCCAATGCCAATGGGAGATTAGAAGTCAAATAGAGTGGAAGGTTGGTTAGTTCTGCTGATCATCAGGGATTGATGCACGCTGTACTACGTACCCCCCGTAGAAAGTTGCCCAGTTTCGAAAGACGAAAGAGGATATTTGCCCACCTTGCCCATTCGCTTTACGCGTGAATCCGTACGCTTGTAACAGCACCTGACAGGCCGACTTGGACGTAACGGATGAGGTCCGAGTCGGGGCCGAGAATAACGACTAGCAACTAGCAACAATTAGCTGCTCTGCACAAATAGGGCCAAGAGTCCGACTTGGTTTGGTTCCTGTGCTGCGCAAACAACCAGACTAATATTCTGTGGACTTGTAGATCATGGCCATTGGTTGATGCTGGGATCAACCTGCGCGCCATTGAAAGCACACAACCTTAAAAAAAAAAGTCAATTGACAATCCCAGATATGCCTGCAATGTGACATGACACGACACGGCACAGAGTTTCCGCAGGTTCGTTCGATGGAAGCAACGGCAGAAGCTTGATCAGAATGAATTTCATCGCTGCAGGAGAGGCCTGAACGGTGGCCCCCATCAAAATCAGCGCGGACCCGCATGTATTATTTAGTGCGTCCACCGGGCGAAAAGCAGCTGGGTGCTCATTCTCGAATAGTAACGGCGCGTACCATGCACGGAGGTACACCGCATGAATATAGCGTGGAAAGCCTCAGCGTCTGGTCCATGCGGTGCCTGTGGCACGATCGCCTGTCAGAATGCCTCAATCTGAATCCATCGTTGCCAATCCATCATGGCATCTATCTACCCGTCAGCTCCGAGGGGGAATTTGGGAACTTTGCCGCCGGACCGGGTCCATATTATTTGCCAAGCACCTGTCACCGTGTCGCCGTTACGCTAGACAACGCGTCAGCCGTTCCCAGTTTCCCTTCTGGGCCCCCCACAGGAGATATTTTCATCATGCCCGGATGGAATAATGGGGATTCCTTGTGGCCAAACCCAGTGTCGTGACAGCGGGAAGTTTCGAGTCTGGTATGCAACATGGCTCAGCGGGATAGACCATACGGAGCAGCAAGAGGCGTAAATAAAGTTCTGGTGTGCTCCCGTTTTCCTGTCTGGATTCTAGAGCCTTGCTGGGTCAAAAGTCTGTCAGGACCAGAATAGCATCACGGTCAAGGAAACTCGGAAACAATGACTGTTGATCACTGCAACTTTGAAGGCTTGTTTATCCACTTGTCAACAAGGTAACCATAAAGCAACCATAGAGCAGCCAAAGTAACCATACAGTAAGCAAGGCCTGGTCCGGACGATAGACCATTGGACGCTCTGCATGATAATGATAGATAGCATGCACACAGCGCAGCCCCTTGAGCAAAACGGCGACTCGAGCCATGCTGCAGTCCAACCATGATGCAATATAAGGTGAGCTATGACAGTCTAACGGTTGTCGATCAAGACACCGGCTTAACCGGCCAACTAGAATGAACCGCCCCCTTTTTCTTCGACGCCCATGAAAGAGTTGAGTGAGTCCTGACTGACAGGAGAGACGCGCAACAATAGCGGAAAATAAAAATAAAAACAAACTGGGCGTGTTTGCCATTATTATAATTGCGCCATTAGTAAGTAAGTAGTAACCTGTGGAGATTTCTTCGACATGGCAATTGCCGTAGAGAGATACCGTGGAAGCTCGATAGCTACGGCAGTCGCCAGGGGTGTCATTTCCAATTCGCCGATCCCAAGTGAGATGTTTATGTCAATGAGGAAAATGCAGGAGATATTATTGAAATTGAAACGCTGGATATTTATTCTTCCGGCGATCGGGAATCGAAGCCCAGATGATATCCTAATATCCTTACATACTTGGCATGGGTAGACTCAAGGCTGTTCCTTTCAATTTCAGACAGCAATGGTCTCAGCGTATACGACCGGAGCAAAAACGCGGCAATGAGGATCAATAGAGTCGTAATTATTATTATTAATATTAATTCACTCCGTACATTCCGTAGTACATACATACGGTGCTCCGTACAGTCAAGGAAATGCCGCCCGTTGCGCGCAATCACATGACTGGATAAATAAGCCACAAAAGTTAACTACTAAAAAGGCTGTGGCTGGATAGACGACCCAGGTTCTCGCTATGATCGCATGCGGCAATTATATCCAGGCAAAATCCAACCGCGGGAGCCCATCTCCACTTCTATTCATGACAGTGTGGCTCGGTCCATGCTCATAGGTCTATCAAGCACCCATGATTGACGCCAAGGAGTCTCTTTCCCGATTAGGAAAGATAAACGAAAATGGGTGCCCCACTTGGGAAAATCACGATCTACGGGGCAAACTCCGTAACTCCGTACGTACTATCCCTGTTTAGATATCGGAAGGGAGTTACGGAATACCACCTACCTAGGTACCTTCCTACACGGTATGCGATGTACCTTGTACTGTAGGAACATTAGAGTGCTGATTCGATAGGTAGGAGACCGTGATGCTTATGGAAATAAGATCGCACCTCGGAGTAGTTACGAGATACGGGCTACGGACTATTATTGCAAGAAAAAAAAAAAAACGAAAAAAAGGTAAAAAAAACTGCCAAATCATGCAACTCTCCCTATTCCATGGATTTGGGTACCGCTATCCGGACATAGTAGGTAGTATCCATTGATTTATCTCCGGGATGGCGCCGTTGCGTTCAATCGTTGCAGAAAAAAATTCAAATAAAATGTGGGACGGCACTGTTTTTGGGTGTACTGTTTTTTGATGACGCCATTCTAATTTCACTAGTTATTCGACTCCGGAAGGAGGAAAAGAGAAAAAGGGGGAAATTAAAGAATTGTGGACAAACGTGCGGGGTGCTGAAATGAAAGAGACTAAAACAGGTACGGGCTGTATCTGGCCTTATTTTAGTGTGAGAATGGGAGAGCACTATCAATGTTAGTATCGAGGACTAACAGACATGGTGAGTGCCACCAGATCTCGATGTTTATTCAATTTTATTTTATTTCATTATTTTTTATCCTTTTGAAAAAAAAAAAAAAAAAAACAAAAAAAGAAGAAGAAAAAGATAAAATACAAGTTGACAGCATGCATTGTATCATACTCCACTGGACGATAACGCGGGGTCCAGCCAGCATTAGATCCCTCGGATCTTCAGTCTGTGCTTCCCCGGTGATCCTGAAATCGATCCTCCAAATGAAATGGGCTGTGTAGATTGTAGAAGCATCGCCACGACATTCCCCGTTCAGACCCAACGTGGTCAATGTGCAAGTATAGACTCACAGAGGTGCGACGTAGCTTGTTTCGTGGATATGCAGCTACTTCTCCCGTGGTCATAAGCTAGAAGATATAGCCGGTGTCTAGATGCAGAATACTATGCTCCAGATAAATTTTATTGTTACGATCCAGTCAAACTTAAATCCAGCCATCCAAGGTAGAAGCAGACATTCTGCTGAATTTCAAGTGGACCTGGATGTCAGCGGCAGCAGTGGCAGTGGAGTAATCTCATCTCCCGTCATGATACCTCAAGTATTATTTCTTCTACACACCTTTCTCTCGAGCCTAGAGGAGTATCTAGATACTCTGGAGTAATGCATTGTTCTGCGATCAATCAAACAAATCCTGGTGGCGCCACTCATGGACCATACGCCCGAGAGAAGCGCGAAGACAGGAAAAATACAATACGGTTTCAGCCACATTCAGTATGCCTGGAGGCACTCACTGTCCTACAGTCTAGGTGCAGAGCAGATAGCAATCCATCTCATTCCCATGCAGCCAGTGGATTACCGCTCCAATGGATGCCTGCAGGATTATAACCCCGCCGCAGCACGGCCGAGCCTTTCTCATCGAATCGAACGGGCGATTCTTCCTAATTGCCGGCTGCGATCTCCCCTGTACAGTATCTGACCTCGATGCAACATGCAGCAACATGCAGCTTCGCGCAGATACTCCCGCGGCGGTAGGCCATCATGAATGGTCCGACGCCGAGGCTTATATTGGCGTATACGAAGTATTTTTTACGAGTCGGTGACTCCTGTGCTTTGAGTGGCCATGGCCGGGGTCGAGCGACAGATCTCCGATCTTATCGAGACTTGTCACGAGCATGACCTTATCTGCGGGTGGCTTTCAGCATTGCATTTAATAGTGGTGGCCTCATGCACTGCTGAAAGTGTTGAACCGAATAATGTGCAGTGCAGAATCGGCAAAGGAAGAGAGGGTCGGCCTCACACCACTTCGGCGTACGTCTGCAACGAGAATCACCCGTCACTTGCACACAATTAATAATGGCGATGGTAATTAACCTCCAGGAGTTACGGAGCGGTTATTAACGCTGGAATGGTACTCCATATTACTCCATAGTATGTACTCCATAACCATACGACGTGCCGTGCAAACTTGTCAGCGATCGCAGAAGAAGAAAAGAAAAAGGAAAAAAGGGGGGGCGTTGATCTCAGATCTCAACCCACATAGGTGATCCCGTCGCATCCGATCTCCCCCTGACAACTGCCAGCCATGTTCATAATAATAACAATAGTAATAGTAATAGCATCCATGGCCAGAGCCTCGGGACTGGTTGTTTCTAGAATCGCGGTCTTTGCGCGGGCTATGATCTCAACCATGGGCGGATGGATCATGGATCTCTCCCCACAGCACGCTAGCTAGTCGCAGCACTAGCGAGTATTTTTACGATTCAGACTCTCCACTTGCACACGGCTAAGGTTGCAGGCTCAGTGCTGATCCTGGCTGTGCACTGGACAGTGTACGTACTCGCCGTCCGTCACGGAGGCGGACTCGACTCCGTTTGTAAGGTGCGTTCCAACTTCCAGACATCTTCCAGGGAACCAATAAGAATATAACCCCAACAGCACCGTAGTTTTCAACAAGCAAGACGTTGAATGACGTACAACGTGGGACGGAAACGTCCAGCGCCGGCAGGGACCGGTACAGCCGACGTACTAACGGTGACAGTCTACGTACGTAGGGAGCAAGCAGATCTTGCTCCCAGGCCGCTTCACAAATTAATCTCCAATCTTCAAGGCAGATCCACAGTTCCCTCACAAATTAATCTCCAATCTTCAAGGCAGATCCACAGTTCCCTCCGGTTGGTGGGCGTTATTTGCAAGCGGCGTATTACTTCTTAACTTCTTGAGTTCGACACGACACCTGGCCGATCCCCTTGGACCAGTTGCGCAGGGAGTGGGCCGCTCTTATTAATCATGTTCGCTGCCCTTGTTTTATTTTTTTATTTGCTTTTTCTCCCTTCCTCGCCCGTTCTTCAGGTCTTCCATCCGCCTCCGTCCGTTGGGATCATTATTATTAATAGGATCAGTCGCCTGTGGAGATCGGATCTGTGGTTAGCCTACGGTTAATATTAAAATTTATATTATCATAATATGATTATTTCGCATATCACTGCCAGTCTTATGCCCTCTGCGTCCGGATGTAGATACCTGCTGCTAGTAGGCTATAGGAATGCTGTGACTCCGTACGTAGAATCTCCTATTCCTTCCTCTTCCTCGCAACTTTGTCCCTCCCACCTCTTCCACATTATTGCTGCCTTCTTGCTATTATTTCCGGCCAGTCCTTCACCCATCTCAGTCTCTCTCCTTTCATCGCCCCTTGTCGGGTACTAAATAAATAATACACCGTACCATCCTCATCATTACCAAGACCAAGGACACCCGCCACACGCCAGCACGCGAGGCACAGCCATCCTCCATCCCTTGCATCACCCGTGGCACCTGCTCTCCCCTCTCTTTTATCTCTTGAATCTCTCGAGTCAGAAGCATCCATTAAAAATATATATATTTTTGTTTTCTTAAAAAAAAAACAACAACAACAACAACACAAAACCCAAAAAAAAGACGTTTGAACGTTGGCCCATGAAATCTCGAGACTCGAGGCAGTTTTGACCCAAACCTACCGCAAATCTGGGATATCCGCACGCACCGCGCTCGTGGATCTTTCAACCCTGTCCGTTACTACTATTGACTGATCAAATCCGCCAAAACTTGCGGCACCACGGAACGGTCCCAATCGATCTCGCGAAATTATCGGGAATTTTCTGGGCTCTCTGTGTGTGTTTTGGAACGGCCGCAAAACAAAGTGCCTGACCCGGCGCCACTGCTCCCATCTTGTGACCGCCCAATCAGCTCCCCACGCGCTCGAGTCCTCTCCGCTGGGGTTTCTTCTCTTTACTTGAGCATCGCAGCGCCCTCTGCACTGCTTGTCTCCATTCCCGCTCTCCTTTTCTCCTTTTTGTTTTTATTCTTGTCCTCCTTGTCCGAAGCAGGACTCGACTGCGGCAAAAAAAAGGGAGTGGAGTTACCCTGCAGGGAAAGACTCCGGGTGCATTGCATCGGATTACAGAATACTTAACAAACCCTCTCTGGATTTCTTTGCCTCGTTCCACTGTCGATCCCTCTTTTCTGACTCGCCTTGTCGACCATCGTTC
Organism: Monascus ruber; assembly: GCA_002976275.1. Taxonomy (NCBI): domain Eukaryota; kingdom Fungi; phylum Ascomycota; class Eurotiomycetes; order Eurotiales; family Aspergillaceae; genus Monascus; species Monascus ruber. The sequence continues at coordinate 2,424,124 of PSNO01000001.1, read as the reverse complement.
CCAATCTTCTCACACCTTGACCTCGCGGAAATAGTTATACGGTCGCATCCGCCTTGGCAGAAACCCCCGAAACACCTACGACGCGCCGAGTTCAACCTAAGTTGGTGGATGAGGAACTGTACGCACCTCGGAACACGATTTACACGGTCAGATTGGCGTGATGGGGTCGTTGGAGGCCGAATCTAGGCTTACGTTTGTTTCCCCCTCGCCTTTCCTGCCCCTTTGCACTGCAATCAATCCCACGCGCTGACCGATTCTTCTCCTCCCGTACAGCCGTAGAGACCATCTCCCCTCTCTGAACGTCGCTTTCAAGGACGCTGCCGGCTACCCGCAGAAGAACCTCTTTACTGCGCCGGTCGCTGGAGTGCCATTAACCCCTCTGATCAGTCCGAAGTCGACAATGTACCCGGGGCAGTACCCTTATCCCACGCCAACCACAACCAGCGGCAGCGCAGGGCCTACGCAAGCAGGATATTTCTCCTTGGTGGATCATCATAGAGCGATGGATGACAAGGAGAAACAGTTGCAGACGCAACAACCGCCGAGACAGTCCTTACCTTCGATCCATGAAGCTCTCGGAAGCGAGAATACCTTGTCACTGTATCCCGGTGCTCCCACCTTCGGCCAACAGTCGCAATCTACCCACCATGCCACTCCGCCCTCCCTTTCATCCAACCTGGCCGCACGTGCAAATGGAGAAGGCCTGCCAGGACCACCAAACCCGTTTTCGGGCACCTCGTCTGCCGGTTCTTTGTTGCGGGAACCCTCCTTTTCCCAACCCGGACCACTACCAGCGGATGTCTCAAGGTCGAGTCTCACATCGGTTAGCAGTCAAGGCTCTAGGAATGCTTCGCTCAACTCTCCTACCCAAAGTGCGCGGACCGGTATAACGTCCATTGCCGGTTCCCAGACATCTGCTTACGAGTATGGTCCGCGTACATCCGCCAGCAGCGCTGCCTCTACCAGTGGCTACGGCCCGTTTTCCCAGTCTTTCTCCTTCCAGCCCCAACAGGCGCCAGCATACCCCCTGGCAAATTACGAGACTCGACCCTATGCAGGTGGGCCTTGGAAGCCGGGTGCGGCCGATCAGGCTTCACGCCCTGGAGATCTAAAAGGGGAAGTTACCGGGGTTGCAGGTCAACCTCACAGCGACTCCGCAAAGCGGCCGCTAGATGCTTACGACGTGGAGGCACCGCTTAGCGAGGTAGGTTTATCCAATCGGTGATCCCAGTTGGAGCAATGAGTGGACACTAATGAACCCTAGATCTCTGACATCAGCACGCGGACTCTCGACTTCTCACGGCATTATGCCAACAGAGTACACCAGAGTCAACGCTCCGGGTCGGTAGCAGGGGCCCTTCCTTCTCTGAATGAGATCGAGGAGATGCTGCATTTGCAGCGACGGAATCAGGAAGCATTGCTCCGCTTGCGTGCCGCTGTGGTCAATCAAGAACATGCATTGGCGGAGCAGCGCATGGCACAAACTAAGGTGCTCAAGCCAACTGGGCCTGATGACGGCCACATGATGGTATATCAGGAAGAGTACAAGGGTAGCAGTGGTGGGTTCGCTGGCCCCGAATCAAAAAAGCGGCGAGGGGTGGGTTACCTCCATATCCCTACATTCTCCCTTGTTTCACCCAATCGCTGGATTTCATGCTCTGCGGAGTAAATGCTGACAGAATCTTGCGTGTATAGAAGGCAGCGCCTCCTGGCCGTTGTCACAGTTGCAACCGAGAAGAAACCCCTGAGTGGCGGCGTGGCCCGGATGGCGCCCGAACTCTTTGCAATGCGTGCGGCCTACACTACGCCAAACTTACTCGTAAGATGGGTGCGGATAAAGCGTCTTTCTTGGTTTCGAATTTGCGGCCCAAGGAAACGATCGACACCCCGTCACCGAGGAGCCAGTAATACTGGCTTTGCTCAGATGCTCTTTATCTCAATTTTATATTTTTTTCCTAAGTCGTTTCCGTGCGGCGTTCAAAACGGCCTGGTTTAGAAGTGAAGGAGGCGTTCGATGCCTTATCGCGGTTGTTGTTGTTGTTACAAAAGAAACAAAAAAACATCCCTTTCCCCACTGGGTTCATTGTCTTCTATTTACAAAGTGCAGGGCTCTGTTGCACATTGGATTTGTCAGGGGATTTCTTTCGGTACGGACGTCCTAGGGGTCTCATTTATCTTGACCAGTCCATCTCTTGAGTTTTTTTTTTCTTGTCCTTTGGATACCCTTGCAACTTTTGAGAGACGCAGAATCGGAATAGATTCCCCAACTTGTTTGTACATGGTGACTTTCATGAGATCTTTTGTCATTTCCTATGGAACTGAACTGATGTGGAGTAAATAGGCCTTCTCAGGAGTGTTTTTCCCTCTCCCCACATTCGTTTTGTCCTCATCTTTCTTATGAATCTGATCCTTTTGTTCATGCCTTGTATTACCTTTGAAATATTGTTTGTTCCCAGTCTGTGTCTTGTTGATTTCTTACCATTTATACCCCCAATTTGTCTTTTCTTCTTGTCCCTCCCCCCCTTTTGCACACTTGTTTATATTGTTTATAAACCCTTGGCCCTCCTCATATATATGCCAGACTGCCACAGCAGATCTAAAAGGGTATATACAGATGCATCATATCGTTGTTATATACATGTGTGCGCAATGTATGTAAATGATCTGATCCCTGTTACGATACAGACATTCTTGAAGACTGTTTCTGCGTATACTTGGCCCTTAAAATGATATGTCATAATGTTTTTTAATAGTCCAGAACTCGAAGCAGGTGAGAGTGAATCTGACTGGATTTTTTTGCCCCCGATTTATTTCCAAGATGCCTGTTTTCTCAGGCACCACCGCGGAATTCATTCCAGGGATGCATGACATCGCCGGGTTTTTGCCGGTAAAGATTCTGTTCTGGCTGTGGCTTAATAATAGTCTGTAATAGAAGCACCATTATCCATATAGAGCAGCAACCAAAATATAAGGATAGCCTGTTCTCTTGCGTGCCCCCAGTAAATCCTACTTGTCGTTGCCACACCTAGACTCGAGTTGTTAAGCTTTTGCAGTGGCCCTGCTCCGTATTGCTTCTACCCAACAGCCACCTAGCGCGACCTCAAGCTGTCCCCGTGTAAGCCATGTTGGAGAGAGAGAAAGAAGAGGAGAGGGACTTGGAGGTGCAGCTGGAGCGGACCAAGTCCATCAGCACGGCCGTCCAGTCCTTCTCGCCCTTCCACGAGTTCCTCTTCGTGGCGGTTGTGTGCATGTCGCAGTTCATGACTCAGGCGGCTCTGGGAGCCTGTCTGTCGCCGCTGGACATCATCGGGGACAGCTTCCACATCACAAACCCGGGCATCCTGAGCTGGCTGATAGCCGGCTACTCGCTGACGGTGGGCACGTTCATCTTGTTCTTCGGCCGTTGCGGCGACATCTTCGGCTACCGGATTCTCACGACCGTCGGCTGGTTTTGGTTCGCCGTCTGGTCGATGGTTGCTGGTGTCAGCGTCTACTCGAACTATATTCTCTTCATCTTTGCGCGGACTCTGCAGGGCATCGGGCCCGCGATGCTGTTGCCCAACGGCTTGGCCTTGCTGGGTGCAACGTACCCGCCTGGCAAGAAGAAGTTCATGGTCTTCTCGCTGTTCGGGGCGACGGCGCCGAATGGGTCCATCATCACGGCGGTCTTTGCGGCGCTGTTCTCGCAGCTTGCCTGGTGGCCCTGGACGTGGTGGTCTATGGCTATCTGCTGTTTTATCTGTGGCGTGCTGGGCATGGTGGTCATCCCGCCGACTCCCTCGGCGGCTAAGGGGATGGGCCTGTTAGAACTCGCTCTCGAGCTGGACGTTATTGGTGCCACACTGGGTGTATCGGGGTTGGTCCTCGTCAACGTCGCGTGGAATCAAGGCCCTGTCGTAGGCTGGGAACAGCCGTACGTCTACATCCTCCTGATCATCGGCGCGGTCATCCTGGCCGCGTTCTTCGCCTACGAGATCAAATTCGCAACGCATCCACTCATCCCCTTCCACGTTCTGAACGCCAATGTCTCCTTCATCCTCACCTGCGTCGCCTGCGGCTGGGCCAGTTTTGGCATCTGGATCTACTACAACTGGCGCTTTCTCATAGTCATCCGCAAGCGCACCCCGCTTCTCGCGTCCGCCGAATTCGTGCCCCCGACTATCGTGGGCTTCATCGCCGCCTTCACGACGGGTTTCCTCATGCAGAAGGTGAAGCCGAGCTGGATCATGCTCGTCTCCATGCTGGCATTTACCATTGGCAATGTCTTCTGCGCTATCGCCCCCGTCCACCAGACCTACTGGGCGCTGACCTTTGTCACTCTGCTGGTTATTCCATGGGGCATGGATATGTCCTTCCCCGCTGCGACTGTTATCTTGTCCAATGCCGTCGGTGTCCGCCACCAGGGCATGGCGGCGTCCCTGGTCACGACCGTTGTCAATTACAGTATCTCCATCGGACTTGGCATCGCCGGTACCGTCGAGGTACATGTGAATAATGGCGGACACAATCCACACGACATCCTAAAGGGATACCGTGGGGCTCTTTACGTGGCCATCGGACTTGCTGGGCTTGGGTCCGTGTCGAGTGTTGCCTATTTGCTTAAGACCAGAGGACAGTCTGTGCAGGAGGAGGATGAAACTAGCATCGAGGCCGATTTTGAAAGGGATGCCAGAGGGGAAGGTGGTGATAAGGAAATCGAGACAAGTTCTGGTGAGAGGGATTGATGTACAGCCACGGCGTTGCATGTCATCCTGCAGAAAAGTGAAATTGGGCGTTTGCCTAGACAAAAGCAGATATACATTTATTATACCCTGTACTACATTAGATCTAACTAGAATTATATATAATTAATAATCTATGAACCTCTTCCAGGTATACTGCAGGTAGACAGTATCAATCCTATTCGAGCATCATCAGTTCCATCTCCATTATATTTTGAATAAGAGGAGAAGAGAAAAGAACATGCCACCTCTTCAATCCTTGCCCATCCCTTCTCCCCCTAGTATGAACATGAACAGTCCTACACGCGATGACACTCCGCATCCGACTCTACCTTTGCTCCTGTTCATTACTCCCAGAATCCCCAGCACCCTCCCGACAAACATGCCCCACGCCCCCTCAGACTCCACCATACCCCACAAAGACGATAAGAGCGCACTCCCCACCGCGCGTGAGAGTCGCGGTGCACGTACAATGACAGCTCCTCCAGAGATGCTTGTACTGTGTAACGCTGTATTGCTCATTTTAGATTGATAAGATAAGATGGTTAAATGACGTCACGTGCGCGGTGACGAGCCGCTTCCGGAAATTGGGCTACTCTCGTCTTACTTGGGTAGATGTACTGTTCTTCCGGTGTCTGCTCGCAATGTGATGAATACGGCTTACTGATACCAACGCCGTGGTTTTCATTGTTTTTTGTTTCTTCTTTCTACAGCTAGCATGTCGATTCTTTAATGTCGTCGACTTAAATTGTCACAAGCCATACGTTGTTCTATCGAGGCCAGGATTCCTTCTTCCCCTTCGCATCACCTAGCCAACCAACACCATGTCCTCCCTCACCCCTCTCTCCCAAATCCCAACCATCTCTCTCCTATACAAAATAAAACGCCTAGCCCCCGTGGCCAAACCCCTCACCACCCCCTCGCAGCCCCACAACGACACCATCGCCCTCATCCGCACCGACGTCACAAAGCTCCAAGTGGACTGCATCGTCAACGCAGCCAATGAATCCCTCCTAGGCGGCGGCGGCGTCGACGGCGCTATCCACCGCGCCGCGGGTCCGGAGCTGTTAGAAGAATGTCGCACCCTCAACGGCTGCAGGACCGGCGATGCGAAGATCACGGCTGCCTATAAGCTCCCCTGCAGGAGAATCATCCATACGGTCGGACCGGTGTATTATCGTGAGAAGCGGCCGGAGGCGCTTTTGCGGAGTTGCTATCGTCGCAGTCTTGAGTTGGCTGTTGAAAATGGGTTGAAGAGTATTGCATTTTCTGCTATTAGTACCGGTGTTTATGGATATCCGAGTCCGGAAGCAGCGAGGACAGTTGTGGATGAAGTGAGGAAGTTCCTCGATGAGCCGGGGCATATTGGGAAGTTGGAGAGGGTTATATTTTGTAACTTTGAGGTGAAGGACGAGGTTGCTTATGAAAAGGCCATTCCGTGAGTTTCTCTCTCTCTATCTGTGTGTGTGTGTGTCTCATACGGCAGGCATATGCTGACAACTCAATGCAGATACCACTTCCCCCCTACAACCCAAGATCTCCCGCAGTCAAGCACTGCCGACGAGTCCCAGCAAAAACCATCCGGTGAGTCCCCGCCGTCATCCGAGATTCTCGCTGCAAATCTCCCCGATCCTCCCGCCACGGACCCCTCTTCAACATTGGATGGACAATCGGTAGCTAAGAAGCTGAAGACAAATAACTCAGATGATCATGGCCCTAATCACGGCCTTGAGGAAAGCTTTGCGAGTGTCCATGGTACTGAAGCGAGAAGCGAGGATGGGTGGGAGGATGTCGACGGCTCAATTGAGAGGCTGGATGATGATCCGGTCGAAGTTGACAAGGAGCCTTCGATTGTTGATGTGCAGAGTGTACGATCCAGCAGTGTTGACGATGTGCATTCCGTGGATAATTTGCTTGAGAAGGATTGGTAGTTAATACGATGATATCTCATTTGTTTTGTTTTAATAGACCATTCTTCTAGATGACTCCAATACCACTGGAGTCAGTGGAACGAAGGTTCGCTTGATTGAAGCTGCCATAAATATTGAATTCAAGGCATTATTTTAACACCGGATCTGACAAGGGGATGTAGCTCGAGCCCTATGCGGTAATGCAAATGATGCAAACCCGGAGCAATGTGATGGATATCGGATGTCGACCGGAAAAGCTTCAAGTCTGCCATTTGAGGAAAGGAAAGAAAGCTCCTCCGCCGAGTTCAATACTCACCCTATTCTCAACAATATTATAACACTCTCTTATTCTTATGCTAAATTTCATTCCCCGCTAACCACAACGCAATTGCCGCATCCAACTATAACCACGACAATACACGATAAAACCACCAAGTAGTCACAATGCCTCAACCAAGACCCCTTCCCAAATTCCGCCAAAAACCTATAGTCCGACTACGACCACCACAGAACCCGAAACTCCCCACGCACTCCGAAGCAACCGTATCACAATCACCCTCAATCGACGAACTCACAGTCAACAAGACCCGCGCATGGTCATTCCCATGGCGACGCTCACAAGAGCCACTCTCACCACCACCACGACCCCGGATTTTCACCCGCATCTTTTCTTTCCTCCCAACCGTCCCCACACCAATTCGCAGAATCCTCCGCGTCATCCGCATCCTAGCCCCCATCGTCCCCATGGGCATCTTCTTTTCCGAGCACATCGCCCAGATAATGTGGGTGCGCGGGCCGTCAATGACACCCTACCTGAACGAGGGGTACGAGCAAACCAATACCAATAGCGATATGGTGCTTGTGAACTTGTTTCCGTTCAGTGCCGGGATTAGGTCGATGGGGAAGAAGAGGACGAGGTTGGAGAGAGGGATGATTGTTACGTTTCGGTTTGTTTACCCTTCTTATTTATTTTCAAAAAAAAAAAAAAGGCGTTCGCTGATTTCTGCTAGATCCCCGGCAAATCCCAACCATATCGCTATAAAACGTATCATAGGTCTTCCCGGGGACCGCATTATAACCAGAGAACCCTGTCTCAAGCATACGCAGATTGTCCCCTTTAATCATATCTGGGTTGAAGGGGATGCAGAGGATCCGAGCAAGTCGCTTGATAGTAATACATATGGGCCTGTGAGTGTGAATCTCATTACGGGTCGTGTTGAGGCGGTGCTGTGGCCGCGGCCAAGGTGGTTGAGGTGGACGGATTGGGAGAATGGCGCCGACGCCGACGCCGACGCCGACGACCATTATAGGGAGGAGGTGAGAAAGAGGGTTGTGAAAGAGGCTGTGAAATTGCATTCTCCAGCAATATAAAAATATTAAAAAGCTACAGGCAGGTTCCTTTGTTGTTCTTGTTTGCCTTGGGTTCGTTTTGCATTTTGTATATAAACATGTATTATAGATTATACAGACCGCATGATGTTTACCTTGCGCTTGGATCTGCCGTATTCTCAGTAAGCGATTGAAGAGAGAACACTGCAATAGTTAATGGCTTATTATGTATTATAATCCAAGTGGACTCCTAAGGTGGGACTATCCGAATCTCCCCTTGCCTGTCCTCTTGCAGTCGATCAATCTCGGCAGCGATGCTCATCACCCAGCGATCCTTTTCCACCCGACTCCGTGCCTTGAAAACCACAGTTCGTCCGTGAACGCCCAATGTTGTAACAGGCCGGACAGTCTGTTGAGTCTGTCCTTGTGCACTAGCTTCTTCTGCTCGGAAGTAGTTCTTCTGTAGGGGTCGCCAAACCACAAAGCTGATAGCCGTATCATCGTCGCGACTCGTGGAAATGTCCGATGAATGATAAATGCGTGGAAGAGCATGATGACCCGGCCGACTGCTATCGAACGTGTGCTCTCCGTACAGAAGATCAGAGTCCACGACCAGGCCTGAATAGATGTAGCAATCTCGGAGATCCAGAGTCCCCTCCAGCTGCTGGTGAACATGCGGCATGTCTACGCCTGTCCGATTTCGCAGTGCGCTCCGAAAAAAGAGCAGTTTTCCAGCGGTGAGGATTGCATTGTGTCGTTTGAAAGTTGCGCGGCGCCGAGGCTTTATATAAAGTTGACCGGATATCTTTATTTGCTGTCAACGGGGGCAAAGAGGACAGGGATGGGATGGCAAGTCTAACGTACCTTTATAGTCCGACACCCTGACAAGGCACACATATTGTGTAGGTGCGGAGACGCTTCAGCTTTCTTTACCTCCCACTTCCTAGCATGTTGTCCCATCACCGATTCCATCTCTTCATCAATACGCAAAACCTCAAGATTATGCTGCTTGACAGATTTGACCTCCATTGTATCAGCAGCGATGCGTTCTTTCCAGTATTTCACTAGACTGGTCAATCGTCCCATCCATTCTGCTTTAGTGACACTATTGTAGGCCTGCAGGCGGACCACGAGTCCATTTACTAGCAATATCTCAAAAGTATTGTCGTTCTGAAAACGCACCGTGGTACCATCATCCTGGTCTCCACGATCCTGCTGAGCATGGAATTCAACGCCCGGGCCTTCCTGAATATTGGAATCAGCAGGGGAACTACCGCGTTGCACATGCCGCACTTCCTGCACTTGGCAAAGATCGATGTATCCATCCGCCTGGGTGAGGTTGTGAATGTTCCTTTGCAGCTCAGCGTACGCTTCCTCGTCATGCCTCTTGACGTATTCTGGATTGCCGCTAGAGAGCCACTCGATTTCATTGTCCTTGATTGGAAATGGGTCGACGTCGTACGCAAGTGGTAGCGCATTCAAAATCTCCTGTGACGAGGGTATCTCCGAGTTACCGAGTGACTGGAGCCTAGGGAGCTGCGGTGGTAGGGCCTTTGGTGGTTTGCAAAATAGCAAAAAGTGGTCTTGAGTGAAGAAATACAAACGTTTAAAAAACATCATTTTCCGTCGTTGGTGTACGCCCCTCTGAGATGTAAGACGGATGAGGAAGCCCTCTATTGGCGGAGGCTCCTCATTCTTCGTGTTCCTATGCTTTACTGCTGTTGGATAATGATACCTTGGTCGTACTTCGAGGTCATGGGATGTCTGCATCGCTAATGCCCCAAACATATTTTCCTCGTTGACGCCGTATATCCATTCTAACCTGTCGTAGCGCTTCCACGCAAGACCCATCTTCTCGGTCCTGGACCAGGCCTTCAAAACATCCGCCCATTCAGCGCAATCTTCCAACATCTCCATGCAGTTCTGCAGGATTACGGTAGCTGCAAAGCGCTCAGGGGCTGATGAATGGTCTGGGACACTAACATGCTGTCTGTGTTCATCCGCAGGACGTGATCCCGTCTTTAACCGCTCAAAAGGGTTCTTGAGGACAAGAGTCACGTCAAAATCGGGGGCATAGATTCTAAGAGAAGAAGGTCGACGCCATCCTAGAACCTGACGAAGGAAAGTATACCATTCAACCGAGTGAGCGGCTGATCTTGCGCGTAAGATATAAATCCGAGTTCCATGCCTGCAGGCATGCCACATTGCGAGAGTCTTGTCAAGAGGTGAATAAAGATTCACCCTGGTATCCCTGCGGTCGAGGAGTATCTCATAATGAGGCGGCCTTGTGGAGCCAGGCCGATGTATTGCAGGGATGACATGTGTCCTATACATTTGGAGTATGAGCGACGGGTTGTCTCCAAAGCTTCTCCGACACACGACGAGATATTCCTGCCACTTGTTCACTATCCTCGCATCCATTCGCGGACTCTCATTTTCCGTATAGTCATCTGGAAGCCGTCCCTGTGCAGTCTCCTCAACTCGCACAAGCATGACCTCTGCCTTGATAATCTCACTTTCGCGCGAGATTTGCCGTCGTTGATGATGTGACATCACACTATCCTGTCTTGCTGAAATCCGAGCCTTGAGGCGCTGTCGTTTGTTAAAGAAGTTGTCGTCTAACCCGTATCGGCCAATCCTGTCAAGCAGAGGAGCCAGAATACCGTGCTGCCTATCTGAATCTTGTTCTTCACCAGACTCTTCAGCTTGTGGGTCTCGCTGTGCGAGATCCAGCGTGGAAAATGTGTTGCTCTTCTTTTTGAGCCTCGGTCTGGGGAGCAAAAGTGGCCTGCGTGAATCCGTGTCGCTCTCTGAGGTTATTGAGCCCTGGTTATTATTGTCAGGCTGCGGGAGAATCGAACTGCAATTTTGCTCTTGCCGCTTCCCGTTCGTCTCTTGACTACCCGCTCGACCTGGGGGGTCTTCTCTTGCCGTAAAGTAGACCGACTTAGTTGTCTTGCGAGCCCTTGGTGTATCCTTGGAACCACTTCCAGCAGAATCTGGGTAGGTACTAGGTCCTGCGGCAGAGGGCTGCGAAGCCTCTTCGGACTCGGTAGGCAGTTGGGATATGGTCCTTAGCGGCTCAGAAGACTGCGCTGGCTCTGCACCATCCGATACACCATCATATTGTATCCCTATACCATTATTTGCAGCAATCTCTTCATGAGATGGAATCTGTTCTGGTGCTGGAACCGGTAGTCTACCCAGATCGGATGTTCGTTTGCAGTAATTAGCGACAGGGTCAGCGGAGAAGGTGACAGTGTGAGAGGTATAGTTCCTGAACTTGAGTCGCCCTTTATACCATGATTTACGGTGATTCTGTAGCCATCCAGCAGGAATTGGCCCTATGAAGAATCGACGGCTCGTCTTGTGCAGATGCTGTGCGGAAGCATGGCGCTTTGAAAGAACCGATTAGCTTATTGGATGTAGAGACGGGGCAAGCAGAATTACCAATTTCTGATTTGTATATGACTCTGCCTCCACCCCATGATGGTGCTCATGATAAAGACCTAGTGGATCAGTCTCAGGGCTGTCGCTACCGTTCTCCTCCTGGCTCTGTTGGCTGCTCATTGCACCTTTGGAACTTCGGCAATGTCAAGGGTCAGAGTTCTGGGCGCCTGCCAACCAAAGACAATTCCTAGCGATTCAAGGAGAAGAGAGCCAGCTCATTGTCGACAACACCTGCGGGATGCCCAAGCTACCAAACAATGTAACTAGAGAGCTCTTGGAGATGAAGTTGGTGGCGATCATGACGTATCGGGTTTACCTCGTGATTTGTTGATGTTTGCATTGTTTGCATTGTTTTGGTTTATACGGTATGTTTGTTGAGTTTGGAACAGTCTATTATTGGCTTGCAGCTTGCGCGGCCTGCTACACCGCCCCCGCATTGCGAGCTCCCCCTTGTTCGATAACAACTGGCCTCCTTATCTCCCCTGGCTGTATCCCTTCTTGTCACTCTGCTCTCTTTACCCCCTCTAAAACCTTAGTTGTCCGTCAAAGAGCTTTCAAACATGTCTTCCGCAGCTGTCATTCCGCCAGGTGGCACCTGGTTTGATACTATGAAGAAGTCCTTCGCTGATGTCCCCATTGACACCGCGAATGACAATGGAATTGCTACCACCGAATTCCTTGAGGCTGCTGAGTCCTTGACAACCCTGTTCGGTATGCTGTTATTCATATGGTCCCATTGGATATTCCAGAGTCTAACATTGGATGACTGCGTAGATGTCCTTGGATCCAAGGCTTTCCTTCCAGTGAAGAGTGATCTCCTTGGTAACATTAAGGTGCGTACCTTTTCCCTCTTCCATCATTCACAGCAATCAACAGCAATCGATTCTGATAACCATAGTAGAAGCTCAACGACAGACAACTTGCTGCTCCGGCTGAGTCTGAGACCCTTCAGCAATTAGTTCTGAATGAGTTGAAAACCAAGAAGCACACCGCTACGGAGGGGTTGCTTTGGCTAGTCCGGTATGTCCAAGCACCTGATCTCTCAAGAAGCTGCAAATAACGTCTCTCCGATAATGAAAGCTAATTCTTCTTCTGCCTGGAAACTAGCGGTCTGGACTTCACTGCTCAATCCCTCCGTCATAACATTGACAACTCCTCATCTGAGCTCTCGACATCCTTCCGCGAAGCCTATGGCAGCACACTCAAACCCCACCACTCGATGTTTATCAAGCCAATTTTCAGTGCCGCCATGTCTGCAACTCCATACCGGAAGGATTTCTACGCTAAGCTGGGCACAGACCCAGCGCAGGTCAACGCTGCGCTGGAGCGAGAGGTGGCGGCGCTGGAGAAGGTGGTCACAATCCTGAAATCTTTCCAGGAGCGCAAGGAGGCAAAGTGGTAGATTAATATTATATATAGAAGAGTGACCCTTTGTGACGGATCTTCCTGTGTTAGAATTGGGTGACTGCATTATTTCCGCAGCGCAGAGCGTGCTGGTTGAACATAGATTTAGAGTGTTTGGAGTACCGTCTATCGGTAGAATTGCATATGGAAAATTTGACACGTTTCCATTATTAATCCAGTAGTGATGCGTGCCGTTGTAGGACCAGGACAATCGCCGCTTATGGTAGTGTACGCTGTAACCAACAGACAGCTAAGCTTGTCTCGAGTGTTATGAGCGTCTGATGCAAACAGGACAAACACCGTCTGTGATCAAGACGACCGGTTTCTTTATCAACACCAAGGTGTTGCTACGGAGCGCTTTGTGCAACGATTGTCGAATGCAGGCTACTGTCCTTCATACCGCAATGCAGAGAAAGGACGAATTTCTATGATCTATATTCATGATTTGATTGATGAACGTGTCTCCTATCAGGGAGTTCCATAAAGCAAGCAAACTCAACGCTGTATAGCTCAATCGGCCGGCAACATGTTCACATTCACGCCCCTTCTTGGGGCACAATCCTTATCATCAAAGGCGTCGCAGTCGATTTTGGAACTTGATGGTGGAGTTAAGATTTTGGTGGATGTTGGTTGGGACGAAACGTTTGACACGTTGGACCTGGTGCAGTTGGAGAAGTAAGCTTGTTCCCTTTGTGGTTTTTCAATGAGTATCCCATGAGTGCTAATTTTTTTATTTTCATCCTAAATAGACATATTCCGACACTGTCTCTCATCCTATTGACGCATGCGACTCCCGAACATATTGGCGCCTTCGCGCATTGCTGTAAGGTCTTTCCACTCTTTACTCAGATCCCTGTTTACGCCACGGGACCTGTCATCGCATTTGGACGCACTCTCCTTCAGGACATGTATGCTTCCGCACCGCTTGCTGCGACATTTTTGCCGAAAGCATCGATTTCAGAGCCTGGTGCGTCTACGTCCGCCGCGTCCGCTGCAGCATCTGTGGTCGGGGCAGAGGGAAGCACGGAGGGTGGAAATTCTGGGCGTATCCTACTTCAACCTCCCACAGCAGAGGAGATAGCAAGGTACTTCTCCTTGATTCACCCACTCAAGTACTCGCAACCGCACCAGCCTCTTCCCTCGCCGTTCTCGCCACCTTTGAATGGACTTACGCTCACTGCATACAACGCTGGGCATACAGTCGGAGGGACAATATGGCATATACAACATGGAATGGAGTCGATTGTGTACGCAGTCGATTGGAACCAGGCCCGCGAGAATGTGGTAGCCGGTGCCGCGTGGTTTGGCGGCTCTGGAGCCAGTGGGACGGAGGTCATAGAGCAACTGCGGAAGCCCACAGCATTGGTATGCAGTACTACGGGAGGTGACAAATTTGCACTTCCTGGGGGACGGAAAAAGCGTGATGATCTGCTTCTAGATATGATTCGGAGTAGCCTTACGAAAGGTGGCTCTGTTCTTATCCCTACAGATACAAGTGCACGCGTTCTCGAGATGGCGTACGCGCTCGAACATGCGTGGCGTGATGCGGCAGAAAATAGTGACGGCGACAACGTGCTCAAGGAGGCCGGGTTATATTTGGCCGATCGCAAGGCCAACACAACAATGAGACTAGCTAGAAGTATGCTGGAATGGATGGATGAGAATATCGTCCGTGAGTTCGAAGCAGCCGAGGGCGTGGATGCAGCTGTCACCCAGGCTCAGACTAAATCCGATACCCAGAGAAGCGGAGGAGCACAGAAGAGCCAAGCAACGAAAGCTGCCGGTCCTTTCACTTTTAAGCACCTGAAAATAGTCGAGAAGAGAAAGAGCCTCGAGAAAATATTGGCAGATCAGAAGCCCAAGGTTATTCTTGCATCTGATTCCTCCTTGGACTGGGGATTTGCGAAGGAGTCTCTTCGAGTGTTAGGGGAAGGCCCAAATAATCTATTGCTGCTTACTGAATCTCTTCACGGAGTAAAGGTTCCCGAAGATGCGCAAGTATCCAAGCGGATGACTCTTGGCCATATGATATGGCAATGGTACAAAGAGCGAAAGGATGGTGTGGCGTTGGAGAAAGCTTCGGACGGCGAGTTACTCGAGCAGGTGCATGGTGGTGGACGCGAACTTTCGTGGATGGATGTGCAACGTGCACCTCTTGACTCTGGAGAACAGTTGCTCTACCAACAGTATCTTGCTACCAAGAGGCAGCTCGACAACACAACCCAGGCCAGAGGACAGGAGGGACTCGACAATACGGCTGATGCACTCGATGATCGTTCCAGCTCAACGACGTCCGAAGATTCGGAGTCTGAGCAGCAGGGAAGAGTTCTTAATTTCTCGACTTCGCTAGCCCATTCTAATCGGAACAAACTTGGCCTTAGTGATGAGGATCTTGGCGTCAACGTTCTTCTGCGACGAAAGAATGTCCATGACTACGATGTCAGGGGAAAGAGGGGTCGTGAACGGATGTTCCCCTATGTGGCTCCCAGGAAGCGTAGGGATGAATATGGTGAATTTATTCGCCCAGAAGAGTACCTACGTGCGGAGGAACGTGAGGAGATTGAGATGCAACAACGTAGATCCGAAGCCCAGACAAAGCTTGGTCAAAAGCGGCGGTGGGATGAAGCTGTACCAAATGGGCAAAAGCTTTCTGGCGATAAATCGAAACGGCGACAGCTCTCTCGAGATGGACAGGACGCATCGAGCGCGGTGGATGACCTGAGTCTTGCCGACGATGCGGATGCTGCTTCTTCTGAGGATGATGATGCGGTCGGGCACTCCTTCGAGGGTCCTTCCAAGGTCGTCTACACCAAGTCGACAATCACCGTGAATGCCCGAATAGCGTTTGTCGATTTTATGGGTCTCCACGATAAGCGAAGTTTGGAGATGCTTATTCCACTCATCCAGCCGCGAAAGTTGATCCTTCTTGGCGGAATGAAGGAGGTCACCACTGCACTTGCATCTGAGTGCAAGAAACTTCTAGCAGCAAAAGCTGGAGTCGACATTTCCTCAGCGGATGCAGCAGTCATCTTCACACCGGCCAACGGAGAGGTGGTGGATGCTAGTGTCGACACCAACGCCTGGATGGTCAAATTGAGCAATGACTTGGTCAGGAGGCTCAAATGGCA
Organism: Monascus ruber; assembly: GCA_002976275.1. Classification (NCBI taxonomy): domain Eukaryota; kingdom Fungi; phylum Ascomycota; class Eurotiomycetes; order Eurotiales; family Aspergillaceae; genus Monascus; species Monascus ruber. The sequence goes on along the minus strand of PSNO01000001.1, from coordinate 2,408,182 downwards.
GCACGTCCGCAATTTAGGTGTCGTGGCTCTAACAGCACAGCTGAGAGGGCCTGAATTGGCTCCTCCGGAGGACGAGAGCTCGTCCGAATCGGCCAACAAAAAGCAGAAACTCCTAAAGGAAGAATCGAGTTCCGCTCTTTCCACGTCGACAGCAGACGGGGTGAAACCATCTGCTGATAAATCGGACGTCTTTCCCATGCTCGACGTTCTACCTGCCAACATGGCTGCAGGCACCAGATCGATGGCTCGACCCCTTCATGTCGGTGATATGAGATTGGCTGACCTCCGCAAGATCATGCAGACAGCCGGCCACAAGGCAGAATTTCGGGGCGAGGGTACATTGCTTATCGATGGGCTGGTAGCAGTGAGGAAATCTGGGACTGGGAAAATCGAGATCGAAGCTACCGCCCTGACAGCGGCGAGCAACGTGTTGAACGCTGCGGGGGGAGCAGGGAGCTTTCTTGCCGTCAAAAGAAAGATCTACGAAGGCCTTGCTGTTGTTGCGGGGACTTAGCAAGGAGAATAGCTTGCAGATAGGATGGTTAGTCCCCGGCTTTTACGTGTTCAATTCGGGTGCGACATGTGGTGTGTATATTATCAAGGGATGTTCTGGGGCTATTTTGCGACTTCTCTGCATCTGCATAGATATGTATTATTTTATGTTCGTCGGGCTTCGAGCATCAGACTGTTAGTTTAGTCTATTTAACCCTAATCGCTGCCTTCAATACACATCCTCCATCGTGCATTGCACCAATGCAGCTTAAACAGGGATCACATGTAAGTGACTTGACTGCCAGCTGGCTGTTCTCATGCATGATAACGCAATGTGTTTCTGTGCAGGTACTCTCAGGGTACCTGTCACCAGCATAAAGTCTCTTCTTGCAGATCAGATAGTATTATGACACCCGCAATAATATAATAGTTCGGAAAAAGAAGGAAATAACTCGGATCTTGAGCATGAATCAGTACGTCGTATTCTATACGCCATGGATATCATATTCCATAGGAATGATAAGCAAGTGCAAGGCCCTTATGATCATCATAATCGCCGTTGGGAAAATTCTATCCCCCTTGAGCTTCTCCGGAGTCTCTCGCAAGACCTTGTTTTGCTTCCCTTTGTCGCCCGTAGGAACAGGGGTTTCCGGCCGCTATTATTGTATGTATCAATATATTCTCCTGGATTATGAGCTTGCCGTCTGGCATTGCGTGCTCCTTGCCTAGGTAGCCAGATGCAGAGAGAACCCCGCTGAGGAAGTTCAAGCTGATGGCTTCCCTTAAGCTGCATTGCTAGTGCCAGCACACGAACTTCTGATAGGCGTAACTCGTGCAGCATACATGCATTCGGTAGCTTAGCTCCCCTGAAGCTGAGGGGCCACGCCGATGCATGCTGATAAGGCCGTTATTAACTTCTTATTATGAATATATGAGCTGCTTGGCTGCGGACCGCGTTATCTATCCACGGCTGACTTTCCCTTTCCCACGGAGGGTTGCGCGTCTCTGCCAACGAAAGACCCCGGAAACCCATCCTGGCCCTTCTGGCACCTCATTCCGTCCGGATAACGGGCGGGGTTTCCCTAGTTAGTCGCTAGAGCGGCTGGGTCTCGACTTGACTCGAACTCGAACATCCCGAGTTCCACCGCCAGAGGAGCAGCTTGCTGGCTCGCATCCCATTGCCAACCTCAACTCTGAGCTAATCCGGGGAAGGCAAAGAGACCAGGATCAGGGTTTGCGGGTCTTGATTGTATTTGATTCTGCATTATTCCCTCCCATGGAAGAGAGAAGGACAACCCTTGTCGGATGTCTACCCGTACCACACGAGTCGAGATATCTGTAGATATGTAAGTAGACAGCCCACTTTTCTTAACCTGACTCAGTTATAAAAATAAAGATTCACATTGCTTTTTCTGCCCTTTTCCCTTTCTCCCTATCCTCCGATCAATCGGCGGAATTCTTGGCGTTTGGCTTCTTATCTCGGGGAGACAAACAAACATGGACCTAACTTCGCAGCCAGTACCACCAGAGCCGTGCTTGCTCAAGAATCCATCAAAAGTTACCGTCGAAGCTGCGGGGAACGGTGCTCGGATGGCTTCCATTCAGGATGATGATGAGCTCTTGCTGGCTCGCATTGGATATAAACAGGTAAAACAAACATTTTATTTTGTTTTCGAACAAGATGGGAGCAGAGGAAGTGGAATCTGTCGAAGAAAGAAAACGCCATGCACTCGGCGCTGATTAATCACCTCCTCCGGCCAGGAACTGAGACGAGAGTTTTCCAAATGGTCGACCGTGTCTTATGCCATCTCTATCCTGGGCGTGTTGGGATCGGTCCCTGCGACCTTTGGGTCCCCATTGGCAGCGGGAGGGCCGGCCACAGCCGTGTGGTGCTGGTTCTTCGGCTCCTGCATGGCCATGTGTATCGGTAGTTCGGTGGCAGAGCTGGTGTCGGCGTACCCTACGGCAGGAGGGATGTATTTTGTCACCAAGCATGTTGTCCCAGAGGATCAGGTTCCCATCTTCTCGTGGGTGCAGGGCTGGTGCAACCTCCTGGGACAGACTGCTGGCGTGTCCAGCGTTGCATATACCGTCAGCCAGATGCTGCTTGCATGCGCCAGTATGAATTCAGATCTCCTGGGTGATGAGTATTCGTACTCACCGTGAGTGGGAATTCGCGTTTTGCGGTCTCCTTCATCTTCGGTCTTGCGTTTCTGACAACAGCTATAGCACTGCGCTGCAGACCGTGCTGGTGGCCATATTGATGCTGTGCATCATGGGCGTGATATGCTCCTTGACCACCAAGACATTGCATCGGATCATCCTCTTGTTCGCTCCGATTAACAGTACGTGTAGTCGTTGGTCGGGACGGGAGAGCCAGGAGACTGACAGCGTGGATAGTTTGCGCGACCATCTGCATCTGCATTGTGCTGCTGTATCTTACTCCGGACAAGCAGCCAGCCAGCTGGGTCTTCACTCATGTCACTGATGGATCGGGATACGGATCGAAAGTGTTCTCGTTCTTCCTTGGATTCCTGTCTGTCGCGTGGACTATGACAGATTACGATGGCACAACACAGTGAGTAAGCCCTCATTTTCCTAGGTCTGGCTTGGCTTGGCTTGCTAATACATTTCATGCCTTCAGCATGTCTGAGGAGACCCACGACGCTGCTGTCCGAGGACCAGTTGCCATCCAGACAGCTGTCTTGGTGTCTGGAGTCTTTGGTTGGTTTCTGACCGTGACCATGTGCTTCTGCTTGACTGATTTCGATGGCATCCTGAACTCGCCCACCGGGCTCCCTGCAGCCCAGATCTTCCTCAATGCTGGCGGAAAGACAGGAGGCACAGTGATGTGGGCGTTTGCCATTCTGGTCCAGTTCTTTACAGGCTGTTCCGCAATGCTTGCAGACACAAGGATGGCGTACGCTTTTGCTCGTGATGACGCGCTGCCATTTTCCACGTAGGTTTCCTCCCCTTTTCCTGATGGAGAGATCTCAATGAATGAAATAGACTGACATATCATCTCCAGTTTCCTCGCCAAAGTGAACAGATACACTCATACCCCGGTTAACGCGGTCTGGTTTGTGGTATTCTTCAGCATCTGCCTCAATTGCATCGCTATTGGATCCACACAGACCGCAACGGCCATCTTCAACATCACAGCTCCCGCGCTGGATATCTCTTACGTGTCGGTAATTTTCGCGCATCAGATCTACAAATCGAAAGTTCAATTCATCGAGGGCCCCTTCACACTGGGCAGATGGGGGACCCCCGTCAACATCGTGGCTATCGTTTGGGTCGCTTTCATCAGTACTGTGCTTTTCTTTCCTCCTCAGATTCCGGTTACAGCGGCGAACATGTATGTTTCTCTTTCCTTCAGAGAGCATGTCAGGGATATAAGGTCATTAATGCGTGGTTAGGAACTATGCGATTTGTGTCGCAGCATTCATTGCAGTTTTTGCGTTGGTCTGGTGGTGGATCTCCGGCCGTGGGTAAGTAGAGTCACAGAATCGCCCCCCCCCCCTTGACGATCCATGACGAAGAACGCGATTTAACTTCTTTCTCCCCTTTCTTGTAGCAAATACACGGGCCCTCGAACTAGCGACATCATCCGGGAGATTCCCACATCGGACTTTGCACACGATTATGGTACTATGGACGTGTAGAGACATCTTAAGAAACGAGAAGTATGACAGATTTGATTGTTTTTCACTACTACTACTGTTATGAGACCATTGTGACGGCGATACTACGAAAAGGAAGAAGAGAAGGGAACATGCCAAGCGAAGCCACAGCTGCGTGCATCTTCCTCGTGCATGGACGAAGTGTCCCCCATGCCGTCTTCCGCCAGCTGGTCAACTACCACACCATGGTCTAGGTATCTAGGTCGTCACAACTCTGACGGCTATGTTTGGATACCCTGGGTATGTTATGAATGGTGATGGAGTCGGGTTCGGTATTGTCGCTCCCATTCATTCTCAGTTGGTTCCTATTCCTTCAATTTTTTACATTAGCACGCTGCGTCTCAGCCCCAAGTTTGATATTGTGGAGATGAACAGGGGGAAATAGAATAATACATCAAGGATATTTTCATAATTAGTGCAAAGACATGGAACAGCAAGTCAAGTAGGATTCCTACGCAACAAGCGACAGAGCCTCGGATTGTTGCCCATAGAAATGCCCGATATCGTTGGACTTGGCGCCTGGTGGTGCTCGCGGAGAGAACTTGGGTCTGGGAAGGACTTGCTGTACGGCCTTGCCAACAGAGTATATTTCTGAACAGAGTATGTTTCTGAGGAGCCTGACGCGTCTTCTGAGGTTGATAAATATTGACGCGTTTTGTCGAAAGTTTCGCCTTTTTCCAAGCCTCCCTCACCTGGACTCAGATGTCGGAGTGCACAATCACGTGCTGGTTACATAAGCGACCTAAGCGGCGCTCTCAAGGGTCGGAACAATGGTCAAAATGTCCCCCATGATGCCCACAGCCAACTGGCCCACTGGCCAACTTCTACGTCACGGTCTAGCCTAGCTCGTCACAAGAGAAGCGCCAATGCTTGCCAGAAGACGGACAGATGCCATCTGCGAGCACCAGAGTACTCCGTCCAAGCGCTGCAGACGGGCAAGATCTCGATCTGGTGGCATGACTCGGACAAGGTGGAGATCCAACGGGTAACTTACGCACTGGCAGCATTGCATAGTCTCATCTTCATGCGGGGAAGGATTCAGGAAGAAGAGCTCTCGACGAGGTCTCATAATCGTATGATGGCCATGGTGCAGTCACGGGATGGCGCTGGACCCTGAGCGCCACGTGACGCGCCAGCCCGCATACCTTTTTCCTTTGCCTCTTTTTCTTTTTTAAGAACCGGAGTCGCGTAGATGGAGTGGGGACAGGCGGGCGGAAGACGGAGTGGACGGGGAAGAAGATCAACGATGAAGCAGTCAGCGAGTCTTGAAGAATAGGGAGCATAGGAATAGGACAGTGAGGCAAGCAGAGCATCGCGGTATTTCTTTTCCACTACAGGACGCGGCATTTCCGGAAGAGGCGCTTATTATTTCTGGTGTAAATAGTTCGCATGCATGGACCCGTGGCTGCAGCTGAGCTCCCAACTCAATTACTATTGCTCGGTCAGCAGCTGAAATTAATCATGGACAAAAAAAACCTCCCGAAGAAACAGTCGGCATTTGCAGTTCTGGCCGAACCATCATATACGCTGCAATACCAGGCCTGCCGTCGTCCAACCACTCCCGTGCCGAGTTCGACACCAGTCAATATAGTCAATATAGTGATATAGTAGCAGCAACACCAGCCGTCCCCTTGCGCACGATTATTATTGGCGCCAAAGTGTTCGCACAGCAGATCTCTCCCTGGCGTGTTTCACGCAGCGTGGCTTCTAGCCCCCAAATTAGCCAATTTACTGGCCTAATAGTGCCGGGCGCCGGCAATAATCCTAAACCCAATCTCGCGCCAACCACTCTTCCATCTGGCGGTGCGCCACGGAGAGACCCTAGGAGAAAAGGGGACCGGAGTTTTCCCTCGAGCAAATCGCCTTGCAGCGACGTTTCACCCCCAACTGTGGAGTAACCCGACCCTGTTAATAGTAGTGGTCACTTATTACTTATTACTTATAAGTAGTAGTGCTTGCTGCCCGTATGCGCGTTTAAAAGGCGGGGCCTTCGCTGCCCTGAAATCACTGGCTTCTCCGTGTATTTTTTTTTTTCTTTTCTTGGCCGTCGCGTTGTCCCCGGCTATCCTCTCTTTTTCTTTTTTGTTTTCTTTCTTTTTGATTTTTTTACCGGCCCCGTTGCCCCTTCATTTGCCCGGTGTCGTGTCTGTCTGTAGGTAGGCTGTGTGTATGTTGGATGCTCTGCCCTTTGCTGTGCTGTCTCCCGCCGAGCACCCGGAGAACACCCCGTAACTAATTAGACGTCCATCGGCAGTGATCGGATTCCGACTGCCCCTCGACATCATGCGGCCGACAGAACTCTTCGTGGGTTCTATCGTCCAGGGAACGACCGAGTCCAAGTTTGTTGTCGTCAACCGTCTCGGGGAATCCGTTGCCTCGCATCAAGTCCCCATTACCCAGTATTACCCACGACCAGGGTGAGTTCGTCTTTCATTTCTATTTTGCTTATTTGGTTTGTTTGATCGTCGAATCCTCATCGCTGACCCATCATAGATGGCACGAGCTGGACCCGCTGGAACTGGTTTCCTCCGTCGAACACTGCATCGATAAGGCCATCAAGAAATACGAAGACAGGGGCCTCGTCCTAAACAACATCAAGGGCGTTGGCATTGCAAACCAGCGGGAGACGACCGTGGTCTGGGATTCCGTGACTGGGGAGCCTCTCTACAATGCCATTGTCTGGTCCGACACCAGGTCCGTCGACATCGTCCGCGAGTTGAAGCAGAAACCCGAAGCCGGACAATTGCAGCAGATCTCCGGCCTGCCTCTCTCAACATACCCTTCCGCCAGCAAGCTTCTGTGGCTGCTTGCCAACGTCCCGAAGGTCAAGGAGGCGTATGAGAAGGGCTCGCTGGCCTTTGGCACCGTGGACACCTGGCTCGTGTTCCGTCTGAACGGCGGCCCCAAAGCGAATGTCTTCGTGACCGACTCGACAAATGCCTCTCGCACCATGTTCATGAATCTGAAGAAGCTGGAATATGACGATTTTCTTCTCAATTTCTTCGACATCAAGGGCAAGGTCCATCTCCCCAGGATTGCCCCTTCATCCGATCTCAATGCCTACGGCAGCATCACCTCCGGTATTCTTGCCGGCACTCCCATCTTGAGTTGTTTGGGAGACCAGTCGGCATCCTTGGTTGGCCAGATGGGCTTCTCTCCCGGAATGGCTAAGAACAGCTATGGAATGGGAAGCTTCACGCTCTACAATGTCGGTTACAAGCCCGTCGTCTCCCAGAACGGTCTCCTAGGTACTGTGGCCTACCAGTTCGATGGCAAGGCTGTGTATGCGCTGGAAGGCAGCGTGGCAGTGGCTGGTTCGGCCATCAAATTCCTCCAGAGCAATTTCGAATTCATCAAGCATCCCGAAGATATTAATGCCCTCGCCCAAACTGTGGACGACAATGGTGGCGTCGTCTTCGTCACCGGCTTCAGCGGTCTCTATGCCCCGTACTGGATTGATGACGCGAAGGGCACTCTGCGTAAGACTTCCAGATCCCTTATTATTATCGTTATTACTTGTCTGTACAGATTTGCTGACCGTGGCGTTTACCCCAGTTGGACTCACCCTTTCCACCAAGAAAGGCCACATTGCGCGAGCCGCCTTGGAAGCCGTCTGCTTCCAGACAAAGGCCATCCTGGAGGCCATGGAGCTAGACAGTGGACACAAACTCTCCGAGTTAGCTGTTGATGGAGACATGGCTGCCTCAGATCTTGCTATGCAGGTATGGTGATCCATTACTTTGCGGGTAATCCAGTGACCATATCCCTTCTAAGCTGACACCCTCCCGTCTACTAGACCCAAGCGGACTTGATCAACATCCCCGTGCACCGCACTAAATCGCCTGAAATCGTCGCCCTTGGCGCCGCCATTGCTGCTGGATTGGCTTTTGGTTTATGGCGCAACTTCGAGGAAATGCAAGGAATCAACCACGCTGGAAAGTCCACCTTTGAACCGCGCCTCACTCGAGGACAGAGTGCCGAACAGTTCTCTCAGTGGGACAAAGCTG